>JAAGEH010000018.1:39283815-39355392 GCA_011751065.1 Lasiurus cinereus
CTTTCTCTCTCTCTCTCTCTCTCTCTCTCTCTTTCTCTCTCTCTCTCTCCCCTCCTTTCATCTCCCCCCCTCCTTCCCTTCTATTCTCTCTAAAGCCAACCAGGTTACAAAACTTTATTAGAGCAGCTTTAAGAAACTTCTATAGATAGTAAAGATAATTAGTCAATGGATGGGAAAATTGGTTATAGTTATGCAGAGGAGCCAAGATAATTCATCTATAGAATAAGGCAGTAAAGCAGCCTATGTAGGTGCAAGTAGATAAAGTGGTATAGATACTCTTTTATTATCAATAGAATCTTAAAGTCCACGTTGCAAACCATTAAATAGATTTTAAAATTACTGAACTAGATTAGCCTTTCTATTGTAAGATAAAAAAAAATCAAATGGCGGCATGTGACTATTGCTCATTACCTAGGTACATCATGCCTTTCATAATTACCTGGCTTTGTTCACATTTATTTTGAATGTCCTTTATCTTACATATTCACCTAAAAAACTCATAATTATATTTTAACCCTAGGCAAAATATCAATTTTCATCATGTAGTATAAATATGTACAATTAATATTTTCAGTTTGCTCATGTAAGTTTCTTAAGATTAGGAACAATATCTTAATATTCTAAGTCTCCCAGAATGTCCAACAAAGTCCTTTTTTGTCAAAGCAAAATCAGAAGTTATCTAGACCAAAATCTCTTTTTTTCAATTGGTCAGGAAATTTATCCCTATGCCATTAAATTAAGATATTTTATACGAACTAATACATAATGATATTTTTTTTTACTATATAGTGTTGCATTCAGCATTTTCTAAATTATTCTCTGATGGGAATATAATATATTTGTGGTGTTTATAAAAAATATTTGAAATCATATATGGGTAAAATAAAATAGTCCACAATTGAGGTAAAAATGAAACATTACAACTTTTACACAATTGGGTCAACTATTTTTTCTTGGTTTTCTTTTCTATTTGTTTTCCTAAATTTTCATCATTTATCTCTACTCATTATCATCTGTATCTCAAGGTTAGAGGGGAAAAAGTTTGTGATGAATTTAAAATCTGTCCTTTGCTTGTTTCCTAGAACATTTGGCCTGAAGTTGAGAATGTGAACATTAAATGACAGATATAAGATCAGGGGTTATTTGAGGTGTCCTTCATCAGGATTCTGCTGTTTCCCATTACCAAGGGGTACTGAGATTTAAAAATCATGAAATGATCATCCTATCTGTGTATCTAAAATGGTTCAGGTTGATGAGAGAGTCAATATTCTGAGGCCATATCAATATGTATCTCCAGAATTGATTACTTTATAATTATTTAAAATCATATACTCAACATAAACTAATCATTAAATTGACTAAAAATAATAGTTTGTTGAAAAATGTTAACTAAGAATTGTCAAATATATATAATAAGAGGGTCATATATGTGTCAACTTTTGAAAATACAATATTTTTTCAATTTTCTTTATATTCCAATACAAATATTTTTATTATTTATGTCTTCAAATTGCAAAGAAATCATACAAATAGCCAGTTAATTAAAATACAAATGAGGTAAAAAAACTTAAACCACTAACTAAAAACAAATTTGCCCAAATCTTAATTTTTGGTACTTTATATTATATTAGAGTCCTGGTGCACAACATTTGTGCATAGGGGGTGAGGGGGGGTCTGTCAACCCACTCTGCACCCTATTCAATCTGGGACCCCTTGAGGGATATCTGACTGCCCTCTGACAATCCAGGATTCCTGGCTCCCAACTGCTAACCTGCCTGGCTTCTTAATTACCCCTAACTGCTTCTGCCTGCCAGCCTGATCACTGCTTAACTACTCCTCTGCCAGACTGATTGATGCCTCTCACTGCCCTGCCAGCCTGTTTGCCTCTAACTGCTCTCTCATGCAGGCCTGGTCACCCCTAACTGCTCTACCCTGCAGGCCTGGTTCCTCCCAACTGCTCTCCCCTGCAGGCCCATTCGCCTCCAACTTCCCTCCTCTGCCAACCTGGTCACCCCTAACTGTCCCCCCCCCTGCAGGCTTGATTGCCCCCAACTGCCCTCCCTTGCAAGCCTGGTCCCTCCCAACTGCCACCCGCTGCTGGTCATCTTGTGGCAGCCATCTTGTGACCACATAGGGGCAGTCATCTTGTATGTTGGAGTGATGGTCAATCTCCATATTATTCTTTTATTAGATAGGATAGAAGCCTGGTGCATAGGTAGCAGCCAGCTGATTTGCCCTGAAGGGTGTCCCAGATCAAGATGGGGGTTTCTTTGGGGCATGAGGTGGCCTGAGTGAGAGGCCTGTGGTGGTTTGCAGACCATCCATACCTCCCGACAACCCAAGCAGAGGCGCTGGTATCTGGGATTTACTTATCTTCTATAGGTGAAACTTTGTAGCTTGAGCAGAGCCAAGCCTTCTGCTTGCTCCATGGTCGCATCCATTTTGGTTGGGATTTATTTATCTTCTATAATTGAAATTTTGTAGCCTTGAGCGGAGGAGGCCAAGGCAGGCCAGGGCTGCTGAAGCTTGACTTCCTCCATCGTTGGGGAAATCCAAGCTTCATGCACTCTCTAGCACTGTGTCTACTGCCATTTTTGTTGGAATTAATTTATCTTCTATAATTGAAACTTTGTAGACTTGAGTGGAGGCCTGGGCCTGCCAGCGTGTGTAGAAAGCTTGGTTTCCTCCATTTCTGGGGGAACTTAAGCCTCCTGCCCTTTCTGTGCCACAGCCATCTTGGTTGGGTGGTGTACTCACTCCTGATTAGCTAATGGGCGTGGCTTGTGGATGCAGCAGAGTGATGGTTAATTTGCATATTACTCTTTTATTAAATAGGATTTGGAAAAGAAAATTTGAGTTTATCATATTAAATATCAACTGGTCATTAAATGATCTGATTTCTATGGTATTACCTTTTCAATCAAATTATTACACAAGTTTGCCTTCAAAATGTGTCCTAGCGAGTTTGGCTCAGTGGATAGAGCAGCAGCCTGCAGCCACCAGAAACTAAAATAGTACTGATTCCTCATCTAGAACTCTCAGAGTGAACCTGGCCTATTTCAATTAAGGGCACATACGTTGGTGCCCTAGCCCTGGTCTGGGCGCATGGAGGAAGCAGCCAAATGATGTGAAAGATGTTTTTTTCTCTCTCTGTCTCTCCCTCTCCTTTCTACCCTCTCTAAAAAATCAATGGAAAAACATCATCAGGTGAGGATTAAATAAATAAATAAATAAATAAATAAATAAATAAATAAATAAATAAATGCTTTCAGAGGCATTTCCTTATTTAATCTGCACAATAGTGCCATTGTAAAGTAATTAGGACATCCTATATAATAAAAGTTTAATATAGGAATTGTCTGACCATTTGACCAGTATCTCTGACACACACTGACCACCAGGGGGCAGACAATCTGATTGGTAGGTTATCTTGTTGCTGGGGTCCAGTTGATCAGGACTTGGTGAGACTGACTAGACATGCCCTGGAGCCTACCTCCCACAGTCCCTCCCAGGCCTCTAAAATATTTATTTTAATTAATTTCCTTTCAATGAGCATGAAACTGCACCAAGCCTCTAGTATGTAATATAGAATTTTATTATGTTACCTTAAAAATGAGAAATCTTTGGCCCATTTAGTAAGAAGGCAAAGTTTGATTGTATAAATTAAAATGATTTTGCTCTTTCTACTACCCATGGGTGAATTGGTCATTGATGAACTCAATGTTCTTAGACTTGGGTTTTAATTCTGGTTCTGTCAAAAATTAGAAGCATGACTGAGAAAATTTTAATAAAATGCTATAGGTGAGGACACAGTTCTGTTATATATAGAATAGCAAGCATAATTTCCCACTCTAAAGTGGAACAAAGTATATAATTAGCATAAAACCCATGAGGAATAAAAGTGTGAGCAACTAGCCCAATAGAACACATTGCTTATATTATCTGATACTATGTAAGAATTCTATTTAGGAAAAAGAAGTGACTGATCAACAACAGAGACTTAAAAGCATAAAAATAGAAGTTGAAGGTTTGAGAATAAGTCCCCTTATTAATATTATTTTAAAAAATAAAATTTCTTGAAAGGTAGATCTAAAAATAAGAGAAAGGGAGGGAGAATGAGAAGTAAGAAGCAGTATAAAGTTCCTATATAGAAATATTTTTTAAAAATCAATCTGAGCTGAAATCAGTTTGGCTCAGTGGATAGAGCGTGAGCCTTTGGACTGAAAGGTCCCGGGTTCCATTCTGGTCAAGGGCATATACCTTGGTTGTGGGCACATCCCCATTGGGGGTTGTGCGGGAGGCGACTGATTGATATTTCTGTCTCATTGATGTTTCTAACTCTCTATCTCTCTCCCTTTCTGTAAAAAAAAATCAATAAAATACCTATTTTAAAAATAAATAAAAACCAATCTGACAAAATAAGCAAGAAAGGTTTAAAACCTCTAATTGCAAAAAATAGGATTAGAAAGAGAAGGGAGGCCGAACAAATAAGATCCAATTTCTATCTCTTTAACTTATATTTGAATATGTTATGGTATACATATATTCATATATGAATTTAGACATAGAAATGTTTCTCTCTATATATCTAACCGTATATAATTATGTAAATGCATGAATATATTGTACAAATGTCAAGTTTATTTCCCTAATATATGTCAAGATTATGTGAAATATATTTTTTTTGTTTAGATATTTGATATTTTTCAGTTGAAAAACAATAAGAGACTCCAAAAGTCTACTAGTATAAGCTCATTCTGATCAAATGAATGTCTACACTGAGAAAGTGAAAATGAATAGTGCTATTTTTCAATAATCCCTGAATGGGAAATATTTGGTCCTCTGTGGGAATACTCCTGTTTGTTACGCATTATTCTATTTAAGAACTTAATTTTCATATTGAATGTAATAAGTGTTTATTTTTACATTACTCTGCTTCAATCATTCTTCCAAAAGTACAGAAAATGATTATAATTTTTAATCTTTATTGTTGAAAGTATTACCTACTAGTTAATACTTTTTTCCCCCATTAACCTCTGCCAGCCTGCTCCAATCCCCCTCCCCTCAGGCCCTCACAGCCCCATCATCTGTGTCCAGGAATTATGCATATATGCATACAAGTTCATTGGTTGATTTCTTCCCATCCACCCTCCCATGCCTTTCCTCTGAGGCTCATTTGTTTTATCCTTCCAAATGTAAATCAACTTTTAAAATCAGGCTCTCCTAGTGTCCTTTCTTCATAATAAATGCTGAAACCTCTAGTAACAGGGCCTCCAGATCTATGATCTGTTCTACTTCACACCTCTGCTCCCTTTTGACCATGCATCCTCTCACTCACACCAAGGCTCAATATGCCCCAGCATAGCTCCCTTGCCCTTAAATATGCCAACTATATCTTTACCTCTAGGCTTGGCTCTTCCCATTCCCTCATTCTGAAATACTTTCCCACTTAACACTTAAGAAGTGCTCTTTTATAATTTTTTTTAATTATAAGATGAAGTTTATTATAAAAGTTACAGAGGTAGCAAAAGTGAACCGTAAAATAAATTGGCTCAGGAAACAAGTTACAGAGACAAAAGAAGGGCTCTTGAAGCTTAGGAGAGGGAAAGGCAAAGATAACGCCTCGCAAGAAGGAGAGGAGGTATGGGAAACTCTCAGGGTTACTCCAGAGAAGGAGAGATCAAGAAGTGCTGTTTTCAATACATAAAATGTCAAGCCTCCAGGAGAAAAGGGAGAAAGTAGTGAGAGTAAATTTTGATATGATTAATCAAACCTTCAAATAATCCTATTGTTGTTACCTACTTTCTCATATTTGGGATACATGGTAAATAATAAATGACTAATTGGCTCTTAGATATTTATTTGAAAATCAGTAAGTTTTAGACCCTAATGCTAGGTTAGTATGGACCAAGGGCAGTATTTTTGTACTCCCTCTATAATTTCAACTTCATCATTATTGAATGGGATATGACACTTTGAATGATGAGCCTGAGGCAATTAGCCAATCCTGAATTATCACAGATTCAGTTATCTTCAGATTCATGAACTTGTTAAGGTGGGCAAAAGACTAAGACACTTGAGAAAGATTTTAAAATAAGGATGAACATGAAATGGCTGGAGTGTTAATTCTTAACATTCACATATTTTTACTAGTCATATTAACTAAAATCTTAAAGCATTACTGATTGTCAATATTTTTCTACATATAGACTTCTGGCTTGGATTTTACTTTGAGTGTTAAGGAATACATTTGGCCCTAACTGGTGTGGCTCAGTGGATAGAGTATCAGCCTGGGGACTGAAAGGTCCCGGGTTCCATTCCAGTCAAGGGTATGTACCTTGGTTGAGGGCACATCCCCAACAGGAGGTGTGCAGGAGGCAGCTGATTGATGTTTCTCTTTCATCAATGTTTCTAACTTGCTATCTCTTCCATTCCTCTCTGTGGAAAATCAATAAAAATATATTTAAAAAAAAGAATACATTTGAAGAAAAAAGACGGAAAGTTTATCCTTTTGTGATAGTAATAAATTCTTCTGTTGAAGCTGTCTAAACCTATGGAATTTAATAACTATTTTCCTTATCTTTAATTTAATTAGATAAAATAATGTAGCAACAATGGATTTGTCAAAGTAATAATACCGAGAAAAAGAAATATTATGACTTGTTTACTAATATTTATTTTTATTCTTTAATATTTCATTATTATTCATAATATGTAAAGTTATGGATTAGTGATTGATTATTGAGTAGAATCAGTATTTCATTAAAACTTTCTAACAAACTTAAGTCATGCAAACATAATTCCTTTCCTATCTTCATGGGTATGTGCAAGCAATGAAGATATTTTAAAATTGTCTATTTACAATATATTTTATTGTTGAGAGAGAGCAAACATCCTATATAATGAAGTAATATGCAAATTGACTACCACTTCAACACAAGATTGTTGCCCCCATATATTCAAATATGGCTGCTCCCATATGGACACAAGATGGCTACCACACAATGGACAGCAGGGGAGGGCAGGTGTAGGTGACTGTGCGGGCAGAGGAGGGCAGTAGGGTGTGACCAGGCCTTCAGGGGAGGGCATTTGGGAGGAACCATGCCTGAAGGGGAAGGAAGTTAGGAGGGACCAGGCCTGCAGGGGAGGGCAGTTGAGAGGGACAAGGCCGGGAGGGAAGGAGAGGGGAGTTGTGGGCGATCAGGCATGTAGGGGAGGGCAATTAGGGGCAACCAAGCCAGCAGGAGAGGGCAGTTAGGGGTGATCAGGCTGGCAAGGGAGTGGTTAGGGGGTGAGCAGGCTGGCAGGCAGAAGTGGTTAGGGGCAGTCAGGCAGGCATTTAGGCAAGCAGTTGGGAGCCAGCAGTCCTGGATTGCGAGAGGGATGTCCCAGAATGGAGAAGGTGCAGGCTGGGCTGAGGGACACACATACACCCCATGAACAAATTTGGTGCACCAGGCCTCTGGTATTATAACATATAAAATGTAACACAACTTTTAAATATGATATTCAATTAAATTTCTTGCTCAATCAGACTTTACTAATCCTTAGGCTTTTAACATATTGTGTGTTTCTAGAACATAAACTATTTGGGCACAAACTATTTTTCAGGGTGAGCCATATAGACATTTTTTGAAACAATACAATGAAACATGATTTATCTAAGAACATTTAAACAGAGCAAAACATACTGTTTTAACCTCTCTTTCTACTCTTTATATTGTCAAACTTGTTTATCAGAGCTCTAAAGAAGGACACAGTCATAAAATGCTTGACAGCATCTCTAAGTTGAAAAGAGGCATTTGGGATGCTTGCATTAAATTGAGACACAAAATATGCCACATTTGAAAGAGAAAAATTGGTGGTCAGATTTTGTAAAAGAAAGAGATTGATTGTCTAATAGAAAATGCCTATGTCTGAAACATTTTGTACTTGATTTGACTCATTCTCTATTACATAGTAAGAATTCAAATTATTCTTCCCCCCTCCATTGATTTTTTTCTATAATAGTGAAGTTTATAAGGTCTACTAAAATATACAGAAGGGAAAAAGTAGAATTGTTCTGGAAAACTGTAATTTCTGCATTTGAAATAATGTTTTCTCAGGTAGTTTCTGAGAAAAATCTTATGTACAACCAATGTGATAAAAAACACAACAAGCAAAAACAAAAAAATAAACAAACAAAAACAAAAAACCCTCTATTTACCAATAAGATAAGATGCAGTTCCCTACAATGGGGTCATGCAGAGGCCTAAAAATGAAGTGTAACTCATAAAAACATTTTTTAAAAAATATTACAGGCTTATCAGTGACAAAGAGGATCCTGACTTATTGCTATAGCTAATACCAACATTGGTCATTTTCCACCATAGTTATAATGATCAATTGAGTGTCAGGCACTATATTGTTCTACAAATATATTTTGTGTTTTTGACAAAATTGGGAACTATATATTGTATATTATATAATATTTTTTCTCCAATGGAAGCCCATAAATTTCAGGTCCATTTGATTCCAAGACATTCTTCTTTCATTGGGAGTGAGAAAATAGGAAGAAAAGGAGTTAATACAGACTTAGTGAGAAGTAAGAATGTGTTCCATTATTATAAGAACATGAGAAAGCTGCTTGAAAAGAGATTAAATTCACAGAAGGAAATAGAGTGGCTGATGATTATGGTGAAAGTTGACTTTGATGACAATAACAAATCACTGGAGGTCAAATACATGTGACATTATGCTCTTAAAAGGATCATTAACATGTATATGAGATTTTTGAGGTTGGTGGCAAACAGAGGAAGCAATTCAACTAATTTTATAGTAATTAATTGAGAATGGACTTAGTTTTATGTATGCATTTATTTGATTCTCTGTGACTGCATATAGGCTCTTTAAACATAAAACAGGCAGTACTGTTTCTCAAAAGCAAAGGAAAATATTCCAAAACTGAAAGAGTAATATATATTTCTGAATACTGCAAAAGAAGGAAAGAAGGTAGTAGGGAGGAAGGAAGGAAAGCAGGGAAGAAGGGAGGAAGGAGAGAAGAAAAGAAGGGGGAAAAAATAAGCCACCTGTTAGTTTGCAAATTGGAAGAAATACCAGCTGTACAAAAGTCTAATAAATAAAAAGAATGAAAGTGGGTACTTTTATCTTGATCCAAAGGGAATTAAGTTCATAAATCTCTGCACTTACCTCTGTAGCCTGACCCTAGGAAGTAGAAACAATTGAGAAAGTGCCCACAGAATCCCATTATTAGTGAGTGAAATTACACAGAAAACCTAACCCTGAAATCCTCATGCAGGCGAAGTCTCCTCCAAGACAAGCTCATAGACTACAGGGAGCTGATAAATGAAGTTGTGTGTGAGATTACCAGCCTCCCGGAGACTCTTGTGTATGCTCACTTTACTGGAACAGCAACAAGAGCGTTTATTTCCTGGCAGTAAGAAGTGCCTGAAGAATTTATCTATCATCTAAGAAGGAGTGTGAAAAATATCCTGCAATATCATTTAACAATATGTTCATATGCTAGGAATAAAAATCGAGGACAGCTGCTTATGATTGGTTTGAAATTCATTATCTTAACATCAAAAAGGAAAGCTTTAGACACTTCACTAGGTTAAAGAAGAAATAAAAACCAAGCACGTTTACTCATGTTGGAAAGAAAAAAAACAAAAAAACATGGAAAATCATTTTATGCTTTCTTTTCAGGTCATTGGCTTTAGGGACTATATGTAATTTATAAAAGTAATAGTGCTCTTTTAATATAAAAGGAGGAAGATATGAGAACACTCCACAAATATTAATGCACTTATATACATTAAAACCTGTTAATACTGTAAAGTTCTAAATATTTTACATATATAATCTCAATGAATTACCTATGATGATGCAACTTCTCTTACTATGGCCATTTTACAGAAGCTGAAGTGAATGCAAAGGAGAGTGAATCCATATACTTTGGAACCATAAAGAATGCCCTTACAATTTTCGCTATGGAGCCCTGTTAAACGCTGGGGGAAAATTATATTTGGCATGACTTCATCTTTACCTCCGCTTCCTCAAAATTGCCCTTCAGATGATTTTTGGAGTGACCTACCTGGAACTATTTGGTTGGGCAAAGGTCCATGCTCAGTTTCTGAAATTCATTTTCTTCACTTATCAAAATATATTTATTGGTGTTCATTCCCTGAGGACTTTGCTAAGTAATCTTTTTTTTCACAGGCTAATGGAACACTGTACAACCTTCCCAGAGTTGCATTCCATAAGAGCCATTTTGGAGACATTAATTTATGGAAAAGGATTGATATTGATGAAGAGACTTTCAGGCATCCATCAGGCCTCTCACAAAATATCTGAAGTTACTTAGAAAGTCATTCTGTGCTATGCTGCCTACAATGAAGTAAAAGTAGGTTTACATTTGTATGTGAAACACAGGCCTTATCCCTGTATTATTATTTATTAATTATTGTATTATTTCTACACAAATAACTATAAATCTACTTTTGACCCTCCCTGTACTTAGCCGTAGCATTCAAGTCAATCTGTTAAAAGTTGGACTTTTAAATATGTGGGACTGCTAGGGCAGGTTTAAATTGCCTTGTTAAATTATAGTATGTCCATAGTGATCAGGAAATATCAATTTAAATAAAACTGTTCACTTTCAGGTGATGGATAAATGTTTGTTGGCATTTATTAGTTGGAATACTACTAAAACCTGAAACTGACATGGATCTTTCTTCACTGAGCTGAAATGATACCACAAACACATGCATTTGAATAAAACTAACTAGGTGTGATTGTAAGTGGCACTATCATGAGAAATTGTACAAAATGACATAAGTTTTTTGGCTACAAAATATTTAGAAATTTTAGAAATTTTTCTGAGCAACCCAAGTTCAGAACTTACATTCTTATGTGAGAATTGCATGATCAATTGTAGAATTATTAAAAATCTCTGGCTACATATTCTAAATTGGGTACATCACATACTTTTGAACCAAGCAATTAATAGTCATAAAATGCAGGTACCAAAAATATAGAAGATTCTTACTCTTACTTTCAACGTAAATCTATAAAACAGTGCATAAATTATGTAGATATGACTGCCTTATTTTGTCACCAAATATTTATTAGATGTGCACAAAGTAGAATGTTCACATGTCACATTCTCAAAGTTTAAATTTTTATTAATAGAACTTTAAGAGTTTCTTCAATAGTATATCTGTAAGTGAATTTTCCACAATACTTATTTTAACCTTATAAAGTTTGAGATTACACAACATATCCAAATTCACAATATATATACTGATAAAAGAATTGGGTTCTATTTCAGTGGATTTCAATATTAAATATTCCATTTTCATATATTACAATTTTCCTATAAATAGCATATTATATGAATATTATGAAGTGAATAGAGCTTGCTTTTTTACTCTGATGTCCTGTTAATATCCATTTTCTTTTGTATTTATTTCCTGAAAACCAACCAAATCTTCTTAATATATGCCACACACATTAGGTCTCTCCGGAGAGTGGAAGCAACATAGCACCAGGCTGGTGTTTCAGGCTCCTCTCTGGTAACCTGCCACTTCAACACACTATTACATCTTTCCAGAGATATAGGACTGCCAATTTTGGCTAATCCCCAAAGGCCAGGCCAAGGGACCCCACTGGTACATGAATCTGTGCACTGGGTCTCTAGTATATATATATGAATATATGTGTATCATTATATATGTGTAAGAGCTCTATACACACACACATACACATACACACACATTAATTAAGCCAATTTCCAAAGGTCTATTACCAATCTTCCACATCACCCATATTTCTACCAGTTATTAGCTCTTCTTGGTGACATATTGGATACACTGGAGATGAACTTCAATTTCTTTCCTCAGGATTAAAACAGTCCAAGATGGCAAGGATCTGATCTGATGAACTACTAGAAAAACTATTGAATGTATTTTTCTTTTAAATTGTATTTTTTCATCTGCCTCAGGTGTGACAGATGAAATAAGGTGCTTTTAGTCAACATTTTTGCTATTTCCTTCTAGACTGAGCTACTAACTTTGGAGAGTTTCTTTCTTTCTTAAATATATTTTATCATCTGTAAAAATGACTTAATTAAGTCACAAGATTGAATTGAGATTTAAATCTTAATGACTATCTGTTGATTTGAATATCAGTTGAGGAACCAGAAGTAGTTAGTGGCTGGTTTTGGCCTTGGAAAACAAGAAACAAACCAATAGGAAGTGATGAGGGAGAATTGGGTCTTAATGGGAAAGGTCCTGATATCTAGACATCAACAGTTAATATGAAAAGCTGATCACAAGTAAACAGTAGAGTTAATAAGAATTTAATCAAGGTAGACCTGAAGCTTTTGAAGCTCTATACATTGATTTATAAAGTGTATTATGTGAAGAAGTTAGATAAAGAAAGAATGAGAAGAATAAGATTCTAACAGCTATGGGTAAATTAGATGAAGAGAGAGTGACTTGAAAATTGGTAAGGTGATATGTATTAGTGGTATAAGAAATAGATAAATAAAGAAGAAATTTTGTTTTGTTTTGTTTTAAATTTGGGGAAGTTACAAAAAGGAGTAAGCATTGGCCATAAAACTGAATCTTAGGGTCCAAATGTGGCTTTCATACATTTCCTTTGATACCTTATGAGATCCCTTTTAAAAAAGCATCTGGATTTTCTTTGCAAGAAAAAAAGAATTTCCTTGGAGAATGATATCATGGGACTTAAAAATACCTGAACTTGATTCTATGCTCAGTGCTTTGTCTACTTATGAAGGACCCACTTGAATGTTGTGATAAAAATTGGCTACTTATACGGCTGAGAAAATTAATCATGGAGGTTGCATTGAAAATTTGAGGGCCATATGGAAGCAGAGGCCATACAAATTTTAAGCAACAATGGTCTTTATATGAAGATTTGTATTTATAATTATTTTAAGAATCCATTAGGGGAGTAACTACACTAGAATATTTTTTTTTCAGACACAAAATATTTTATGAGTTAAGAATATCAAGTGTACTAAAGTTTAAGCTGAAATAAAATGCTCTACTGTGTATGTCATAGATAGCTCATTTCTGTCCATAAGCAATTTAGAGTTATCACATGTTGTTTAATGGCTGAGGACCTTCCCAAATAGCCTTAAAGGAATCCATGAGACATAATTGTTGACTTTTAAAAGTTCAGTAAAAGTTGTTATGGTTTATTTGGAGGTATCATAGAGTTTACTGGGCTTGTTGACATCCCTGACACTTTGTGAATGAGGCCTTTTTTATTTTCCCTTCATTTGTTTAGCTCTTTACGTAATTGATTTTCTGTGCAAATACACTAAGGGTCTGAAGAAGGCAGTGCCTCAGGTGTGACAGATGAAATAAGGTGCTTTTAGTCATTGCTTTTTATCTTCCATGTCTAATGTGTTGGTTACAGCTGTGCAGTTTAACAGCAAAATCAATACATCATTTGCTGCAGGTACCTGAAAAAAATTGGAGTCCCTCTAATATTTTAACTATTAGATTTCCTCTAGAATTTTATTTATTTATTTATTTATTTATTTATTTATTTATTTATTTATTTATTTATTTTTGACTTCTCTCTCTATGTTTGCTTATACAGAATGCTACCAGGTGAGGAGTTCTGTTTTTGTTTTTTTTCTCCTTTTTGGTTTCTCCTAAAACATTGCCTTTTCCACTAGCTAGTTAAGTTACTCTTCTCTGGGTTTTGGAACATCTGCCAATCTAAATGAATCCTGTTGAGTGTAAAATAAATGTTTAAAAAATCTTTTCCATTTTGTCTAAATCATCTTTGATCTTAAACATTTAGCATATGTTCTTCTGAAAATGGAACCACTTTGTATTGTGCATAGAAGGCAGTGTGTGGGGGGCACTTGGGTAATTTCTCATGTAAATGGATGCTTTTATTGCCAGTTTTCCATTTTACATTGGCAGTGACATGGTTTCAGCCTGAAATAGAAAAAAAAAATTAGAACATTTTTCTACTCAATATTCTCTTGAATATATTTATGTTCTCTTATTATTCTCCTACTGTTTGGCACATGTTCGTTTTATTTCAATGCCTTGAGTGTAAGCTTCCAAAGGGGGTAAAATGTGACCTGTACTTATCTTTCATTCTATTCAGACAAAATGGGCCAATGATATGGAGAGAAGCTCATGTAGTTTTGAAAATCCCTGGAGAATTTATCAAGCTGAAAGCTTTCAGAAAAAACTGTTGAATGTATTTTTTTTTATTGTACTTTTTTCTCTAACAGGTGAGTTTTCTGAATATATCCATATCCATATAAATTTATGGAAATTATTTATGCCCTATGAAATAATTTTATTCTCAAAGCGGCCTTATTACTTTGTTGAAATTAGTATTAAAAATGACTTTAACTAACATACTTATTTTAAAAATGGTGCATTTTAGGTGAAGTAGAAATAATACAGTGATGCCTAAGAGAACATATTACTTTATCAACATTCCTTGCATATTTTACATGTTATTTATAATAAATCTAATATTAAATCTTACCATTTTAAATGTTAATATCTAGAAAGGTTGCTTTAGAAGATTATAAGTGGTAACAATACCAAAAAATTATATTTGTGAAGTTATTTTCATTGTAATTTTTAGGATGTGTCATAATATAGGATACAGCCTAATCTTTTCCTTGGTCTACATTGGCAGATATACATAGGACATGTTTGTTCATAATAATGACCCTAAAACAAAACAAGACTTGATTAATATTAACTCACTTATATTAGTTTGGTATAAGTGCTATTTAACTTAAATCTAGTTATAACTTCAAAAGTGTAATAATTCATAAATATGTAATTTCTCTCAGTTGATCAGAAAATATCCCAATTTTCAAACTTTTTATATTTTTAAAATATAACTTTTAAAAGTTTTCTAAATTGCATACAAACTACTGAAATAATTAACTGTTGTTTTTTGGGGGAGTATTATTCCTTTTGAATTTTTACAGAATATAGTGAAACTGGGATAGACAGGAAATATATATTCATATAGTTACACATACATATGTTTATAAGTTTTAGCAAATTTATATTAGTAATTAGTATTTTTGTGTTTTCCTCCTTCATGGGCAATATCTGCATTAGTCGTCAAAAATACATATTTTTTTAAGGTGAGCAGATTTCTTTCCCTGAACATTCTGAGCTTGTCACTTAGACAGTTTTGGTTTTCTTTTATTGCTCTGTGCTTTTATTTTTCTGACCAAAGCAAAGCAATGGAATGAGATTGAATCATATAAGCCATTGTCTCTACAATAAAATTGATCCCTTAATTTGTAAACATGCTTTTTATTCTTGATTTCTTATTAGTGTATAGTTGATTTAGTTCAGTTAAGTTTCTAGAAGAAGTGATTCCTTCCGCCTATTATTTTCATAACTATTTGTGTGTGATATGTTGATTTGTGACCAAATTTCATAGGAACCTCCTTGAAATTGATTGTTGAAATAAAAGAACAGTGAATCAGAATATGTAACAACCTAATCTTAAACTATAAAACAGAGTCAAAGACCTTCATCTTTTAGCCAAATATATCCATCCAAAGTCAATACAGGTTTATCAGAGAGATGTTGTTATTAGCATGCTTTAGAGAGAGGACTCATCTTATTTTGGGGCAGGAATAGAACTTCCCTTAAAGGGAAAGATGACATTGCTAAAACCTAATTACATTTGGTATAGGGGGGGAAATGCCTCAGGCTGTGTCTGCATTTGCATTCCAATGAAATAATATTTTCATTGCTGTACTCAAGCTGCTTTAATCTGTTTTATTGTTTAAATTGGGGAAGTAGCCAATTTAATGGTATATTGATGCTTTGGCAATCTTGCCTAAGAATGAGCCATCAGTCTTCTGAGAAATATGGTCAGGAAAGTAGAGACTGGATGTGGTTGTTAGTCCAGAAAGTAGGCAATAATCTCATGAAAAGCAGAAGTAAAAATATACAAAACTAATGCTTTGGGGGGCTGGGAGGGAAAGGGCCTAACAGGATATCTATATTCAAACTCCTACTTCTGGGAGAAATTTATCTAAATATAGATATATATGTATTATGTCTCATATTTTAGATTTGCCTCACTAGCATTTACACAGCAACTACAATGTGAATCATATTCGTCAAGCATAATAGAAGATACAAAGATGAATAAGTCTTTGGTCACTACATAGTAGGAATTTATACTCTATTGGTAGAGATAGCCATGTGCACAAACACTGAGAATTTAAGCAATGAAAGGATCAGACAAGAGTCTGAATGGAACACTAGATGGAAAAATGGGCTGTTCAGTACTAAAAGCTCCCTGGAGCTCAAAGAGGCAGCAACTCAACTCCTTTCAGCAATACATTGCATCAGTACATTCTTCAATGCTGCCCCCTAAGAGGGCCACATTGCCATATTATTTTTTTTTCTGGATGTGCCATGTTTACAATAATTGTACATATAAGTTTAATTCTGGTCAAATTATATTTAACATATATTAGTATTTACGTAGCATTTCATAATGGATTTAAGATTAAAATAATAATTTAGAAAAAAAGGCCTCCTGCTTTTTATGATTTCCAATAATAATCAGTAGTAGAGAGCCAATGTTGGAAGGGTGCATATCCACCCTATCATCTGTTAAGATAGTGGCAGTAAATATGTACAATAAGGGCTAGTTCTAAAAAATATTTTGGAAATTAGAATTAGCAATTTGAAAGCTATCAGGTTTGAGAAAAGAAAGAATAATAGGAGTTCACATATAATTATTTCCAAGTAATTTTTGTATGTAACAGAAAAGTTAAGTCCTCTTAATAAGTATATGGTGTCCCAAAAAAATGTATACACACTTTTAACAGTTGATAAGTCACTTAATTTTTATTCCTTTTCTGGTTTAACTGATCTGAAATAATGGGTGAAGCCAGACTAAGCTTTGAGCAAAGAAAATTACAAAGTGCCAATATACTTTTTTATGGGAATACATAAAAGACAAAGCTTATGACACAAAACCAGCAATAGTCAACACATTGTGGGCACAAATATACTGAAAAATTAATTCTTGATGTTTGCAATTCCATTGCTTCACATTATGAGTGATGCCTGGACCAGAGCAGTCACTGGTTTGCAAACAGGTATGGACAAAAAAAAAAGTTATTCATTTTTGTAGCTTCTTTTACATTTTGAAAATGAACTATTAATATAATAAAAGCCTAAGAAACACTATGGTGGAACAATCAGTTGCTATGATGCTCACTGACCAAGAGGATGCAGACACTCAATGCAAGAGCTGCCCCCTGCTAGTCAGTACGCTCCCATAGGGGGAGCACTTCTCAGCCAGAAGCCAGGCTCACCAGGTAGGTGGTAAGGAGTGAGGGGTCCCAGATTGCGAGAAGGATGACCAATTGTCAGCCAACAACATCCCCCAAGGGGTCCTAACTGCAAGAGGGCGCAGGTCAGACTCAGGAAATTCCCCCCCCCCTCCCGTCCCACGTCTCGTCTCAATCCCAGTGCACAGGCCTGACTTTATTATCACTCAAAGTGCACATACATTTTTGGGGAACTCTGTATATAACCTAATCTCTTCTTTGGTCTACATTTGGGAGATATACACTGAGTTTTCAGATTATTATGATCTCTGAATACATAATAATCTGGACTGTGTGTGTGTGTGTGTGTGTGTGTGTGTGTATTGGTAGGAGCCTGTTGCATGAATTCATGCATGGGTGGGGTCCAGCCAGCCTGACCAGGAGGAGGGGATATGGGCAGTTGGCTGGCCTGCCTGCTGGTCAAACTCCTGGTTAAGAGAAAAATTTGCATATTAGCTTTTTATTATGTAGGATATACACTGAGTGGCCAGGTTATTATGCATACAGAGATCATAATAATCTGGCCACTCAGTATATATAGGTCATGTTTGTTCATAATATTGACCCTGAAACAATATATGTATTTTATATAGAATACATATATTATTCTATATAGAATAATATATGTATTCTATATATATTCTGGAGAATTCCAGATCCCCTCTACATCTTCTCAGGCAAAAGCATCTAACAGAAATTCTTTCCTTCCCCCTATATCATGTATGTAAACAACAGAACCTAGTGATCCCAGGTGGCAGAAAACCTGCCTGAAATCTTAGAAGGCAGGTCAGGTGATTAATTTGTTCATTCATTAATTAAAAACATACATTGATTGCTCAAGGTGCCAGGTATTAGTTAAGCAAAGTGAGAAAATAAAAACAGGCCTTGGTATCAATAAGCATGCCTTGAAAGAAGTACAAATGGAAATCAGAGAAGCCAATCAGACCAGAGAATCTCTTTGGGAGGTCTTTATAATCTCAGTCCAATTCCAAGGACAGACTGATATATGGGATGGTCTTTCAAGGCTCTCCTAGGCCTGCTTTCACTCCTTTGCATAAATGAAAGCATCCTATTTATTTGAAACTTCTTTGGGTAACTTTAGCAAGTGTACTAAAGGAGGGTTGAAAAGACAAGTTGTTAGCAAAGTTTCTCTGATTCTATGACAAGAAATTAAACTTAAATACATATACAGTGGTACCTCGAGGTACGAGTGCCCTTACATATGAGATTTTTTAGATACGAGCCATGGAGCGAGCGATTTGTGCTTTGAAATACGAGCAACATTTGAGATAGGAGTAAAGGCGCGGATGGGCCGACTGCACAAGACCCACCAGTTTACCGCAACTCAGCGTCTCATAGTTTCCCACGCCTCAAGGTTACAGAATGAATTAAACTCGTATCTCGAGGTACCACTGTATATGATTTGGCATTACCATTCACTCCTCATTCTCTACTTTCCTAAACTAAACATGAATATAAAATACAGAGCTTTTGGGAGCACTATTTGGAAATACATCCCTTGCTCTGGCCAGTGTGGTTCAGTTGGTTGGGCATCATCCTGTGCACCTAACGGTTACTGGTTCAATTCTTGCTGGGCACATGCGAGGGTTGCAGGCTGGATCCCTGATGGTGAGTGTTTGGAAGGCAACCTATGGATGTTTCAATCTCATGTTCATGGTCCTGTCTCCCTAGAAATCATTTTAAAAATCTAAAAAAGTACATCCCTTTTAATATATATTCCCATAAAGGTATAATGACCCAAGAGATGATAATTAAAAAGTCAATTGAGGGGAGAATCCAAGATGGTGGCATAGGTAAACACCTACACTGCGGCCTCGCACAACAATTTCAAAACTACAACTAAAAGACAGAACAGACATCATCCAGAACCACAGGAAAGCTGGCTGAGTGGAAGTTCTACAACTAGAGGGAAAGAGAGGGGCTCACAGAGACCCAGAGGAGCTGCAAAAAGCTGAGGTACGGAGACACGCGCATGGAGAGAGCGGGTGCCCGAGTGCCTGGCTGGCTTTCTCTGGCGGGAGGGAAATGGAGATTCTCAAAGGCATTGAACCCCTTATCCTATGACACTAAACCCCAGATCCAGCCGAAACTCAAAAGGGGGGAGTTTGGAGTGTGAAAAGGGAGAAGTGCACGGAAATTTAGGGGAGTCGCAAGAGATCAAAGGCCTGGTGGCGAGCAAGGCACTGCGCACAGGACAGATTGCTGATTGTGCCCCTGGATTTCACGACTGGGCGGGAGACAGACCCTCCCAACTGTGCCACTTCTGACTCCACTAAGCCCGTTTCGGGCGAAACCCTGGAGATCTAGACTCGTGTGGTCCTGGTGCACAGCGCGCACGCACAAGGACCGCTCCAGCGATTACCCAGTCACTTGGGACTCAGGGGCCGTGGAGGGCGGGGCCGACTGGAAGGCAAGGTGGTCCCTTAAGCCCTGAGACTCCACCCATCCCAAGCTCAACAGAGGTTCTTCGGTTTTGCAAGTCTGGTATCATAAAGCTGAATTCAACACAGAAGTTTCCCCGACAGTTAAAATGCTGAGACAAGGGAAGGGATCACAAACAAAAGAAATGGAGGGGAAAAAAATGACTGGATATAGAGTTCAAGACCACGCTTATAAGGTTTTTTCAAGAATATGTTAGAAAAGTTGGATAAATTTAGTGAGACCTAAGAGGAGATGAAAAAGGACATACTAGAGACAATGACTGAAATAAAAAATATTATACAGTGTCCTAACAGCAGACTAGAGGATGGCAAGAATCAAGTCAAAATTTGAAATATAAAGAAGCAGAAAACATTCAAATAGAAAAGCAAGAAGAGAAAAGAATCCAAAAATGTGAAGATAATGTAAGGAGCCTCTGGGACAGCTTCAAGCGTACCAACATCAGAATTGTGGGGGTGCCAGAAGAAGAGAGAGAGCAAGATACTGAAAACCTATTTAAAGAAATAATGACTGAAAACTTCCCACATCTGGTAAAAGAAATAGACATACAAGTCCAGGAAGCACACAGAACCCAAATAAAAGGAATCCAAAGAGGACTACACCAAGACACATCATAATTAAAATACCAAGAGCAAAAGACAAAGAGAGAATATTAAAAGCAGCAAGAGAAAAACAGTTCATTACTTACAAGGGAGCACCCATACGGCTGTCAGCTGATTTCTCAACAGAAACGATGCAGGCCAGACAGGAGTGGCAAGAAATATTCAATGTGATGAATAGCAAGAACCTACAACCAAGAATAATCTATCCAGCAAAGCTATCATTCAGAATTGAAGGGCAAATAAAGAGCTTCACAGAGAAGAAAGGGCTGAAGGAGTTCATCAACTCCAAACCAGTATTGTGTGAAAAACTGAAAGGTACTCTTTTAGAAGAGGAAGAAGAAAAAGGTAAAAGCCAAAAAATTATGAACAACAAATACATATCTATCAACAAGTGAATCTAAAAATTAAGTGAATTTAAAATTTGATCAACAGAATAAACTGGTGAATATAATAGAATCAGGAGCACAGAAAGGGAATAGACTGGTAATTCTCAGGGGGACAAAAATCATAAAGCATCAAACAGACTGTGAAATTACAGCAGAAAGATTAAAGTTAGGTGAGGTAAATAAGTGATCAATCGAAGGACTTTATGCATGCATATAAGCATAACCAATGATCACAGACACTGGGGGGTTGGGGTATGCCTGGGAGGGAGGGGGGGCAATGGGGAGATATGTATTAAAAATAAAAATTAGTAAGAGAAAAAAATAATTAAATAAAAAATAAAAAGTCAATTGATAAAAATAGTTATGCTGTTTATATAGTAACTTATAAAAGGAATTCAGTTCTCCTTCTCTAGCCATTCTTAAATAGTTGGCAAATGGTATTCAGACTGTCAAATGGATAGTCCTTTTGGCCACCTGCAGGAGATATGTCTCATTCCTCATCTAATTTTTATCTGATTATAGATTATAGCCAATCAAGTGGCCTCAATCTATTAATCCCAATGTGGTCTATTGAGATGCTATATTATGCAGTATCAGATAAATGGTGAAAAATATTAGGATTTCCATTTTTATTTTTTTAAAAGGGTGGGAAAGAAAAAGTCTTATAATATAGAAGCAAAGGGAAAGTAGTAAATTTGTCCCAGATAAATATGTTCTCAAATTATGTATGACTTTTTCCCATGATAAACTCAATTACGTATTTCAGACACTATTCAACATAAGCTCTCTAGGCACAGGTAGCAAGGGTAATGTTAAAGGATGAGTATATGGGAAGAACTAGGTAAAAGGGGAGACTTGTCTTTTGTTCATTGTTTCTATCCCCTATGCTATGGGAATACTCAGGTTGTACCTTTATTTGTCACATCTCAATGAAATTTAAGAATCAATACAAGAGGGCCACTTGCTTCAACAGATCATTTTGCTTCCATGGTTTAGCTGTGAGATAAATTAACACTGTTGCACACCACTCAAGTTAAGGGTTCCAGCAATAGAAGTGCAAATGGATTCAGACCTCTGAATGTTATCAAGGCACATGGTCATGCCATAAATGGCTCTTTTGTCTAGTTCTTAAAATACGTATATTTCTGCTTACATTGGCTGTAACTCTAAATTGCCTTTTCCATAATGTTGAAATCAGTTGATCTGCAACTTATGCAAAACTATTTCAGCAAGATCAACTGTGGAAAGCAATGGTCTACTTTAATTCATAAAATGCAGCATTAATGCAGTCCTTTGTAATGTGAAAAGTCAAAGAAAATGAAAACCAACACGGTTTAGTTCTTTTCTTATATGCAAGCTGTCAAATCAGATAAAACGTTTGAATACCTATTATTATAAAAGGAGAAGACTGACTAAGGAGTGAGTTTGAAGTTCTTTAAGGAATTAAGAAAAAAACACACTGAATTAGAGTTCATGTGAAATTTATTTTCAACATGAGTAGTGGTTAGTTTCCTTATATATTTATGTATCCCATACAATTTTGTTGCTTGATCCATTTTACCTGTGAAGGTTAAAGCCTGATCCCCATAGATGAAAACATGAAAATCTATAGTATGTCAAAATCTAGGCACACATTAAATGGCAGGTCTTAAAGGGTGATTAATGGTGAATTTTGCAGTTAGATGTTTGGCAAGCAAGGCAAACACTTTATATTCCAGTCGTGCTCCCAGTGACTGTTCTCCTGATTTAATCTGAATGTTATTGACCTCTGAAATCTCAACCCAAACAAGATACAGTCATTCCATAATATTTGCCAATCACTTATACCAATAAAATGGTGTAAGCTAATGTTAAAACAAACAAAGTATAGGATTTCTAATATAGGGTGTGTCAAGCATCATTTAAATTAACAGTTTGGGAATGATTAATGATAGAAATGACATGGCCATATTTAACTTGAGAACTTCCAAGTTGCCCTGCGACTGCCTAGGGACCACAGTTGTTCTCCCATCTTTCCCAGAAGTGGATAGAGAGATTCTGTTCTAGTAATTCCAAGCTTTCTCAGAAAACTTCCACTATAAGTTAATAACGGCCCAATCAAGGGTCACATTAGGCTCTTTGGACACTGCATGCACATCTATTATAAAGCCAAATTTTCTATATTACAAAAATTGTCTGGAGTTCCTAAATTAGCACCACTTCTCCACAAACCTCTCCAGAAAGCAAGATATTCTTTACATATGGGGATATGTGTCCAATTCTATCGATGTCATCAAATGATTTTCAGTTGAATTGCAGTGCTATATTTGCTTTTCAAAGCAGCTTTTTAAGCATTATGTCATACCTAGAAATAGTTATGATACTTCAATTCAAAGGAGGAATCATTTTAGCAATGGGTGAAGTGGATTCTATCTATAGATCCCTAAAGCAGAGAATATTTTCTTATTGTTCATGATATAGCATTGTATAAGTATAATTTGGGTCATTACTTCTAGTGATTTCAATTATATTAAATTAGCAGTGGACATATTAAAGCTTTTTCTACACAACACAGCAAAGTTGTGAATTCACATATCACTGGTAAATTCCAAATGCTTTTGGTTATTTCATATTGTAAACACCACATTCTGACTCCCAAGGAATTATTTGAAACACTGTCATCTTCTTTGATGACAGTGCCGACTCTGTGTTATGCAGAATACCTTTGTAGGAGATATAATTTATGCTTCTCTCTCTTTGTGTGTGCATGTGTGTGTGAGTGCAGGGACATCCCCTAAACTAATTAAAAATATGCATTATTTTCAAATATGCACATTCACCATGATTATCCATATGCTGGTCCATAATACAATTTTTTTACATTTTATTTATTGATTTTAGAGAGAGAGGAAAAGAGAGAGGAGAGGGGGAGTAAAAGAAACATTGATCTGTTGTTCTACATATTTATGCAATAACTGGTTGATTCTTGTATGTGCCTGTCAGGGGTCAAACCCACAACCTTGGTGTATGGCGACTATGCTCTAAACCAAATGAGCTACCTGGCCAGGACCTACAATTCTTTCTAAATGTAAAAATGTGTCTTATTAAATATGCAATACCACTACAATGAAATAAAATATCTAATAATATACTGAAATAACCAAGTATTTGAAAATTAATAATGTTAAGTCAGAATAATAGGAGTAAAACAAGAATACAAAATATATGAAAAAATATTGGAAATTATAAAAAATAAAGGAAAATGAAAATTTACTGCAATAAAAGAAGTCTCCAAAACGAACACAGTAAATTCATATACTTATAATTAATAAAATTTCAAATCAGTGATCTAACAACAATTTAGTGAGGAGATAGAGACTAAGCAGTTAGGGATGGGACTTGGAGAAGGGAAGATGAATAGAGAAGTCTATGAGTGGCAGGAGGCAGCTTGAGAGCTACTGCTGACTGCACCTCGTTTCAGAAAGTCACTGAAACAAACAGGGTAGCCTGGGCAGGAAGGCTGAGCCTTGCTGGGAGGGGACAGTAGAAACACCCCAAATCAGGTCCCACCAGCAGGAACACAAGTTCTGAAATGATTATATATTACAGGGTATACCTTGCAAAGACCAGTCAAAATCTAGCAAAGTATATGTATTCATAGACAAAGAGCTTGACTGGATTTGAGCCCCCTTCCTGCCACCTCTTGCTGCAGGGAGTCTGTATGTCTCTCAATAAACTGTTCTCCATTTGCTGTCTTTGTCCGTGAATTTGTTCTTTGCTTTTGTGAGACAGATAAGTCAGAGCAGACCACCACATTTTGGTTTCATTAGAAAGAAAAAATGGAAAAGCAAAGCAAACTCAAGGAGAAGCAAGAAAAAATTAAAACCAAAAATCTATTAAATTGAAAACAATAAATTGAAAAAAATAACTAGACAAAATAAGTTTATTTGAAAATATCAATAAAACCTCTACTAGATTGACAATTTTAAAAGCAAATGAGACTAATTAAAGATAAATGGGTTGATAAAATAAATCTATTTGCCAATATTAGTAATGAAATAGGGCTCATCACTACAGATCCCTCAGACATAAATAAGTAATAAATGATTTTTGTGGATAATTTTATGCCTGTAGACTTGATGTGTCTGAAGTGTTGGTGAAATAGAAAAATTCATAGTAATGCATACCTTTTCTAAGCAGTATCACAAACCTTAAAACCCAGAAAGGTCCTACAACACTTAAAATAGATTAAATAATTAATTAAAAGCCTTCCCTCCCTGATATAAAATGTCAAACTGACTCTAGAATTCATATGGAAATGTAATAAAAATAACAAAACAACAACAAAAACAAAAAGTTGGTGAACTTGCAGCTCTTAATTCCAAGATTTTTTACAGAACTAAGGTGTTCAGAATATTGTAAACTTAGCACAACAATAAAACATTTAGATCATTGGAAAAGAAGAATCCATACCAATGCCTATGAATATACAATTAATTTTTGACAAGGTACTGAAGAAATTAAATGAAAAAGAATAATTTTTGAACAAATGGTACAAAAGCAATTAAGTTATAACCAAATGGTGGGGGGAGGGGAGATATGAATTTTTCTACTACCTCACATCATACCAAGAGTTAATTTAAAATGGACCTTAGACTTTAGCCAAAAGCTAAAAAATTATAGCCTGTACCAAAACACAAGTAACTATATTTGCAAACTCAGTCAGGAAAAAATTTGTTAGATGACATATCACACACCATTTTAAAAAATGAATTAAATGTACTTCATCAACATTAGTATCTTCTGCTTTTATATTATTCCATTAAAAGGTAAAAACAATATGTAGGCTAGAAAAATATTTTTGCCATGCATATATCTCAGAAAGAATTTCTGTCAAGAATGTTTATACATGCTCAGTATTACCTAAGAAGTTAAGCAATCCAATAAAAAATGAGCAAAAGATCAATAATTCATGAAAATAGCTGAGTAGTCAATAAGCACATGTGATTTCATTAATATCGTAAATTGTAAAATCATAGTGAGATATTACATTGTTGTTAGAGTTACTAAAATTAGTAACAATTGCAATACCACATAATGGTATGAGTATGGAGCAAAGTGGAACTCTCATATGCTGCTTTTGGGAACATAAGTGTATAAGTTCTTGGAAAACAAGTTAGCAATTTTTAAAAATTATTTAGATAAATATTGACTATATTCTGCCCAACAGTTCCATTCTTCAAGGTTTACCAATAGAAATTAAAGTATAGATGGAAATAAAAACCTGAATAGGAATGATATGGCAGCTTTATTTTGATTATCCCAAAATGGAACCAACCCACAAACCCATAAATAGGTGAAAAAGATGACTACGTTGAAATACTATATCTGTAAAATACAATACTATTTAGTTAAAGAAACACACTACTAATAGATGTAACATTGCCTGAAGCCAGTTCAAGCATGTCATAATTGCAAGAGTTTCATCAAATGGTTGGTGAAACCACATATGTAATCATATGTTGGAACGGCTAAAAAGTATCTCCCAAACTTCGAAGGAAGATGGCTGATGGCAGGATGGATGTGAGGGGGAGAGGAAGTGAGTAAGGGTATGCAAGGAGAGTGTGTGGATGTATGTGGTGTGTGTGTGACTGAGTCAGGGACAGTTAAATCCCCGTAGAAGCAGCAGGAGCTGGCAGACCATGCTCTCTTGGACAAGGAGAGACTACAACCACTACAGGCACTCTCTGGACTGCAAGACTCCAGCACAGAGCCCACACCATTTTAAAGGGAAGAACGGTCTTTTTTAGGAACTCATCAACACCACCAACCAGACAGGCCTTAGAACTGCCCCTTGACATAGCAGCTACTCCAGCCAAAATCCTGCTGCCCCACCCACAGAACTGGGGACCCTAGAACCTCTACTTCCAAAGGTAAACCTCTCAGCAGCAGTAAGTACAACCTTCCCCTCTCCAGCAGCAGAACTCAAGACAAAAAATTCATGCATTCCCAGCACTAGAAGACATCCAGGGCACACCACTCCTTAGGCAGCACCTGGGAGCCACTGGGAGCCCCCCTGGTCTGATTCTGTACCGCCTAAGGTGTGCTGCACTGCAGTAAAAATTCTGAGTTCCCTCTTCGTGAATAACTGCCCACAGACACCCCAGCTGTGCAACTTCAGTGCCAGGGCCCCTCAGAGTGTCTCAGAGCTCTGTACTGGAAAACGCACCTCCACAGATGTGAATTTCCAACAGACAGGCCCCCTGAGCCCATCTATCCATGGTGTGCTCCAGAAAGCAGCTGGGAGTGATTCTGTGCAGACAAGGGTGTGCTGCCCCACAGTAGAAATTCTGAATTCCCTCTTCCTGAATAACTGCCTACATTTATCCTAGTTGCTTAACCTTAGTGCCAGGCCCCTCAGAGCATGTCAGAGCTCTACGCCAGCAAACACACCTCCACAGATGCAAATTTCCAACAGGCAGACACTATGAGACCATCTACCCACAAGATACTCATGGGAGCCACTGTGAGCTCTCCCTGGATGTGATTTTGGACAAACAGGGGTGCAGTCCCCCCAACAGTAGAAATTCTGAATTCACTCATCCTGGATATCTGCCCATAGGCAACTACTCGACTATGCTTCAAGGACCCTTCAGAGTGCCTTAGTGTGCCTCGCAGAGAAAGTACCACAGGTACCCCTCTGATCCTCTTCTGGGAATGAGTGTCTATCCACCACAGATGCAGCAGCAAACGCTGAGTCTGTACACCCACAACTCAAAATTTTGAACATCACAGACATGCCTTTCCAGAGTGCAGGCCTCCTGAGCTCCATCACTCCAAGAGATGGTTCCTTGGTGACACTGTAAGTCCCTGCTTGGCATGAGTGATTTCAATTAAAGGTTCAAGACAGCAAAAATTGGGATACTCTCCTCCATGGATGTTGACTTCTAGACACTGCAGTTGTGTCTCTTAAGCTTGAAGGCCTGCATCAAGAGAACCCAAATAGCTCAAGTTGGGAACTACACTAGATTGCTAAACCCAGGAGAACTGAGAGATTATACCAGTAGCATTGTCCCAAAAGAACATGGGTAGAAAAGCAATTGGATCTACAATTAAAACATTATAGGAAAATATGGGAAGACAGAAAAGAAATCCCCAAAGGAAAGAAAAAGAGGAATCTCCAGAACAAGAGGTAAATGAAATTGAGGCTACCAGCTTATTAGAGAAAAAACTCAGAGTAATGGTTATAAGGATGTTTAAATGGCTGGATGACAAATACACACAACTCAATGAGAACTATAAGGAGTTGAAATGGGAATGTGCCAACATGAAAAGGAACAAAGATGGGATTAAAAACGACATGGCTGCAATGAAGAACACAATGGAAAGCTTAAATAGTAGACTAGAAGAGGCTGAGGACCACATCATCGAATTAGAAGATAAGGTAGGAAAAAACACACAATACAGCAACAACTGGAAAGAAGACTTAACAAGTAAGAGGAGAGCCTAAGGGAGCTTTGGGACAACACAAAACAAAACAATATTCACATAATATGGGTACCAGAAGGAGAAGAAGAGAAACAAGAAATAGAAAACCTGTTTGAAGAAATAATGACAGATTGATATTGATATTGGCAAGAAAAAAAAACATGCATTCCAAAAAGCACATAGAATCCCAAACAAGATGAACCCTAAAAGACCAACACCAAGACACATCATAAGTAAATTGGCAAACACCAATAACAAAGTAAGAATCGTAAAGGCTGCCAAAGAGAGACAGAAAGTTACCTACAAGGGTTCTCCTATTAGAATATCAATGGATTTCTCAACAGAAACACTCCAGGCAAGAAGGGAATGGAATGAAATTTACAAAGTAATGCGAAGCAAGGGACTGAACCCAATAATACTATACCAAGCAAGGCTATCATTCAAAATCGAAGGTGGAATCAAGAGCCTCACAGACAAAAAAAAAGCTAAGAGAGTTTACTACTACCAACCCAGCAATTCAAGAAATGCAAAAGGGACTGCTGTAAAAAGAAGAGAAAGGCAAGAAGAAGCACAAATATTAAGAAAAAATATGACAACAACCATATAATAGCATTAAATGTAAATGGATTAAATGCACCAATCAAAATATATAGGGTAGCTGAGTGGATAAGAAAACATGACCTATATATTTGTTGTCTGCAAGGGAGCCACCCTCAGAATAAATGATTCAATAAGACTGAGAGTGAAGGGATGGAAAAACATTTTTCAGGCAAATGGAAATAAGAATAAAGCTGTGGTTGCGATACTTGTATGTGATAAAATAGACCTCAAAATGAAGGCCATAACAAGTGATAAGGAAGGCCACTATATAATACTAAAGGAAGCAATTCATTAAGAAGATATAACTCTGGTAAACATATATGCACCCAATATAGGAGCACCCAAATATATAAAACAACTTCTGAAAGATATCAAGGGATAGATTGATAGCAAGACAGTTATAATAGGGGACTTTAATACCCCACTGACACAACTGCATAAATCAACTAAAAAAAAATCAGAAAAGAAACATCATTCCATAATAACTCACTAGACCAGATGGAATTGATTGACATCTTCATTTCATCCAAAACCACATAATATTCATTGTACTCAAGTCCACATGGGTCATTTTCAAAAACAGACCATATGTTGGGTCACAGGCAAAGTCTCTTTAAATTCAAGAAGATAGAATTCATATCAAGCATCTTACCAGATCACAATAGCATAAAACTGCAAATCAACTACAATAAAAACAATCCAAAAAGTCAAATACTTGCAGACTAAAGAGCATGCTATTAAACAATTATTGTGTTACCACAAAGATCAAAGAAGAAATAATAATAATAAAAAGATCATGGCAACAAATGACAATGGAAAAAAAAATCCAAAATCAATGGGACACAGCAAAAGCAGTCTTGAGAGGGAAGTTCATAGCTCTACAAGCCTACTGCAAAAAGCATGAAACAATGTTAATAAATTATCTAACCTTTCAACTCAAAGAGTTAGAACAAGAGCAACAAGAAAAGCCCGGTGGAAGCAGAGGGAAGGGAATAATAAAGATCAGAGCAGAGATAAATGACACAAAGACCAAAGAAATAATACAAAAAATCAACAAAACCAAGAGTTGGTTCTTTGAAAGGATAAACAAAATTGATGAACCTCCAGCCAAGTTCATTGAGAAACAAAGATAGAGGACACAAATAAACAAAATCATAAATGAAAGAGGAGAAATAACAACAGATCTTACAGAAATACAAAGGATTGTTAAAAAATATTATGAACAACTCTATACCAACAAACTGGACAACCTGCAGGAAATGGACATATTCCTAGAAAAATATAACTTTCCAAAACTCAATCAGGAAAAATCTAAACATCTCAATAAGCCAAGAACTATGGAAGAAATTGAAGCAGTCATTAAAAAGCTTCCTGTAAACAAAAGCCTGGGGCCAGTCAGCTTCACAGGGGAGTTTTACCAAACATTCAAGAAAGAACTAAAACCTATCCTCCTCAGACTATTTGAAAATATTCAAGAGTAAGAAACACTTCCAAGCTCATTCTATGAAGCCAGCATCACCATAATACAAAAACCAGATAAAGACAACACAATGAAAGAGAATTACAGGCCAATATCCCTCATGAACATAGATGCTAACATCCTCAATAAAATTCTAATAAATCAGATCCAGCAGTATTTCAGAAAGATCATACACCATGACAAAGTAGGACTTATCCCAGGGATGCAAGGATGGTACAATAACGGCAAATCAATAAACGTGATACAGCACAGAAACAAAATGAAAGATAAAAATCACATAGTCATATGAATTGACAAAGAAAAAGCATTTGACAAAATCCAACACCCATTTTTGATAAAAATTCTCAGCAAGGTGGGAATATAAGAATCATACATCAACATCATAAAAGCCATATATGACAAACCTACAATCAATATCATACTCAATGGGCAAAAACTAAAACCATTTCTCTTAAGAACAGGAACAAGACAGGGATGCCTGTTCAACATAATGCTGGAGGTACTAGCCATTGCAATTAGACAAGAAGAAGGAATAAAAGGCTTCCAAATTTGAAAAGAAGAAGTAAAACTGTCCTTATTCGCAGATGACATGATACTGTACATAGAAAACCTGAAAGACTCCATCAAAAATATTAGACTTAATATATGAATTTGACAATGTAGAGAGGATACAAAATTAATGTCATGAAATCTAGGGCATTTCTATATACCAACAGTAAAGAGAGACAAAAGAAATCAATCCCTTTTGTCATCACACTAAAACATTAAGTTACCTTGGAGTAAACTTAACTAAGAAGGTAAAAGACCTCTACTCAGAAAACTATAGTTCATTGAATAAAAGAGATAGAGGAAGACACAAATAGATGGAAGAGGATACCATGTTCATAGATTGGCAGAATCAACATCATTAAAATGTCCTTACTACCCAAAGCAATCAATGTACTCCCCATTAAATTACCAATGGCATATTTCACAGATCTAGAAAGAACTCTCCAAAGATTCATCTGGAATAATAAAAGACCTTGAATTGCCACAACAATCCTGAGAAAGAAGAACAAAGTAGGTGGGATCTCAATACCAGATTTCAAGCTGTATTACAAAGCTACTGTTCTCAAAATAATCTGGTACTGGCACAAGAACAGGTATATAGAGCAATGTAATAGAATAGAGAACCCAGATATCAACTCAAACCACTATGCTCAATCAATCTTTGACAAAGGAGGCATAAACATACAACAGAGTCAAGACAATCTCTGCAATAAATGGTATTGGAAAAATGGACAGATACATGCCAAAAAATGAAACTAGACCACTAACTTACACCATATACAAAAACACAAAATGGATACAGGACTTAAACATAATATGGGAAACCATAAAAATACTAGAAGAATACACAAGCAGAGAAATCTTAGACCTATGCTGAAGAAATTTCTTCACTGGTACCATTCCTAAGGCAATGGAAACTAAAGAAAAAATAAACAAATGGGACTACATCAAAATAAAAAGCTTTTGCATAACAAAATAAGCCATCAACAAAACAACAAGAAAACCCACTGTATAGGTGAGCATATTTGCAAATGTTATCGCTGATAAAGTTTTAATCTTCAACATTTACAGAGAATTCATATAACTCAGTAAAAGGAAGATAAACGATCCAATAAAAAAAATGGGCAAGGGACCTAAGGAGATACAGAAGGAAGGCCAAGAGACATATGAGAACATGCTGAAAATCACTAATTATCTGAGAGATGCAAATCAAAACGATAATGTGGTACCACTTCACAACTGTCAGAATGGCAGTCATCAACAAATCAACAAACAAGTGCTGGTGAGGATATGGAGAAAAAGGAAACCTCATATACTGCTGGTGGGAATGCAGACTGGTGCAGCCACTGTGGAGAACAGTATGGAGTTTCCTCAAAAAAACTAAAAATGGAACTCCCATTTGACCCAGTAATCCCATTCCTAGGAATATATCCTAAGAAACTGGAAACACCAATCAGAAAGGATATATACACTGCTATATTCACTGAAGCACAATTTACAATAGCTAAGATTTGGAAATAGCCTAAGTGCCCATTAGCAGAAAACTATGGTACAACTACACCACGGAATACTATGCTGCTTTAAAAAAGAAGGAATTCTTACCATTTAAAGCAGGCTGGATGGAACTGGATAACATTATGCTAAGTGAAATAAGCCAATGAAAAAAAATACCACATGATCTCACTCATTTATGGATAATAAAGAACATTATAAACTGATGAACAAGAAGACAGACACAGAAGCAGTAAAGTATCAAACAGACTGTCAAATTATAGCTGTACGTTTCGGGAGAGGTGGGAGAGATAGGAAATCAACCAAAGGATTTGTATGCATGCATATAAATATAACCAATGGATGCAAGATACTGGTGGGTGAGGGCATATATGGGATTGGAGTGGGTGGCAGGAATGGGAAGATATGTATACATGTAATATCTTGATCAATAAAAAGTTAAAATAAGGAAATTAAAATAAAAAGCATCCCCCAAACCTGACTAGGATAATCGTTTGCTGCCAGATAGGTCAGGGCATCTTAATCTACATGTTATTGCCTTCTGTTGGCCAAACAGCTGTAGGCTATTCCCCAATCTGACAATGCTTCTGTAAACCCTATCCTTTGAAACCCTACCCTTTGAAGGGTATTATCTCCACCTTGTCTTAGGACAAATTATGTTAATAAAAAGCATGGGTCCTGAGTTAAGGGGAAGTCTTTAGCTCCTTTAGCTGAAGCTCCTCTGACACCCAATACCTTTCAAAACTATATTTTGTCCGTCCACTCCTTATTGAATCTACAAGCAGTTCCTTTCTCCAGATTGCTGAAACCCTTCCTAATGCTAGGACAAGAACCCCAGAATAACATGAATAAATCTCAAAAACATTCTATGTGATAGTAGCCTGACATACAAGAATACATATTGTATGATCCCATTTTTATAAAATCATAGAAAAGATCAATTGAATATGTATGACAGAGAAAATCAGCTATTTCTTAGGTAAGCTTTGCAAGAAGACTGTCTACTAAGATCCTTTTGGGGGGAGATACTTGTTTTATATCTTGATTGTGGTGATAGCTGCATGGGGACATATATTTGCAAAACATTTACCTGTACAAATATGTTTATTGTGTATCAATTATGCATAATATTGGTGACTTAAAATATAGGAGGGAAAGGGAACAGATGGCAAATGCCAGTAAATTAACTTGTTCCTTTCCTAAATTTCAGTAACTCAAGAAATACTCAAGGCTAAGACCTCAGACAGAGGTATATAATATATACGGGCAACTATACTATTAAGTCCTCTACAAAACAGAACTATTTCTCAGTAAGTTTTACTTTAGATCAACCTTTCTCATGATTGAAATGTACTGTACAGCTTAAGAGGCATAACTCCTCCAGATTAAGCAGAAGCAAGGTTGAAATGAATGTAAGGTACTAGGAAGATGGCTCATTTACTTCACTCTTACTAGCATGTTTGTCAGATCAGAGGTTTCCAGGACCTGGGGTCCTGGCTAAATATACATAAACTTGAAGACAAGGAAAGACCACAGAGAGAATGTTCTCCCATATGGATGGAAAGATGTATGTATAGAATTTAACTTAGTAAGCAGAATCACCTTTGCTTGGTGGTTTGGAAGTTTTGGTTAAGATAAGGCAGCCCAAATGAGTCTTGATGGAAATGAAGGTGCATCATCATTTTTTTTCTGTTTTGTTATGTGATGTGTTTCCTGATATAGACTAGTTCATTGCACATAAGAACTCAGTGATGTTTGTTAAATAATTGATAAAAGTGGGTGGTTATAAAAAAATACATAAAACAATAAAATTAATTAAATATTTAAACTTGTGGCATAGTGTTGGGGCACTTAATGTACTAAATATGTTATGACTTCAATAACTATAATTTCATAACTTTGGCTAAAATAAGTCCTGTAATAATTGGATTCTAAAATCATAAATGAATATCATGGAATATTTTTAAAGAAAAGGAATGAAAGGTTAATTACAGCAGGGCAGTTATAAGGAATTCACTTTATGTTTAAAATTGCTCAGTTCACATTATATTTAAGTGCTTTAGGGGAAAATCCACTTTGACCTGAAGTTCAGAGCTAAAACTCAAGTTAAAATCAGAACTGTTCAGTATTAATTACAATGATGAAAGAGGAGAAAAGTTAAAGAAATAATGTTTTTGTGATTTAGTCAAGTCACTTATCTATGTAGTAAATGAAAGGAATTTTTTAAAGAGCTTGATTAAAAAGAGGGGTGGACATTCCATAGGTTTTTTATCCTTCGATATAATAATCTGGGTCTATTCCAGGTCCCTGGTTTCAGTGGACTCTGTGCCCTGGTGTGCCTTTTTCAAAAATTTCTGTTTCTTTTGGGTGTCCTGGGTCTGCCAGAATAGAAAATATTGTGTGATCAAAGCATCCCATGTTTTCACTGGGACCCTTTAGGGTGGTCTGTGAATCACTAGCACACCCCATTCCTTCTGCCTATGAAGTCAGCCAGAAGCCCCAAGAAGCCTCTGTACTCACTGACAGTTTTATACTGAGAGCCTGGGGTTGTTGGGATGGATGGCTTCAGGAGTAAGGATTAGAGAGATGAATGCTTCTGCTATCTACTGTGATACAGAAAATTGGGCTGCAAAAATGATGCTGACATGCTTACTGAGATGATTTAAATTGTTTGTATAGACAGAAGACCTGTTTAAAGGAATTTTAATGTCTTGTTTCTTCCAGCCTGAGAGATGACAGAATGTAAAATAATAAGAAAATAGTAGTCACAATATCTGAAAGAATATCTAACGGAAGTGAAATATGAGCAGTTACATTATAAACAAGCCATACTTTAAATGTAATTCCACTAAGGTAGAGTTTCAATATAAAATAGGTGTACTTAAAATTTAAGTAATTAGATTAAAATAAAAAAATAAGATTCTTGGAAGCTTCAACTTCCAAAGTATAGAATACTCACTGAGCAAGAGTAGATATGCTCTCACAAATAAACCAATGTACATTTGCAACCAAAGGCTACTGAACTGGGCACATCTAAAGGTTGAATGAATCCAGAGCTTTGTTATGTTGTCTCTCATTTGTGAGATATGTAGTAAATATCTGCAACCTAATTGGAACTTATAATTTATTGGATTTTTATATAAATAATACATTTATGTAAGAATTAAGTAAATTATAAGGCATATAAGACTTTTAAACATCACCTGAGGATATGTTTTTTATTGATTTTAAGAGCAAGTGGAAGGGGAACAAGGAGAGATAAGAGAGAGTGATGTGAAAGAGAAATATTAATTGGTTGCCTCCAAACCTCAACCTAGGTATGTGCCCTGGATGTCAACAGAACCTGCAACCTTTTGGTGTATGGGATGATTATCCAAGAAACTAAGTCACCAGACCCGGAGAGGTAAGGCATTTTTGAAACACAAGGCTTGCAAGTAGGCAGGCACTACTAGTATATTCTCATAGCACTGAAAATTAACAATGTACCCCCTAAACAAGCCAGTTAGAATTTTGCAACTTTGAATGCTTTAGTATACAAATAAAATAGCATTTTTACAAAATATAAAACACAGAGTAAAAGAGGATGTGCCTCTTTGGGAAAGAGAATCAAACCCCTGAAAAATATATTCTTCTTAAAATCTTCTATAGAATAGATTTTAAGGAATATTATACACACACACACACTCACATACACACACAAAGGTCCGGTCCATGGGTTAGTGCACCAATGGGGTCCCTTGGCCTAGCCTGCACACTCGCGCAATCCGGGACCCCTTTCGGGATGTCGAATAGCTGGTTTTGGCCTGAGCCACGCAGGCTCAATCCAGAAACAAGGGCACCCGATCCTTGCAGGCCAGATACAGACAGGAGGGAACCCAATTGTATGCATTGAGCGTCTGTCCCTGGTGGTCAGTGCATGTTATAGCGACCAGTTTGCTGGAGTCTAATTCCAACATGTCATAAATGCAAGAAGTTTCATCAAAAGGTTGATGGAAACTTGAGGCTTCAGTAGGGCTGAAGATACATATTACGGCCTACTGGAATGGCCTAGAGTAGTAGTCAGCAAACGCAGTCAACAGAGCCAAATATCAACAGTACAATGATTGAAATTTTTCTTGAGAGCCAAATTTTTTAAACTTAAATTTTCTTCTAACACCACTTCTTCAAAATAGACTCACCTGGGCCATGGTATTCTGTGGAAGAGCCACACTCAAGGGACCAAAGAGCCACAGATGGCTTGCGAGCTGAATTTTGCGACCATGGGCCTAGACTATTTCCCCAAACCTGAAGATCTGCATATATTATTGCCTGTTACCAAAGAGCTGAGGGCATTTTAATCTACATGTTATTGCCTCCTGATGGCCAAACACCTGAACAGACAAAGACAGTTCCCCCAAACCTGACAATGCCTACTTTATACTAAACCTTAACCTTTGATATGTGTATCTGCTTTGCTTTAGGGCAATTTGTGTTAATAAAGAAGGAGGGGTCCAGAGATAGAACTTAGTTACTACAGCTAGGCTTCCTCTGGCTCCCCCATGGATTACAAATCTGAATTTCTAGTCTCTATTAATCTGCACCACAGCTCCTTCACCAGATTTCTGAACCCTTCTAGATGCTGGAGAAAGACTCCGGCATTACCAGTTGACTGGTCATTCGGTTGCTTAGCCTTTTATACACACACGCGCGCGCGCGCGCACACACACACACACACACACGCACACACTAGAGACCCGGTGCATGAAATTTGTGCACTTGAGGAGAGGGTGTTCCTCAGCCCAACCTGCTCCATTTTGGGACTGCTGGCTCCCAACCACTCTCCTACCTGCCAGCCTGATTAACCCATAACCACTCCTCTACCAGCCTGATTGCCCCCAACTGCCCTCCCCTGGCAGCCTGGTCACCCCTAAGTGCCCTCCCCTGCCAGCCATCTTGTGGTGGCCATCTTTGACCACATGGAGCAGCCATCTAGTGAGAGGGTGTGAGGGTCAATTTGCATATTACTTATTTATTATATAGGACTAGAATCCCAGTGCATGAATTTGTCTAGCTTGAAAAGAACTGTGGGTATAAGGCTGTGGTAGGCACAGGGGCAGGTCTCAGCCCATCCTCCATGACCCCCCCTGGCCTCTGCAGCTGTGGCCCCTGGTCCTCTGTCTGTTGGCAGCCCCAGCCCCACCGCCATTGCTTTCATAAACTGATGGCTCTAGCCCCGCTCACACCCACTGATTGAGTGGAACGATTTAGACCGGTGCCAGCAGCGGGTACAAGGGGTGATTGCTGCCCCAATTGCCCCTCAGGAGCAGGACCAGGTAGAAAAGCCTTCAAAGGTGATCAGGGCTGGCAGCCGCTGCTCACACCTGCTGATGGTACTGAGTGATCGGGACTGGTGCCAGGCACCAGAGCAAGTGCGAGTGGCAGCTCTGGCACTGATTGTAGGTGCGAGCAGGGCCAGTGCTGGTAGCAGGTGGGCAAAGAATTTTCAGTAACCAGCAGAGGCTCACTCTAATGTCAGCAACTGTTCTTCTGCCATGGTTTGGTGCCCCCCACTCACCTGCTCCACCCTCCGTCCATGGCTGATGCCCACTACATTCTTGCTCTGACACCTGCTGTCAATATCCACCATGTCCCACGTGTGCCCCCTGGTGTTCATCACTCGTCATAGCAACCAGTTGTTTAGCCTATTTGCATGTTAGGGTTCTACAGACATGGATATATAAATAGGTAAACCCACACGCACACACCAACACACACTCGGCTGCTTTTATATAGTGGAACTATAATACTTGAATTCTTGAGAATTTTGAGTAAAAACATTTTTTATAAAATGTTTTGGCTGCCATCTGGACCTAAGTTGAGATCAAGTTCTAATTCATTTTTTTATTTATATGTTATCAATAACTGGTTGAAGTAAACATTCTGTATGATTGGGTACTTTTTAGATTTCATCTTTATAAAGTGAATAAATTATAAATCATAATTCAAAATATGAAAAAGTTTATTTTTTGAATCTTGGCTTTAGAATAAATTTGCTGCTGATAAAATATGGTATTTATCTAAAGAAAACATATCTAGTTCAGTTTGGCTATAAAAAAGTTAGCATGGGGATATATTTAATTGGTAGGGTAAATTCTGTGGTCTTTTATGACACTAGATCTACTACTCATCATAATATATATTGAATTTAAAATATGTTTGAAAAAAAATTGGTTTTCTTAGTATGTCTCTCTTTTCTAGAAGATCAATTCTGAGACCTCTCCAAAAATATAACCTAATATTAAGCTTTGTGGGCTTGGGTATATGTGAAAATGTACTAGGCAGACTTAAATTCCAAAGGTCATTAAAAATTATAGAAAATGCACACATTATACAGGATTGTCTCTCCATGGAATAACCCTATTTTTAGAAAATGTAATATGATTATAAACAAAGCAAGCTATATTAAAGTGACTTGTATAAGGGCACAGAAATATGATGTGTTCTCAAGCTCTGAAGAGTTGGTTTTAAATATTATTAGTATATGGAGTCAAAACATTCAAAACTGAGTATTTTCTCTTATGTTTAAAAATGTTCTTAGCATAAGGATATTACCACTGAGACTGATGATTTAAATTGGCAATTCCATGTTGACATTTGTCTATTAGCTAAATTCCACACCTAAAATGATTCTGTCATGTTTGCAATAAATAATAAAATTCTTATGGAAAAGATTCATTAAATTAGATTTCTTTTCCTCTAAGCACAAACATTGCTTATAGGCACTTTGTGCATTTTTAATTTTTATTATAATTTTATGCTTTTTAAATGGCGCTACAGCTTAGGAAGAGTTAGCCCCTGAGATTCCTCCTGGTTATCTCATTTGCCTCTCTCTCTGAAATCATGCATGAAACATGCTCCAAAACACCCCCAACTGAGACATACGAATTACCTGTCTACTTGTGGCTGGGTAAACTTGGAGGAAAATGTGCAATGAAGCTTAAACTCATGTTTTTGCCAAAAGAAAAAATTAGACAAATATCAGAAATTTACTGGTTTATTATTAAAATTCCTTTCAAGTTTGAATTTCCTTAAACATTTAAAACAATCTTTTTCTGTTTTTATAATGCTAAGGATTGTATATTTAAAATAAATATTTAATTAATGATTTTTTTTTAAGTTTCTACACTTACTGGTAAAGCATTTCTTAAGAAGGGGAGGACACTTTTTCCAATCAGTCAGACAATGAAGATAAAATTATTCCTGCAAACCCAGTTGATCTCCTATGAAGCATGTTTATTATATAGACATATTTGATAAATACACAGATGGTTTTTAAACTCTGCTTACTGCTTCTGTAATATTGTTCTTTTGATAGTTTGCTACTAATTTCCATATGTTCTCTTCTTTCTTATTCCAAAGATAATCTTCAGGGTCTAGTTAACAAAACCTTTGAGAAAATAAAACTCCTCTCTCTCTCTCTCTCTCTCTCTCTCTCTCTCTCTCTCTCTCTCTCGCTTATTTTGTAAAGGAGTAAACTTTTCTCAAAGTATAATTAATTATAGCATTCTAAATAGAGTCAAGATTTGATCAAATCTCTAGAAAATAAATGAGTATTTTTTCAAATTGGGTACATAAAATGATCCATTCCAGTTTATAAAAAGTAACAATATATTTCATTATTTTTTAACTTTTGTGTATATTGTGTAACATTCATGCAATTCATATAGCTAATGTGAATATCATACACTATTTCTGAAGGACATAATAGAAGCAATAATACATTAAAGTGCTTAAAGGTATGGTCCTAGAATCTGACCACTGTGGTCTAAATCCTCCCTTCCTCACTTACTAAATAAGGTAATTTGGCAAAAAACTAGTTTTCCGTGTCTTGAAAATAGAGGGAAAATTAGCATCTGCTTCATGGGTGATGTAGTGGTTAAATAAGTTAATACTTATCCTTAATAGAGGATTCTAAATGGCAAGTTTTGCTTTTATTAACATTTTTATCAAATATAATTTATAAACAAAGAGATATATTGAGAATGTATATATCTAGAAACTTGCTAAAGCAGTACATGACCAAAAATTTAGAAATCATTTAAATATAAGCATTTCTAAGGATATACAGATGTGGTTGGAATAGGTCTCGTCTCAAAATAATCACTCAATAAATGAGTGGAGAAGGAAACTTAAAATGTAATGAATAAAAAGGTCTCCTGGTGAAATGTCCTCCTTGCTGAAGCATGTCATAATAAAAACCATTTCAAATTCTAAAGACAGACCTAGGTTTGTTTCTGACTCTTCCAGTAACTTTTTGTGTGATCTTGGACAAATCCATTCAACAATCTGTTTCTCATCTAATGAACTGCAATAGTAGTAACATTATTTCATAGAGTTGTTGTAAAAATTAAGCAACATACAAGATGATATATGTACTGTTTGCCACACAACCAATGTTGAGAAAAAAAATCAATTTACTTATCTTCTTCTCCTGACCACGGAGCCTTAAATTCTTATATACCTCAAATAATAGGAAATGTTACATATATTTAAAGTCATCTTCTTACATATATTTATTAGATAACAAAGTCTTCTAAAGCATGCTGATGCGGTAATGGAATAGAATCAAGAAAGAAGCGAAGGTTTATTGATCAAGAAGGTGCAATGGAGACGATAGGAGACTTAATGATGCCTCAAATCCATCTTGTTCAATGGACCAGACCAAGGGTTGAGAGAACAGGAAGAAAAATGGCGGCAGAATTCATGGACGTGTTCTGAGCCCTCTTCCTGAGCAGAGAGAACAGCTGAGGGTTGCACAGGGAGTGTTTGTTGGTGATTTAAGGGAAACTATACTCTAGGAGAAGGTGGGGGCCTGCTGGATGGGGCTCCCCTGACCCGGCAGCCCCTCTGTTGCTGGGTTCCCTGCCTGAGCCACCAGCAGAGACCATGCCATCTTGAAGGGGAAAGTGGATATTTATGGAGGCCTGAAAATCTACAGCTGCAGCACCCACTGAACAACTACAAGCCCCAGAACACTGCTCCCCAATTGGCACAAACAGTTGGCAGCAGAGGAGCTCCACATGCCACACGGAAAGGTCAGATTTCGCCAGGGATAAGGGGGGGTCTCTGGTCCCACAGAACAGAAAGGAGAGAGAGAACTACATAACCAGACAACCAGAGTAGAGAGACCATGGGCAAACAAATAAACAGCCCGCATATGAAAGAAAAGCAGGTATCACCAGAAAAGAAAGTGTACGTGTTTCATGTATGCATGCTTAGACATGTCAGCACAGCTCTTTCGTCATGGGAGACCTCCACAAGCTAAGCTATATCTGAGTCACACTAACAATTGATGAGGTTATCCATGTGATTGCTCCATTAGCACAACTGTTACACCAACTGCACCATTAACTTTATGTTTAGGTCTATTTCCAACTTCTATAGTAAACTGGAAAGGAAGAAACACTTTCTTCTCATCCTAGGCACAATAAATGTTGATTCGTTAAAGACCAGAATTAGGGACAAATCCATCTATTTTGATGTCCAGATCAGACCCTCACCCTAAAAAATAAACCCTATATATCAGAACCCCTCAAAAAAATAAATAAACCCCATACTTAGGCACTGAGAATGTTCTTTTAAGAACTGTCACTTTCTCTAATGTATGCTGCAGATAAAGAAGACACTGATTTGGCTTCTCCTGAACATAGAAGCAGATTCAGCAATCACATTAAGATCTGAGACCTCTTAGAACATGGAGAATGAGAATGTAATAACTTTCTTTTCACTTAGTACAACCCACCATAATCTGTGTCCTTCAGAAATCTGGATAAATATTAATCTATCATATAAAACATAAATATATAGAGAGAGATAGATAGATAGATAGCACATATATGTAAATACACACACATTTATATATCTGAATATGCACTCTAACATGAAGGTACCTCGAGATACGAGTTTAATTCGTTTCGTAACCTTGCTCATATATCAAGTTGCTCGTATCTCAAAGCAAATTTCCCCTTTGAAATCATTTGAAATGCTGGTAATCCGTTCCAGCCCCCCAAATGCCACCCCAGTTGTTCTTGTTATGTGTTTTTGAATAAGAAAAATGTATTTATAAATGACAAATATTGTATAAAAACATAGTAAAAGAGAATGTAAAGGAATAAACTGGTTTTATATAGTGTATTTTACTACTCCTTACACTCTTAATGCTACACTTTATCCCTAAACTAAATGTAACTTAACTAATCTTCACTAAACTTAATTGCTACTGGTCTTTGCATTTTTGGCCGATTTAAAAAAAAAAAACGTGTCTAACGAGGTTTGCCTCTTCCTTCCTTTCAGAATGTTTCTGAAATGGATGAGGCAAGTTTCATTGAACAGCTCTGATGCACGACCAGTAGTAACTTTTTCAGGGTGTTTCTTTTCCAGGAGTGTGACACCTTCTCCCACATTCCTAAGATCTCCTTTATCTCCTTTATCTCACTTGTAGAGATCTCCTCCACCTCTGGCTCCTCCTCGAAACCAATTTCTTGGAAAACCTCTACATGTTGCTGAGACTGCAACTCTTGTAACTCCTCCTTCGTGAGTTTCAGAGAGTGCTCCTCGAGGAGCTCATTCATGTCTCTCTCATTGACCACCAGGCCTATGGATTTTCCCAGAGACACTATCTCCTCCTCCACTGACACCTCGGGTTCGAATCCTTCAAAGTTCCTTTTGGCTACAGCCTCAGGCCACAGGTTCCTCCATGCAGAGGTCAAAGTCCTCATTGTAACACCCAACCAGGCCTGAACAATAATAATTCTGAGGCATATCACGATGTTAAAATGGTTCTTCCAGAACTCTTGAGGGGTAAGGTTTGTGTTCTCCATCACCTCAAAGCAGCGCCGGAACAGGTGCTTGATGTACAGCTTTTTAAAATTAGATATCACCTCATGACCCGTGTGCTGCAGGATAGGAGTGGTGTTGGGAAGTAGGTAGACAACCTTTATAAACTTGAACTCTTCGAGTTCATCTTCGAGGTTTGGTGGGTGAGCAGAAGCATTGTCGAGGATGAGGAGGGCTTGCATGGTTACGTTGTTTTCCTATAGATATATTTTTTTTAATTTTTTATACATATCTCCCCATTGCCCCCCCTCCCTCCCCAGCATACCCAACCACTCAGTGTCTATGTTCATTGGATATGCTTATATGCATGCATACAAGTCCTTTGATTGATCTCTTATCTACCTCACCTAACTTTAATCTTCCTGCTGTAATTTCACAGTCTGATGCTTTACTGGCTCTGTAGCTATCCTTTTATCAGTTTATTATGTTCTTTATTATCCACAAATGAGTGAGATCATGTGATGCTTCTCCTTCATTGACTGGCTTATTTCACTAAGCATAAGGCTCTCCAGTTCCAACCAGGTTGCTGCAAATCGTAAGAATTCCTTCTTTTTAATGGCAGCATAGAATTCCATTGTGTAGATGTACCACAGTTTTCTGATCCACTCATCTGCTGACAGGAACCTAGGCTGTTTCCAAATTGTAGCCATTGTAAACTGTGCTGCTATGAACATAGGGGTGCATAAATCCTTTCTGATTGGTGTTTGTGATTTCTTAGGATAAATTCCTAAAAATGGGATTACAGGGTCAAATGGGAGATCCATTTTTAGTTTTTTGAGGAAACTCCATACTGTTCTCCACAGTGGCTGCACCAGTCTGCTTTCCCACCAACAGTGCACAAGGGTTCCTTTTTCTCCGCATCCTGGCCAACACTTGTCTTTTGTTGATTTGTTGATGATTGCCATTCTGATCGGTGTAAGATGGTATTGCATTGTTGTTTTGATTTGCATCTCTCGGATGATTAGTGACTTTGAACATGTTTTCATGTGTTTCTTGGCCTTCCTTCTGTCGTCTTTCGAAAAGGTTCTATTTAGGTCCCTTGCTCATTTTTTTTATTGGGTCGTTTATCTTCCCTTTATTAAGTTGTATAAGTTGGCTGTAGATTTTGATCATTAAACCTTTATCAGTGATATCATTTGCAAATATGTTCTCCCATACAGTGATCTTTCTTGTTGTTTGTTGATGGTTTCTTTTGCTGTGCAAAAGCTTTTTATTTTGATGTAGTCCCATTTGTTTATTTTTCTTTAGCTTCCATTGCCTTTGGAGCAGTATCAGTGAAGAAGTTCTTTCGGCATATATCTGAGATTGTGCTGCCTGTGGATTCCTTTAGTATTTTTATGGTTTCCCTTCTAATGTTTAAGTCCTATATCCATTTTGAGTTTATTTTTGTATTTGGTGTAAGTTGGTGGTCCAGTTTCATATTTTTGCATGTATCTGTCCAATTTTCCCAACACCATTTATTGAAGAGGCTATCTTGGCTCCATTGTAAGTTCATGCCTCCTTTGTCAAATATTAGTTGAGCATAGTGGTTTGGGTGGATATATGGGTTCTCTATTCTATTCCATTGGTTTATATGTCTGTTCTTGTGCCAGTACCAGTCTGTTTTGAGAACAGTTGCTTTGCTATATAGCTTGAAATCTGGTATTGAGATCCCACCTACTTTATTCTTCTTTCTCAGAATTGCTGTAGCTATTCGTGGTCTTTTTTTGTTCCAGAAGAATCTATGAAGAATTCTTTCTAGCTCTGGAAATATGTCATTGGTATTTTAATGGCTAGTGCATTGAATCTATAGATTGCTCTGGGTAGTATGAACATTTTAATGATGTTGATTCTCCCAATCCATGAACATGGTATACTATTCTATCTGTTAACATCTTCCTCTATCCCTTTTTTCAGTGTCCTGTAGTTTTCTGCATACAGGTCTTTTACCTCTTAATTAGATTTATTCCTAGGTATCTTAATTTTTTTGGTGCGATGGTAAATGGGATTGCTTTTTTAGTCTCTCTTTGTGTAATTTCACTGTTAGTGTATAGAAATGCCACAGACTTCTTAGCATTAATTTTGTATCCTGCTACATTGCAGAATTCATTAATTAAGACAATTAGTTTTGGAATGGAGTCCTTTGGGTTTTTTATGTACAGTATCATGTCATCTGCAAATAAGGACAGCTTTACTTCTTCTTTTCAAATTTGGATGTCTTTTATTTCTTCTTCTTGTCTACTTGCAATGGCTAATACTTCCAGTACTATGTCGAACAAGAGAGGTGAGAGTGGGCATCCCTGTCTCGTTCCTGTTCTTAGGGGAAATGGTTTTAGTTTTGCCCACTGAGTATGATGTTATCTGTGGGTTTATCATATATGGCTTTTATGATGTTGAGGTATGATCCTTCTATTCCCACTTTGCTGAGAGTTTTCATCAAGAAAGGGTGTTGGATTTTCTCAAATGCTTTTTCTGTGTCAATTGACATGACTATGTGATTTTTATCTCTCAATTTGTTTATGTGATGTATCGTGTTTATTGATTTGCGGATATTATACCATCCCTGCATTCCTGGGATGAATCCTACTTGGTCATGGTGTATGATCTTTCTGATGTACTGCTGGATACGATTTGGTAGAATTTTGTTGAGGATTTTGGCATCTATGTTCATGAGAGATATTGGCCTATAATTCTCTTTCACTGTGTTGTCTTTATCTGGTTTTGGTATTAGGGTGATGCTGGCTTCATAGAAGGTGTTTGGAAGTGTTCCTTCTTCTTGAATGTTTTTGAATAGTCTGAGGAGGATAGGTTTTAATTCTTCCTTGAATGTTTGGTAAAACTCTCTTGTGTAGCCATCTGGACCCAGGCTTTATTTGCTGGAAGCCTTTTGATGACTGCTTCAATTTCTTACATAGTTATTGGACTATTGAGATGTTTGGCTTCCTCCTCATTGAGTTTTGGGAGGTTATATTTTTCTAGGAAAATGTCCATTTCTTGCCGGTTGTCCAATTTGTTGGAATAGAGTTGTTCATAGTATTTTTTAACAATCCTTTGTATTTCCACAGGGACTGTTGTTATTTCTCCTCTTTCATTTCTGATTTTGTTTATTTGGGTCTTCTCTCTTTGCTTCTTGGTGAGCCTTGCTAGGGGTCCATCAATCTTGTTTATCCTTTCAAAGAACCAGCTCTTTGTTTTGTTGATCTTTTGAATTGTTTCTTTGGTCTCCAAGTTGTTTATATCCACTCTGATCTTCACTATTTCCTTCCTTCTGAGTACACTGGGCTTTTCTTGTTGCTCTCGTTCTAGCTCTTTGAGTTGTAGGGTTAGGTAATTTATTACCATTGTTTCCTGTTCTTTGCAGTAGGCTTGTAGGGCTATGAACTTCCCTCTCAAAGCTGCTTTCACTGTGTCCCATAAATTTTGTATTGTTGTGTTGTCATTGTCATTTGTTGCCATGATGTTTTTTATTTCTTCCTTGATCTCTCTGGTTACCCAGTCATTGTTTAATAGCATGCTCTTTAGTCTCCATGTGTTTGATTTCTTTCTATTTTTTTATTATTGTTGATTTCCATTTTTATGCCACTGTGGTCTGAGAAAATGCTTGATATGATTTCTATCTTCTTGAATTTGAAGAGACTTTTCTTATGACCCAACATATGATATATCTTTGAAAATGAACCATGTGCACTGGAGAAGAATGTATATTCTGTGGCTTTGGGGTGAAATGTTCTGAAGATGTCAATTAATTCCATCTGGTCTAGTGAGTCATTTAGGATTGATGTTTCTTTGCTGATTTTTTGTTTAGAGGATTTGTCCAATGGTGACAGTGGGGTATTAAAGTCTCCTACTATGATTGTATTGCTGTCAATCTCTCCCTTAATATCCTCCAGGAGTTTTTTTTTTATGTATTTAGGTGCTCCTATATTGGGTGCATATATGTTTACCAGAGTTATATCTTCTTGTTGGATTGTTCCCTTTAGTATTATGAAGTGGCCTTCTTTATCTCTTGTTATGTCCTACACTTTGAGATCTAATTTGTCAGATATAAGTATTGCAACTCCAGCTTTTTTTTTTTTCATTTCCATTTGCCGGAAATACCATCTTCCATCCCTTTACACTCAATCTGTGTGTGTCTCTTTTCCTGAGGTGGGTTTCTTGTTGACAGCAGATATGTGGATCGTGTTTTCTTATCCAATCAATTAGTCTATGTCTCTTGATTGGAGCATTTTATCCATTTACATTTAAAGTTATTATTGATAGGTATTTATCCATCGCCATTTTTAGTCTTTAGCCCAGAGTTCCTTCTTCACTTCCTATTTCTTTTTATTACAGCAGACCCTTTAACATTTCTTGCATTGCTGGTTTGGTGGTAATAAATGCCCTTAGTCCTTTTTTGTCTGTGAAGCTTCTGATTTCACCTTCAATTTTGATTGAAAGCTTTGCAGGGTACAGTATTCTTGGATTCAGACCCTTCTTTTGCATGACTTTGTATATTTCATTCCATTCTCTTCTGGCCTGATGAGTTTCTGTTGAAAAATCAGTAGCTAGTCTTATGGGGGTTCCTTTGTAGGTAACTTTCTGTTTCTCTCTGGCCGCTTTTAAGATTCTTGCTTTGTCGTTGCTGTTTGCAAATTTAATTATAATGTGCCTTGGTGTCAGTTTTGTGGGGTTCATTTTTCTGGGGACTCTGTGAGCTTCTTAGATTTGTGTGGGTTTTTCCTTTCCTATATTGGGGAAATTTTCTGTCATTATTTTTTCAAACAGGTTCTCTAATCCTTGTTCAGTTTCCACTCTTTCTGGAACCCCAGTTATGCAGATGTTGGTTTTTTTTTTGTATTATCCCAAAGTTCCCTTAGGCTCTCCTCTTGCTTTTTAATTTTTTTTTCTAGAAGCTGCTGTACTTGGGTATTTTTTCCTACTGTGTCTTCTAGCTCACTGATGCGGTCCTCTTCTTCTAGTCTGCTTTCGATGCTTTCTCTTGAGTTCTTTAAAGCAGTGATGTCATTTTTTTATTTCTTTCTGCATTTCTTCATGCTTCTTCTTCATTTCCTCTTGGCTCTTACTCAGATTGTCGATTTTGTCTTCCATTCTTTTCATCCACCTTATGATCATTTCTCTGAACTCTTTCTCTGGCAGGCTTATTTCTGCTTCTATTTCGTTTACTTCCTTTTCTGGTGATACCTGCCTTTCTGTCGTAAGCGGGCTGTTTATTCACCTGACATTGGTTTTTCTTCTCCGGGTGTCTTCTCCTACATTGATTCAAAGGCCCAAACTACAACACCACCCGGTACGGCACACAAGGCACTGAACAGAAATGTATTCACGATGTTAATAATCACCAATAAGGTGACCACCAATGAAAGACAAATTAAGGGTACGTAGAGGAAGAAGAAGAGGGAAAAAAAAGGAAAGTAGTGCCCAAATCAGATTGGGAGAGAGAAAAAAAATAAATAAATGAACAAACAATACAATAAAATTTAATTAAAAAAGGAGAAGAAGAAAAAGAAAAGAGAAAGAGAAACAAAGTCAGAGAGAAAAGAAAGCGGATAAGAGAGAAAAGGGGAACAAAATGTAGATTTCAGGAGAAAACTCCAATAGAATAGTCACTAATGCCAATAAAGGCCAGCAACCAGTACCTAGAGATTGATACAAACTCCAAATGACATTTGGTATCGAGGGAGGCGAGGGAAAAGAGAGGTAGAAAACAAAGCAATTAAAAAGCAAAATAAAACAAGTAGAATAAGCTAAAACAATCTCACAAAAAAAAGTTCAAAAAATCGATATAATCACTGTTCAGGCAAATAGCAACAAAAGGACAGAGAGAGAAAACAACTTTTTGGCTAGTGAAAACAAGAAGAGAGAGGTTTGTATGGACTTGTAGTAGGGAATTTGAAATTAGATATAGAAGAGGGGTGAAATTTTAACCAGGTAAAGAAAAAGAATAAGGAGAATCTAAAGTTGGAAAAGGGAAAGAGAAACAAGACAACAAAATGGGGAAAGTTAGTAGGAAAGTGTTGGCATAAAGATAGAGTTGAGTTGGAGTAAAATTATGCTAAAGGAAAGGTGAAAATAGAATGTAAAACTCTAATCCTGAAGTAAAATAAAGAGAAAACAAAATGACACTTGTTTTTTCCCAAAAAGGTTAAATACTAGTAGTAATAATACTTATTGAAAACAAAAATGTAATAATTAAAAAGGTAAAATTAATTGAGGCAGAAAGAGAAAAAATAGTCTTTTAATTAAAATATGTAAAAATGAAAAATAAAAAAAATTGAAAAAAAAATAGTCATTCACTTCCACTATTATTCTGCTTGGCACTCCTGTTTCCCAGTAGGGAAGGTTTTGCAGTTCCCTGTGTTGCACTGTTGATATTTTAATCTCTTTATTCTTTTGTGGTTATGCCAGTCAATTTGTGCATCATCCACTGGGTGGCAGTGTTTCGGAATTGATCTGAGACAAAGCACAGGACCTCTCTAGGCTGTGCTCAGATCCTGCTACTCTGTGGTTCTCAAAACCAGTTTGTTGGGATTTTGCAGCCGGAACATTATAATAATTCTCAAGCTGTTCCTGTGCCTCAGATAAAAACAAGTCATTTTCCTGAGCTCCCCTCTGTCAACAGCTTGGAGAGTTTGCCTCCACACTTAGGGATCACGCCTTGCCCACCTCCTTGGACCTCTCCAGAGGCAGCTATCCTGCAGCAGGGTTCCCACAGTTTGCGAGTCTCTGTTCTGAGGGGCAGGAGACCTCACCTTATCCCAGGCGAAATCTGACCTTTCTGTGTGCCATGTGGATCTCTGAATCCGAAGCCCGTGTGTCTGCGCCGATTGGAGAGCAGTGTTCTGGGTCCCCCGCTGTTAGGTGAGTAATTCAGCCACAGCATTCAAACCGCTACAGACATCCACCTCCCTCTGCAAGATGGCGTGGTCTCTGCATTCTCGCTGGTGGCTCTGGCAGACAAAAACCCGGAGGAAGTGGGGCTGCCTGGCCAGGAGAGCCCCGTCCAGAAGCTCCCTGCCTTCTCCTGGAGGATAACTGACTTTTAACTTGCCAACAAACACTCCCTGTGCGACTCAGCTGCTCTCTCTCCCTCTGCCCTGCGACAAAGCTCCAGATGCCTCCTTCTATTCCTCCGCCATTTTTCTGAACCACCTGTAGATATTTCTTAACAGAAGGGCTGAAAACCACGTTTACCCAGTCCACAAGGAACTGCCTGGTGACCCATGCCTTCGGGTTTGCCCTCCACATAACTTGTAGTTTATCTTTTAAAATCTTATGTGACTTAAAGACTCTGAGGTTTTATGAATGGTATACGAGCAGAGGCTTGATCTTGCAGTCACCTCTCGCATTGTCGCACAGTGCGAGAGTTAGCCTATCCTTCATGTGTTTGTGGCCTGGCATCACCTTCTCCTCTGCCATTATATAAGTCCTATTTGGCATCTTCTTCCAGAAAAGCCCTGTCTCGTCACAGTTGAAGACTTGCTGGGGGATATATCCTTTGGCTTCCATCAGTTCAGAAAAAATTTTGAGGTACTCCTCAGCTGCCTTCTCATCCGAACTTGCTGCCTCACCATGCCTGACGATGGAGTGAATACCGGACCTTTTCCAGAAGTTATCAAACCAGCCTCTACTGGCTTTAAATGAGTCTTTTGATGCTTCGTCTGTGGAAGTGCGAGGGGTCTGCTCCAGCAAATTACCGTAAATCACTCGCGCCTTCTCGCATATGATGTCCTGTGTTAATGTATCTCCTTTAAGTTGCTTCTCCATCACCCACACCATCAGTAGATTCTCCATCTTTTCATGGAGAGAGCTACAGAGCTTAGAAATTATTGTAACGCCCTTAGCTGGCGTTATATCCTTTATCAATTCCTTCTGTTTAAGCACAGTGCATACTGTTGAAGTACTATGCCCATATTGCCTCGCCAAGTCAGCCACTCGCACACCTTGCTCATATTTTTCTATGATTTCATGCTTTAACTCAATAGACATCATCCTCTTCTGAGCCCTGACCTTTCCACTGGCTTTCTTCGGACTCATGGTTATAAAAAGAAATGTGATTAAGTATGTAAATGCACAAAAGATGCTTCAACAACGAGGTAAACAAGCACACTGACTGAGGTGTGGGGAACTATGAGTCAGGGTAAACTGGTGGGTGGTGTGCAGCTGGCCGATCCACACGATTACTCGTATCTCAAATGTTGCTCGTATTTCAAAATAAAAAATCGCTCACTCGACGTCTCAAATCTCAAAAATCTCGTATGTTAGGGCACTCGTATCTTGAGGTACCACTGTATAATTAAGTAGCCACATAGTGGGGAGAGGACACAGAAAAAGAACAGGAAAATACTGATGGATGATTAGGTGATAAAATTATCTTAATATTTTTTTCTACACCTGACTCTTAATACAACAGAACACTCAAAAACATAAATTTATTCATTCTTTAAAAGAGTTTTATTTTTGGAAAGTGACTGATGCAATACTTAATGGGTTGTAATTTGGGTGCACCTCAATGGCAATGTGCAGTGAATGGCTGGGTTTGTGAGTTTGGGTTCACAGTCATCAGCGCACAGCTCAAAGGTGAAGCCTCACACAGGGAGGAGGTGACTGAAAGAGTGCTTGCGAAGTGAGGAAAGACTGGAGAACCACAACCAAGGCACAAGAACATTTAAAGGATCACATGGATCAAAAGGAGTCTGAAGAGAAACCTAAAGGTGAGTGAAGGATGGCATTATTATGAGCTATTTCAGGAAAAAAGAAGAGAGCTTTTAGTAAGTAAAAAGTAAAGGCCAGAGTCAAAATCTCCAGGAAAAACATGAATACACAGCATATGCTGAAACAAATCCTAGGGGATACTTGTTAACTTTGAGACAGAGTTCAAAAAAGTAACATTAAAATAAGCTATAAATTTATAAGCAAAGAGTAAAATTTTTTTTAAAAAATATAGAGCTCAGAGTGAATATATGTTGTTTATAATGTTAAGAGAACTAGGAAAATTTATTAGGAATGAACATCAGTCAGGCTTGGCCTGGTGGCTCAATTGGTTGGAGTGTCTTCCTGTAATACCAGAAGGTTATGAGTTCCATCTTGGGTCAGCTCCTGTGCAGATGAACTAAGAATATACTCTACTTATGAGTATAGTTTCTTTTCAAATCAACCTGAGGGAAGTATAGTTTAAATTTTAGAGATTTAATGCCCTTTGAAAGGGGATCTTATTAAGCAACATGCCTATGAGCAGCAGTAACATACTAACTTTCATTATTAGTTATTTAAAGCTCAGGTTAAATCAGTTCTTTCTCACTGTTGTGAACTGAAGGCATGGAAGAAGAGTCAAAGAGGAGTAGAAGACCTATGACATCCCAATGCCTGGAAACTGTAAAGAAATGGACACCAAGAAGGAAGGGTGAACTAGAGAGATAGCACTGCCTGATTGATGAGTATTTGCTTCCATTCACCAACAAATTACTAAACCTGTGAGGACTTCATTAATAGAACATAGTAAGTGCTACAAATTGAAAGTGTAATAATAGCAAAGAGGAGTGGTATGTGACATTTATTTTCTGGATTAGATAATCGCTGAACCAATTTTTAAGAGAATTACATTGATAGAGATTAAAAAATATGTAATAAGTAGAAGACTCATAATACCATTTTAAGTATGTTTTGATACCCAAAAAAAATGTACATACTCACTGAACTTTTAGAAAGACCCATTTAATTTATTCAAATCCATCAACTGTGGTCATGAATATATTAATCCATATAGGAGATGTTCTCAAAGTTCCAGCTTCATGTGGAGTTAGGATCTTTTCATCTTTCTTCCTTCCTTACACATTTTTATATTATTTATTTCATTATTTCATTTTCTTCCATGAAACACTCACTATGTGCTGACTCTTCACCCGCCCCCCAGACATGTAATCTGAAAATCTTTATATCTGAGAAATGATCAGGGCTTCACCATCTCAAGGTTGCTTGCATGAACTATATGCATGTCATCACATTCAGACCTTTAGATCCTCAAACAGAGGGTGACTGGACCATCAGGAAATCCTGGGATTTGGCTGTTTTTTCCAAACACTACTTTGGTCAATCAGGAACTAAGTACACTCTTACTCTAATGCTTATACTATATCTATTCCTGAAGTTACAATTATGTCAGCCTCAATCAATAACAGAAACCTGTATAACACAATTCTGTTCAAAACACAAGTAAATTTAGTGAAAAATTGGCTCCTGTTCTATAACATTTATTTCTTAACATTTAGATCCCACAGAATTGAGAAAACTTTTCTGAAAACCAGAAAAGTATCAGTGGAGTGCTTTAGTCCAAAAATTCATAGTAGGACTCTCAATGTTTCTATTGTCATTTTTCTGATATTGATTAATAGTTATACATAAAGTTATTCTAATGAGATAATTTGCTACTTTAAAGACATTATAATTTATACTTTAAAAATAATTAATATAGTATCTACTTGTCTTTTAGAAATTTTGAATTAAATAACAAATGACAGGATTTCCAGGATTTATGATTTTCCTAGAATGATTTTTAACATACCACCAAAAGTTATACCCTTTTATTATGAACAATACCTGTATGTTTCATTATTCAGAATATGGTTTAAAAAGAGAATCTAATTTAGAACAAGTATATCATTTAACAAAGGCTGTATTCATAATCATGGGTACTTTATATATCTAATATGTAAAAAAGGAAAATAGTTAGAAACTTTAATATTTTACATGAGACTTTATATAAAAATGGGGAAATCCTACTTTAAAATGCACTTTTCATGGAAATCAGTGTGGATTTAATAGAGAATGAAGTCTCTATGAAAGAATTCATGCTGCAACTTCAGAAATCCACCAGCAGTAAATCACTGGAACTGGATGAGTGCTCTGTGATGAGGTGTGGAGGAAATATGGTGTGAAATAGCAGAGCTATTGACAAGGATATTCCTTAAAAGCACTAAGCACTTGAAGATTGGAAAGTTTCTCATACTCAAAAGGGAGTCCAGAAATCTCAGCTAAAACTGAGCTTAAACTAGGAAATAGTACATAATGTAGTAAATAGATGGTTTATTTCAAGTAATCTAATGTAACACTCTGCAAGGATAATTGTTTTAAGGTTTGAAACTGAAATTACTAGCCTTATCCCAAAATAAAGAACTTCTCTGTTTCCTATATGAGCCTCATGATTTTAAACTTTTTTTTAATCTCCTAACTGAATATATTACATTACTTTTAAGTTTGTTTGGTTTGCATTATTCTAAGCCATTACCATGCAAATATTATAATCAACATTAGAAAAACCAGTGTTTACACAGCACAAAGCAAACCATAAGTAATTAAAAACATTAAAAAGCAACATACATTAGCCTTTGTTGCCTTAAATATTTCTTTCAGACTTCTTGACTAAAGTCTTGAAGCAACTTCTGTATCTCATTTTTCTATTAGCATTGTAGAGTCCTAGTATCTGAAGATATTTTATTGAAAACATTTTACTAACACCATAATGTTTTCTGATTTTATCATAATCTTTCAAACTCTTTAAAAATTTCTCCAATAAAAACTGATTAAAACCTCCTCATTATTATTTTTTTTTCTAATGAGAAATTGAGACACGCATTCCTGCCAGGCTGTGCGGTTAAAGACACAAATGGAGACAGAACTGCCTCTGTTGGTCTCAAAGTCCCCTGCTAGGGCTCACTGACCCAGTGGGAACCAGACACTTGTTCTAACTGATTAATATACCTGTGGAGATGCCACCACCTCCAGCAATGTTTTGCATTACAGAGCTTTCTGAACTGTATATATTGTCAAGATTTATGTTTTATAATAACCAGAACTCCAAAAAGTAAAAAGCACAGTTATTGCTTTTGTTTTATTATCATAGAAACTGGAACTCAGTAAAGCTATTTTAATTTATTTTTTAAACCATGATCAGGAAAAGAAAAAAAAAACAGTAACAGAAGATCCTCTGATTCCTCATTAAGATTCCCATGGACACCACACAGCTGAATCTGCATGCTCCTCTACTTCACTGGTGCAAATTTTCAAGCTGGCTGACTGGGTTAAAGAAATGGTCTAAGGCTATGAAACAATTATGTTTTTTCCCCCAGTGAAGCTATAATTGATGTGGTTGGTGGCTGCACCTCGGTCCTGACCTCATTATTACCATTCTCAATGAGGTACATAGAAGAACTCTAATGAAATTAATACATTTTTTTCTGTGGAGGAAGAAGATAGAAGAAAAAGATTAAAATATGAGCAGATTTTTAAAAAAATATTCTAAGATAATTTTAGTATATCAGAGCTGGAGTAGCATAAGATTCCCATATTGTGTCTGAATTTACCAGCTCCTGAAAGTGTGAAAAAGGCTTAGAAACTTCATAGATACCTCGATGCCATGATCCACTCACTTCAGGGTGTGATTTGAAAAGCAAATGGTGTGTTGATGGCTTTAAAAAAAGGTATGAAAGACATTTTAATGACAGTGTAATCAAAGATTATACACCAGCTGTCACAAACAAGGCAACCATATTAATTGGGGGTGACCAGAAGGTTTTCCAAAGTAAGCTTCCTTTAAAGATTAATTTAAAACTGTCACCAAGGGACTGTTGATATTTTAATTTTTCTTTAGATTGGGAATCTTTATTTTATTTCCTTTTATCTCTTATTTGCAGAACAGTACTGCTCAGTGTATTCTGTCTGCTTATACTGAATACCCAGATACAGGAGCAAAGCAAATAAAAATATATAATTGGTTAATGTATCATCTTCCCTTGAATATCAGAGACTTTATACAAATACAATTAATATTAGATTATTAATTTGATTGGCAACAGTTCCAGATATTCTGGATCATTTATTCTAGGCTCAAAAAGGTACTGTTAGCATTAGTATCATTGTCATGTTTAATAATCATGCTTGTTGTTATTTGTTATGTCTTTCAAGAAGTTTAATACCCAATATAAAGATACATCATATATGAATGGAATATCATGCTTTAAGCATTTTTTAATTTTCCCATTAAACACATTGAAATTATATTATAGTAATATTTCATTACATTAGTAAAGTACTGAGTATTTTACATGTTTTCTACTTGTTTTCATTCATTTATATAATAGCCCAATGGCCTATACAGCCATTTTGCAGAAGCTTCTACACAACAAAAGAAACCATCAACAAAACAATAAGAAAGTCCACTGCATGGAAGAACATGCTAGTATTTGCCAATGTTATCTCTGATAAGGGTTTAAGTTTCAAAATTTATAGGGAACTCATACAACTTAACAAAAGAAAGATAAAAATCCAATAAAAAATAGACAAAGGACCTAAATACTTTTTGAAAGGATATAAGGAGGCCAAGAGACATATAAAAACATTCTCGAAGTCACTAATCACCCAAGAGATGCAATTCAAAATGACAGTGAGATACCATCTCACACCTGTCAGAATGGCTATCATCAACAAATCAACAAAGAGGAAAAGTGCTGGAAAGGATGCTGGATGCAGAGAAACAGGAAATCTCTTGCACTGCTGGTGAGAATGCAGACTGGTGCAGCCACTGTGGAAAATAGTAGGGTGTTTCCTCAAAAAATTTAAAAAAAACTTCCATGTGACTCAGTAATCCTACTTCTAGGAATATGTGCCAAGAAAACAAACTACAATCAGAAAAGACACATGGACCCTTATATTCATAGCAGCACAATTTACCATAGCTAAGATTTGGAAATAGCTAAAGTTCCCATCAGCAGATGAGTGGATTAAAAAAATGAGGTCCATCTACACAATGGAATACCATACTGCTATAAAAAATGAAAGAATTCTTACCATTTGCAACAGCATGAATGGACCTGGAGAGCATTATGGTAAGTGAAAAAAGCCAGTCAGAGAAAGATAAATATTACATTATCTCACTCATTTGTGGAATATAATAAACATCATAAACTGATGAACAAAAATAAATATAGAAACAAAGAAGCATCAAACAGATGTCAAACTTCAGCAGGAAGGCAGGGGACAGTTGGGGGTGTTAAGAGATCAACCAAAGGACTTGTATGTATACTTATGAGCATAATCAATGGACATAGACACTAGGGGGATGAGGGCATGTATGAAGGGGTCAGGGGGCAGGGGGGAGATCAATGGGGAGAAAAGGAGGCATATGTACTATTTGTAATATTTTAATCAATAAAAATAAATTAAATAAAATTGATTTTCTAAGGGGGTGGGGAAAAGGGAGCTATTGAAACTGAGAATGAGAAAGGTTGATTACACTATTTAGGTGACATAATAAAGAACATATATGAAAATTAACTATGGGAAATCTTTGCCCAGTGCTTGGTATTGTTGGGCTTTTGTCCTAAGCCAATTTAATAGGGGGACAATGGTATCCCACTGTGATTTTAATTTGTGTTTCTGTAATAAGTAATGATGATGAACATCTTTTACATAGCATATTTGCTATCAGTATATCTACTTTGGTGAAATGTCTCTTCAAATATTTTGCTCATTAAAATATATATATATATATATATATATATATATATATATATTGATTTTTTTTTTAATAGAGAGGAAAGGAAGGGACAGAGAGCTAGAAACATCAATGAGAGAAACCGATTCTGGGGATGTGCCCGAAACCAAGGTACATGCCCTTGAGCAGAATCGAACCTGGGACCCTTTGGTCTGCAGGCCAATGCTCTATCCACTGAGCCAAACCGGTCAGGGCTAAAATCAGCTTTTCATCATTTACTCAAATTGTTGCTAGAATTTTGACTAGAATTGATCAATTTAAAGAGAACTGTCATCTTAACAACAGTGAGTGTTAAAATCCATGGGTAGAGTGTACCTTTCCAATCATTCAGGTCTTCTTTAAGTTCTTCCAGCTGTGTTTTACAGCTTTGACATGCTAAATATACACCTAGTCAGTTTACCCATTTTCCTTCCTGCTTTCCTTCCTTCTTCCCTTCCTTCCTTCTTTACTTCCTCCCTCTCTTCTAAGGTTTTATATTTGAATCAGAATCAGTCTCTCTATTATGATAAAACTATCAGGAAGATGACAAAGTACATATTTCCAGAATGACTTAGTCTGAAAGAACGGATTGAATTTTCAGAGAAAACCAGGAACAGGAAAAATAAGAGAATAAGAACAGAGAAAGATTGAGAAATTGTTAGTCTTAGAAGCCTACACATCTGTACTGCTCAGCCAGTTTGATTTGACTTCCATAACTTCAATAGAAAAGGGTCATGACCAAAATATTGAGCCACTCACATTTCACTTTTTGATTTTATATAACTGTCACTTTTTGATGAACCATTTTATCCCTTATTAGAAAAAGTAATGACATCACATGGTATTAGAAAGCACCAGTTTGAGTATCTATATTATAAAAGGCCTGTGGCCCTAATGCCTTAATGACCAAAGACCAGTGCAGGTGGGTGGGGCTGTGTGCACAGGTGGGCAAGGCTTCAAGTGAGGTGGAGTGGCACATAGGTGGATGCAGCCCTGCCTACCTGTGTGATTTTGCACACTGGGCTTCTAGTGATTTCCTAAGAAGAAATTGACAATTATTTCCTAATGAGGGTTATAATACAATAACTGTTGCCGAAACCGGTTTGGCTCAGTGGATAGAGCGTTGGTCTGCGGACGGAGGGGTCCCAGATTCGATTCGGGTTGGGGGCGTGTCCTGGTTGCGGGCACATCCCCAGCGGGGTGTGCGGGAGGCAGCTGATTGATGTCTCTTGCACATCAGTGTTTCTGACTCTGTCCCTCTTCCTTTCTCTCTGTGAAGTCAATAAAATATATTAAAAAAATAACTGTTGATATTGTACTTTAAGGTTATGAAGCTTTCTTAGCCGCTGAGGGCAGGTAGCATCAGGGTGCCAATCACCTCTACTCTGATCAGTACTATCTACAGTAGAGAGTCCTAAACAACACATACTACAGAAACTATAATGCTACTAAGTAAATGAACTCTTCAACATCATTTATAGCCAGGCATTGTAATTGTACATATTGCAAGTATTTAATAATTATTTGCTGTACTCTAAATTGCAAAACCCTCTTAGTATGTACAACTATAAACATTTCAAAGTTTAATTGAGAAATAATATATGCTAACACATTGAATCACTCCCAGGTTATGCTATACTACCTATGCTGACCTTACTTTGGGGGCATTGATGCAGGATTCTAGGTTTTTTTAATATCTGAAATTGAGTGTGCCCCAAAGTGTAGAAATTACTCAATGAAACCAAGCCCTACAAAACACATGAGTTGATTCCTCCATTTATAATTTGTCTTTGATTTTATAAAAATGTTATTATGTTTTGTTGGTACTATAAGTTTATCAAATTCCATTAATCACATTATGGATTCCAATTATTAAAAAATAAAATATTAGTTTTAAAAGAAAAATATAGGTTGTTATAATAAAAAAATAGTGGTCAGAGCAAGACCACTTATAAATCAGACATTGTTTTTTTATCATATGTAACACACAGAAAGAACATAGCATTGTCTAAAAATTATTCTTGTTAATAAAAATTAAACAAGTATCTAATGAAAACCGAGGAAATAAATATCAATCAGTTTATAGAAAATGAAGTAGTGAGAGAAGCATGACAAATAAGACTTATAAGGGTGAAATCAGTCAAATCTAGGCCATAGAAAATTTTGTTGCCCAAAGATCCATTTATTTTTCTGCAAATTGGATAAAAATATAGAAACATAAATTTCTATAAATTTTAACTGACTTAAAAAACAATCAAATTTAACGTGCCTAACTTTTTGCCTTCTTATTTGAACAAGCCAATCATAAATATACATGTTGAGCCCTGGCCAGTGTGTCTCAGTTGGGTTCAATTTTGGTCAGGACACATACCCAGGTTGCCAGTTCAGTCTCCAGTCTGGATGTGTGCAGGAAGCAGCCAATCAATGTTTCTCTCTGTCTCTCTCTGTCCCCCTCCCCTTCATGCATATCTAAATCAATTAAAAACAAAATTTTATTTTTAAAAACACATTTGAGACAACTGGAGAAATAGCAAGCATTGTGTACTATTAGGAAATTACTGTTAATTTTGTTAGGTGTGATTATGTTATTGGAGTTTTATTTTCAAAAAGTACTTACTATTAGAAATGTGCAATGAAATGTCTACAGATAAAATGATATTACAGCCTTTATCAGTTTGGATAGAGCATCGGCCTGCAGACTGAAGGATCCCAGGTTCGATTCTGGTCAAGGGCATGTACCATGGTTGCAGGCACACCCCCAATTCGGGTGTGTGTGCAGGAGACAGCTAATTGATGTTCCTAGCTCTCTATCCCTCTCCCTTCCTCTCTGTAAAAAAATCAATAAATATATTAAAATGATATTACATTTAAAATGTGTTTATATATTTCAGAAATAAACCAATAAACATAAATATTGGGAGGAAATATTTGAGGCAAGTATATATAAAAAATATTGCTACTTAGGCTGGATATTAGGAATATGTGTGTTTATTATGCTACTCTCTTTACTTTTGTGTATTTTTTAAAATTTCTGAAAATAAGAGAAAATAAAAAGATACCTAACAGAAGAGCTTTCATAATGCAGGAAAATATTGTGACAAAGCACATAAGTTAAGAAAACAGACATGCTATAGCTATCCTCCAAGGAGTAGAGGGGGTACCTGAACCTGTTTCTCTGGTACATATCCTCTGAGCCCAAAAGAACTTAGCACTTCCTGTGGGACAACTTTTCCTGAGCACATAGTCCCTATAAGGTATCAGATTCAGGTTACACTACTTCCTGTCCCAGTTTACAAGAGCATTGTGAGGTCCAACCTTCCAGCTCCTCTGGAGGTAGAGCCAAGGCCTAAGCCTAGGTCTTTCAGCAGTGACTGTTCAGAGCTATAAAAAAATGGAAAATTTTACAAGTGACAACATGAAGACTCTGAGAGTTTTCTTACCTGTTCAAAAGATCATAGCTAGTAAATGTTTAGACCCAGGCTCAGACAAAGTCCAGAGGCCCCAAAGTTTAGGAGTTCATTTTATCAGCACTACAGCAATTGCACATGAAGATGCGCACATTTGAAAAGGAACCACAATAGGCTAAGCAATTAAAAATAAATTTTCCCCTCTGACTGATAGAGACCAAGCTGCGTAAGCAAAGAAAAGGCTCTGGTGTTGTCACACCAGTCTAGATTATTATTTTTTTTAATTGTCCCATGTTTTCCTCTAGAAATTAAAATGGTTTGGTTATTTTGTTTGTTTGTTTGTTTTGTTTTTTTTTTGTTTTTTTGGTTCTAGCTTAAACAATATAGAAAAATAAAATTAATTCAAAATCCTCCAAAACAAAAAAACAAATAAAAAACCAAACAAAACAAAAACAAAAACAAGAAAATAGATGCCCCAAACCATTCAAGGTATAAACAAACTTACATTAAATGTTACTTTATAAAACATTCTACTTTATAAAGATATGTATATGAGCCCAGTCAGTGTAGCTAAGTGTTTGAGAAATGATCCATGAACCAAGAAGTCACCAGTTTGATTCCCAGTCAGGACACATGCTGGGGAAGTGGTGTTACAGCTCAATTCCCAGTGGGTAGTATGCAGGAGGCAGGCAATCAGGATTCTTTCATCATTAATATTTCCATCTCTCTATTCAGCTCCCTTCCTCTCTCTCTAAAATCAATAAAAACATTTAAAAATAAGTATACATATGAGGCTACATATATAAAAATGTTAATGCTCATCCGATAGAATTGCTTTGTGTTTTCATATATTTCAGAACTTTTAATAATTAACTTGTACAAATTTTATAATTAGAACAAAAGTTTAAAGTTATTACAATTATGTTAGTCAGTTATCCATACTTACTTAGATTAGCCTTTGGAGAAGCTTGCAATTTTTTATTCAAAGGCTTCAGAATGGCTTAAAATGTCTTACTGTCATTCTCAAAACTATTGAAGTAACTGTTTTATGTGTTTATAATAAACAACTCAATTCAATTTATATCACTAATTATGTTATGTCTTACAATGTGATCTGTTTATTTCAGAACACAGTAATTAAGCTGAGGCCAAAGCCTTTAATCCCAGAATATGAATGTGACATTTTAATATTGTGGTTGTTTTATACTTGTGTTGGGAGTGTATTACTTTCATAACCTTAAAGATATCTGCATTGAATAAATATATAAGAGAATGGACAATAACACATTTTTATTAATTTTCTTGTTCTTCTGTATCAAAGTACTAAATGAAACATTTTCAATGTTCTCAGTTTGGCCTGATGTGCATAAGCTTAAAATAAAGGGTGTAGAATGATCATACATTTTAAGAGTTTGAAGGTCATTTATGAGAACTAATTAAAAGGGACTGGAAAACTAGACCTTATGCCTCAACACCAATAGTTATGAAATACACTTCATTTACTAACATACATGGAACATTTAAAATCCTGACCATCTATTAGATAATCATATAAGTCTCAGAAAATTTAAAGAAAATGATATTATAAATGACCTTAGTTGCAAACAAAATTAGAGGTCATTCACTCAAACACACTCACACATACAAAATAACTTAAAGAACCAATATAATGGGTAATGTAAAAGCACACTTTTTAAAATGCTCTTGGGAGAAACAGAATTGTAGGCTTAGTAAGTTTCGGTGCTCTGTGGTAACTGAGGAGAATGGGGTTTAGGGTCCAGACCAGATCTGGCTGTGATTAGGACTCTTCCTATTTGGAGAAGCTGCTATGGGCTACTTTCCAACTAAATGTTGGCTTTGTGGTCACTTTACTATTCATTCCTGATCTGATTGATGTCCCCTTTCTCCTGCTTTTCTGCCTGGTTGAGCCAGCCTGATACTTCCCATGATGCTACTTCTTCCTCCACAGGGTAGGCAGAACAGATGCCAAGATGTGCTATCAAGTGATCTCTTGGGAACAGTATCAGAGAGATTAGCAAACAGCCTCAACAATTCAACTGGATACTGAACTGAGGGTTGCCTTGCACCACTAAAAATCATAGAAAGTCCTGCAAAAGCCATGAGATTGCAGCACATAATTGCTGTGTGCTGTGTGATGACCCGGTATATACACCAGTTAATCTACTTATCATAGGGAGAAACTCAAACATCCAAAAATGTTTTTCTCTCTCCAAGTATTTTTGCATGTCTCTGCGAACAGATGAAAATAAACCTAGCTTTCTAAGGCATTTACTTTATACAGAAAATATCATGGACAGCCATTAGAAGTGTCTGCCATATATCTTTTGTTTGTTAGAAATCTAAGAGTCTTAAAAATTTGGAGAAAGCATCAATAGCTACCTAGAGATATCTTGGTATTATCATTGCTTTCTAATTTCTATAATTACCTTGAAAGTCCTGTTGCAGTTACTATTATGAATATTTACATAAAATGAATATGATTATTATAGGTCATTATACATTTCATTGGAGTATTATTAAATGATTTCCTCAAGTCCCATAATAATAAAATTAACATGTGATTTTTAAGTTTTTAGCTATGTTCAGTTAAACTCAGAAATCTATAAGATGGTCAATGAATTATACAGGCAGAATGTTTCCAAAAAGGTCTGAAAACTCAGTCCTTGCATAGGAGTTATTCTCACAAAATTAACATTACAAAGATAAGATTCATGGTTTCTGTAGAACATCAAAACCTCAAATTTAAAGAAGTATTATTCTTCCATTTTTCTAGTAAATGCAATCCTATCTAAGAGTAACATGCAAATTGACCACATCTCTGCTACACCTGCAAACATGCCCACCAGCCATGCTCACCAGCCAATCAGAGAATGCATGCAAATTAACCCAAATAAGATGGCTACACCAGAGAGAGAGCAAGAGGCTTGAGTTGCCCCCTGGCGATGGAGGAAGCCAAGCTTTCCACACACCCTGGACTACTCAGGCCTCTGCTTAAGGCAACAAAGTTTCAATGGCTGTGCCAACAGAAGGCTTGGCTCCCCTCCAGGCTACAAAGTTTCAATTGTAGAAGATAAATAAATCTCTGATACCAGGGCCTCCACTTGGGTCACTGGGGTGTGTGGCTGGCCTGCAAACCACCACAGGCCCCTCGCCCAGGCCACCCTCTGCCCTAATGGAACACCCACCCTGATCCAAGACACTGTTAAGGGCACAAACTAGCTGGCCCCCACCTGTGTACCAGGCCTCTACCCTATCTAATAAAGGAGTAATATGCATATTTACCATCATTCCAACAAGCAAGATGACTGCCCCCATGTGGTCAAAAGATCCTGCCCCCATGTGGACACAAGATGGCCACCACAAGATGGCTAGCAGGGGAGGGCAGTTTGCAGAGACCAGGAGTCAAGGGAGGGCAGTTGGGGATGACCAAGCCTGCAGGGGAGGACAGTTAGGAGTGTCCAGGCCTGCAGAGGAGGGAAGCTGGGGGTGACCAGGCCCACAGGGTAGGGCAGTTACGGGCAAAAAATCTGTCAGGGGAGCAGTTAGGCATCAATCAGGCTGGCAGGGGAGCGATTAGGGGGTAATCAGGCTGGCAGGCAGAAGCTGTTAGGGGCAATCAGGAAGATAGGCAGGTGAGCAGTTGGGAGCCAGCAGTCCTGGATCGGGCCTAAATGGGCAGTCGGACATCTCTCAAGGGGTCCCAGATTAGAAAGGGAGTAGGCTGGGCTGAAGGACACCCCCCTCATGAATTTTGTTCATTGGTCCTCTAGTCATTTATAAAACCCAATTCTGAAGTTCTGTTGTCTAAGCAATTGAAAGACAGTTCTCATCAAATAATTCTCTGAATAGGATAGATAATATATAAAAACTTTGGTTGGAAAAGCCAGTCCCTCAATTATTATAAACTTGCAAAATATTTCCTATATTCTAAATTCATATTATTTCCATACTTGAGCATATATACTATGCTTTCAGAATAAAAGACTTAAGAAACAGGATGCAAATTTCTAAGATAACATTATTTATAATGATCTCTAATATATTTATAGAAAAAAAAGACCAAAAAACCCCCAAAATCTCATGTAGACTTTTAATCAGCAGTAATATATCATTCCCAAAGAACTAATTACTTTTAGTAAATTAAAAAAAAATTCCCATTTTTAAAAGCTTTTACAGGAAAAGGAAAAATATAACCCAAGTCATATTATTTGGCTTATAAACTCATTTAATCTTATTACTTACACAATGTGAGTATTAATGAAAAAAAAAAGACAATCTACTGAATGGTAGAAAATATTCACTAATGATACATATATTTGATAAGAAGTTAATATCCAAAATAAAGAACTCATACTACTCAACAACAAAAAACAGTATGACTGAAAAATAGACAGATGACCCGCATAGATATGTCTCCCAACAAGACTTACAGATGGCCAACATCCATATGAAAGAATGTTCAACATCACAAGTCATAAAAACCATAATGAGGTATTACCTCACATGTCATAATGGCTATCATCAATAAATAAAAAACAAGTGTTGGCTAGGATGTGAAGAGAACCTTCCTGGACTATTGGTAGAATTGTAAATTGGTGCTGTCATTATGGAAAACAGTAAAGAGGTGCCTAAAAATATAAAAATAAAATTAAGCTTATGACCCAGCAATTCCACTTCTGGGCATTTATCCAAAAAAAAAAATCCAAAACAGTAATTCAAAATGATATTGGAATACCTAAGTTCATTGCAGTATGATTTACAACAGAGACCTATGTGTCCATTAATAGACAAGTAGATAGATATACAGTACATTTATACAATGGAATATCACTCAGCCATAAAAAAGAATGAAATCTTGTTAACTGCCACAACATGCATGGACCTAGAGATTATTATACTAAGTGAAATAAGTCATACAGAGAAAGACAAATATCATATGATTTCACTTTTGGATGGAATCTAAAATAAATAAATAAATAAATAAATAAATAAATAAATAAATAATAAACACAACAGAAACAAACTCATAGATACAAGTAACAAACTGATGATTGTCAGGAAGGTTATTGAGGGTTGTGCGAAAGGGTTAAGGAATTAAGAAGTACAAATTGGCAGTTACAAATAGATATAAAGTACAGCATAAGGAATATAGTCAATAATATTGTAATAATTATGTATGGTGTCAGGTAGGTACTAGACTTATCAGGGGGATCGCTCCCCAAATTATATAAACCACTATACTGTACACCTGAAGTTAATATTGTATGTCAACTGTAATTGAAAAATAAAAACAAATTAATAGTATTTTAAAGAGTTAAATCAGAAGTCTGTCTCATAGATTAACAGTGTTGAAAAAAATCCTCAACACTACAATAGCAAAACACATTCAACATTATATGATTAAATACAATTCAATATATATTTATATTACATATATATATATATACATATATATATATGAATATTTTAGCTGATTAGACAGACAAATAGGTCAAGACAATTAAATAGGTCAAGACAATTACAGCATGATTAACGTACAATTTGCTCACTCTGTGGGCAGAAGGACCAGCTTATTTTCTGCTTGCTCTAAACTTCATTGATTGACCAAAATTGCTATTCCCTTGCCCCACATTCCTGAACTGTGCCACAAACACACGGCATTCTTAGGATTGTGGGCAATCACATCAACCTGTGAAACTTAGAAGCCAGAGAAACAGCAAAAATGTACTTATACTAACTCTGTTTTATCTGCCTTGAGAAAGTCCTTGGTTTCTGACTTGATATACTATCTTCTGCCATGATTTTTAATTAGTGAGAGGAAAACAGGCTATAAGCTGAGACTTTAAAAATCTTGAAAATTCTATAAGTCCAACATTATGCAATAAGTGATACATAAATATATGTGTATATGCAATCATTTCAATTGTTATTAAAGAAATTTGATAATATGCACGATTTTATCTTTGCACAAGAAAGGAACTTCCTCTATATGATAACTCCTATTTAAAACATCTGCACACCAGGTACTGTCTGTAATCAGTACCATTTGTAATTGTGCATCATTACAAACATTCTGGATGAAATCAGAAACAGGCCTGCTAAAAATATTTCTAGTTCATAGTAGCTAAGAAGAAAGGAAAATATAATAGAATATGTAAGGACTGAGAATAAGGAAAATATTATCATTATTTAAGATAATAACATTATTGAAATAACCAAGACTACCACCAAAAAACACATGTTGAATCGTTATTGTAAACTCAATATACAGAAATCACATTTATTTGAGTATACAAGCAAAAACAAAAAACGTAGCTAAACATAGAACATACTGTCAACAGTAACTTGAAAATACTGTCAAGCAATATAGGATACGTAATAACAAACCAAAGTACATGCATGATCTTTGCAGAGACAACTAGAAGATATTAAAAGTCACCAAAAATTCTACATGAATAGAGATTTATACCAGGGTCCTATATAAAAAGGGGTAGTAATATTATAAAAATTCATCTAAAATAAACCTTCAAAGTAACAGATTTTACTAAATTTTTAATTTTTAAATTAATTTTAAAATTTTAAAATTTAATAAGTTTGAAGAGAAAAGGCCAAAAATACACTCAATAAACTCTTAAGAGCCCTGGTCTGTTTGGCTCAGTATATAGAGTGTTGGCCTGCAGACAGATGGATCCCAGATTCAATTCCAATCAAGTGTATGTAAAACGGTGCAGACTGGACCGGACCCCCATCCCTGGTCAGGGCACTGGGAGAGGCAACCAATCTACGTGTCTCTTTAAGAGAGATGGTTTTTTTTTCTCTCTCTCTCTCTTTCCCTCCCTTCCACTCTCTCTAAAAAGCAATGGAAAAATATCCTCAGGTGAGGATTAAAAAAAACAAAAAAAAATTTCAAGAAATAGACTAGTTTGGAGGCCTTTCTAAGACATAAACTATCAACATTGTTTATGAAAATGTAATAACTAATTTCATCATTGGGTTTAATAATTTTTTAATCAATAGACAAAGGAGAATATGCATGAACCCATGTAGGGAATAGTGATATGTGATAGATATGATACTTCAGAACAATTGGCTACGATGAATCATATAGTATTTTTTTCTAGAAATTCATAAAAACAAAATTAAAACTTTAATGCCACATACAAAAGTTCTAGGATTATATTAATTAAATCAATTCTAGAACTTATAAACCTAAATGTGATAAGTAAAATTAAAATATCTGGAAAGAAAAAAAGACTACATGATGTAAAGGTTTCTTATAGCCTGCAAAATCATTCTGAACTTCAGGAAAGAACTTCCAGTTTGTTTTCACATGTAAGGTGCTTAGAAGCTGCCATTCTGTCTTAGCAACAAGTCCAAAGCTCAATAGAAATCAACTGAGAAATTAACTCTTCTTGGATTGCTGAGGAAAAGAAGACACAAAAAAACCACTGCCCTCAAAATGGGACAGTCCATAGACAACAAATATAGACAGAGCTGTGGCTTACCTGAGCAGAGATGCACCAGCAGAAACCATGGCAGGAACTAATGCCACTGGAAGAAAACCTGAAATGTAATTGACGACTTGCTGTTGGCTCAGTGTGGACAATTCTGAGGTTAAAAACTCCAGGGGCACTCAGTCATGGGGGCCTCCTACAGCTTTATGAGATTTAGCCCCAGGCACTCCACCATATTCCCATAGTAACTACGGAGAAAAGTCTTTTCTGGCTTCTGGCAGGAGGAGGGGAACAGGAACCATTTTGAAATGCACCAGAAAGTTCTGTTCTTTTTAACAAGTCTCTACCTCAGGAGAAACCAATTAACCACAGACTAACCTGTTCTCAGGAGAAACCAGTTAACCAGAGCCTAGCCAGCTGGAGTGTTATCAGAGCTTAACTGAACCAGGAAAGGGAAATTCCCAAATCCAGGTGGCTCTAACAATCCTGTCATACATAAGTAGAGAGAAAAAAAACAAAACTGAAAAACACTTGTAAAGTTCACAGCCCAGAGGCACTGGCTCACTAGAAGGCTAATCATAGGACTATATGCTTCCCTTCACCCCATACCTCACTGTCACATTGTTATAAGCCAATTTATGGCATTTCTTTATTTCCCCAGTACAATCTTGACCTGCTTTCAAGGAAAAATTAAAAGGCATACCAAAAAGTAAAAACAATGTGAAGGAGCAGAGCAAACAACACTATACGGCTGGTGAGGAGACAGAGGTGCAGCTGGATTTTGGGACTGGAACACGTAGTATTCCCCTGGGCAGGATGGTTCCCCAGATTCCTTGTCCATTGGAATCAAATAATGAATCCAGGGAAGGAAGGTAATATAACAAAGGGGGAAACTTATTGAAGAACAAGTACAGACTTCCACGTGGGGACAGAAAAGAATTTCACAGCACAGGCTACCCACTGGAGAGGTGGAAAGAATCCCACCAACTCTGTAGATTTTTGTGCCTTGATAACCCTCTGATTGGTCACTATTCCCTTAGCCTGGTCACTATAGTAACTTCTGAGCTCAAAGGTCAAACCTCACATGTTCAGGACATGTGAGGTTCTCCCCCCATCCTTCCTATTGTTTTTCTATTCCCTTTGGGCTTTCTTCTTCTCCTTCAAATGAAGGGCTTCCTTCTCTTTATTTTGTAAATAAAAACGTTTTGCTGTTTCCAGTAACCTCATTCAATGGAAATGAAACTGTTGCAGCTTTGCAGCTCCCCTATTCTATGGCGCTAAACCTGTTGCTGCTCTGCAGCTCTGTGCTTCCTCCATGGTCCCCTTAATTTCAAAAATTTCCTAAACCTGCCTTTTTCAGCCCTAAAAATTCCTGTTTCAGAGAGCAGCTAGGTAGACAGGGACAGGGAGCATGGGGGCGAAGGAGAGGAAGTAAAACTAGGCAGAGTTATTAAGACACTCCAACTGGGCAGGGGAGAAAGGATGCTAGTGAGAGACATGAGCTTTAAAATGTATGAATGTTGCTAAAACAGACACCTTGCAGATAATCAATTACAATTCAATAAGGTGTATAAACCAATCCCAAGGATATTGCTAAGGCAGAATTTTTTGGAAAGGACCAATCAGAAGCTAGCAAGGCTGTCTTCACCCCTAAATTAAACAGGGCATGCTCCCTCTCCTTTCTCCACTCGGGGAGCACATCTTTGTGCCCCAGTGGCTCATTGCCATGTGGGCTTCCACACATGGACTAGTAGGCTTTAATTAGTTTGGATGCTGAACTACTCCTGACTGTAACATGGAACGGAAGCCCTGAACCCTGGCCTGCTCCTGGAGCCCTAGTTACATCTTTTCCTGGACAGGCTTTTCACAATAAACTTGGGTTCCACTAACTTTTTTATCCTCAAATTCATTTTTTGATTTTGAGAGACAACAAGCTTGGACTAAAACATCCCATGTTTTGGTTTCACTAGGACATTGGAATTATCAAACTGGGAATTTAAAACAGTTATGATTAATATGATCAGGGTTCTAATGGATAAAGTTAACAGCATAAAAGAACAGATGAGCCGAAACAGGTTTGGCTCAGTGAATAGAGCGTCGGCCTGGGGAACAAAAGGTCCCAGGTTCGATTCTGGTCAAGGGCATGTACCTTGGTTGCAGGCACATCCCTAGTTGGAGACATGCAGGAGGCTACTGATCGATGTTTCACTCTCATCAATGTTTTCAACTCTATCTCTCTCCCTTCCTCTCTGTAAAAAATCAATAAGATATATTTTAAAAGAACAGGTGAGAAATATAAGCAAAGAGATGAAAATCCTAAGAAAGAATGTAAATATTAGGATAAAAACCACAAGAAAAAAAATTAAGAACACCTTTGATAGGCGTATTACTAGACTGGAGATAGGTGGAGAAAAGAATCTTTCAGCTACAGGATATATCAATAGGACCCTTAAAAACTAAAAAGCGAAACAAAGAGAACAAAAACTAATATTAAAAGTAGAACAGAATATATAAGAACTATGGGTCAACTACAAGAAACATAACATATGGGTAACAGAAATACCAGAAAAAGAAGAAATGAATAACAAATTATTGAAACAATAATGACTGAGAATTTCCCAAAATTAATGTTAGACACCTAACCATAGACCCAGGAAGAGAACATCAAACAGAATGAAGCCCCCTCACCCCCCAAAAAAATATAGTCATATTCAAACTACAGAAAAATTCTGAAAAAGCCAGAAGTATAGAACAAAAACACATTACCTATTTTGAAACAATAGAAATATGAATTATATCTGACCTCACATCAGGAACCATGTAAGGAAGAAGAGAATAGTAGAAAATATTTAAAGTGTTAGGGAAAAAA
>JAAGEH010000018.1:39355792-39393468 GCA_011751065.1 Lasiurus cinereus
ATATAGATATATAGATATATAGATATATAGATATATAGATATATAGATATATAGATATATAGATATATAGATATATAGATATATGAAATACATAATAGCAATGACATAAGGGACAGGAGAAAGGAATAACATCATTTTGTTATTATAATGCATTCACACTACCTGTGAAGTAGTATAGAGTTATCTGAAAATAGAATTGAATTAGTTGCTATACACACACACACACACACACACACACACACACACACACTAGAGGCCCGGTGCACAAAATTCATGCACAGGTTGGGGGAGGTGTCCTTCAGCCTGACCTGCTCCTTATCCAATCTGGGACCCCTTGAGGGATGTCCGACTGCCTGTTTAGGCTCAATCCAGGTAGGATCAGGCCTAAACGGGCAGTCAGACATCTCTCTCACAATCTGGGACTGCTGGGTCCCAACTTCTTACCTGCCTGCCTTCCTGATTGCCCCTAACCACTTCTGCCTGCCAGCCTGATCACCTCCTAACCACTCCCCTGACAGCATGTTTGATGCCTAACTGCTTCCCTGCTAGCCTGTTTTCCCTTAACTGCCCTATCCTGTGGGCCTGGTCACCCCTAACTACCCTTCCCTGCAGGCCTGGGTCTCCCCCTCCCCCCAACTGACCTTCCCTGCAGACCTGGTCACATACAACTTCCCTCCTCTGCCGGCTTGGTCACCCCTAATTGCCCTCCCCTGTAGGCTTGATCACCCCCAACTGCCCTCCCTTGCAGGCCTGGTCCCTCCAAACTGCTCTCCCCTGCTGGTCTGATCACCCACAACTGCCTTGCCTTGCAGGCCTGGTCCCTGCCAACTGCCCTCCCCTGCTCGCCAACTTGTGGTGGCCATATTGTGTCCACATGGGGGTAGAACCTTTTGACCGTATGGGAGCAGTCATCTTGTGTGTTGGAGTGATGGTCAATCTGCATATTACTCTTTATTAGATAGGATAGAGGCCTGGTGCATGGATGGGGGCCAGCTGGTTTGCCCTGAAGTGTGTCCTGGATCAGGGCAGTGTTTCCTTGGGGCATGGGGTGGCCTGGGCGAGGGGCCTGTGGTGGTTTGCAGGCCAACCACACCCTCCAGTGACCGAAGTGGAGGCCCTGGTATCTGGGATTTATTTATCTTCTATAATTGAAACTTTTTATCCTGGAGTGGAGTCAAGCCTTCTGCTCACTTGGGTGGCAAACGTTGAAACTTTGTTGCCTTAAGCTGAGGCAAGGGTGTGGGGAAGGCTTGGCTTCCTCCATCACCAGGGGCAACCCAAGCCTCCCTCCTGCTCTTTCTGTGGCTGTAGCCATTTTGGTTGGGTTAATTTGCATACTTGCTCTGATTGGCTGGTAATCATGGCTGGTGGGCATGGCTTGCTGGTGTAGCAGAAATATGGTCAATTTGTATATTACTCTTTTATTAGATAGGATATATATAAAACTCTAAGGAAACCACAAACATAAACATTTCACCTCTTTATAGAATTTATTGGGGTGATACTGGTTAAGATAATTATAAAAGTTTTAGGTGTATAATTCTGCAACACATCATCTTTGCACTCTATTGGCTGTTTACCACTGCAAATCAAGTCCATCACATTTATCCCCCTATGCCATCCTTTATCTCCCTCCTCTCCTTCATCTATGCTAAGAAAAAAGAAAAAAATGGAATCATATATATTGTTCAATTTAAACCACCAGAGAAAAATTATAGAAAACAATAGAAACAAAGAACAAGGATAACAAATAAAAAACAGTAATGGGTATAACAGATATAAATCCAACTATGTTGATAATCATTTTGAGCATTAGATGGCTAATTAAAAAACAGATATTGTCAGAGTAGACCAAATATATGACCCAATGTTATGTTGTGTACAAGAAACCCATTTTAAATATAAAAGCTCATAGATTAATAGTGAATAGATGGAGAAAATATACCATATTAATACTAATCAAAATAAAGCAGAACTAGTTATATTAATTTCAGATAAAGCAAACTCAAAGTAAGGTAAATTATCGGAGATGAAGGGCATTACACAAGTCTTACTGTGTATATGTCTAAGAAGAAAGCATCGACTACATGAGGCAAAACCTGATAGAATTACAAGGAGAAACAGATGAATCCACTATCATAGTGTGAAACTTCAACACCCCTCTTTTAGAAATAGACAGCTCCAGCAGGCAGAAAATCATCTAGGACACAGTTGAAAACAACACCATCAATCAATTGGATATTCTGGACATCTGTAGGATACAACCAACAGCAGCAAAATACACATTTTTCTCAAGCTCACATTAGTCACCAAGACAGACACATTCTGGTCCATAACAAATACATTAACAAATTAAAAAAAATAAAAATAATTAAATGCCTATTCTCAGAACATAAAGCAACTAAACTAGCAATCAATAACAGAAAAATAATGGAAACAATTCCAATTATTTGGAAATTAAACAAACACTTCTAATTAACTCATAGGTTGAAGAAATCTCAAGAGTAATAATAATTTGAACTAAATGGAAGTGAAAAGACAAGTTATTAAAAGTTGTGGGATGTAGTGAAAGTAGTGCTTATGAGGAAAATTTATGGCATTAAATACATATATTAGAAAAGAAAAATTTTCAATTTACAATCTAAATCATCATCTTAAATTATTGAAAGAAGAAATTAAAGTAAGCAGAGGAAAATAAAAATTAAGAATTAGAATAGAAATTATTAAATATGAAATCAGGAAATCAATAGTGAAAATCAATGATACCAAAAGCTGGTTCTTTGAAAACATCAATAAAATTAATATGTTCTTGTCCAGTTGAATTAAGATGAAAAGAGAAGACAAGAATTACTAATGTCAGAAATGTATGAGGACATTATCACTACAGATCCCATGGAATTTGAAAGGATATTAAAGAAATATTATAAACAACTCTATGTTCACCATTTTATAACCACAATGAAATGAACTGATTCCTTGAAAGATACAAATCTGCCAAAAGTAATATAAGAAAAAATGGATGAAATTGGAATTTATATACTACATTCTCCATTCCTGGCCACTTTATGCATAGCTGGACTATTCTCAAACAAGGTTTTTGCTTTTTTTTTCTTTTTCTTTTGTAGAAAAAAATAAGATTATTTGGATGACTGGTTCTATAAAGATTCAGGGAATGCCTATCCCAATATCAAATTTTCACCATAAAAAATCAGAATAGAAAGGAGAAAGCTTAAAATAATAAAAAACAAACAAACAAATAAAAACAGGGGCACGGCTCAGTGGTTGAGCACTGACCTATGAACCAGGAGGTCATGGTTTGATTCCTGGTCAGGGCACTTGCCTGGGTTGCAGGCTCCATGCCCAGTGTGGGGCATGTAGGAGGTAGCTGATTGGTAACTCTCACCATTGATGTTTCTAGCTCTCTTTCCCTCTTCCTTCCTCTCTGAAATAAATAAAAAGGGGAGTATTTACCCTAATAATTTTCAAGATAACTTACCATACATATTTCCAGAAACAAAGGGGCTTACAAAATACTGTACAACATTGAGGGTACAGGAGTAAACATCTATTCGGGCCATCTGTCAAGTTCCTTTTAGTAGTTTTTTTTGGTGTGCCCTTTCATCTCAGGAAGGTCAACATTCACCTGATTCCTTAGTTTACCTAATGATCTATTGTTAGCCTACTAACCACAATGCAAGGAGAAACTACTAGATCTTTTAAGTAAGGCAACTGGTTCTCCTTAAATCCAACAGTTTGTCTTATGTTTTGGCACCATGTTATTATTGTGTCCTCACAAAAGCAATCTCCCAGTCATGAAAAATAAAACATCAATTTCAGGGTTCACAATGTAAAAGGGGGTAAGTCTTCCCCCAAACCTTTTTTGTTTAAAAAATTAAATTTAATTTAAATGTACAAAACCAAGGACAGGCACTTTCCAAAAGGCAAAATGAAGCCCAACCATGGAATTACTCATTAGTTATCGAAGGCAGCTCTGAATTTGGAGGCTCATTTCTGGTCTGAGTACAAGCACTGATCTTGGGCTTCTCTGTCATTTCTTCCTCATTTTCTGCCAGCCCACTGACAAACCCCAAGGGAAGAGTGCTTTCACAATTCTGGGTGGAGGAGACCTGTGAGATTACAGGCATTTGAGCAAAGGAGTTGCTTTCAAAACTGTGTTCTCCGAGATCATACTGAACCAGGGCCTCTTCTTCCTCCTGTTTTAACTAGTCTGGTACTAGGAGATCACTGTCTGGAAGTAGTTTGCTAGCTTGATGCTTCATGATTCAGATTCCTCAGGTGCGTGATTAAATTTCAAGAATTGGTGAACATGGTGCCACATGTTTTGCACTCATAAATCCGAGGCTTGAGGATAATGTGCAGGGAAACCCTGGTGTGGTGCTCATATTCCCCAAAGGATATGAAAGTGGTGCCAGGTATGACCACGATGACCTTAGGCAATGCATCTTGAGCGAGTAAACCTTGTTGAACTTTTTTCCACAGCGGTCACACTGAAATGGTCTAATTCCTGAGTGGATGAGCATGTGCTGTTTTAGGTCCTGAATTTAGGTAATCGCACCCCACAAGTCAAACATTCTAAAGGTGTGTCCGGAACATTCACGCTGAACCATTCTGTACTGCTGGTAGAAGGAGCAATGTAGAGTCGGTAGGGATACTGAACCTTTTCCAAACCATCATCATCATCTGCGTGAGCATTGGTGCTGGAAGTGCTTTGAAGCAGAGGTAACATTTCGGTGACGCCTTTGTCTACCAAGTCGATTGAGGAAGACTATGGACTAATCAGAAGGTCTTCTTGGACGTGTTCATTTCCTGAAGCTCTTTAATACTACTTTTCTCCACCTAGTCTTTGAATGTTAATGCCTGACTAGGTCACTGCCTAAATTAATTTCCTCTTGTCCCACCCACAGTACTTTCTCTTGCCTATGCAGTGGTGATACTATATAAAGGAAAAATATTGGAGATAATCTATATTGTATATGTAGGTTTATGTATTGTTTGGGGATGTTTTTATTGTGCTGTTTTAGACAAAATAAAAAAAATATGTTAAGGCTAAAAACAAAAGAAAAAATAAAATGATCTGAGAAGGTATATATATGCTAAATAAATTGAATCAATAATTAACATATTCAAAAGCACCAGACCCAGATGTGTCCCCTGGTAAATTCTAATAAACATTTAAGGAAAAGATTATACAATTATCTAAAACTCTTTCAGAAGGTAAAACATTGGGAATGTCTCCTACTATTAGACCAGCATTACCCTAATATCAAAACCAGAAAAAAAGACTATAAAAAAACTACATATCATTATTGCATAAACATAGGTGCAAAAATCCTCAACAAAATATTAGCAAATCAAATACCAAAGTATAAAAAGAATTATGCACCACAATGAAGTGAGATTTATCCCAGGTATGCAAGACTGGTTCAACATTTGAAAACCAATTAATGTAATGCATCACAATAGACCGAAAAGAAACTCACATGATTGTGTCAATAGATGCAGAAAAAGCTTTTGACAAAATGCAAACCAAGTCATGATAAAAAATAATGTCAATATACTAGAAATAAAGGGAAAATTTCTCAACTTGAAAAAGAACAGCTTCAAAAGAACTGCAACTAACAACATATGTAATGCTAAGAAATTCAAAGATTTTCCACTAAAATCAAGTACAAAGCAAGGATATCCCTCTCACTACTCTTTTTCCACATCATACTGTAAGCTATAGCTAATACAATAAGATAAGAAAGGAAATAAAAGATACACAAATAGAGAATACAGAAACAAAACTATTTTTTTCATATATGATATGATTGTCTATGCAGGAAATTCAAAAGAATTAAGAAAATATACTTGAAACTAATAAGCAAGCAAAGCCAGGCTGCAAGATATAAGGTTAAGTTACAAAACCAATAGCTTCCCTATTACCAACAATGATCAGTGGAATTTAAAATATATAAAAACACACACAACAGAGTATTTATATTAGCATCCCCCCAAATGAAATACATAGGTACAAATCTAATGAAAATATAGTTAAGATCTATATAAGGAAAACTATAAAATTCTGATGAAGAAAATCAAATAATTAAGTGGAGAGATATTTCATGTTCATGGAGGTGAAGACACAATATTCTCAAGATGCCTGTTGTTCCTAAATTGATCAATAGATTCTATGCAATCCCTGTCAAAATTCCAGGAAGTTAGTTTATCTGTATCAATAAACTTATTCTAACTTTTGTATGGTGAGGAAAACGACTCAGAATATTCAATACAATATTGAAGGAAGGGAACAAAGAGAACCAAAAAGGACTGCCTGACTTGAAGACTTACTATAAAGCCACAGTAATCAATACACAATGTCTATTCTTGGTGAAATAATAGACAGATAGACAGATAGATCAATGGAACAGAATAGCAAGCCCAGAAATAGACTCCTGAAAATACAGTCAATTGATCTTTGACAGAGTATCAAAGGCAATACAATGGAACATAAATAATCTTTTTAACAAATGGTAAATGGTGCTGAACAATTGGACATCCACATTAAAAAAAAAAAGATAAAAGAAAAGAGAAAGAAACAAAAAAAACAGACCTTAAACCCTTTACAAAAATACATTCAAAGTGGATTATAGACCTAAATTTAAAACACAAACTACAAAACTCCTAGACCATAAAATAGGAGAAAACATAGATGACTGTAACATTCCTTTTGGGCTACTATAACAAAATAGCACATACAGGTTAGCTTATATAGCAAATTTATTTCCCACAGTTTTAAAAGCTAGAATTCCAAGATCAGGGTGCAAGCATAATTAGGTAAGGGTTTTATTTTATATCACATACCAACATGATAAATGGGACCAAGTGAACTCTATGGAAATTCTTCAATAAGAAAATGAATCCCATTCATGATGATTTAACTTTCAGGAGTTAATCACTTCCCAAAGGCACCACCTACTAATAACATCATCTATGGGGTTTAAACATATGAATTCTAGGAGGATTCAATAATCCCAAACATAGCAATGACCTTAGTATAATGATGCCTTTGAGATACAATAACAAAGACACAATGCACGGGGAAAAAAAATGTATTAGCTTCATTAAAATTAAAAATGTTTGCTCTGTGAAAAATAACAAGACAAAGGAATTATAAGACAAACCTCAGACTAGGATAAAATATTTACAGAAGACAATTTGATATAGGACTGTTATCCATATCGTATATCATAAAGATGTAATATGCAAATGGTCATTACACCATGAAGAATAATGACCAACCACATAACTACTGGATAACGGATCAGCCTGAGGGTGGGGAAGCAAGCTACAAGGAGGTGGCAGAGAGCTATAGGAGGGTGCAGTGAAACAAGTGGAGAACAGGATATGGGGAGCATAGGGAGCTACAGGAGGGCAGAGCAGTGAACAGAGAGCTACTGGAGGGCAGCAGTGAGCTACTGGTGAGCTACTGGTGCATGGATTTATGCACAGAACTTCTAGTCCTATATAATAAAGACGTAATATGCAAATGGACCATGATTCCAACAAAAAGATGACTGCCTCCATGTGCTCAAAGATGGCTGCCCCCATGTGGACACAAGATGGCCACCACAAGATGGGGAAGGCAGTTGTGGGTGAACAAGCCAGCAGGGAACCACATTCAGGAATTGCCTAGTCTGCAAGGTAGGGCAGTTGGTGGCAACCAGGCCTGCAAGGGAGGAGAGTTGGAGGTGACCAGTCCTGCAGGGGATAGCAATTGGTGGGGGGAGGGGGGCAGGCCTGCAGAGGTGAGAAGTTGGGAGCAACCATGCCAGCAGGGGAGGGCAGTTAGGGATGATCAAGCTGGCAGGTGAGGGCAGTTAGGGGTGACCAGGCCTGCAGGGGAGGGCAGTTGGGAGGGACAAAGCCTGCAGGGGATGGCAGTTGGGGGGGATCAGGCCTGCAGGGGAGGGCAGTTAGAGGCAATTGGGCTGGCAGGGAGCAGTTAGGCATTGATCAAGCTGGCAGGGGGAGTGGTTAGGGGGTGATAGGTTGGCAGGCAGAAGTGGTTAGGTGCAATCAGACAGGCAGGCAGGTGAATGGTTGGGAGCCAGCAGTCCTAGATTCCAGTGGGATTGGGCCTAAATGGGCAGTTGGACAGCCCTCAAGGGGTATCAGATTGGAAAGGGTGCAGGCTGGGCTGAGGGATATCCTCCCCACTCCCACATGAATTTCATGCACTGGGTCTTTAGTATATAATAAAACCTCTTAAAACTCAACAATAATATATATATAAATGAGCCAAAGATGTTTACAGCTGTCTCACTAAAGGAGACATACACATAAGCATCTGATAAGATGCTTCAAGTCATTGGTCATGGAGGAAATGCAAATCAAAATAACAAACTTATTTGAATCACCAGATTCAAGAACACTAACAATACCAAATGATGGCAAGGATGTGGTACAAGAACTCTCATTCATTGCTGGTGGAAATACAAAATGGTACAGCAACTTTGGAACAGAGTTTTGTGGTTCTTACAAAAGTAACCATTCTGTTTTCATATGCAATTGTGTTCCTTGGTATTTATTTATTCAAAAGGGTTGAGAACACAAGTCTACACAAAAACCTGCACATGAAGTATATAACAGCTTTGTTTATTATTGTCACAATTTGATGACCACTAAGATGCTCTTCAGTAGATAAATGGGTAAGAAGTGTTATATATCCAGAGAGTGGACTACTAGTATTTTCAATACTCAAAGGAAATGAGCTACCAGATCATGAAAGGATATGGAAGAATCTTTAATGTGTATAACTAAGTATAATAAGACAATTTGAATAAGCTATCCACTAGAATTTCAACTACATGACATTGAGGAAAACATAAAGCTATGGGGAACATAAAAAGATCTGTATCAGTGGTGGGGAGAGTGGCAGATTAATAGGCATAGAAGAGAGAATTTTTAGGGCTGTAAAAATAATATGTGATGCTATAATGATGGATATCTGCCATTATACATTTGTCAAAACTCATAGAATGTCCAATAGTAAGGGTGAACCCTAAGGCAAGCTACAGACTTTGAGTGATTATGATGTGTCAATGTAGTTTCATCTTTGATAAAAAATGTACAATTCTGGTGACTGATGTTGAAAAAGGAGGAGGCTATGTATTTGTATGTATTTGTAAGGGCAGTAAGAGGAATGTGGGAAATATCCCTGTTCCTTCTCAATTTCATTTTAAACCTAAAACTACTCTAAAATAGTGTTAAAAATATACTCAAAACATATCAAAATCACATTGTATAGCTTAAATATAAACATTCTTACTTGTAAATTAGAATACCATGCTAATCAAAGTAAGTCAGACAGAAAAAGTTAAGAACCATATGATTTCACTCATATTTAGGATATAAACCTGAAAGCAACAAATAAGCAAGAAAAATAAACATAAACTCACAGAAAAAGGCAACAATATGGTAGTTACCAGAGGGACACAGGGTGGGAAGATAGTAAAGAGTAAATGAGGTCAAATATATGGTAATGAAGGTGATTTGACTCCAGGTGGTGAGCACACAATGTTTTATACAAATAATGCATTATACAAATGTACATTAGAAACCTACACAATTTTATTAACCAATATCACTCCAAGAAATTAAGTAAAAATATTCACTTTGATAAAATTTACATGTGTGTGTATGTGTGTGTGTGTGTTTGTGTGTGTGTGTGTTTGTGTGTGTGTGTGTATATATATCCTATATCACAGTGGGGGTCGGCAAACTCATTAGTCAACAGAGCTAAATATCAACAATACAACGATTGACATTTCTTTTGAGAGCCAACTTTTTTTAACTTAAAGTTCTCCTAACGCCACTTCTTCAAAATAGATTCACCCAGGCCATGGTATTTTGTGGAAGAGCCATCCATAATCAAAGGACCAAAGAGCCACATGTAGCTCGTGAACCACAGTTTGCCAACCACTGCTATATCATAAAAAGCCTATAGTCATGAAGTCATCATGCTGTCACACAGTAATGACCAATCACCAGGAGGCTGTGTAAGTGGCAAGGCGCACAGGGGTGGTTGAGGATTTGATGCTGTGTCCCTACAGGTGCTGGCAGGGACTTGATGCTGGGTCCCCATTGGTGCAGGTGGGGATTGACCAGGAAGTGCACAGGGGAAGTCCTATGTGGTGCTGGCCCCAGGGGCGGGACTCGGGGGAATCCTGTGTGGCAATCCAGTAGGGGCTTGATGCTGCAAGAGAAAGGGAAAATAGTGATATTAAAATATTTCTTTTAATTAATTCCCTTTCAATGTGCACAAATTTGTGCACTGGGCCACTAGTGTGTGAGTGTGTGTGTGTGTGTGTGTGTGTGTGTGTGTGTGTATGTAAATAAAGCTGGAAAAGATTTTTAAAATGTTCAATGTAACTGAGTATAATGATATTAACACTAGATGCCCGTTACATAAAATTTGTACAGGGGGCATGGGTCCCCTCAGCCTAACCTGCACCCTCTCCAATCTGGGACCCCTTGGAGGATGTCCAACTAGCAGGTTAGGCCTGATCTTGAGGATGGCTGGCTCGTAACTACTCAACTACCTGCCTGCCTGATCACCCCTAGGTGCCACCCCCCCCCCGCCCGCTTGGTTGCTCCCCAAGGACCCTCCCCACCAGTTTGGATGCCCCCAACTGCCCCCTCCCCTGCTGGCCTTTTGCCCCCATCTGCCCCCCTCTGATAGCCTGATCACCCTTAACTGCCTCCCACCGGCTGGCCTGGTCTCCCCACACAGCCTACTTGTTCAGTTGCTTGGTCATCCCTCACTAACCCCTCTGATGACCTGGTTGCCCCACACAGCCAGCTGCTCAGTTGTCCATCTGATTGTTTCAGTTGTGGCGGCTTTTGGCTTTTTATATATTAGTTTAAAATACATTAAAAGACAACTTTGAAAATAGTAAACTGCTGGGTACATGTCTTTTTTAAGTTCTTTAACATATACATGATTTGTAAAACAAAGAAAATGTAATTTTGTTGTTGTCCTTGTTAATCCTTACCTGAGAATATTTTTTCCATTGCTTCTCAGAGAGTGTGGAAAGGGAGAGAAGTAGAGGTAAAGGTAAAAGGAGAGGGAAAGGTACAGAGAGAGAGAAACATTGAAGTAAGAGAGATACATCCACTGGTTATCTTCAGTATGTGTCCCAACTCAGACGCATTGGGGCAGGCGACAGGCATCTCAGATTCTCAGGTAGGTGTCTTTACCAGGAATCAAACCTATGACCGTTAGGTGTGCAGGGCCAATGCTGTAACCATTGAGAAACAGGCCAGGGAAAAACCAGGAAAAAACTTTTACATTTCATCTCAAGTGTTTGAACGTCGATTATATACCATGACAGCTGCAACAGAAATATGAAGAGGGAAGACATACAGACAAAATATTGGCAAGGCTTCTATATTCCCTTGAAGAGATGAACTATTAATTCTAATGAACTTCACAATCTAATTCATAAAAATAAATATATACATTTAAAAATTAATATGCATTGTAATCACTAGAGTAATGCATAAACACTAGCACATGTATAAAATCTGAAATATATGATGTCTGCAAGGTAGAAGGAAAAAATGGAAAATATATAGAAACAAACACCAGTCAAAATAAAGATATATTGAGTAAAATGCATGTATTTAAATCACAGCTTCAAAATACACAAAGCAGCCAAAATCGGTTTGGCTCAGTGGATAGAGCATCCGCCTGTGGACTGAAAAGTCCCAGGTTCGATTCCAGTCAGGGGCATGTACCGTGGTTGTGGGCGCATCCCCAGTGGTGAGTGTGCAGGAGATGGCTGATCGATGTCTCTCTCTCATTGATGTTTCTAACTCTCTCTCCCTCTCCCTTCCTCTCAGTGAAAAATCAATAAAATATATAAATTTAAAAAAATACACAAAGCAAAAATTGATAGGAGCTAAATAAATAAATAAATAATAAATCTACAATTATAGTTAGATAACTGATAATTCAACAAAAGTATACAAAAATAAGTTTTTATATAGAATCTGTTTTATCAACTGCATGCAATTCATATTAGAACACAACAGGGAAAGAACAGAATACGTTCTTTTCAAGTGAAAGTGGAATTTTCTCCAACAGAAAATATCCCAGAGTAATAAAGCAAAGTTAAATTTAAAATACTTGTAATTATACAAAATATGTTATGTAACTACAATGAGTCTAACTAGAAATCAAAAACAGAAGAAATGTTTTTACTTCTCATTGGAGAATACTTTGTAAATAGTTAAGCAAGGTAACATGCCTTAGCACCTAAATAAACATTTTTACATTCTTACACAGGGACATCTACAAAAGTTATTTTAATTGTGTTTGTCACAGCAAATACTATGAAACAACTTAAAGGTCTTTCAAATAATTAAACAACCCATCAATTAAAAGTCTATAGAAAGAAAGTAATATAGCATTGAAAATAAATGATAGAGAGCTACATTTATTAATATACAGCTCTCAAAAATATTTTTGAGTTAATAAGACATGTGGAGGAATAGATAAACACAATTCTACATTTAAGACTTAGTTATATATGAAAAATACACATTCATCTGTTAAATATATATTATATGTAATTAAAAAAATCAACTCTGAAGACAGAAATTATCTCTTGGTGTACAGTCTAAGAGCCAATGAGTTTGGGGGAAGAAGATACACTTTGCATTCAAATAGATTTTAAAGTTTTCATTCCTAATTTCAAGCATTAATAGATTAATGCTTAATGCAATTTATACATGCAATAATAACATATGGTGATAGGATTTATTAAAATATAATCAATATTGCTATTCACTTATTAAAATATAATCAGTAGATTAATAATTAATGACCCTTCTTTTATTTAAAAATGGTGAATTGATCCCAACTTGTAAATCTTAGATTTAAATGTTTTGAGTAGAACATACAGAAGGCTGGCAAAGATTAAGAAGATTTGGGAGGAAAATCCAAGATGGTGGCATAGGTAAACACCTATACTGCTGCCTCGCACAACAATTTCAAAACTACAACTAAAAGACAGAACGTACATCATCCAGAACCACAGGAAAGCTGGCTGAGTGGAAGTTCTACAACTAGAGGGAAAGAGAGGGGCTCACAGAGACCCAGAGGAGCTGCAAAAAGCTGAGGTACGGAGACGCGCGCGAGGAGAGAGCGGGTGCCGGAGTACCTGGCTGGCTTTCTCTGGCGGGAGGGAGATGGAGACTCTCAAAGGCATTGAACCCCTTGTCCTGCGACACTAAACCCCAGATCCAGCCGAAACTCATACGGGGGGAGTTTGGACTGTGAAAAGGGAGAAGTGCACGGAAATTTAGGGGAGTTGCAAAGGATCCGAGGTCTGATCACAAACGGCACCACGCGGAGGACAGATTGCTGATTGTACCGCTGGCTTTTGCGAGTGGGCGGGAGACAGACCCTCTCAACTGTGCCACTTCTGAGTCCACTGAGCCCCTGTTTCGGGCGAAACCCTGGAGACCTAGACTCCTGTGGTCCTGGTTCGCAGGGGAGCCGGAAAGGCAGCGGTTAGAGGCACTGCGGGTGCGCGCGCACAAGGACACTCCAGCCACTACCCAGTCACGTGAGACTCAGGGGCTGTGGAGGGTGGGGCCGACTGGAAGGCAAGGCAGTCCCTTAAGCCCTGAAACTCCACCCCTCCCAAGCTCAACAGAAGCTTCTTCGGCTGAATCCAGCACAGAAGTTTCCCCGGCACAGTGAAAATGCCGAGACAAGGGAAGGGATTACAAGCAAAAGAAATGGAGGAAAAAAAACGACTGGATATAGAGTTCAAAACCACGCTTATAAGGTTTTTCAAGAATATGCTAGAAAAGATGGATAAATTTAGTGAGACCCAAGAGGAGATGATAAATACACTGACTGAAATAAAAACTATTATACAGAGTACTAACAGCAGACTAGAGAAAGGCAAGGATCAAGTCAAAAATTTGAAATATAAAGAAGCAGAAAACATTCAACTGGAAAAGCAAGAGGAGAAAAGAATCAAAAAAAATGTGAAGATAATGTAAGGAGCCTCTGGGACAGCTTCAAGCGAACCAACATCAGAATTGTGGGGGTGCCAGAAGAAGAGAGAGAGCAAGATACTGAAAACCTGTTTAAAGAAATAATGACTGAAAACTTCCCACATCTGGTAAAAGAAATAGACTTACAAGTCCAGGAAGCACACAGAACCCCAAAGAAAAGGAATCCAAAGAGGACTACACCAAGACACATCATAATTAAAATGCCAAGAGCAAAAGAGAAAGAGAGAATATTAAAAGCAGCAAGAGAAAAACAGTGTATTACCTACAAGGGAGCACCCATACGACTGTCAGCTGATTTCTCAACAGAAACGATGCAGGCCAGACGGGAGTGGCAAGAAATATTCAACGTGATGAACAACAAGAACCTACAACCAAGAATAATCTATCCAGCAAAGCTATCATTCAGAATTGAAGGGCAGATAAAGACCTTCACAGAGAAGAAAAAGCTAAAGGAGTTCATCAACTCCAAACCAGTATTATATGAAATGCTGAAAGGTACCCTTTTAGAAGAGGAAGAAGAAAAAGGTAAAAGACAAAAAATTATGAACAACAAATACACATCTGTCAACAAGTGAATCTAAAAATTAAGTGAATTAAAAATCTGATCAACAGAATAAACTGGTGAATATAATAGAATCAGGAGCACAGAAAGGGAGTAGACTGATAATTCTCAGGAGGACAAAAATCATAAAGCATCAAACAGACTGTGAAATTATAGCAGAAAGATTAAAGTTAGGTGAGGTAAATAAGTGATCAAAGGACTTGTATGCATGCTTATAAACATAACCAATGATCACAGACAGTGGGGGGGTCGGGGTCCTCCTGGGCGGGAGGGGGGGCAATGGGGAGATATGTATAAAAAATTAATAAAAATTAATTTAAAAAAATAATAAATAATTATTGCTACCGTTAAAAAAAAAAGAAGATTTGGAATACTAGCTTTATAATACCAAGAACTGTGAGGTTATATAGAGAAGAGTTACATATATATCTTGATGTTTCATATACACAATCATTTCGTGAGGGGAAAAGTTGATTCTTAGTAAATCAGTGTATGGTGCCATCTGACCTAGCAATGCATTTCTCACTATATGTCCCAGAAGATTTCATTCCGCCTCTGTCTGAGCTACAGTTGTGCCAGTAAAAATACAAGTCTCACAGTTAAGTTTTAGTTTTGGATAAATCACAGGAAATATTTCTAGCCTAAGTACCTAAAGTTTTTCATGGAATACATATATATACACTAAAGATTTTGTTGTGGTTTATCTAAAATTAAATTTTAGCCTGGAGTGTTATATATTTTTGTTTGCTAAGTCTAGCAACCCTAATAAGGGTCCATATACAATACTTAGCCATGAGCTGAAGGCAATATAGTATTTATTCTCTACACCAGTAGTTCTTAACTTCTGGTCTTGAAGCAGCCACAGCAGCAGCATACCCTAAGAATGAATAAGAAATGCAAATTCTCAGGCTTCATTCCACTTCTACTGAGTCAGAAACTCTGGGCCTTGTGCCCAGCAGTTTGTTTTTACTAGTCCTTTGATGCTCACTAAAGTTTCAGAAACACTGCTCTATGCAAACAGAGAAGATGTTGGAGATATCATTATCCTTTACCTGGATTACTGTCACAGTAGTACATTACATCCGCCCTTGCTCTGTTCCAATACACATGGTATAGAACAGCTAGAACATAATTTTAAAAATTCTATCAGATGGTTACTCACAGGCCCAAAACCCTTTATGGCTTCATATTACCACTATAATAGCAATTAAATGTGCATTACACTTGCAGAATTTTTTCTTCAGTCTTGCTGCCTGTCTCATCTTGATTTTTTTTTTTAAGGCTCTGACATTATGGTTTTGTTTGATTCCTTCCAGTACTGAGCTCTTGAATTTCAATGCCTTCATCACCCAATGCAAAAAAATAGTTTGCTTCATCTGGAACAGTTTCTCTCCCACTTCATTCTTGGTTTGCCTTGCTAACTCCACTTTCTAATTGAATTACAGCTTAAAATGAATTAGGAAAACCCCCAGGTTCCTGAAACTCTATAATTGTACATTGTGAAAGGTAGTCACCATATACAGTCCATATTTGAGTGCCCACCTCCTTGAGGAGAGAGTGCATATAACATTTGAAATTCTAAATCAGATATAGCTCTAGTCTACCTGTAAATAAAATTATAAATGAATGAAGGAATAACTTTATTAATACAGTATTAGTATGGCTTCAAGGACATGCATTTTATGTTTTGGTTTATAATCCAATTCTGTTGCTCAAATTGTTCCAATTTTGGCAATTTAGGAGTTCTTTCACTTAGCTCCTAAGCTCCTTTGACATATAGGTGTGTGAGTGTGAGTGTGTATGTGTGTGTGTGGGGGGGGGGCGGGGAGGATGTGAGAGGAATCCTTAATTGTTGCTACTACCAGATACTCTGGTGAAACATGGGATTCGTGGTGCAGACTTTTTTCCCCAAGGGTTCCTGCCCTCACAAAGTTTGAAGAATAAACTAATGAACAAAAAGGCTTCTTTAATAAAAGATGTAGAAGTTTACTGAAGTAGATACAGATTCCACGTGGGTAAGGGTGTCACCAAAGGGGACCCTATTGGGAGGGGCTCCCCAATGGGAAAAACCTGCTCTCTCTCTCCCTGATGGAAAATAAAAAATGAAAACACAAAAAATTACTGGTTTGTGTCCCTTTGTTTCCAGTTTATATATGTTGCAGTTCTTTGCCTTAAATTGACCCTTTCTTATTGGTCCCTTTCATTAATTTGGGACCCCCATGTTTTCCTAATTGGCCATTCTGCTACATGGTATTAGTTTCAAAGCTCAACAGCCACGTGGTGACCCCCAAACTCTCTCCCTTTATCTTGTGGTTAGAGTTGCCTTAGATCTCCCATCTGCTCAAGCCAGAGATATCTCTGTCCTTGATTTATTGCTGTTTTAATGGCTTAGGCTAGAAATACCCCTGTTTGTCCTTGGTTTATGGCTGTTTTCATTGCTTGGGCCAGAAATGTTTCCATCTGCCTGGACCCCCTCTTCCTGTAGAATTTCTCTATCCTTTGTATAAGTAAGTTAAACACCCTGGCATCTTCAAGTCTCCATGTATGCATTCCTCTCCCATAGACCCTCCTCTTTCACTACTAGTAAACTTTCCTAATTGAGCTAGCTAGCTAACCCTTTCACTGGGATCATCTTGTATACTAGTATGTTCCACTGCAGTATGAGAATGTGCTGTTTGCCTAAGGATCTCTTGTTTCCTGAAAACAGTATTATAAACCAAGATCGGGTGCTAAATATGCTTGTTGCTACTGGGATATCATTGCTTCTTGTCCCTCTCAGCAAGAAATTATATATGTGCGTACCAACCTGTGTATATTTTTGTATCTATACATATTTCTGTATTTAATCATTGATATTTGTTTTAAAGTAAACATGAATTCATACCCATGTCTTCAATTAATCTGTTACCACATAGATCATTCTAGCATCTTCCCCTTGACTGTGTGCAGCTTCCTATTCCAGCAGCGGAAAACCTGGCTCCAACCCTTCTCAATCACCATTTACTTAATTGTTCAATTGTTGTAACATGCATAGTAGTTTCAGAAGTGTTAACCATTTTCCATTTGGGGATCAACTTTACAACTTGTAGTACAGTGCTTAAGTAGAGTTTCATTTACCTTTAGTTTTAAAGACTGCACCCATTTCCAGTTCCTTATCTCATCACATTACACCCTACTCCCTCTCAGAATGTTTTAAAATGGGAGTAGTTTGGGTGAGCTAACAAAGAACGACGCCGCAAACTTATTCTCAATAATCTTTATCCAAACATCAATGAAGAGTTCTAATACAAAAACAGAATATACTCAATGTTAATAGTATTTGATTTTCATACACATGTTACTTTTGAGCAGATACTATGAAGCTAAACATATTGACCTTCTAAAATCATAATTGGGTATGGTTATAAGGCCTTTTTAAATTCAAAGACAAGTATTCAGAGATCACATAAGCATCCCTAAACTTATTAAAATAAAACATATTTTTACCCAATAGATTTGAAAACAGCAGGCACTTTCTAAGAAATGTATGTAAAAAAAATCAAGTGATGTTGACTTTTTTCAATATCACTTGACACCACCTGTAAACATACAGTGAATGAAACAATAATCCTTCTCCAAATAGTATAATTGTAAAAATGAGAACACCTTGCATTTCCTTACTCATAGATACAGCAAACAATCTGTAAAGAAAAAAAAAGAGATACAGTCCCTATCTGATAAAAAAAAAAAAAAGGATTTTGTGTATAACATAAATATCATGTACACAATGTTTAATATTACCTTTTTGTTCTTTTTATTTTATTAGTATAAAATGTTTCAGAGGTTTATAGTGAATAAAGAAAGGTGCACTAACATATAACTTTATATCTTGTGTTTTTGGTCCTCAGATCTCTTCATTTTTCATTGCCACTGTGTGCCGGACACTGTATACCTTAGCTCTAATCCTCACAGCTATTTTAGGGAAGTGCTGTTTTTACATTTTACAAAGAGAGAAACTGTGATTTGAAGAGACGATGCAACTGTCACAGGGCTACTCACTTAATATGAAACAAAATATGGATTTAAATCCAGTGTTTTTTTTTTCCTGGGTCCTAAGCCTATGTATATCCTGCATCTTTCTGCCTCTGAGTCATGCATTGTTCCCTCTCCACATGCATTGTGTATCTCACTAACTGGACTCCCATATCATTTATCTACCTCTGGGCTTGATTATCAACTTTCACATCTACCTAACATAATACACACATTTTTATAGAAAGAGAAATAATAAGCAGCACATTTCACATTAAACTATTCCAAAGTAGAATAATTTGGTGGATATTCACAAATGACTCATTATTTAACTTTGAATCAATTTATTAATCTTGCCAAACATCCACATATTAAAAACCAGGATAATACTCCTGACATCCTGGGAATTTTATAAGGATTAGTAAGTAATGCATGCAAAATATTTTTTTAATTGTCTCCATTTAAACACTAATCCTATATAATAAAAGGCTAATATGTAAATAGAACAAATGGCAGAACAACTGGAACAATCAAACAACATAACAATCAGTTGCTGTGATGTGCACTGACTACCATGGAGCATGTGCAGAACATGGCAGGTGTTGGTCATGGCAGGATGGTAGAGCAGGGGAGTGGGTGCACCAGACCAAGGCAGAGTGCTGGTCACTGTCATCGGGGCAAGCATGTTTATCTGGTGGTTACTGAAAATTCTTTGTTTCCACATGCCACAGTCCCACCTGGTGCTCACTCTTGCTGCCAGCACCAGAGCCGGTGCTTTCACCTGCTCCTGGTGCCCAGTGCTGATCCCAATCACTCAGGTGTGAGCATTGGCTGCCAGCCCAAATAGCACAAGGGCTTCTGCACTTCCCCCTGCTCCTGAGGGGCAATTGGGGCAGCAGCCGTTTCTCACACCTGCTGATGGCACTTGCCCCCCTTGAACCTGCTGCTGGCACTAGTCCCATTCACTCTGTGCCATCAATGGGTGCGAGTGGGTTCAGTGCCATCAGTATGTGGGAGCAATGGTGGTGGGAGCAAGGCTGCTGGCAGACAAAGGACCAGGGGCCACAGTGGGAGGGGCCAGGTGGCGTCATAGCCTATCACAGCCTGGTGGCCCATAGTTCCTTTCAAGGTGCACAAATTCATGCACTGAGCCCCTAGTTAAATATATAATACTAGAGGTTCAGTGCATGAAAATTTGTGCATTTGGAGGGGGCGTGTCTCTCAGCCTGCCTACACCCTCTCACAGTCCAGGAGCCCTCAGGGAATGTCCAACTGACATCCTCTGAGCGGAGTGGGCCTAAGCTGCATTATGACCGCCCTCTGCAGAAGGCAACCAGGTGTTGGCAGATTAGTGGCTGGCCTCCCCCCTCCATCCCCCTGATTGCCCCTCCATTGCACCTGGTTGTCACCACCCTCCCTTCCCCACCCCACCCCCATCGTTGTTCCCTCTCTCTGCCCTCTGGAAAGTACCCTGACTGGCCTGGCATCACCTGCTCACCAGCCCCGCCCCCCGCCCACCAGAAGTTCTGCTGTTCAGTTGATTTGCATATTATGCTTTTATTATATAGAATTATTGTTGACAGATATGCAGAGAATATTCAGAAATTGCAGAGATAGCTTTAAAAATGATATAACATGTTCAAAATTATTACTTAATCTCACCTCTATCTATAAAATATCATTTTGAAATGCACTGGATGCTTTAGCTACTTATTAATTTGACTACTGGCTACTATATACTAACAGCTTGGACAGCATAAATCTTAAATTATATGGTAAAACAATAGGTCTTAACCTGAAGACAGATAACAGAAAGAAGTTATAAAGATATAATAACATGTTTAAAAGTTGACTCCAGCTTAAGCAGACATAATTAATATATTCTAAAAAACAAAAACAAAACATTTGACTTGGTAGTTCACCAAGATCTTCATTACTTTATGGTGATTGTCGTTTTTGTGTTCCAAAACAACCAAATTTTTAAAACATATACATGTATAAGAGAAAAATCTTAAGTACTGGTAGCAAACAATACAGATTTGTGATTATAAAGCAAATCTATTTGCTCTGTCTTTGAATGGCTACTGCAGCTACTGTGTCTTAGCTATCAAAGATAAGATAATTAAAACAGTAATTAGAACTTCTAGGCATTTGCCTATCATCTTTTTAAGTCAGGGAAAGTATCACATGCTGTGTAGAGCTGTACATAGGAATAATTTGTTTAGCCTTTCCCTCAAACAGCCTACTGGCACCTACCACATGCAGGTTTTAGTTTAGATGCACTAATTGTCTGATCTATTATATTGAACTTCATGGTCTTATTTGAAGAGCTGATGAGAAATCATTAGTTAAAGGGTATCAAAGTGATGGTAATTGTGTAAAATAATCATTAGAGACCATGTTTTGACAAACATATCCTTTTCATAATTATTAACATCTATTTACTTCCTTGGGTTTATTTTTCTTTGTCAGTAAATATGTTAATTTTATTCAGAGAGGAAACTTAAATCCTTTGTCCAAGATTTCCCAAATTCAAATTCAGTACTATTGATGTGTCTTTGTAGCTTTACTGTGATATTTTTTTTGCAGCATGTTGAGTAAAATGTTAAAGCAGATCTTTTAATGTCTCTGGCTCTTAATTTTAAAGTGAAATCCATTGCCCTCTCTTTTTAAAAAAGTATTCTTCACAGACAGTACTTAAGAGCCAAAATAATTTCTAAGATATCATACTAGAAACAATAACAATAAAACATATGAGGAACGTAGCATAGTCAAAATCAGCCAACTCAAAAAACTCACAGGAAATTGTGTGGGTGCTAGTATGTTAGCCTGGATGCTTGCATGTGCTTTGTTCCATAAGTGCTCAGATTCACATGATAGAGCTGATAAGAATAGTGTGTACAAAATTCATTCACTCAATGTCCTATGGAGACTTCAAGCAAGATCCTTTTCAGGCCAAGGAATTGATCTTAATCCTTTATAGTGATGTAACTCCAAAGAAATTAGGTGGCTCCAAGAAATTCAAATGATCTGGAGTCATAGGATGAAGGTACTAGATCATACTTTAATAATCATAGAAGTAATTTATAATCTATCTAAGAATCAGTTTATTTGTAGAAATGAACTGTAAGAGTAATTCTCATCAAGTGGTGGTGAGACTCAAGTGAAAAGTCAGTAAATGAGAGTGTTTCATAAACTATTAAGTGAAGTGATATATCTTTGTTATATTCATAACATGAACTTGAAATTTCAAGTTACAACAAAAAAATGATTGACATTTTAAAGAGGCCAAAGAAAAATTACTCAGGGTTTTCCTCCAGAAATTTGGTGGTAGTAGGTGAAGAGCATTAACTATTTCCCTATTGTTCTTAAAGAAGGAAAAGTTTAGAGTTATCTTTCATCCAGTCCTCTAAGTATTCCTGAAGATATATGTATCTAGTCCCTAAAAATGCAGAGCTTCCCATACACAAAATGAGTACTGTCAACAGAGTAGCAATTCCTACGTTGGTATTTGGTACCTACAATCCCCTGGCTCCCAGGCAGGACTGATTTATGAGGATTCCATAGTCAGCTAGTGGCATGTTTCCTCTGCCTCTGCTCTCTCCGTGACTAATTCCCCTGCACTAGCTAAATCAATGTCTCTGTGTGCTGCTGGAACAGAAAGGGATGCTATTTATAAATACCAATCATATATTGAAATAATTTAAATGAATATATCCTGCTTTGGCAAAATTTGCTCAGACCTTATGTTGAGCAAATTAAGTTAATTTTCCTTCCTAATAAAGTGTAGAATGTTGAGTCTTATTCTCTTAACCAAAAAATCAATAATAATAATATGGCCCCATAATTTTGTAAGAGAGTTTTCAGTTAGCAAGTCATAATTTAATTTCTGTATAGCTCAGGGTGGTTGCAAAGGGAGTGTGAGAAGTTCGTTATTACCCAGCAGAAAAAAAGGGAGCATACTAAGAAGAAAGCAGAATCTTTCCTACTGGGATTTCTCTTGGACTACATGATTTGCATGAAGGGCGCCACATCAAACACAGTGGGTGCCCTTTTTCAAATATTAATGTGAAGCTTGTTTTAAGTTCTCTCTTGACTTTGTGCCACCTCGTATCAAAGGAACTTAAAAGTAGGACTTGGGGTGGGGAGAACTTTTCCAACTGTTTTAACACTTCGTGGAATTCTTTTTGCATTTGATCATTGTGCCTTAAAATCATAATAATTTGACATATATGCACATTTTTCTAGGATTTCTGTTTTCATGATGATCAGCCTTTATATATATATTTTTTTCAGAGTAGGTTCACTCTTATAAGTGGAAAGGAATTAAGAGCTTGATAAGAAAATAGCATACAGAAGCCGTTAACACAGACACTGATAGTTACTTGAATTTATTGTTGGAGGCAGAAATGTTAGTCACTGTTGCTTTAAATGAAAATTATTACTACTTAATTAAAGACTTTTAATTTCTTTTATTTTTTCTGACATAATTAAGATACCAAATTTTGGGGCTAGTGTGATGAGTCTGTCTGAGTACAGGTTGCATAAAAGTAGGGTATAGGTTCCCAGAAAGTTTGGCTCAGTGGATAGAGTGTCAGCCTGTGGACTGAAAGGTTCAGGGTTTGATTCAGTTGCAGGCTTGATCACAGGCCCGGGTCTGAGACACGTGGGAGGCAATCAATTGCTGTGTTTCTCTCACATTGATGTTTCTCTCTTTCTATCTCACTCTTCCCTTCCACTCCCTTCCACTCACTCTAAAAATAATGGAAGCATATCTTCAGGTGAGGATTTAAAAATGGGTCATTGAATGAGGTTGGGTCATTGAATGAGGTTGTTAAACTGATCTACTGTGAGTAAATCTAGATTTGTCTCTGTATATGTGGGTCAAATTGTAATCGGATCTTGCTATTTTTTGTTAAACAATTTAGTGCTACAGCAGGATAGTTCACATTCAGACATGTTTTTCTTTATTAATTTCAGTAATTAAAATTTGAATTATTTATAACTTGTTGTAAATTTATGCATATTTCTTAAAATACCAGATTGATATGAGATTTAAATTGGGAAAATACATCTTAAAATTTGCATAAGAGATTTGTTAATTTAGGAAGAAAATAATTTTCTAAGATAATTTTATTGATTAATATTGACTGAAATGTTACAGGTTATATGTTCATAATTGCTCATCACTATAAGATGTTATCCCTCCTATATTGCTTTGCTTTCTTCTTTCACCTTCCTTCAAACAAACTTACATTAGCTGAAAAAAATCATTGTTACTCTGTACTATAAATAAACTTATTTCTTTAATATGTACCATACTGCCAGGACAAACAAAACACAAACAAAATATGTTTGAGGTTTTATCTTGTGATAATTAATAACCATTGGCTACAAAATACAAGCAGTCCTCGGGTTACATTGGAGATACATTCCTACAGCGCATGTAATGCGATTTCTGCCATAAGTTGGAACCCCTCTATGTAAGCACCTACATCACTCACATGAAGCACATATATGGCAGTAATGAAGTGACACAGTAAATTGTTATCCTTCTTTTAAAAAAAGTTTAAAAGAAAGATAACAATTCCTGACCTTTACTTTTGGTAAATAAATAATAAAAAAAAATCATAAAGCACATATGTACATACGTCAAAATGACAGAACTTTTTTTTTAATAAATAAATGGGAGATAGCTACGTAGCCATGAAATGACTTAAGTTGAGTCTGACGTAACACAAGGACTGCCTGTATATGGATTTTGACTGCGTCCTTTAGGAATAAAGAGTTTCACTTCATTTTGTATTACAGAGGACTTTCTAGAAAATATTTTTTGTTAGGAACTTAATGTTCATGTCCCCCCCAAAATCTGTATGTTTAAACCCTACCTGCATGCCTGAGGGTATTAGGAGGTGGAGGTCTTCAGGAAGTAATTAAGATTAGATGGAGCTCATGAATGGTATCAGTGGTCTTTTAAGGGTCCAGAGAGTTGCTTCCTATCCCTGCTCTTTGTCATGTGAGTTTACTACCAGCAGTCATTGGCCTTCTATCCAGGAGAGGGCCATCACCAGAACTCAACCGTGCAGACACCTTAATTTTGGACTTCCAGCCAACATAACCATGAGAAATAAATTTTATTGTTTATAAGCCACCCAGCCTCTGGTATTCTTTTTGCAGCAGCTCTAACAGACTGAGACATTTTATTTGAAAAGGATACATTAAAAGTAAAACTATGTCATAGGGACTAATTTATGCCTCACCCGCCCCTTCCCCAATCCAATGTTGAAGTCTAATCCCAAATGCCATGGTATTTGGACATAGGGAATTGAAGAGGTAACTTGATTTAAACAAGGTCACGAGGGTGGGGTTCTCATGATAGTATTACATAAAGAGAAAGTAGTCAGAGAGTTAGTTTAGCCAGGATAGGATACTGCCAAGGCTGAATGAAGAAGGGAAAGAAGCATTGGATATACTTGGCAGCTAAACAATGATGGGTCCTGACATGAAATATAGAATATGGTTGGAAGGTGAAAGCTAAGAATCATTCAAGAGGGTTCAGTGACATGGGTTTTGGGGAGAAAAGAGCATCACTGATCTGGAAGTTTGGCCATGAGGAGCAGGGCAATACCCAACTTGGAGGACAGCAGAATGGGGTGAGAAATAAAAATATCTTCCACTGAAGAGAATTGTAGGCAGGCGGTGTCCTTAGCTGAGAGGGAAGCTAAAATAATAATTAGAGCAAAGCTTGAGCATTTGGAGAATTTAGACCTAGTATGTGTTTCTAAAAGTAGAGAAGTATTTCAGAAATCAGAAAATTGAAATAGAACCAAGGATTTAAAACTCTATAGATGAGATTTTAGGAAGTGGTATGAGCAGAGATCCTGGGTACCTGGGGGTGTTGGATTTACAAATGAATAAAGAGCCAGGACGGATTGCCTCTGTGGTTGAGAGTGGACCTATGAATCAGGAAGTCACAGGCACATGCCAGTGTTGCAGCTCAATCCCCAGTGTGGCGAGTGCAGGAGGGAGCTGATCAATGAGTCTCTTTCATTATTGATGTTTCTATCACTGCCTCTCCATTCCTCTCTGAAATAAATACAAATACATTTTAAAAAAATAAAAATGAGTAAAGGGTATAATTAAGTTGATTTCAGTTGTCTTAAAACTTAGACATATACTTTAAAAAATTTGTATTCCAGAACTATTGCTGTTTCTCTTCCCAAGCAGCCTTAAATTATAAAAGTGTCATTTTGAATGTTTTATCTAGAATTTTAGACATTCTTTGTTGGGAGAGTTTCTTAGAACATCTAATTCATCTCAGGTCAAGAATCCTAATGAGATAGTCATTTCAATAATATTCAGTAATAATGTTGGATGCGTTGTTCTTTTCTACATATTACATTATTTGCTGTACCTGATTTTTCCTGTACCTGACCACCAACTGTGTACTAAGTTTATGCCTGAGCAATACTGGAGTGTTTCTTATGGAATATGCCCACTTACCTACTCTATAGCAGTAAAGTGTATTCAGATACCTGTATATTGAAAGTATACAGTGCCAATAGTATCTCTTGGTTGTGTTTTTTGTCTTCCTTTCTCTAAGTTAAATTTATTGGAAGTTATTGGTTAATAACATTATGCAGTTTTCAAGTGTACAATTCTATGATACAACACCTGTTTAATGCATTGTGTGTTTATTACCCAAAGTAAAATATGTTTCCTCACCATATATTTGACTCTCCCTTTACCATTTACTACCCAAACTGCCCCACTTCCCTCTGGAAGCCACCATCCTATTCATTGAAAAAATGTGTTTCTGTTAATTTGTTTGATGAGGCAGGAAAAAAAAACCTGTGATTATAAATGTGACAGAATATCCCAGGAGATTAGGGAAGCTTACTATAACCTTTTGAAAAAATTTGTGGTCAGGTAGCAATCTTATTAAATTTTAGTATTTTCAGTGGCATGAGTAATGCATAAATGAAAACAAAAGCTTCAGTCTTTATTAGTGTGTGTATATAGCGGTGTGTATACAAGGTGTGTGTATCCAATTAGAATTTTCCCTGGAAAGGCTGTTGTTTATCAGGGGGGAAATAAAACTAAACCCAGCTTATTTAGGAGTTTGATGCAACTGATAAGTGGCATTTTTTTAATTTGAAAATGTCAGTACTGTCTTATTTTCTACCTCATACTGAGAGGTAAGTAATCCCATTGGCTTATTTTATTCTCTACTGAAAAAGCACTTTCTAATTGCTAACACCTTAGGAATTTTATCCCCGTTTATGGTACCAAAGATATTTCTACAAGTCCTTCTAGAATTCCTAAGAAAATAACAATTTTTGCAGAGTTCATTTAGCCAGAAAATGATTTAAATAAAAGCACTTAAATTTTCTTTTCCTAGCTGAAAATCAAAGCTCATATATGTAATATTCCATAAGCTAGGTTTGCATATCTTCAGGAAAAAAAATAATGTGGAAGGATGCATACTAAACACTTAATATTCATTAGCATAGTAAAGAGAAATAATCAAAGAAGAATAGACTTACATATGGATTTTTATGTTGTTTGAAAATTTTAGGTTCAGCATGCATTTTATAATTAAAACTGAAACCATAAAGTTTGAAAAATCCACAATAAATTTTCCATCAAGAAGCAGAAGATGAAGTTGAAGACAAAAACATAAAACTAAATCTAGGAAAACATCGAACTTGAACATAGCAGAATCACTTAGTGAAATAAATATATGAAAACAAAAGGCTAGTCAAGGAAAGCCAGGAATTAGATATAAATTTCCTTCTGGTCCTTCCATTCAAAGTAATGCTGGCTGACACCAAAGTACACAAAGTGTTGATCTAAGATGATTCACAAAAAGTTTACTTTTTTGATCTCCATTTGTCTTAGAATGCAGGTGGGGATCGATACTCATCTGAAGCTAATACTGTGATTCAATGTTCTTTCTTTATATTTTCCGTTATACTTGTCTGCTAGTTATCTTGCTTTAGCGCTAGCAAGAACAAAGATAAACAGAGCAATGAGAATGCTGTAGTGGCCCATAACAAACCATCCATCTTCAATTCATATATCTCTCCTAGTTTAATCAAACTTGAACACAAAATCACCATTCGCTTTGTAGACTTCATGGGTCTCCAGCACATGAACGATAGCATGATGGGCTAGTGGGCCTTGTAACTACTTGGAAAAGAAGTTTGATTTGCAGTAGCAGAAATTTCACATATAAAGTAATGGATGCTTGTAGTTTGGAAACAAGCAGTGACAGGTGGTGGGCAATCTGAAATAATTCAACTCAGTCAATTTTTTAAACTCTATCTTTCACGTGGAACATGGAAATCCTTATGCTTTGACTCATCTTGGCTGCTACAGCAGTTCATTTAAAAATTTATCTAGTAAATGTCATTCTCACAATAGATGCCCTTAAACTTGAATGTCATGTATATTTGCAGTGTTTTAATTCCAGAATTGTCTGGGAAATTATAAATGCTAATTGAAAAACAAATATTCTTTGTTCACATACTTCCTGCATTCAATTATCTCTAATAAAAAGCTACATTTTAATATAAGCATTGATAGTCTTAAAAAAATCCAGTCTAAAAGCAAAAGGTTGATTATTATTATGCTGACTGAATCTCTATACAATATTGAATATTTTCCAAGTTGATACTAATCTAACTAATGAAAGCACATGAAAGAGAACAGTAAGCAAAACATGCCTAATGATTCATATTTAAAAGTATTTTTATAAACTAAATAAAGCAATTGATAATTGTTGGCCTAAATATTGACATCTTTAAAAATATATTGAATTTAAACAATATACTTTTTTGAACATGTTTTATAAACACATTACCTCAATAGTTGATAAAATAATAAAATTCAAGTTGCTTTCACTGTTCAACTTCTATTTCGTAGTATTTAGAAAAAGTGCAATGTGATTTGTAAGGAATACATAAGTTATTTTGGACAGCTGAGCTGAATGGCTCAGTTGATTGAGCATCGTCCTATATATCAAGGGAAAAAAAGGTTGGAAGTTTGACTCCCAGTGAGGCACGTGCCTAGGTTGTGTTTGATTCCCAGTTGGACATATTTGGAAGGCAGCAGATTGGTGTTTCTCTTTATGCCCTTCTCTCTTTCTTTATTGTCTCTCTCTCCAAATCAATTAAGATATACTTGGGCGAGGATTAAAAAATATATATATTTTGGACAGAAAGAGGAACAAATGTGCAAACATAATAAAAAGCAAAAAGTGCCATAATCTAACATGGATATATGTTTACCAAATATATCGCAAATGGGGTCAGGCATAAAAAAAACAAAACAAAACAAACAACAAACAAACAAACAAACAAAAACAGATGTACTGATTTTCTTCTCTAATTTATACTTTTTCCCAAATCTCTTTAAAATTGATTTTAAAAATAGTAACTGAATGAAGTTAAAATGTGGAAAATGAAATGAATTATTTCTTTTTTTTTAGAATACTTTTTCCAGAATTATATGGTATTAGTATATATATATATATATATATATATATATATATTCCTTATTATTCAATAAATTCTTTTGATATAATTATATAAAATTTTAAACTCCTACCCATAATGTAATACATCCATAGATGACACTGATTTTCATCAGGGAAATGAGAATAGTATTATCCAGCTAGCCTCAGATTTACGTCTTGCTTTCCTTGGGTGCTACTGATTTAAGCTTGAAAAAACAAACAAATAAAAAGTCTTGTCCTGCTAATATCTCCATGGGCCTTATGAAATATTTTTTTTCTTGAATTATATACAACCTCCTAGTAGTATGTCCCTGTCCCCGTTATCTCAGATTTGAAACATATTCCTAAAATCTCTACTCCCAGATTCCCTTACAGTTTCTGTTCTAACCTAGATATAGATTCTTCCATTCATATCTATCATTCCACCATTTAGAAGAAAGATGTAGAATAGCATGAGGTAGCTTCAATTATTCTGCTTCTGCTCTTGGTGAATATTACCATGGATACACCTCAGTGTTCATAGAAGCTGTAGCACACAAATTCTTAATGAGACTCTGAGAGTATATGGGACATCCATTTTTGATAAAGATTAGCACAGAGTTGTCCCAATTCAGCTGAAAGATATACTGTACCATTACTGAAAAAGTTAAGATGGTCAGCATCTATCTCTAAAGATAAAAAAATGAACATGATATTATAGGGACTACTTTAAAGTCAAATTGTCACTCGAAGTCAAGTTTTCTTAGAGCATAATAAATATAAAATTCAATTCAAAGTTAATTTGAAACTCTATCTCTTAAATTCTTTATACTAAAACTGATAAAGACTTTTACTGGTAACAAGAACCCAAAGTAGATGACAAATTCAATTTTTAAAACAATGACCATCTCAGAAATAATTTTGTCATGAATAAAAGGGTAGAGATCAAGTAAGCTGTCCAGAATAACAAATACTAAACAAATTATATCTAGCCTTCAAATATTAAATGAGCATTCATGTAACAGATTATATCAGCAATTTGTAATATTAATTCAAAGATCATTGCTAAAAAAACTCAAATAACTACACTTCACTGGATTTCTTTCCACTGTAGTTTAATTTAATAAAGTTGTGTCCTATAGTTGTTATAGCTTACAAATACCAATGCTGGCTTCCACTCACATAGATTCTAATTGAAATTGTAGTAGCACCACATACTGGTATCAATTCCAATTGACTTAGAATGCCACTATATATTGGTATGTGTAGACATTCTCACTCATCAAATGAGAAAACAAGTTTAATGATCTCTGATCTAAACAGTAGAAGCAACTCCTCCTTAAAAACAATAATACTCAGAATTGATGCTGACTTACTATAATCTAGGAAGTCATAAATTCCACTACCAGGACTCCTGCCTATACTTATATGTAATCTCTGGGAATGTTTAGTGTGAAAGAATTCCACCTATATTTTTAAATATTTCACAGATGATTTTGATGCACAGTTATTAATGAGAACCATTGTTTTAAAATATAAATTTTTATCCAATCCTAATACATTATTTATTATTTTATTAACATAATCATGGATATTTATTACTTTATATTATCTGGTATGAGTTTTATAAGTCTTTAATTATTTTTATATTTTGGTTTAAATTTCTTGGGACTCCATTTCTCATCCTGAAGTTCTCTACATAATTTTCCCCAACTAAATTATCAGTAAACATAGTGTGCTGAAAGTGGGAGTAATTGGGCCCACATAGTTGTTGGTCTTCCTATACTTAGCATGCAAATGAAAAGACAGATGAGAAACCACAGATCAACCTGCTCCCTGCTCATAAATTCCATAGTTTGTAAACACTAATCAAACAAGATAGTGAAACGGCCTTAGTAGTTTGATTCCTCCATTCAGTGAACTGGAGGAGAACAGGAGATTTAAAATAAAAACTAAAAACACTCTCTTAAAGCAAAAAAACATAATAACAAACAACAAATGATACAGTAGTATGCAAATGATACAATAGTAATGCAATCAAATGTCCTAATATAATTTATTTACAGCCCCATCAATATAAAGCAGAATACATCATTCTGAGGGGTGTTTCCATGCCATTTGGAGATATATTTAAGGGTGAAAAAAACAGGATTTCCCCAATCCTATATATTAAAAGCATATATTTCCTTTTCTTTTTTTTTCTGTTTCCTTTCTTATTTAAATTGCTTTCAGATTCTTTATAGCACTTATCAATTTATTCCATTAAAACTGTTATAAGCCCTAGCTTTTTTGGCTCAGTGAATAGAGTGTAGGCCTGTGGACTGAAGGGTCCCAGATTTGATTCAGGTCAAGGGCATATGCCCAGTGGGGGCCGGGAGTGCAGGAGGCAGCAGATCAATTTTTCTCTCTCAAATCTCTCTTACTATCTGAAATTAGTAAAAATATTTTAAAAAACTGTTATGAATCCAGATTTAAAGGAAACACACATAAAGGCATAAACTACAGAGTGGGGATGAAAAATAACAGAAATTTGTACAATTTTGCTTGTTGGATACTATTAGTCTTTATTACTATAAATCCTATTCTGCTTTTAACTTGTAAAATGTAGAACTACAGAGAGTAGTAATATTTACCAGTCTTTGGTTTTGCAAATATTAATTTAACACTAGTTTGATACCATAATGGTTTTCTAAATTTATAGAAAGAATATCCACATTTCAGTAATCTAGTATAACACATATACTTGTATAAGTACATGAAATTCAACATTGGCATGTAAACCAGTGCCCATGTAGTCAAACATGTAAAGGGACACTATTTCTTTTTTCCTGGCCTTTTATATAAGACCTCTGCAAATCATACATCAGTTGCTTTAGGTGCTTTATTGACATAACATCCATGGTAGACTTGTCTGAATAATAATCATGTTAGAGGAAATTCAACATAAATTGCAAAAAAGAGGAGAGTGGATATTAATTGAGTAGCTGTATATTCCAGATATCAGATGTTTCACACACAATCTCTCATACCATCAGCCATTACACCCTGCTGGTTTTTCCTACTAAATATACATTGATCTGTCCTTCTTTCTTCATAACAGTGTTTGCCCTTATTTCAAGTACAAACCATTCACTTCTTCTTGGGATACTCAGGTTATTTTCTAACTGCTCTTCCTGCCAAGAAGTTTTATTTTAACATTCTGCCATCACTGATTCTCTTTCAAAATCACAGCTTTAATCATGCTATTATTTTTGTTTCTTGAAATTATAATTTTTTGCCTTTGAAATGAATAATGTATAAGATTATTCCTGACCTACACACAAGTCTCATTTCCCACAACTTTTACTAGGCCTTCTTTACCTTTACCCTTTTCCAGCCTAAATGTACCCTATAATCAAATTACTGATGACTCCTGGCATATGAGTACTATTGTATATGAAACTCCATTTATCCAGTTTCTGAGTTTGCCCTTCTCTGAAAATGCCACTTGCCCTTCATAAATTCCCAACCTGCAAGCTGTGAGTTATAACCTCCTCAATGTCCCCATGCCCACTGTGCATCAATCACTGCTCTAAAATATCTTTCCGTCTCCATCTAATCAAAATTTAGTTTTCAAAAGAAGAGCACACACTCCACATTTCTCCAATTAAGTATATCCCTGCATGAGATAAATCAGATCATTATATCAAAAGACTGTTCCATGAGATTTAACCAAGGGAAGCTAAACTATCTCTATAATCATAAGCACGACAACTACTGTGAACCTTACTTTTCTCATTTGTAAACTTATTGCACTGGAAGCATGTCTTGAAATATTTATCTCTGTATTGTTTTCCTGCCCTCTCTAGTACGTGCCCCTCCCCTGTTCAGTCAAAGAAACCCATTTAGTCAGGCAAGAATAAAATTGGTTAGGTTGACTTAAATTCTACCTTCTATACATCTGAGAGAATTTTGAAAGCATAGACAAGAATCTTAACATGCAAGTCATTTACTCTGTAAGAGTGTGATTTTTTGAAACAGAGAAAATGTTTACAGACTTAAAGCAAACCCAAGAAAAATTCAGACGTGAAAATTTAGAATTACAAGCACCTCACAATTTTCCATATCTATTTTAGGAGACTAGGTAAGGACAACTAGAGAGAAGAGAAAGTGAAGGAGGTACAGGTACATAAATGGCTGAAATAGGCTGCTACCAAAGTACAAATAGCATTGGGAAGGAAATAAAAGATTTTGAAAATGTGATGATCAGAAATTATGGGACAAATTCTCAATTACATAACTATTTATTTTGAATAGAGGCAATAGCTTCAAGATTTTCCATCAAAGTATTATAAAGTTTTTACCCAATAAATAATCCTATCTAATAAATGAGTAATATGCAAATTGACCATACCTCCACTACATCAACAGGCCAAGCCCACCAATCACACCCATCTTCCAATCAGAGTGAGTATGCAAATTAACCCAACCAAGATGGCTATGCTACTGAGAGAACATGAGGGATGCTTGGAGGTAGCCAAAGTTTCTGCAAACTCTGGCGGACCCAGGCTTCCGCTTAAGGCAACAAACTTTCAATGGCTCTGTGAGCAGAAGGCTTAGCTCTGCTCCAGGCTACAAAGTTTCAATTGTAGAAGATAAATAAATCCCAGATACCAGGGCCTCTACTTGGGTCACTGGGGAGCATGGCTGGCCTGCAAACCACCATAGACACCTTGCCCAGGCCACCCCATACCCCAAGGGAACCCCCACCCTGATATGGGACACACTATAGGGCAAACCAGCTGATTTCCACCCATGTACCAGGCCTCTATCCTATCTAATAAAAGAGTAATATGCAGATTGAACATCACTCCAACACACAAGATGACTGCCCCCATGTGGTAAAAAGATCCTGCCCCCATGTGGACACTAAATGGCCACCACAAGATGGCCAGCAGGGGAAGGCAGTTAGAGGTGACCAGGCCTGCAGGGGAAGGCAGTTAGGGGCAAACAACCTGGAAGGGGAGCAGTTAGGCATCAATCAGGTTGTCAGGGGAGTGTTAGGAGGTGATCAGGCCGGCAGGCAGAAGCGGTTAGGGGCAATCAGGAAGGCAGGCAGGTGAGCAGTCAAGAACCAGCAGTCCTGGAATGTGAGAGGGATGTCTGATTGCCTATTTAGGCCTGATCTTGGTAGAATTAGACATCTCTCAAGGGATCCTAGATTGGAGAGGGTGTACGCTGGGCTGAGGGATGCCCTCCCTTCTGCCCTCTTGCATGAATTTATATATATGTGTATGTATGTGTGTGTATACATACATACATATATATGTATGTATACACACATATATATACATATACACACACATATATGTATGTATACACACACACACACACACACATATTATTACATAATATATATACAGTGGTACCTTGAGATACGAGTTTAATTCGTTTCATAACCTTGAGGCATGGGAAACTATGAAACTCTCGAGTCCCGGTAAACTGGTGGGTCGTGTGCAGCTGGCCCATCCATGAGATTACTCCTATCTCAAATGTTGCTTGTATTTCAAAGCAAAAATCGCTTGCTCAATGGCTCATATCTCAAAAATCTTGTATGTTAGGGCACTCGTATCTCAAGATACCACTGTATGTATGTATGTATATATATATATATATATGATTTCAGAGAGGAAGGGAGAGGGAAAGAGAAATAGAAACATCAATGATGAGAGAAAAACCATTGATCGGCTGCCTCCTATACACTCCCTGCATCGTGGATTGAGCCTGGGCATGTGTCCTTGATCAAAATCAAACCTGAGATCCTTCAGTCTGCAGGCTGATCTCTATCAACTGAGCCAAATCAGCAAGGACCCTGCTGTGACTTTTCATGACAATTCTCTCTTAATTCAGATTCCTAAGCAGATATCCCAAAAGAAGACATAAACACTTACTAGGTTCAAGCTAAATATAAACATAAAGCCACATAAAAATTGACTATTATCAGTTAAGTCGAGCCATCTAGATAGCCAGACAATGTAACCAAAGAAAAGCAAGTTATCTAGACAGATAAAATGAAATGGAAAGTTGCCATATGCCCACTTCTCTTCCCACTCTGTGAACATCAGGCTTACTTATTTGCAATTTCATTGCAAGGTGTAATAGTCTCTGCAGCCTGCCTGAACTTAATGTTGCTTGTACACTCGCAGAAACTTTCTTTTCAAAAATAAAAATAGAAATGTATTTTCTATGTGGATGTATATAACATTCTACTAAGTGACAAAGTTTATTTCAGTTTTGACATGATGGTTGTCAGATAGAAACCTGTCATTTATAAAACTGAGAAGTCTTGCAAATCTGTGCATAATCTCTGGCTGGCTCTAGAGTCGAAGAAAGAAAAAGAAGATATGGAGGAGGGTAGTGTGTTCTGCCCCATTGTCACCTATAAATTTCCTTTGTCTGTCCCCAGTCATTCCCAGCCCCTAGATTAGGCAGACGAAGAGTGTGCTGAAGCTGTGGGGGAGGTTCTAGCAGGTTTCAAAGACAAAATAGTACCTATTTAATATTATACTTGCCAGAATGCAAAACTTCATGATACGGACTGTTACCTGACAATTTTCTTAAATAATTTGAACAAGATTGCTTAGTAACTAAGTGGAAGATTGAACACTTCAATTCTGGTCATCAGAAGCCTAACTAAAATGAACGTTTCAATTCTGTAATTGTTGATGTACTTCTTTTGACTTTCTAGGTTTTTTTTCTAGTGTTTCAGGGTTTCTCCTTAAAAAATACATTAGACTATTTCAATAATCTCGAATGCACAAGAATGATTAGTTTTTTCCATCATGTTTTCATTCAAGATACTTTACAGAATGATTGGTTCTAGCTTTTTAGTCTCACTTTCCACAAACCTTCACATATATCCTGTGATTCATAATCAATAAATCTAAAATTCTTCTAACAGATCCAAAAGTTTCCCTCTCCTGTGTCTTTGGTAATGCCTTTCCCTAGGCAATCTTTCCATGGCCTACTCAACTGAAGTCATTATAGACACCCAATTTTCAAGACTAGTTGTTCAAGCTTCTTTTTTTCTACTATCACTTTCCTACATTAGCCTTTTGTCAATTCTTGCTTGGACCTATTTACTGATTCTGACTCTACCTTGGTATTATTCAGAATATCACTTTTGCTGTTGCCTAGGTGTTTTAACAGTGTAACAAATTTTACTGTGTTACTGTCTTGATTAAAATGCTCAGCCAACTATAGAAAAATTGCAGGCTGCTTATCAGGAAATGTAGTCATTCATAATCCTAGCCAACATGTATATTTGGTTTCATATTCCATAATGCGTGACTAGAAATCGCCTACTGTATTAATCCAGAATTATATATATATATATTTTTTAACATATCTTGCTATTGCTTATCTCTTTCTTTCCAGTGGCTGCTGTCTCCATTTCTATAACTGGTTCCATTAACTTTTCAAAATACAAACCTGTAGTAGGCAGAATTCAAAGATGGTCTTTAAGATTTCTGTCCCAGTCTGCACATTTTGTATAATCTCTGAGATTATACAAATGATGGATTTAATTCCCATTATTAGTTTTTTTGATATGGCACAATTGACATTAAGAAAGGGAACTGAACTTTTAGTAGGCAGGATCTAGTTGAAGCCTTAAAAGATACTAGACTTCCTGGGGGGAAAAAAAGGTGGGTGCAGGGACCCAGAGCATGAGAGGAATTCAACATGAGAGATTTTTCCTTTACTGACTTTGAAATTAGAGGACAATATGGAAAGAAATATGAATGACCTCTAAAAGCTAAGAGTGGCATCTGGATGACAACGTCAAGAAACAGCTTCACTAATCAATATACGCCTAAGAATCTCAAACCCTATATAAGAACACAGCCTGTCCAATAATTTTATGTTAGCATTGTGAGACCCTGATCATAAGGCCAGTGTAGTTGTGACTGGATTTCTGATCTGCCAATACTATGAGATGATAAGTGATTTTTTTAATTGATTTTTTACAGAGAGGAAGGGAGAGTGATACAAAGTCAGAAACATCGATGAGAGAGACATCAATCAGCTGCCTTCTGCATGCCCCACACTGGAGATGTGCCTGCAAGGAAGGTACATGCCCCCAACCAGAATCAAACCCAAGACCTTTCAGTCTGCAGGCCGACGCTCTATCCACTGAGCCAAACCGGTCTCGGCAGTGAATGTTTTTTTAAAGCATAAATTACATGATAACTTACACACAGAAGTATAACATTTTTTTAAAAAATCAATATATTTTCTCAGGAGACCCCTTACTGTATTGGGTATAATGCCTGTCTTTGATTCATTGCAATTATTCTTTCATTATCATATTAATGAAAACATATGAACTATACCTCTAAGAGTCTTTGAGTGAGACATAAAACATTTGTAGTTAACGAACTGAAACATCAATGAAGAAACAGAATTGCAGATTATATACATATGAAATTATTGTATATATATATGAAAGTATTTATATATATATGAATA
>JAAGEH010000018.1:39393568-39404670 GCA_011751065.1 Lasiurus cinereus
ATATATATATATATATATATATATATATATATATATATATGAAGTTATTTTATGGCTCTTTTTTTTTTTTAGAAAAAAATTGCTACTGATAGCAATGATCCTAACACACACATTTGGTTTCTAGGATCATCCTCCAATAAAAGAAATTACAGTCCCTAGGAAAAATGGTTAATTCTAGAACTGGGACAAGAAATATGCAAGAGGATCTTAAGGTGTTTTACAATGCTAATATTAAGGAGCTAAAAACAAACAAATGAAAAACAAGAGAAAACCAAAAAAAACAAAGACTAGTCAACTCAAATGGACATTAGAGCTTGCTGAATGAACCCCAATGTACAAAACCGAAGCATTTTGAGGGGAAAAACAAGTTGCATTGGAGTATACAGAAAGCATAAAAGAAAAATCCAGTTTCCCTACCGATATAAATAAATTAAGGATTGAATAAGTAAATGGAGTGAATTAGGTCAATATCCCATGCAGGAGAATTCCAAATAATCCACAATCAAGGTGGAAAGTTATAACCCTTGACTCCTTCAGTGGAGTGACTTCTTTCCAAAGAATCTTGTATGGAAATGTAAAAAAATAAAAAATAATAATAATTTTATAGTGGAAAACCTGACAAACACTACTTTTGCCAGCTGAGCAAAGTCCACACCAACAAAGGTAAGTTATGTAGATAATTTGTTCTCTTGGTATTGATGACATTGTAGTAACCAGGTTATTATTTACAGCAGGAGGTAAGGGAAGACTTGATAGATATAGGCATACCATTTATACACCTTTGCCAAAAAGCTGCAGTTAACATTCTCCAAGTCTGTTCCACATTGATTGGTAGGGAAAGTACTAGACAAAAGCAAATGAGAAACATCATCAGTAAATGTCTGATTGACATGTGATGGTGCCTATCTGTCAGCCAGTCGTACCTGGGAACAAATTAGTAGCCAGAATGGGCGTGGCCACTGCAAGCATGGGAAACCTAGATATAGAAACTTCCAAACAAAGGACAGTCCTTCCTTCTTTCTCTCTCTTTTCTATTTCTGGCTTGTTGGGTTCCTGGCTCTCCTAGGGAAGAGAGGTGTACTCTCTTTGTCCACCTGGCGCATGGCCACGGGGATCCCACACAGTGGACTGATGGGCTGTAATTACCCTGAATGCTGAACTGGACCCGGCTGCAACGTGGAACAGAAGCTCTTGACACTGGTCATGCTTCTAGCTCTGCTGGAACCCCAGCTGCAACTTATTCAGGACTGGCCTAAGGGGCTGGGAATTTGGACCCAGGAAATGTAACTCCTCCTTCCAACCCCACCCTCCCATGGGGGCTTCTGAAAAAGCTTATTTCAGCAGTCACCCAAGAACCTCTACCTCACTCCAGCAAGTGACAGGGGAATTTAATTCTCTTGTAAAGTATGATGTAATGAATGAAAATGACACTTTATATCTATGGTCATCTTACCAAGAAACACATAGTGGGACTCCCAGTCTTATCCTGAGGAAAATAACAGTTAATTCCCAATTAAAAGTCATTGTACAAAATATATAACCAATCTCAAAAACATTACAAGTTGAAGCAAGCTATGTTCCAAAACTGTGAAGGTCATCAATCCCCAAAACTGAGAAACTCACATCTCAGAGGAGCATATTATGACTATGCAATGTGAAAGACTGAATGATATCCTGGGAGAGACTATAAATGAATCAAATATGAATAAAGTGAAGATTTAGCTAATAAGAATGTATTATTATGGTTCATTGTGACAGATTTCCCACAATAGTGTTAGAAGTTCTTAAAAGGAGAATTTGGATGAGGGTATATGATAATGCTACGAAATATTTTGGCAATTTTTCTGTAAGTTCCAAATTATTCTAAAATTGCAATTTTTTTAATTGTAGAATGATATCACTATGCTACAGTGAAGGATGAAAAGATTAGAGTGGAGAGGGAGTAACTACCTCTAAGTGCACAGAAAGACACTGTACATAACTAGAAGAAATGTTTCAGCAGATGAGGCAGCCTGTGGCTTAGTAAATGCTAACAAGCTGTGGTTTCCAAACAACAGTGTGGGTACTGTTTTGTGCCAGAAATTTGGAACAAACTTTTGCCAATGTTTCATTGATATGTACTTAAATTTAGTTAAAAAATATTTGGATTGGATATATTTTATTTTTAGTGTTTGCTTTATAAATAGCAGGAGAATGAGGCTATCTGCTTTCTCTTGACTGAAACCACTAATAGAAATGCTAATAATACCCTAACAGCTTAGCACTTGCAATTCTTAAAGTACATGAGACAATTCAAATGCAAAAAATACACAATCAAAATGAGCTTTTCCTTTACTTTATATTAGAATCTATACATATGGCCAGTTTTATTTAAACTTTGCATCTTGAGAGAAAAATAAATCTTGTTTAAAGTTATATTAAATTTTGCCCAAACTGGTTTGGCTCAGTGGATACAGCACCAGCCCTCAGACTGAAAGGTCCCAGGTTCAATTCTGGTAGAAGGCACGTACCTTGGTTGTGGGCACATCCCCTGTGGGAGGTGTGCAGGAGGCAGCTGATGGATGTTTTTCTCACATCATCGATCTTTCTGACTCTCTATCCCTTTCCCTTCCTCTCTGTAAAAAATCAATAAGATATAAAAAATAAAGTCACATTAAATTTAGAATATATATACACGATCAAGATAAATAATGGAAACATGGTGATCCATTCAATGTTGAGAGATTAAATAATGATTATTAATACTTATTTTTGAGAAAAAGTATCCAATAAGGTGGAACATAGCTTGTTTCAACTTGTAATGTTTTTAAAACACAATAAAATTTCTTCCAACCTTCACCTTTCAGTATACACAATTACTATCTGTCTGCCTGTTATCATTCTCAGACCAGTCAGTTTCATCTACTACTTGTCTCCTGTACATAAACTCTAATACTCTGAGTGGGATGATGAAGTAAATTGATACTCAGCTGTGACAGAAATCATATATATTGTACTTCAAAATATCCTACACATTGAATTGTGAAATAAAGAGAACTTTGTTTCTGTCCCTGAGAGCCCAGATGGAATAATATATACTATCACCAAAACTGGTAGTGATCATACATTGTCAATAATGGTAACTGTACATTTACAGTTTTGTATAAAGGAGAAGATCTTATACCACAAAAAAATAATTTTATTTTATGTCCCACAAGGTTATATGTCCTTCTGCAATAGTATCTTTGGTGGCACTGCCATCAACTCTCCCTTTCACATCTGCCATGTGGAGATTATTTTTAGATACTCTTTCACCCACTCTTGAAGATTTTGTTGGTCACTAAGATAAGTTGGTTATATTTCTTAGAGGTTAGAAATTAGGACAAAAAAATTGAAGTGCCACTGCCTGGCATTTTGATGGGATTATGCAGGGGCATAGGGACATCTTATTTAATCTTATCTTGACAGAATCATCACCCTGCCCCAGTATATCCTGGATAGAGACAGACAAAGAATAATGGAAAGTGGGATAAAAGGTACTCTTTTATTGTTAGAATTTTTTGTTTGAGAAATCCCAAGATGTATCTCTGGTATACTGAGCAAATACAGGTGACTTAGCAACACATTTACCCATTGAGGAATATAATTTGTATTGTGCTTCTTCACTCAGAAACATAATCTTAAGGCTGACACATTTTCTTTGCAGTTACTCTCTCTTGAACTTCTGATTCCTCACTGTTGTCAACTATTAAAACAGCTATGGAATGTAGATGATACCCACAGACTCACAGATACCATGGGCTCCAAGCATTCATACCCCAAAGAGGTTGACCAATATCCAGGTGAAAGGCACCCCACTATGCTGGAGCTGGTGGGTAACTGCCTGAACTGCTGTCAGAAGAAATATACCACAAACCTCATGCCCTCTGTACATGTTCTCTCTGTCCTTACCATCACTATGAGAATCCACAGAAACATTTTACCACTTCTAAATACCATTATTTATCATATACTTTCTCATCTACAAAGATGTTCCATAAGGGGACAATGAATCTACACTGAAGAAATTGTGGCTGCCTCATTTCTTTATAGACTGTCTCCTGCTTAGAAATATAAAACCCTGAAATTCATATTAGATAACAGTGGTGAAGGCCTAACCTCAAGCCTAGAAATAAAAAGGCAAGCAATGTTTTAACATCAGGCAAATTCTGAGAACCTCTAGTGGCACTTAGTGAATGAGTGTTTCAGAAGGAGAAGTTGGTCTCTTTCTTTGACCCTACTCTTATTTAAAGTTTAGGTCACACTGCTAAAAATAACTATAGCAAAGTTTTATACTTTGAAGAGGCTTTTGTTCAAGAACTCAGAGTTATCTCACTCTATATCCATTGGTTTTCTATGTACATGAGCTATTGTTTTTCCACTTGGCTTTCCCTCCTCTTCTTATGTCAATTTAACTTGGTAGTCTCAATCTGAATAAATTTTTTATTACTAACTCTTAAATTTCATAATTTTTTAAATTTCTCTCTTCAGAAATTGACTCATTGTTTCATGATGCCCAATAGTGACCATAAAATACATTTAATATATGAGAATACATATATAAAACCACCAAATATTTGGTTTAGATAATAGAGTTAGTGTTACTATTAACTAAACAGCAATCATTGATCTTAAAAGTTTGCTAGTTCAGTATTTCACTTATTGAATTTTAAGTAAGTAAGGAATAAATATTATAAAATTGAAGAGATGTTTAGTATATTTGATCTGCTTATTAAAACCACTTAGCAATTACAAATATAAATAAAGATGCACAGATATAATACGGTAGGTTCTGATGTAAGTGGCCTCATATTAAGTACTCACAATGATATTATTCAAAAGTTTCCAGGTGATTATACAACATAAAGTTGAGAATCACTGGCATAGATAAAAGAAGCACAGATATAAGAAAAATGTCAGTGTGCATGTCAGGGAGGAAGTTAGACATGAGTGGCTGGGGTAGGGCCTGCCCTGGGGTCCTGAACAGGGGTCAGTCCAACATTGCCTTCAGACCACTTCTCCATGGGCGGCCTAGCAGCCAGCCAACTGCCGGCGGACGGGTTTGGAGCTAGTCAGTTGGTTCTTGGCACAAGCTCAGAGGAAAGTGACATGATCTCAATGTGACCTTACCAGAGTCCTGGACTGATTTTAATAACATTTGAATTTCGGGTTTCACCTTGCCTACCCATGAGTTTTACTTTATGCATTATGGGTAAAGTCATGCCCAGAAGAAAGACAGTTTCTGTCAATCATCCCTGAATGCAAATTAAAGTCTCAACCCAGAAAAAATCCTCTTTTAAACCCTGAAAAATTCCTCTTTTAAACCCTGAAAAATTCCTCTTTTAAACCCTGGGTTGGGGACCATGTTCTCTCTTGACTGACTCGCTCCTCTTTGGAATGTAAGCAGCCAGAATATTCTCATATTCTTTCTCTCTCTCTCTCTCTCTCTCTCTCTCTCTCTCTCTCTCTCTCTCTCTCTCTCTCTCGTCTTTCTCTCTCCTTGCCTGCTCCATATTTGGAATGTATCTTCAATAAACCTTATTTTGCTTTACTTTCATTTTTTATTGACCTTAAAATCGTTTCTTCATCATCGAAAAGAACCAAGGTCCCAGCTGGTAACCCCAATTGGTAACATTCAGACAAAGGAAAAGAAAATTAGGAGAAAGTGGAAATCTTAATGATATGGAAGTTGTAGGCAAATCAGAGAAAGGTGGGGGAAAAAAAGAGAGAAGAAAACTCCCAATTGAATTTTTCAATGTAAAACTATATTTTGCAATAAAAATTATTATAATCCTGGAAATACCATTTTCAGCATCAAGCTTGAGAATAAGTAAATACAAAGCAATATGACTCTTATTTATTTTTATTTTTTTGGCAATCTGGTAGCCTAGAGAACCTAAAACAAAACTTGGCATAAAACACCTAAAATGCTATTTAAAACAAAAGATAGATCAGAGCTGAGGTGGCAATAGAGTTAAAAAAAATTCTCAAAGGTCAAAATCTAGATGGATGAAACCTGAAGTTGGCACTTGATCTAGGGAGAATATAATATTTGGTTTCCTATAGCTCAGGTTGTTACAGGCTCCACGCAGAGGAAAGAGCAAACACCTGAAGGCCTGCCCAAATAGAAACATCAATATACGTCTGGAATCACTGTAAAGCAGGGTCCACACTGAGTGCTCTAGGGCAGTGGTCGGCAAACTCATTAGTCAACAGAGCCAAAGATCAACAGTACAACGAAATTTCTTTTGAGAGTCACATTTTTTAAACTTAAAATTCTTCAAATACCACTTCTTCAAAGTAGATTTTCCCAGGCCATGGTATTTTGTGAAAGAGCCACACTCAAGGAGCCAAAGAGCCACATGTGGCTCGCAAGCCGCAGTTTGCCGACGACGGCCCTAGGGAAAGAAAAGCAAAAAACCTGACAGACTAAAGAAGATGTTAAGGACATTTTTGTGTCCTGTTCTTAGACCAGAGAGAAGAGGGAAAATAGCTTTGTGGAAGAAAAAAATGACTAAAAAAAAAAACTGGGTTTGGAATATTTTTATTTGAAGTAAAGTTTCACTTCAAAACATAAAATAAACCATTTTAATATGTACAATTCAGTGGCAATTAATTTAATCACAATGTTACACAACCATCATCTATATTGAGTGCCAAAATATTTTTTTATCACTTCCAAAGAAATTCTCACGTCATTAAAGTTTTTTCATATTCTCCATTGCCTCTATTCCTTGGCAAACACCAACCCACTTTTTGTATTTATGGGTGTACCTATTCTAGATATTGATATAATATCTAGAATATTATCAGCCTAAGTGACCGTTATGACCAGAATGACCAGAATGACTGGTTGACCAGTCACTATGATGCACACTGACCACCAGGGGACAGACGCTCAATGCAGGAGCTGCCTCCTTGTAGTCAGTTCGCTTCCACAGCTCTGGCTCATTGCTGGCAAGTGCAGCTGGTGAGTGAAGCTGTGGCAGCAGGAGCCTCTCTCACTTCCATGGTGGCGGCAGGCATGGCAGGACCTGGGGGCAGCACGGTGCCCGGGCCTGGCTCAGGTTCCTCCCTGGCCACCTGCTGCTTTGGCACTGCTACAGCCCCCGAGGGATCCCAGGTTGCAAAAGGGCACAGGTTAGGTTGAGGGCCCACCCATGCACAAATCCATGAACCAGACCTCTAGTCCTACCTAATAAAGCTGGAATATGCTAATTGACTTTCACACTATCGCAAAGATAGTGGTGCTCACAGCCAATAAGGAGGAAATATGCTAATTGATTGTCATTCTCTCAAAGATGGTGGCTCCCACAGCCAATAAGGAGAGACTATACTAATTGACTGCCACGCCTTCAAAGATGGCAGCACCCACAGCCACAAGATGGCAGTGCCAAGTCCCCTCAGACCCTCTATGGTGGCAGGTGTATGGCATAGCCATGCCCACACCCAGGCAGGTCAGGCCACTTCCTGCACCTGCCTCTGGAGTCCCCCAGTCTTCTCATCCCCCCAGCCACCCAGATCTGGCCTGAGGTGCAGGAAGCCTTGGATGATGGCTACCCAGCCTCCCAGGGCTGTCTGAGGCTCAGGTAACCAGGGCTGGCCAAGGTTTGCACTGCTGGCAGTGGCAGCAGCAGAGGTGTGATGGGGGATGTTGCCTTCCCCTGATCGCCGAGTTGCCTCCTGCCCCTGAGGGCTCCTGAACTGTGAGAGAGGGCAGGCCATGCTGAGGGACCACCCTCCAGTGCATGAATTTTCATGCACTGGACCTCTAGTTTAATATAAATGGAATCATACAATGTGTGTCTTTTAATGTCTGTCTTCTCATACTTAGTATGTTTTCATATTCAACCACACTGTAGCATGTATCAGTATGTCTTCCTATGACTGAATGCTATTTCATAGTTATGTATATGTCAAATTTTGTTTCTCCCTTCATTGATTTTTGGAAATGTGGGTTGTTTCCCCTTTATACTTATTGTGAATAATGTTGCTATGAACATTCATACATGTGCAGTATTTACTTATGTATTTGTGTTCGGCTCTGTACTATTTTCAATTGTGTACTTGTATTCACAATATGTGTGCTCAGTTCTTTTGGGTATATACCCAGGAGTACCATTGTTGGGTCATATGGTATTTCTATGTTTAATTTTTTGAGGAACTATCAAACTATTTTCCACAGTAGCAGCATGATTTTGTTACCTCCAGCAATATATGAGGGTTGAAGTTTCTCCATATCTTTGTCAACACTCATTATTTTCCACATTTTTTATTATTGTCATTCAAGTGGGTGTGAAGTGCTATCCCCTTGTGGTTTAGATTTTCATTTCCCTAATGACTCAGTATATCATCTATGTTATATATGTACAAATGCTTTCCTATTCTATAGGGTTTTGTTGTTCTTTTCTATATTGATAATGTCCTTTGATGCAAAAAGTTTTAATTTTGATGAAATTAATTTATTCTTTATCATTATTAATCAATTTATCTATTTTTTCTTTTGTTGCTCATGCTTTGATGCAATATCTAAGAATACCTTGCCAAATATAGATGTATTCTGATATTTTTTTTCAAATATTTTATAATGTTATCTTTTATATTAAATTCATTTGTATATTTTGAATTATTTTTGCATATAGTGAGAGGGTTCCAACTTTATTCCTTTATGAATATATAGTTGTTGCCACACAATTTCTTGAAAAGACTATTATTTCACAATTGAATTATCTTGGCACTCTTGTTGGAAATCCATTAGCAATTGAAACTCGTGTTTACTTCTGAACTCTCAATTCTATTCCATTGAATTCTACAGCAATCCTTATGCCAGTGTACCACTATTTTGGTCACTGCAGTTTTATGGTAAGTTTTTAATCTGGAAATACAAATTCTCCTACTTTGTTCAACTTTTTCAAGATTATTTCAAGATTGTTTTGGCTAGTCTGAGCCCATAGAATTTCTTTATTGTGTATTTGCATATTTATAAATGAATATCATCCAGTTATGCAAAGGACAAAACTGTTGATGCCTTCAAGTATGAATGCTTATCACAAAGATCATGTAGAGCAATATTCAGAGAGAAAGGATTTTACAAATTATTAGGACTCATAAAATTATTGTACAAAAATAATTAGCCTATTATCTCAAGGAAAATTAAGAGATATATATAAACATACTTTTTATGACATATTTGACTTTAGTATAAAATATAGATTACTCCAATATTAGAAGACCTATTGATGTAATTTCATGCATTATTTAACAAAACAAAGCAAATCAAATAAAAAAAAACCTGCTCAATAGGTGCAAAAAAACATTTAAAAAGTATAAACTTCATGTCTCAATTTCTCTTAACTAGAGAAATAAAAAATTTTGAAAAATAATACCAATAATAAATGAAATTTTTAAAAGTTAAACACTAAAATCAGGAATGAGACAATAATATTTTCATTTCCTATATTTTATGAGACATTCTTCAAATAAGAATAAAAATGTTTAGCAATAAATGTCTTTATACGAAGATGATAAAATTATCTTTATAAAAACACAGTAACACATTTAGGAAATATATTAGAATTAGACTCATATTAATCTAATATCTTATCTAATAAAAGAATAATATGCAATTAGAGCATACTTCCACTACACCCACCAGCCACGCCCACCAGCTAATCAGAGCTAGTATGCAAATTAACCAAGGTGGATATGGCCACAGAGAGAGCAGGAGGAAGACTTGGGTTGCCCCTGGCAATGGAGGAAGCCAAGCTTTCCTCACACCCTGAGTGGCCCAGGCCTCTGCTGAAGGCAACAAAGTTTCAATGGCTGTAGAAGCAGAAGGCTTAGCTCTACTCCAGGCTCAATTATAGAAGATAAATAAATCCCAGATACCAGGGCCTCTGCTTGGGTTGCTGGGGGGCAGGGCCGGCTTGAAAACCATCACAGGCCCCTCACCCAGGCCACCCCATGCCCCAAGGGAACACCCAAACTGATTCAGGACTCCCTTCAGGGCAAACCAGCTGGTCCCCACCTGTGCACCAGGCCTCCATCCTATCTAATAAAAGAGTAATATGCAGATTGATCATCACTCCAACACACAAGATGACTGCCCCCATGTGGTCAAAAGATCCTGCCCTTATGTGAACACAAGAAGGCCACCACCAGATGGCCAGTAGGGCAGGGCAGTTGGGAGGAACCAGGCCTGCAAGGGAGGGCAGTTGGGGGGATCAAGCCTGCAGGGGAGGGAAGTTGGGGGTGACCAGGCCTGCAATGAAGAGCAGTTTGGGGGGAACCAGACCTGTAGGGAGGGCAGTTAGGTGTGACCAGGCCCACAGGGGAGGGCAATTAGGGGCAACCAGGCTGGCAGAGAAGCAGTTAGGCATCAATCAGGCTGTCAGGGGAATGGTTAGGGGGTGATCAGGCTGGCAGACAGAAGCAGTTAGGGGAAATCAGGAAGGTAGGCAGGTGAGCAGTTGGGAGTCAGCAATCCTGGGTTATGAGAGGAATGTCCGACTGCCTGTTTAGGCCCCAGCCTACCTGGCTTGGGCTTAAACGGGCAGTCGGACATCCCTCAAGGAGTCCCAGATTGGAGAGAGAGCAGGCTGGGATGAAGGACACCCTCACCCCCACCCTGTGCACGAATTTAATGTACTGGGCCTCTAGTATAATATAAACCACAAAATCACATTACGCTAGTATATAATACCAGGGGCCCAGTGCACAAATTTTTACACCTTGAAAGGAACTATGAGCTACAAGGCTGCAATGGGCACAGGGGCAGGACTTGGCCCAACCTCTGCATCCCCGCCCAGCCCCTCCTGCCCCGGGTCCTTGCCCTCTGTCTGTAGGCAGCCCCGCTACTGCCTCCACTGGTCCCATGTGCTCATGGTGCTGGCCCTGCTCACACCCACTGCCGGCATGGAGCAATTGGTGCCATGGCCCACAGAAGCTGTGAGAGGAGCTGGTGCCATCAGTGGGTGCAAGCCCCAATCACCCCTCAGGAGCAGAGGGAGGTGGATAATCCCTCAGGAGGACCTGGGCTGTCGGAAACCAAATATTGTTCTCACTAGATGGATGTAAACAGGAAG
>JAAGEH010000018.1:39404680-39490167 GCA_011751065.1 Lasiurus cinereus
GACCCGGGAACCCTGAACCACGCGGGACGTGGAAAGAGGTTCCCACACTGGGCCAGCAGCTGCTGCTCACACCCACTGATGGCGCCTAGTGATCAGGACTGGCATTGGGCGCTGGATGCAGGTGCAAGCAGTAGTTCTGGTCCTGGCAGCAGGAACAAGCAGGACCATTGTCGGCAGGACATGTGCGAAGCGGCTGCCAGCCCCAATTGTTCCTCAGGAGCAGTGGGACCATGGAGTGCAAGGGCAAAGAATTTTCAGTGTCCACCAGAGGCTCGCCCCGATGATAGCAAATGGTGCTCCACATTGGTCTGATGCCCCGCTCCCTTGCTCCACCATCCCACCATGGCTGATACCTGCCATGTTCCACATACGCCCCTGGTGGTTAGCACACATCATAGCAACCAGTTTTTCAGTTGTTCTGCTGTTTGGTCTGTTTCCATATTAGGTTTCATATATATAGATAAGCCATAAATATTTACAACATTAAAATTAAAAATAGTTCTATGACTGTATCAAAATTTGAAATATATTGGATTATCTCTAACAAAACACATAATAGAATTTTATAGAAAAATGTATAAAACTTTTAAAAATATATAATTGGCCTTAGTAAAAATATTGATATTTTAAAAGTCTATGCCTAAGAGGATTTAAATGTCTTAACAAGCTGAATATTATATCCTCATACCCTTGATAAGTTGACCAAGGACGAGTATCACTAATACATTAAGAGTTCTTAAGAAAGTGAAATATTGGTGAAGGAATTGTCATACAAATCAATGGATCAGAATAGAGTCCATGCACAAACTCATGTATGCAGAACTTTTATATGACACATGTGTTGGATGAAGATTAGTGTTGTAAGAATAGCTTAATCCCTAAAGGGTGCTAATGTAATTGATTATTTTTAATAGAAATATCACAAAAATGATTTTCTTAAATCACACCAAAAATCAAGCTTAAATGAATTCCTATCTTAATTGTAGAAAAATATTTCATGAACTCAGAATAAACAAGTTTTGAATTTAAATATGGCAAATTACTTGAAATATAAAAAAGCCTTAAACATTAAAAAGTTTTGTGTTCTTCATGCAAATTATAATCAACAAGTGTGAAAAACAAGTTATAAACTAGAGAAAAGTATTTACAATGTAATTCAACATTAACACTAAGTAAGTTAGTATACATATAAAAATGGAAATAAAAGCAGGTAAAACAGGATAAGTGAAAAATAAAATATTAAAATGATTAATACAGAATAAGACAAGAAAAAAAGGAAAGGAAACAGTTGAAACAATAAAAATAATAAACTGATATAATAAACAAAACAATATCAAGAATTACATTGCCCTCACTGGTGTGGTTAAGTGGTTAGAGTGCCAGGCCATGAACCAAAGTGTCACAGGTTTGATTATGGTCAAGAGCATGTACCTGGGTTGTGAATTCACTCCGTACCCCCAGTTAGGGTACTTGTGGGAGGCAACCCCTTGATGTGGCTCTCACTTCTATGTTTCTATCTCGTTTCCCCTTCCTCCCTTCCACTCTCTCTGAAGAAGCAATCAAGGGGAAAATATCCTCAGGTGAGGATTAACAACAACAAAAAATTACTAGTACATTAAATGCAATTGATGCTTCCAATCAATAGACAGAGATTGTCAGACTGAATGAAAAAACAAAATGTATTTTAAATGCATGTGTGGCCTTACATGCATTTAAAATATAAAGGCACAAATAGATAATAGTAAGAGACTGGTAAAAGAATACTAAACAGAGAATAATAACAAGAAAACTCAAGTTGTTCTAAAAGTGTCAGAAAATAAGTATAAAATCAAGAATTATTATGAGCAACCCCATAATGATGATTCCATATAGCAAGCAATATAACAATTATTAACATACATTTCCCTGATAAAAGAGCACCAATATATGTGAAGCAAAACTGACAATTTTCCAGTTTCTTATGTTAAGTATACATTTATCTCACTTCTAAGTATTTAAGTAAAAGAAATAAAAATACATGTCCACATAGAGTTGAATGAGAACTTTTAGTCATAATATTCTCAAACTAGAAACAACCCAAGTAATCATGCACTGAAGAATGAATTACCAAGTTGATGTTTTTCCATATGATGAATTAGCACTCAGAAATAGAAATGAATTGACTATTGAGACATACAAATAAGACACACAATTCATTGATTCACTCATTCATTTAAAATACTTAAAATGTAAACTGATGATAAGAAGCAGAGCACTGATTGCCAGGGTCTGTGATACAAGAGAAGATACTACAGAGGAACACAAGAAAAAATTTTGGAAAAAAGTAATATTATTATTATTGTGCTAAAAATTTACACAGACTTATGCAATTGTTAACTTCATCAAATAATACACTTAAACTTGGAAAATTATATTTTATATAAAATTTAACTCAGGATAAAATTAAGATAAGATGGTGATAGGAAGACAGAAGAAAAATTATTTTCTGATATAGCTTATATAATTATTGTTTTTTTAATTAAATCTTTATAATTCAGATTATTACATTTGTTTCTCTTTTTTCCCCTCCACAGCATCCCTCCACCCAACTCCCACCCTTCTCTCTGCCCTTACCTCCCTCCCATTGACCTCATCCATAGGTGTATGATTTTTGTCCAGTCTCTCCCTATATACCCCTCACCCCATTCCCCCTGAGAATTATCAGTCCACTCCCTTTCTGTTCTCCTGATTCTATTATATTCACCAGTTTATTCTGTTGATCAAATTTTTAATTCACTTAATTTTTAGATTCACTTGTTGATAGATACGAATTTGTTCATAATTTTTTGTCTTTTACCTTTTTCTTCTTCCTCTTCTAAAAGAGTACCTTTCAGCATTTCATATAATACTGGTTTGGAGTTGATGAACTCCTTTAGCTTTTTCTTCTCTGTGAAGGTCTTTATCTGCCCTTCAATTCTGAATGATAGCTTTGCTGGATAGATTCTTCTTGGTTGTAGGTTCTTGCTATTCACCACGTTGAATATTTCTTGCCACTACTGTCCGGCCTGCATCATTTCTTTGAGAAATCAGCTGACAATCGTATAGGTGCTCCCTTGTAGGTAATGAACTGTTTTTCTCTTGCTGCTTTTAATATTCTCTCTTTGTCTTTTGCTCTTGGTATTTTAATTATGATGTGTCTTGGTGTGGTCCTCTTTGGATTCCTTTTGTTTGGGGTTCTCTGAGCTTCCTGGACTTGTAAGTCTATTTCTTTTACCAGATGTGGGAAGTTTTCCGTCATTATTTCTTTAAATAGGTTTTGAGCGTCTTGCTCTCTCTCTTCTTCTGGCACCCCCACAATTCTAATGTTTATTACACTTGAAGCTGTCCCAGAGGCTCCTTACATTATCTTCACATTTTTGGATTCTTTTCTCTTCTTGCTTTTCCAGTTGAGTATTTTCTGCTTCTTTATATTTCAAATTTTTGACTTGATTCTTGCCTTTCTCTAGTCTGCTCTTAGGACTTTGTATAACATTTTTTATTCCAGTCAGTGTATGTTTAATTTCTAGTTGGTCCTTTTTCATTTCTAGTTGGACCTTTTCCATCTCTAGTTGGTCCTTTTCCATATCTAGTTGCTTCTTTTCCAACTCTAGTTGGATCTTTTGCATCTCCGGTTGGTCCTTTTTTATCTCCTCTTGGCTCTCGCTAACTTTATCCAACTTTTCTAGGATATTCTTGAAAAACCTTTTAAGCGTAGTTTTGAACTCTATATCCAGTCATTTGTTTTCCTCCATTTCTTTTGTTTGTGATCCCTTCCCTTGTCTCGGCATTTTCACTGTGCAGGGAGAACTTCTGTGTTTGATTCAGCCTTATGATACCAGACTTGCAAAACTGAAGAAGCCTGTCTGTTGAGCTTGGGATGGGCGGAGTCTCAGGGCTTAAGGGACCTCCTTGCCTTCCAGTCGGCCCCGCCCACCACGGCCCCTGGGTCTCACGTGACTGGGTAATCGCTGGAGCAGTCCTTGTGCACGTGCACAGTGCCTCTAGACTGCTGCCTTTCTGGCTCCCCTGTGCTCCAGGACCACACGAGTCTAGGTCCCCAGGGTTTCACCTGAAACTGGGGCTTAGTGGAGTCAGAAGTGGCACAGTTGGGAGGTTCTGTCTCCCTCCCACTCTCGAAAGCCAGCAGCACAATCAGCAGTCTGTCTTCTGTGCAGTGCCGTGTTCACACAAGACCTCTGATCTTTTGCGACTCCCCTATATTTCCATGCACCTCTCCCTTTTCACAGTCCAAACTTCCCCCGTATGAGTTTCAGCTTGATCTGGGGTTTAGTGTTGTAGGATAAAGGGTTCAGTGCCTTTGAGAGTCTCCGTTTCCCTCCTGCCAGAGAAAGCCAGCCAGGTACTCCGGCATCCGCTCTCTCCCCATGCGCGTCTCCATACCTCAGCTTTTTGCAGCTCCTCTGTGTCTCTGTGAGCCCCTCTTTCCCTCTAGTTGTAGAATTTCCACTCAGCCAGCTTTCCTGTGGTTCTGGATGATGTCCATTCTGTCTTTATTTGTAGTTTTGAAATTGTTGTGCGAGGCAGCAGTGTAGGTGTTTACCTATGCCGTCATCTTGTATTCTCTCCTATAATTATTGTTAATACATCATTATTTTTGCCTACAATTCTGTCCTACATTAAAAGATTTACAAGTTTATGATATCTTTATGAAAAAAGAAACAAAAATCTAAAACCTAAGTAAACTAGAAATATCTCTCATAATCAATTAATGGAGAAACATCTCTTATAGTAAGATAGACTGTATGACTTTTATAAATATTGATGACAAAAATAATTTTAGATTTAAGTCCTTCTCAGATTTACTGATGGATAAAATAAGGTAATGTAGGCAAAATCTCTTAGAAATGCTATTGAAAAGCAAGTATAATTATTCTAATAAAAATTACACACAATATTTTACAATATTTACAAAAATCACCATATTTATCTCAAAAGTTAAGATGTTAATATTATGTTGATTAATTTTTATATCCTTAAAATAAGTATAATAAAGAGAAAATTTAATATTTGATCCTTGTCCATTAATAGCTTTCAAGTCCCTTGTTTTCCCTACCCCTCTCACTCCACATCTGAGCAAGCCTGAATGAAAGACAGCCCTACTTCTTAGCCAATATAAAAATCAGTCTCCCACCTCCAGTTTCACTCCAGACAACCTGAACCATTCTCTTTAGAGAATCCTTTGCTGTTTACAATGTAAGGAAAGACTTTTTTTCCCACATACTCATTAGTGCCTAGATGTCATTTGTCCTGAGAACTATATTAATAACTAATGGAGGAACTGCTCAGAGCCCTTAAATAAAACAATAAAATAAGTAATAAAGTCAGGAAACTGTCCATTTTTCATTTTCTTTGTCTGTTTATTTTTCCCCTTGCTCCCAAAAGTGTGAGAGTGGCTTATTTTATAATCATGACTGCTTAAAAAATCAGAAATCACTCTTTCTATCTCTATATATGCAATGCCAATAGGTAGCAACACATATAATTACTGACAAAAAAATGAGATTCTTTCACAAGTGTCATGTGACATAGTCCTTCAAAGACCAATCTCATTTGTCTAGTCAGGAAAGACTAGTTTTAATGTATACAAAAACAAAAAAGCTAAACATATTTGTCTGTGTTGTTTCTATCATCTTGAAAGGTAAATCTGTGGACATTTTTGCATACAAAACTAAAACTGTCCCTGAAGTTTAGCAGGAGACACATGGGAGCCAGATCGTACCTGTCAAAAGTCACTATAGAGAAAACTTTGGTGTGGGTGTATGTATTGATGTTCTTAATTGTTAATGTTTGCTTTGTGACCTTCCCATCAGCAGATATGTGTGCCTCTACTTTCTGATACATTCATCCATCTCTCTAATGGCTCTGCCCCTGTAGCTGCTGTTAGCAAGTTATTCATCACTGCAAGTAGTCTAGCTCTACTCCTGACATGGCCTTCATTTCAGCTAAATGTGGGATGGAAAATTTATAAATTCAGGCAAATTTATCATTTTTAATATTTTATGTGGTTTAATACTATTTATTGCACATTTAAAATTTGGAAACAGACTTCTTTCCCTTTCAAATTTGAGGGAAAATATTTTTTTTCTGAGCTAAAATATAAATAAGATGGAAGAGAAAGTTACCTTCAGTGACAGATTATATGTTGAAAAATATTACTCTATACTTTAAATCAATACTTGTTGTACTTTGATAGTGTTAGAAATTAAATAAAAAGTAAATTATGTATAAATAAGGCAGTTTCTTTCCATTTATTCCATACATTTTTAAGTTCTTAGAATGAACTATAGTTGCAGTATTTTCTTATCTTCAGATCTATATATTTTTATTCCATTTATAAAGCCTAGGTCTTTATTATATAATCCCTTTCATTCAATCCTACATAATAAAAGCCCATTATGCAAATAGACCAAACAGAAGAATGACCTATGGAAGGACTGGTTGCTATGACATGTACTGATCACCAGGTGGCATATGCTCAATGCAGGAGCTTCCCCCAGCCCACAGGCCCCAGGCCAGCCAAGGCAGTTGCAGAGGGGCCTCCCAATCACTCTGCTGGTCACCTTCAGAGGGAGGCAACTGGCGGCCAGACTTAGGGACTCTAGCGTGCATGAATTTCATGCACCTCTAGACTATAATAATAAAAGTATAATATGCTAATTAGACTGGAAAGTTAAACAACCTTTGGAGGAAGACAGGGCTGCAAGAGCCAAGAAAGCCGCCATGGCTGAGAGGGCTGAACCTCTTGCTTGAACTTTGTGCATTGGGCCTCTAATTTCTCAATAATTTATCTATGATACTTATTTTCAACAACCCCAAGCTGACTAATCTGTGATGCTTCAAAATATGTATATTCATCTCACTAAAACATACATATAGCAATCAATTTTAAAAATATTTTTAGAATATTTAGAAAAGCATTATGTAAAAGCATATAGAAGCAGTAAAATTTTGAAAAAAATGATTCAAATATTGTTGAAACTGTAAGAAAAAGAATAATTAGCTATGTACAATTGTGAAAGGATGAATTTGCAGCATTTTTATTCCACATTGAATTTATGAGTTTATTTTAATGGACTTATTAATATTCATAATTTGTAAGAATATTTGAAGCAGTATATGTTTATTTTATATTCCTCAAATTTAAGTATTCATTGATATGTATCCTATCATAGCCAATTCTGGTCCAGATTTGATGCATATTGTGAAATTTATGCCAATGGATGATAAGGATTTGAGAAGGAATCTAGATCTGGAGAGGCCAGAGACACAGTTTAATATAGTGCCTGCCGTGTTTAAGGAAGTCTTGTGTGTCAGTGAGGCATGAGAGCACAATGGTCTAGGCATAAGTGCCATGAGAATTAAAGTGAATGCCACTGCATTCATGTTGGGTTATTACATTGTTTAAAACAGGACCTTATTCTGTTGGGTTGCCATAGTTTATAACATTAGTTTCAGTCCCCTAGAAGTTGGCTGGCAAAGTAAACAGAGCTCCAACAAATATACAACCTATCTCAGAACATTACATATATAAAAGAAAGAGAAAAAAGAAAAAAAAAGAAGATGTTCATTTATATAGAATGGCAAAGGTGAAGAGAGGCTGAAATCTTGAAATGTACATGTCTATGGCTCATCATATACCTACTGGAAACTTTATCACTTTTATTACTATATCATCATTCAAAAGATTTGCCGCTTTTAAAGTGGAATACTTTTATAATTTAATTTACTATTAAATACATTTTTATTTGTTTCACATAATAAAAGGGTAATTTGCAAATTGACCCTAATGGCAGAACAACCAAGAGCAACCAGTTGCTATGAGGTGCATGGGCCACCAGGGGGCAGACACTCAATGTAGGAGCTGCCACCTGGTGGTCACTTTGCTTCCACAGGGGGAGCACTGCTTAGCCAGAAGCCGGCTCATGGCTGGCTAGCCCAACAGTGGTAGGGGGAGCCTCTCTCACCTTCGCAGCAGCACTAAGGATGTCCAACTAACGGGGAGCGTACCTAAGCCATTAGTTGGACATCCCCCTCGGGGCTCCTGGGCTTCCAGAGGGATGTCTGACTGCCAGCTTAAGCCCAATCCCCCAGGGAGCTGGCCTAAGCTCTCAGTTGGACATCCCCCAAGGGGTCCTGGACTGCAAGAAGGTGCAGGCCATGCTGATGGATTCTCTCAAGTGCATGCATTTTCATGCACCGGGCCTCTAGTCTATATATATAAAAGGCTCATATTCTAAATGTCCAACTGACTAGTAGCCATGATGTGCACTGACAACCAGGGGGCAGACACTCAACGCTGGAGCTCCCGAGCTGCAGTGACTTCGCAGTGGCAGTTCTCTGGTGATGCAGAGAGGTGGAGCCCAATTCCTCTCTGGGCTGGATGATTCCACCCTCAGCCATGGGTTATGTTGTTGCTGGGGCACTATCGGCCCAAAATCTGGTTTACTGCACACTTGTGTATGCGTTCAACATCCTGTGTGACAGCCACTTTGCAGAGTGCCCTCTTGTACTCTGAGACTCCTCAGGGCATGTCAGAGAGCTGGTTTCAACCTGATCTCTGGAGGCCAGGCAAGGAATCCCATCTGCCAGAGTGACCCCACTCACTCCACAGATGGCCTTCCAGCCACCTTCTAGGTGTGGCAGGCTGGGGAGGTACTGAGGGAGGTTGCCTCCAGGGTGTGTCTGGTACATCTTGCCCAGTCCCATCCCACTGGCCACTTCCTAATTAATTTCCTTTCAATGTGCACAAAGCTATGTACCAGGTGACCAGTTATTAATATAGTATAATTCACTTGAAATTTTTTTTCTGAGAAAATAAACAATTTTTAAAAGAGAAAATTGCCCAAATAAGAACCAATTGTTCTGTGGTTTATAAGTAACAAAATGTCTTATTTTTATTCATAAGACAAGTTTAGAGTTAGCTGTCTAGCTAACAAATTAAAAAAAATAATTTTGCTTGTATAAGATATTCAGAGACAAATTATCTTTGTTTCTTAAATGGCCTTTGCCAAAACTGAATAATTTCCAAATTATTACTAAGAATCTATTCCCTGAAATCTTTATGAAATCAGAACTAATGAGAACTTAAAATTTTAAAGTGTATACATAAATATGAGGTTATACATTCATGTTGAGACCCAATCTGAGATTATCCATTTCACATTTTTGCAAATAAATTGAATGAATCCTATAAATACTGAAAGCACCCTAATAAGTCTCTTTAAGTGAATGTATATAAAATTTTAAACATGAATATATTGACAAGAGTTATAATGACCTATTGAGGTATTTACATTGAAAAAAACAGGCACGCCCATTGATTGTAAAATTACTTTTAGACACAAAGCACACTTGAAAGGTAATGCTGTATAATGATTAAAGCAGTGATTTTTCAACCAGTGTGTGCACTGCACTGGTGTGGAACATGCTATACCTGCCTATTTAGTATGGTGCCCTGACCTCTTTTCCCTTAGAATGTCAAATAAAAAAAATGACAACAGCTAATAGAGCAACCACTGTCAAGTGTAAATGAATCAAAATTATACCAATTTTTTGTCAGATAGGCAAAAAATTAATGTTTTTTTCTTTCCTTTTTGTGTGTATGTGTGCCATAGAATTTTAGTAATTAGTTTATGTGTGCCAGGCAATGAAAAAAGTTGAAAATTGCTGGGGGAAAGCATCACTTTGCAACTGACAATCAATGTTGGTACTACCACTTAGCAACTGTGTGACCATGGACAACTATTTAGCTTTATGGCTCAATCTCTTCAAATCCCAAATAGGAATAATAAGATTAATTCTATCAGAGAAGCTTTTTTTAAAAAATATATTTTATTGATTTTTTACAGAGAGGAAGGGAGAGAGATAGAAAGTCAGAAACATCGATGAGAGAAAGACATCAATCAGCCGCCTCCTGCACGCCCCACAGTGGAGATGTGCCTGCAAGCAAGGTACATGCCCCCGATTGGAATCGAACCCGGACCCTTCAGTCCTCAAGCCGACGCTCTATCCACTGAGCCAAACCGGTCTCGGCCAGAGAGGCTTTTTTATGATTAAATGTATTAGTTACTAGTACATGCAAAGTACTCAGAACAATGAGTGCCTAATACCTAATAAAGTACCACATTAGTTTGCCATTATTATTGTTAAGCTGTTAAACAATATAAACAACAAAATCCTAGTAAGCTATTTTAATAAAACCACATTTTTCTCTCATTTTTATTTTAACATATTTTCACATAGAAATCAAAGTTATGAAGAAGTTACATGACTTTCTCAATACCCCCTGATGCAACAATAACAAGATTTCCTTTATGCTATATGCTAATGGGCCCTACTCAGGAAATGGATAGTGTCCAATGTGAATCGAGACTCTCAGTTCATATTTATTTGGCAATAATAACAAAGCTTTCATTGGTGAAGTGCAGACTGCTTGACACCATACCTATCTGTCTTTCTCTTACTCTTGTTATTTATTGTTTTAATCCCTATACCACTGTAAAGTAGGAATTATCAACTCACCTTGAACAAGAGAGAAAGTATAAAGATATAATTTAACCAAGATTATCTAACTAATAAGTGGGTAAACAGAAATTCAAGTAAGGACCAGACCAACTTTCTCCAAAATCTCAGTTTTTCCTATCATATCATTTTGGATGTAACTTTTATCAAATGTAAGGTAAGGAAAAATATAAAATAACTTCAAAAAGATTTAAAAAAAATTAAGTCCATAGTGATCTCACCTGCCAAACTTAATCTGCTTCTTAAGATAATTTAATATTTTACTCAGCCAGAGTCTATGTAGTGCTAAATCAATAACTAGTCTGCACAATATTCAAGACTTAATTCTAAACTTCATAGATTCCTGTCAATTAACACTTTCCAGGAACATTTCAGAGAGTCTGACAAGGCTATTGCTTGTGCAATGTACTGCAAAATCATTGAATGATGTATTTTAAAACACAGAATATAATTTATTAAGTGTTTGCTATCTTGATGGTATGGGAAGACAGTTCTGATTAATAAATCTGGTGTTTCTCATTCGATCTGGTTTATAAACTTTGCTTGTATATCTGGTTTTAACCAGCCATGCATGCTTAATAGCTTTTTCTATTGAGTCTACCTGAAGGTTAATCTAACATCTGTATTGGGTCAATAGATTCTGTAACATAAATATATGCAAATGGGCTATTAGGTGTTATCAAAACTACTCGAGCAAGTGAAAATGGTCATTTATTTTACCTTAATTTCCTTAGAATATGGAAAGATCTTGAGAGAGTACATAAAAATGGTAATAGAAAAGGCTGAAATCTAGGAGCTATTGCAACAATTCATCTATTTTTCCCAATGGAAAAGGAATATATCTAATTATATTATACGTATAAAATATTGAGAATAAAGCTTTTTCTTAATATATTTTAAAAAACAGAATTAATCTCCTATTCCATTCATCTTTAATACAATCTATAAACATACTGGAAGATATGTGTGTGTGTGTGTGTGTGTGTGTGTGTGTGTGTGTGTAATCACTGAATAATTTAGTGCAACACTCAAGAAATCACAGGTCTTGACTTTAAGATTCTAACAACTTGGTGAATTATGAAATAGATATTTAGCACAAGAAAAGTTGGTTTTATAGAGGTGTTCTTATCTATTCACTCAAGAAATCCTTATTAGATGTCTAATATGCATAGATATTTTACTGTAAAAAGACTAAAATAATTAAGACAAACCACTCAAACATATAAGGAAAAATAAAAACAAAAATAAGTGTTCTAATAGTGCTATCAAGGTGATATTATAGTAAAAGATAAGAAGGTTTTGGAAATTGATCTGATGATTTTGTGGGATTTTTTATTTCATCATGGTCCAATCTTGATTTGTTGTATATTTCTAGAAATTATCCATGTCTTCTAGGTTGTCCAACTTGTTAGCATATATTCATATTAGTCTAATGATTCTTTGTATTTCTGTGGTATCAAATATAATATTTTTTTTCAGTTCTGATTTTTTTAAATTGAGTCCTGTCTTTTCTTTCTTGGAGATTCCATGGAAAAGTTTGTCAATTTGTTTATTTCTTCCAAAAATCAGCTTAGTTTCATTGAGCTAATTTTAAAGATTTAAAATATATACATATATATTTTTAGAAACAGATTTGATTATATTAATTCCCAATTAAATTTTTTTCAGTGATTCTATTTTGACTACAGGAGGAAGTTGTTGACAAAACACCTTTCTCTTTCTTCTGTCTCAACAAAACACCATTTTTCAAGTTTTCAACCTAACCCTATAATGACTGAGGAGAAAATGACTCCAAGTTAAGCCCCTGGACTGATGTTAATTTTCTGAGTAAATAATGGTAATCTGTTATTCCCTTGCTACTAATGATTTTAGAGATAAGTATGGTCCAGTTCTGGCAAGTGAGAAACAGTGTCTTTTAAGGGAAATCTTAGAAAAATTTCTTTACTCTTAAGAAAGATATATGAGATGACATCTCTTGATATGGTGCCTGGGAAAGCTATACCCATTATTCAATCAGCTGAAGATTAAAGTCAACAGAAATTTCAGTAAAACTTAACTCAGATCCTAAAGTTCCTAACACTGTAGGATACCTTGACTCTAGACATTGAGCAAATGTCTTTATTTAATTAAAATTTACTAAGTGAGGGTTTCTCTTACCTATCTCATTAAAACATTCCAGACAAGGTCTTCCCTGATCTGTTTCTGCTTTTTAACCTCATCTCTGTATCCCTTACGTTTTGGGATTATGGTTTAAATTAAATTATCTAAAACACAAAGGTATAAATAATCATCTGGGACCTTATTAGAATGCAATATTTGATTCAGTAGGCTTGAGTAGGGTTCAGGGTATTGAGTTTTAGGTTACACAATGTTGCTGGTCCATGAATTGCACTTTGATGAAGAAGGAACTAGATTACCTATAAATATGCTTCTTAAATTATTAAGAGAAGGAAATTACAAAATCAGAATTGGAGCTGTGTATATTATGATATATTTTGAATTCTCTGTCTTGTCAATTATTTCTTTATAAAAAAATGATTTCCTTTTGAAGTAAGTTGAATTCTCAATAAAATGAGAGAAATGGGCTGCCCACAAGAACACTCAAACCAGGAAGAAAAAAGTGTACATATAGATGATACACATACATATACACATATATTTAAATGATTTTATTTAATTTTTATTATTATCATGCTTTTTTGTTCACTCTGAGATAACTCCAACAATAATCTAAATTAAGGATTTGAAAGTGATATTTTTTCTAATTTGAGTCATTAATTTTTAAATTCTATGGCATTTAGAAGAATTTCTTAGGCAGAAGATCTAAATAAATTTTAAGGCAATATTAATTACTTAAAACTAGTTTCCTGTAGCTAAGAAATGCAAATCATCTAGGGTAATCAAAGATAAATACCTACTGTTGTTAGCACAAAACTTTGTTTTCTAATTTTTACTGTTAAAAATTATCTAGCTTTAGCTGAAACCGGTTTGGCTCAGTGGACAGAACGTAAGCCTGGGGACTGAAAGGTCCCAGGTTCCATTCCGGTCAAGGGCATGTATCTTGGTTGTGGGCACATCCCCAGTAGGGGTCGTGCAGGAGGCGGCTTATAGATGTCTCTCTCATCGACGTTTCTGGCTCTCTATCCTTTCCTCTCTGTAAAAAAACAACAAAATCTATTTTTAAAAATTATCTGGCTTTAACAGGATGCTTTTTCTTTGGATCTGAAAAATTTTGAACTACTGTTAATTTTGAAATTGAAAACTTTTTTTTTAAATATATTTTTTATTGATTTTTACAGAGAGGAAAGGAGAGGGATAGAGAGTTAGAAACATCGATGAGAGAGAGACACATAGATCAGCTGCTTCCTGCATGCCCCCTACTGGGGATGTGCCGGCAACCAAGATACATGCCCTTGACCGGAATCAAACCTGGGACCTTTCAGTCCACAGGCTGACGCTCTATCCACTGAGCCAAACCAGTTTCGGTGATATTGAAAACTTTTAAACCATAGGATACTTTTGTCTTCTTTTATGCACTTTTCAATTATGGGTAAAGTGTAATTAGAGATAAAGCATCAAGATGATCATACATGACCATTTTTATTCAAATAAAGACATTAATAAGTAATATATACTGTAAATTTGTAATAATTCATACCTATAATAGTTACAAAAAAAACTATATCTTTAAAAAAGAATATTACTTGTTGTTTTTTTTAGGAACAAGGGTCCTGGAAGTATCCCAATCTATATATTTCTCAATCATTTCTTTGTCAGAAAGAATAAACATTTAAATTTATATTTTTTTACATTTAGTTGTCTATAGTTTATTTTTCATAAAGATGCAATTTAAAATTTTTAGCGCAAAGTATAATTTTAGTTATAAAGTAAAACATTTATGAATGAGTATGGCCATTTCTCCCATTTCATTTGAACCTAATCAAAGACTAACATATTTTTTTTTAAAAAATCCTAGAAGAAATATTTTCATGTTTATGAGTCTCTTCAATTCTTCCACTCACATTAAAATTAATTAACCAGATCCTAAAGTTACCTTTGTAAAATTCTCTTTTTAGTGCAAGCATTAAGAAGTCCGTTATTCATAATAATTGAGTATTAATATTATATTATTTTTGTTTTTAAAAATTATGGCAAGTTTGTTTAAAATTATCTTAATATATAAAGAACCAGGATCTGTCATGACCTAAACATCCGAATGGATAACTGAACACCAGGCTAGGGTCCTGGCAGCCTGAGGCGGGAGTCAGTCCTGGGCCCTGGCTGCAATGGGAGGCGTGGCAATGGGAGGAAGCTGTGCGAATGGAGCCATGCTTCCATTAGACTGGTCTCTTGGTCCCTCCCTCTGCTCAGAGGCTCTGGGAACTGGAGCCATGCTCCGATGGGACTGGGCCCTACCTGAGGAGTTCTAGATTGGGAAAGCGTGCAGGCTGGGCTGAGAGACCCCTCCCCCACCCCACCTCACCCCCGCAGTGCATGAATTTTCATGTACTGGGCCTCTAGTTATATATAATGGACTTTAAGAGATGTTAACAGTTGCTAGGAAAATCATTAAATTCTGCAATAATTTTAATGAACCAGATGGAGAAAAAAATTAACATTTCCTGTGTGCCAAACAATATATTCTACTCTTCACTACAGCTTTGGTATCATTGTTTTCTCATTGTTATTATACTATAGAGTACAATTGATTTAGCTTGGCAAATTGTTCTTTTAAAATTCTCTTCTTCTCAGAAATAGCCTGAGGTCCAATATTCATTCATACATGAATTTGAATAGCATGTTACCTTAAAATAAGATCTATTACATTTGTTTTGCCAACTATGATGCTTTTCAATTATGATCCAATTGTGAAAATATGTATTGTCTTACAATTACTATATGAAATAAATTCAAAATATATTAATGAATCCTTCAAAGATAATTAACTTCTCTAGGGATTTTAATGACTCATCTTAGCAAATAAAATAATTATAATAGCAATAATAATAAAACAGTGATAATAGGCATATTTACTATGTGGTTAATGAGTTTGATATCATTATGAAAGCATGTATTAATCCATACTCTTCTACTACATAGCCATTCCCCTTCTCTGTAAGACAGTTTATTTTATGAAGCCACAATTTTACTTCAATACGGTTAAATCTTTAGTTGATCTCTTCAGGCTCGGGTTTTTTTTCTTCTCTTTTCCCCCTACATAAAGAAAATTGAGCTCTATTATAATTTTTATAGCATTTTTGTAAGAATTCATATTTATTTCCTTGTATTTTAAATGTGCCCAGAGGCGCCATACTCTATATCTGTGAATTTAAATGTAGGTCTGGTTATCTAGAACTAAATGAGAAAATAAATAAAATATGTAGGATGGATGCAAGTAGATATGCAGCAGAGCATAATACATTTTGATTGTTGACTAGAAAACATGGGGAATTTTGTCATCTTCAATTTACCTTTCTTCGTTCTGACCAAAAATTCTTTGACACAAATAATGATGTGTAGAATGGAGATGTGGTTTGTGGAATGGTTGAGATTTTGTGTGCATATGTGTGTGTTTTCCCCTGAAGCAGTATATAAGCACAAATGCCATTCAGCTGGAACATTGACTACAAGTTGAACACAAAGGGTCCTGACCTCATTGAAATAGTTATTTATGGTGAAGCAGTGTCTGCAAATAGCATCCATTAGGACTAAATGCCTACTGCATGAAATGCAGAAAAGGCACCTTCACACAAAAATGTAATATCAGGATTAGGTGCCTGCTGCTGAAATTATTGAGTTTAATAAAAAAAAAATTCATTTGCTCTCAGCCCTGAGAAATACACAATGCTTTCTTCTATCTCCAAAATCAAACCTGGGTAGAGAAGATATAATTTTAGAAGTGAAAAGGAATGTTAATATTGACATTGTTTTAAAAATAAAGTTTTTATTGTCAGGGAAGTTCTCTCTCAAATGTTTTTATATTCTAAGACTGTCTTGACAATTAATATATGTGTATTTTTACATTTGCAAATAATCCTGGTATATGAATGTTAGAACTTGCAGAACCAAAAACTACACTGAGTAACTAATTTCACTGAATCCAAATGTTACTACAAATGCCCAAGTTTGGGTTTAAGAACATATTCTTCTCTCTTTTTTTAAATATATGTTATTGATTTTTTTTTTTACAGAGAGGAAGGGAGAGTGAAAGAGAATTAGAAACATCAATCAGCCACCACCTGCACACATCTCCTACCTGACCTTCTGCATACCTCCTATCTGGGATGTGCCCGCAACCAAGGTATATGCCCTTAACTGGAATTGAACCTGGGACCTTTCAGTCCACAGGCCAACACTCTCTCCACTGAGCCAAACCAATCAGGACAAGCATATTCTTAAACTGTCAGCTGTTAGAATGTGATGATGGCATCAAACTTGTGTAAGAAAATCAAGTCAGCTGTGGAGGAGCCATGACAATTAAAAGTTATGTCTCTTTCTTGGACAACTGTTACAAAATTTAACCCATTTCATCTATTACACTATGCTCATTTGTCTAATAGCTTTCAAAATCTATAATCACAAAGTGGTATTCATGACTGGATTCATACACAATGTGAAAGAGCAAGAGATTGGTACAGCCTTAGCTGGTTTGAAGCAGAGGATAGAGCTTCACCTCACAGACTGAGGAGTCCTGGGTTTGATTCTGGTCAAGGGCATGTACCTCTATTGCAGGCTCCATACCAAACCCTATTTAGAGCCTCTGCAGGAGGTAATCAATCGATGTGTCTCTCTCACATTGATGTTTCTGTCTCTCCTTCTTTCTACTCTCTCTAAAATCAACGGAAAAATACTCTTGGGTGAAGATTAACAAAAGAAAACAAAAGAGAGAGGGGGGGTAATATTTGATAAGTTAATATATGAATGTAATTTTTAGACATTATTACAGTAATATAATTATAATAACAATTGCTTCTCATATGCATTTGAAATATTTTTTAAAAAATCTTAAAGAAGAGGACTGTGTCCTGCTCCTGCATTTAACTACATCCTTTATGTGCTTGCACAGTGAATTTTACATAGTGTGTTCTCAATGTACATATTTATTTTTTAATCAAGGACATACCAGGAGTTAATTTAGGTAGGCTTCTTGCTACATTATAAAAAATAATCAAATAGACAAAAAAGCACACACATTTGCTTATATATGTCTACACTGTCAATTAGTAGCATTTATTCTGGAGAGTTAATCTGCATATTATCTAACCGAATATATTTTAAACATAATGAAATAACTAAGTTTTTGTAATCCAGTTACCAAGGTAGGTAACATAAAGATAATTGCTCTATGTATTATAGTTTTAGTGTTTAAAACATTTTTATTTTTCATATAGCTGTGGGAGTACAAGCAATTCAGATCTAAGGAAAAAATAAATGTAACTGTCCATGCATTGGTAGACACTATGTTTTTTTTCTCTTCATATCCAGTGGCTTAATGTCTGATTCTCTATAGTTTTATTCTTATTCTAGCATTGCTTTTTTTTTTACATGAAAACTGTTGGTTGTTCTATTTTTATATATAACTAGAAGCTCAGTGCATGGATTTGTGCACCAGTGGGTCCGTTGGCCTGGCCTGCAGGGATCAGGCTGAAACAACTCTCCAACATCTCCTGAGGGGTCCTGGATTGAGAGAGGGCATAGGCTAGAATAAGGGACCCCATCAGTTCATGGTCAGGGCCGGGGAAGGACCATGGGAGGGCTCCAGGGCATGTCAAGTCTGTCTTGCCCAGCCCCAATCCACCAAAACCCAGCAGCAAGCTAACCTACTCATTGAAGTGTCTGCCCCCTGATAGTCAGTGAGCTTCATAGTGACTGGTTTAATGATCAAACAAATAGTGGGATACTCAGCATATTAGGCTTTTATTATATAGGATACCTTATTTTCTGTTATGTGGATCAAAATAATAGTTTAAGTGCTTTCCTTTGATGAACTATGCTAACTGAGGGAAGTTGTTACATTTCTATGCATTTATATCAACAGTACATAAATACAACTTCTTACACTGCATGATTTTTTGAAACACTAACTTGGGTTTCTCCATATTTTTCCTATTTTGTCCCTTTATAATTGAGAATAAGGAACCATTGAAGGATGTTATATACATTTCCAAATGGATTATAAAATTGACCGATGGGGTCATAAGTAGCTATTCACATACTATATAGTCTGCAATCAATTATAATATGTTGGAGGAGAATTAATAATTTGATGTTAGAGTCTGGCTCTATTTTATTAATCAACATGTCTAGGTTAGTATTATTATTTCTGCTTCTATTAATTTCTGTTCTTTCCCTATCCTCTTAAAATGACCTTTGTAAGTTGAATTTTCTGATACCTCATATTGATGTGGACAATTGCAGCTGATTTCCTTAGCATCTTATCTGCTTGTTTAGTCTGACTTTTGATCATGAAATAGCTCTAATTTTTGTGACATATTGAAATATCTGTAACACTGACAATAACTTAAACATAAAGTGTTTTTTTTTAATATACCAAGTAAAAAGAAGTACCTAATAAAATAGTTCTTTTTTGGAAAAAAATAATATTTTAAGGCTTCAACAAAAAGGAATAATTCAAATAAAAAATAATTTGTGGTCATGCTAGAAATGATAAAATTTCACCAAAAATGAAATTTAAGTGATTAGAAAAACTCAGAAAATCTTCACGATCTTGTCACAAGGCTCAAATGTGTAGCTGCCAGAAATAAACAGAGGGAACTACTTCTCAGGACACTGACATTTAATTCTATTTGAGGCTTGTTAAAGGTCATTCAATTTCTTTGCTTGCATTTTGCTTTCATTATCTTGCAAGTTACTTTGGTGAATTAATTCATTTAATACTCTGAAGATGAAAATTGATTTGTATCAGATCATCTCATTCTGTAGATAACTTGCCAATTTCAGAACATTTCATTCTTTTTTTTTTTGTAATGAGTGGGAGAGTGATGGAAAAGATTTATGAAAAAGAAAAGATCAAGGAAATTGGATATTATACTAAAGGCATTATCTTCCTGAGTTTCTTTTTTAATAAGTACCATAATTTTAGTCTGCTAAAATAGTAAATGGAAGAAGGAAATGGTTTCTATAAAAATGTTTATAAAAAAACAAGGGAGAGAAATAAAAATATAAATAGCACTGGAAACATCATCCCAAGTAAAAATATCAGGAGATATCTAAAGTATGTGTTCAACCTGAGAGCAGTTATACCAAGCATGGGGAAGGCAAAATTATCCCTGCAAATCCTCCTGGTTGCAAATGTAAACAAAAGAGGAGTGTAAACTAGGTAAGAGAATATAATAGACATGATTAGATCAATTCTATTAAAAGCCATGAAAGACAAGAAATGATTCAATAGAAGTAATCTGCATCCGAGTTTGTTTAGTAACCCGCTGGAGGCCTTTGTCAAAATCTTTGGACAAGCTAATTAAAAGCAGGCACTTAAGCAGCATTTGTTGTTTGCCTTTGTGAAATGAATCAACTCATCTTCAAGTCCCTCTATTCATATTTTTTCCAATGTCCTGTCATGGTGACCTTTACTGTACAAAACTAGGCGTAAACTGAATATTCATCTAGATAACCTCAAACTCACAATAAAAAAACAAATGTCCCCAGAAAAGATTTTTACCCAATATTTAACTCAATGAAATAAACACTTATTGAACATTGAATGTGTCCTGGACATTCTACAGAGTGAGAAAAGTACACAAATAAAAGTAAAAGTCATTGCCCTTAAAGATACCAAATATCTTTTTAAAATATGTAGTATGAAGTTTTCATTGTTATGTTGCTATTTAAATTTTTTTTCCTGAGTTAATGAGATATATTTTCCTCACGGTAATAATGTTCCTTTTACAATACTCAATTCCTCAGAGCAATATATATATATATATTCACAAAGGAAAAAAAATCTTAAAAAGGTTACTAAAATAAGGAAAAGATAGGAAAAGGTTGATTTTATTCTGTTGCTGATTTTAATACATATTTTGGAATAATTTTGCTGTGGTTCCATAGGATAAGCTGATGCCTTGAGGCTAATATAGTTTGTATTTTCCCTAGTGCCTGACAAATAAGTGGAAACTGAAATAAACTATTCTTTACACCAGTAACATCCTTAAGGGTCATTTTTTTGCTTTAACAAATTCCCCCTATCGAAAGATTCAAAGTAGGCCAACTTTTTTTCTGGTAATCCATCTCCGACTCAGGCTCACAACTAGGCCAGGAAGCTTGGCCAGGCCAGCTGTTTCTCCACACTGCTGGTTTTGAAAAATCATATTGCAATGTGTTGAGTGCTTTAGGAAAAAACAATCTTGAATATTTGTAGTTTGAATTAAATCTGATCAGATTCAAACAGAATCTGATTAATATGCTAGGAAACATTTCTTTAAGCAGATATAGGAGTACTACTTTTCAAAGTACTTTTAATAATTTAAATCTAGGGAAAAAATCAATGAAAATGTTGAAGGAAGAGTTTTATTTGGTCACTGTGCTCTTGTCACTGATTCTTCAGTACACATTGTAAAATGAAGCCAAGCTAACATGCTTATGATTCCGATATCATTTTTTTTAAATATAATAGCCTGCAAGATAGCACTTACTGTGTACCAGTACTAAGCACTTCATAAATATTACCTATTTGAATCTCTTAACAGCCTTATGAGACAGTTACAAATAATATTTCCTTATTGAATATCAGGAAATTAGGCATCAATAGTGAAGTAACATGTTCAAATATAACTTAATGGTAGAGCTGAGATTCCAAACCAGGCAATCTGTATTCAGATTCTTAGCTTTAACCAGACACATCGAAGCTTCTGAGTATAAGTTTTCACATTGTGGTGACTTTTTTTATGATTTATACTTTTAATCAAAATAATACAAGTACAAACCTACTAACTAAATAATGCCCAGCAGCCTTCCGCTCACTATTGGTCAACAGATTCTTACTGACTCAAAGCAACTACTTTTAATATTTGAGTGTTTTGTCATTTATCTCTGTAATTGAAAAAAAAATAAAACAAAACCTGCTATAGTATTGTTTTTTCTAGATTTAAGTGCATGCCATTTTCTAAAAGCTACAAAGAACTGAGAGTCAGTACTTTAAACCATAGACACACATGGATGCATCCAGACCTGTTATCCCACTAATGATATCTCACCTATTTTGTTAAATAATTATGAATAATGTCATCATATTATAAAAATCTTTGGCCTGGGTGGGCAGCTTCAGATATTATATATTCACTAGAGTCCCATGCACTGGGACAGGGGTGTCCCTCAGCCTAGCCTGCACCCTCTCCAATCTGGGACCCCTTGAGGGATGTCCACTGCCCATTTGGGCCTGGTCCCACTGGACTTCTGGCTCCCAACTGCTTGCCTGCCTGCCTTCCAGATTGCCCCTAATGGCAATTGTCCTTCGCTATAGGCCCAGTCACCCCCAACTTCCCTCCTCTGCTGGCCTGGTCCCTACCAACTGCCCTCCCTTGCTGGCCTGATCGCCTACAACTGCTCTCTCTTGCAGGTATGGACCCTCCCCCTGTTGGCCATATTGTGGTGGAGATTTTATGTCCACATAGCTGCATGATCTTTGACTACATGAAGGCAGACATCTTGTGTGTTGGAGTGATGGTCAATCTGCATATTACTCTTTTATTAGATAGGATAGAAGCCTGGTGCACAGGTGGGGACCAGCTGGTTTGCCCTGAAGGGAGTCCTGAATCAGTTTGGGTGTTCCCTTGGGTCATGGGGTGGCCTGGGTGAGGGGCATGTGGTGGTTTGCAGGCTGGCCACACTCCTGGGTGACCCAAGAGGAGACCCTGGGATCTGGGATTTATTTATCTTCTACAATTGAAACTTTGTAGCTTAGAGTAGAGCCAAGCCTCCTATTCTCTCCATAGTGGCAACCATTTCTGTTGGGATTTATTTATCTTCTATAATTGAAACTTTGTATCCTTAAGCAGAGGCCTAGGCAGGCCAGGGTTTGGGGAAAGCTTACCTTCCTCCATCACGGGGGGCAACCCTAACCTCCTGCTCTCTCCAGCTCTGTGGCTGCCACCATTTTTATTTATCTTCTAGAATTGAAACTTTGTAGCCTTGATGGAGGCCTGGGCCTGCCAGGATGTGTGGAAAGCTTGGCTTCCTCCATCACTGGGGAAATCCAAGCCTCCCTCCTGCTCATTCCATGGACACAGCAAGCTTGGTTGGAGTTCATTTGCATATTCATTCCTGATTGGCTTGTGGGTGTAATGGAGTAATGGTTACTATGCATATTACTCTTTCATTAGATAGGATTCTTATACAACTTTTCATTTTCTTTAAAATTGCTAATGATTTCATTCCCTTGAATTTCTAGGTATCTGCCATTAATTAATTCTCAAGTATTCTGACAAATTACAGATTTCCTTGCTATATAGTAATACACACAGTTAATCTGTCCAGCACTATTATGTCCTATTTCTGGAGACATACATTTCTTGGAATTGTCTTCTTTCCTGCACTGACCTGAACTGAATGGTCATTTGTCATTGGAAGTTCTTTCACTATGATTCTGAGTGGCTGTTTCCACTTTGTCAGGGTTTGATCATTTTCTATGTAAAGACTTACAATGAATTCTTCAATTTTCAACAATATCCTCAAAAGCAAGTCACCTTCAAAAGTACCTGATGTCACCTAATTCCCAGCCTTCCTATGGATAATGATGTAAACAGAAATGATAGTTTTCATTCTCTCTCACACCAATTATCATAATTAAAAGCATAGATTTCAGCTTTCTGTCTTCTGCTAAATTATATACACACACACACACACACACACACACACACACACACACACACACACATACTAGAGGCCTGGTGCACAAAATTTGTGCATGAGCCTGGGGGGTGTCCTTTAGCCCAGCCTGATCCCATTCAAATATGGGACCCCTTGAGGGATGTCCAACGGGCAGTCGGACATTCCTCTCACAATACAGGACTGCTGGCTCCCAACTGCATGCCTGTCTGCCTTCCTGATTGCCCCTGACCACTTTTGCCTACCAGCCTGATCACCCACTAACCATTCCCCTGCCAGCCTGATTGATACCTAACTGCTTCTCTGCCAGCCTATTTGCCCCTAACTGCCCTCCCCTGCAGGCTTGATCACCCCCAACTCACCTCCCTTGCAGGCCTGGTCCCTGCCAACTGCCCTCTCATATTGTAGTAGCCATCTTATGTCCATATGGGGACAGGATCTTTTGCCCACATGGGCGCAGTCATCTTGTGTGTTGGAGTGATGGTCAATCTGCATGTTACTCTTTTATTAGGTAGGATAGAGGCCTGGTGCATGGGTGGGGGCCAGCTGGTTTGCCCTAAAGGGTGTCCTGGATCAGGGGTGGGTGTTCCCTTAAGGGATGGGTGACCTGGGCAAGGGCCCTGTGGTGGTTTTCAGGCCAGCCACGCTCCCTGGAGACCCAAGCAGAGGCCCTGGTATCTGGGATTTATTTATCTTCTACAGTTGAAACTTTTTAGCCTGGAGCTGAGCCAAACCTTCTGCTAGCATAGCCATTGAAACTTTGTTGCCTTATGTGGAAGCCTGCGGGCCAGGGTGTGCAGAAAGCTTGGCTTCCTCCATCACTAGGGACAACTCAAGTCTCCCTCTGATACAAATTGGAATGTTTTGAACTAGAACTTGAGCAAAGAAGACAAATAAGTATATTAAATTATACTTGACATCATTAGTCATTAAGAAAATGCAAATTAGCCCTGACTAGTTTAGCTCAGTATTTAGAGCATCAGACTGTGGACTCAAGAGACTCGGGTTCAATCCTGGTCAAGGGCATGTACCATGGTTGCAGGGACATACTCAATAGAGGGTGTGCAGGAGGTGGCTGATCAATGTTTTTCTTCATCAATGTTTCTGAGCCTCTATCCTTCTTCCCTCCTCTTTGTAAAAAATCAATAAAATATAGTTTTAAAATAAGAAAATGCAAACTAAAATCATAATTAGATACCACTAAGTTCTTATTAGAATGAGTAAATTGGAAGTCCATTCCTAATTGTCAAAATGGGGAATATCTTGAGCTCACTTATTATACTGATGACAATGGAAATGTCACTTCAAAAAGGAGTTCTTGTGCACTGTTGGTGGGAATGCAGACTGATGCAGCCACAGTGGAGAACAGTATGGAGTTTCCTCAAAAAACTAAAAATGGATCTCCCATTTGACCCTGTAATCCCACTCTTAGGAATTTATCCTAAGAAATCACAAACACTGATCAGAAAGGATTTATTCACCCCTATGTTCATAGCAGCACACTTTACAATAGCTACAATTTGGAAACAGCCTAGGTGCCTGTCAGCAGATGAGTGGATCAGAAAACTGTGGTACATCTACACAATGGAATTCTATGCTGCCATTAAAAGAAGGAATTCTTACCATTTGCAGCAACCTGGTTGGAACTGGAGAGCCTTATGCTTAGTGAAATAAGCCAGTCAATGAAGGAGAAGCATCACATGATCTCACTTATTTGTGGATAATAAAGAACATTATAAACTATGAACAAAAAGATAGATACAGAAGCAGTAAAGCTTCTAACAGACTGAAATTACAGCAGGAAGATTAAAATTAGGTAAGGTAGATAAGAGATCAATCAAAGGACTTGTATGCATGCATATAAGCATAACCAATGAACATACACACTGAGGGGTTGGCTTATGCCTGGGAGAGAGGGGGCAATGAGGAGATATGTATAAAAAATTAATTAAAAAATTTAAAAAAAAGAGTTCAGCATTTTCTTAAACTGTTAAACAATCATCTGCCAGATAAACCTGCCATTTTATTTTTGATATCTATTCAAGGGAAATGATAGCATGTGCCCATATCAACACTCATGCATCAGTGTTCCTGGCTGCTTAATTTATAAAAGTCCAAATTAAAAAAATAAATATCCATCAAAAGTCAACAGATAAATTTGGTATATTCATACACTGGAAAACAATTTAGCAAGTCAAAGATTAAACATTCAGCACCAACATAGGTGAATCTTTTATGCTGTTAAAACTTAGGTTAAAAAGCAGTATATTATATGATTTAATCCATATAAATTCCACTAAAATGCAAACTGATCTAGTGATAGAAAGCAGAAATGTGGTTGATTGAAGTGGTAGCAGGGCCATAAGGGAGAGAAATATGATAAAGATGCACAAGGACTTTTTGGTGATGTATAAAGTCATTATCTAGATTATGATAATGAAGGCTAATTGTATACAGATGTCAAAATGTTTCAGATTTATACACAGTGCTAAACAAGCCAACAAAAAGTAAGGAAAAAGTATTCACTCTCCTGTTCTCCTTGATTTTATGAAGTATTGCTGTTTAAAATTCCACCATTTCTCTAGCTATTTGGCTCAGTGAATGGGGCATCTACTTGTGGACTGGAGTGTCCAAGCTGTTTTTGTTTGTTTGTTTTTTTAATATTTTCCTGAGGATATGTTTCCATTGATTTTTAGAGAGAGCGAAAGAAAGAAAGAAAGAGAGAAAGACAGAAAGGCACACATCAATTGGTTGCTTCCTGCATGAGCTTCAACCAGGCCAGGCTGGGGAGGAGTCTGCAAGAGAGGTATGTGCTCTTGACTGCAATGGAATCCAGACCCTTGGGTCCACAGACTAACCCTCTATTTGCTGAGACAAACTAGTTAGGTCTCAGGTTTGATACTGATCAAGGGCACTTACCTTGGTTCCACGCTTGATCTCTGGCCCTGGTCCAGGGTGTATACAAGAGGCAATCAATTGGTATGTCTCTCTTATATTGATGTTTCTCTCTCTGCATCTCTCCCATTACCTTCCACTTCTTCTAAACTTTTTTGGGTGAGGATTAGCAACAACAAAATTTCCATTATTTTAGGGGCTTCTGCTCAAGATGGCAGCATAGGTAAATATGATATGCACATCCTCTCACAACCAAATCAAAACTGCAACTGAAATACAGAACAACATCATTCAGACTGCCTGACATCTAGCTCAGTGGTCGGCAAACTCATTAGTCAACAGAGCCAAATATCAACAGTACAACAATTGAAATTTCTTTTGGAGAGCCAATTTTTTTTTTAATTTAAACTCCTTCTAACGCCACTTCTTCAAAATAGACTCACCCAGGCTGTAGTATTTTGTGGAAGAGCCACACTTAAGGGGCCAAAGAGCTGCATGTGGCTCACGAGCCAGTTTACCAGTCACTGATCTAGCTGAACAGGAGTACTAGGATCAAGGATATAAGGAAAAAACTGCCAGGACTGACTAGCAGACCCTTAGCAATGGATGAATGATTACTCTGACACATGTTTCTGTGAAAGAGAGGGCTAGGGGACTGCTTGGCTTGAGAAACCAAATAGCCCTGTTCACCTGTCTTCTTAGGCTTTTATTGTAACAACAGCTTGAACTAAAATTAACTATTAGATACTATCAGTAGGGTAAGCATACTTGAGAAGACACATGTACCTGCAGTGTCCTTTTAGCAAGGACGTCTGAAGACTAAGCATAAAGATTCCAGTAAACACCTGGGACTTAGACTTATTTGGAAAAGTCAAGGCAGGGTCTGCTACCTTCAGCAAGATCCCCCTAGAGGCCCCTGGCCTTTTGAAGATTCCTCCTTACAGACTTTCCATCCAAGTTCCATGCTTCTCCACAAGAAGCCACATTGACACAGGTAAGAGGAGCAGAGATGCAAAAGGGTCTCCTCCCACACTCCCATATGGTGAGTAAAAATCTGGAGGGATATCTGGGCTGTGGAAGTCCCCTGAGGAGCAGGGGTCCCAACCCACACTGAGATCCCCAAGTCTAGGGTTCCAGGGCCAGGAAAATAAGTCCCTGTAACTTCTAGCTGTGAAAACCAATAGGAATATGGCTGGGTAAGACAGAGAGCTCATGGAGTCCTAGGATTCCTCTGAAACAACTCATGCATAGACTTGTTAGGACTTACTCTGAAAGGCGCCATGGAGATACAGTGAGGAAATGAATTGTCTGGCATCAGGGTGAAAGCAGGAAGGGCAGCTTTCTCCCAGATAGAAGTGTTGGCAGAAGCCATTGTTCTTTTTCTGAATCCCTCTCCCATAGAAGTGGCAGGTATGTGCCATATCTGAGTCCATCAACTGGCTATTACAGTTTGCCCTGCCTTGGGATTCCCTGAGATCTTGCCCATCCAACTATTTGTAGCTTTTTCATACAAATGGCCTATCTTGGCTCATGGCTCAGATTTTTCTACAATTTCTCAAAAAGCAGCATCTGGCCTTGGTGTGCCTCTAACTCTCACTAAATGACTCCAGGCCTGGCACTAGCAGCATCTGGCCATATTTTGTAGTTTGGCCTTTCTTGGGTACATCCAAGCCCAAGAAAAGTAGCAGCTATCTGAAGATAGCATTATGGCTCATGCTGAATGTCCCTGGGAAGAACACAGGCAGCAATCCTTGGTCTGTACTTTCCAAGAGGCCCCAGAGCCACCACACCAGTGGACAGTTTCTCATCATGTTGAAGCACCATCCAACTACCTCCACAAACAACACACTCTAGGGGTTGCATTAGCGGGAATTAGAACCCTACTAGAACCCTGCTCCTTGGGATGGGCCCCTGAAATTCTGAGCTTCCACAGTTGTTGCAGCCAGACCATGAAGCTCTTCAGCCTGGGGTGTAAATTCCTTCTATTTATGTACAAATATCAATCAAGGTTCTACTACAAGAGGGGAATGTACACAGCCCACAATGAGGACACACTTGGAATGCCCAGCTTGGGTAAGTTGGGAGGCTATGCCATTGGACCCTACAGGAGGGTCCACTCTTATGAGGCTACTCTACCAAGCCCGAGATACATAGCAACTCTGCCTAATACTTAAAACAAATTCAGAAAGGCAGCCAAATGAAGATACAAAGAAACATGTCCCAAATAACAGAACAGAACAAAAATTCCCCAAAAAAGAAATAAATAAAATGACAATCTATTAAATGCTAAATTCCCTAAAACTGATTATAAGATTGCCCTGTGAACTTTGGAGAATAGTAGATGAACTGAGTGAGAACTTAAACAAAGAGATAGGAAACAAAAAGAGAATGAGAACACATAAAAAAGAACCAGTAAGAAATGGCAACTATACTTACCTGGCAGGGGAAATACCATGATCACCAATGTGGTTTTCCCAGAACGAGGCTTATCCATTGCACTCCAGATGTGCTGAGCCCAGCAGTTTTCCCAAATGTGGAAAAATCGATTGCATAATTTGTAGTAGTGGGCAACTGAGTTTGCTCTCTCAGCTGTTAAGAAAAAAAGGAAAAAAAAAGAAAAGAAATGGCAACTACATGAACTGAAATGAAGAATACATTTTAGGGAATTGACATTAGAATAGATGAAACGGAGGGTGAAATCAGTGATTTGGAATATAAGGAAGAAGAAGAAAACACATTCAAAACAGCAAAAATAAAAAATAAAAGTAAATGAGGATAATATAAGGAGCTTCTGGGACATCTTCAAGCATACCTATAGTCACATCATAAGGGTACTGGAAAAAAGAGAGAGAACAAGGAATTGAAAATATATGTAAAACAATAATGACAGAAAAATTCCCTAATTTGGTGAAAGGAAAATACATACAAATATAGATAGCATGGAGTGTCTCAAGCAAGACGAACTCAAAGAAGCCCACACCAAGAAATGTCACAATTAAAATACTAAAAGTTAAAGACAAAGATAAACTTCTACAAGCAGAAATCAAAACAGTTTGTTACCTACAAGGGAGCTCTCATCAGACTGTAAACTGATTTCTCAACAGAACATTTGCAGGCCAGAAGGGAGAGTCAAGAAATATTCAAAGTGATGAAAAGGAAGGACCTACAACCAAGATTACTCTACCCAGCAAAACTATCATTTAGAATCAAAGGACATATAAAGAGATACCCAGATAAAAAAAAAAAGGCTAAAGAAGTTCATCACCACAAAACCAGTAACACATGAAATGTTAAAGGATCTTCTTTAAGAGGAGAAGAAAAATAAAGATAAAAATATGACTAAAATGGCAATAAATAGATATCTATCAACAATTAAATTTAAAAATCAAAATAAATGAACAAGCCAAACAGAAACAAACTCATGGATACAGGGAACATTTTGATGGATGCTAGATGGGAGGGAGGTTGAGAGAATAGGCAAAAAGATCAAGGTTAAAAAGTAAAAATTGATAGATACAAAATAGTAATGGGGATGTAAAGTACTGCATAGGGAATATAGTCAATAATATAGTAACAACTATGTATGATGTCAGATGGGTATGAGATTTATTTGAATTATCACATAGTAAGTTAAATAATGTCTCATCACTGGGTTTTACACTTGAAATTAATATAATATTGTACATCATCTATAACTGAAAAATAAAAAATATATATATATTTAAACACAAAATTAAATAAATAAAACTATTTAAAATGTTTAAAAATTCCATCATTTTAGTTATTTGGAGGGAGGCGAAGGAAGGGGTGAATGGGGAAAGCTGAGTTGAGATAAACATGTATATTCAGCCATTTTTAACTTAGAGGGTAAATTTGCTTTCAGTTTCTAGTTTATTTTATTTTAAGTTGACACCATTAAATAATAGTATCATATTAAAGTTGTATTTAAAAAAGCTTTAAAATGACAAATCAGTTTATTTCCATCAGTAATAATAGGCATACTACAGCCTATCTCTTAGAAATGTGACATAGCACAATAGGAAAATGGATGAACAGTGGCTTGCTTATAGCTTATAAATTATTTTCTCCTTTCTCCTGAACCTTCAAAACATATGGGCATGGTAGCAGGTGGGATTATGAAAGATAATATTAAAATGCAAGGTTTCATTATTACTCAGTCACCTGAAGAAAGGGTATGAATCAGAACAAGGATTTTATGGTTAGATTTAATGAGAACATGCTATACAACCAATAGTTGAAGGATTCGTGGAAAAAATGGCTATATTTTATAATTGTTTCTTGAGAGGATATTTGACAGCAACAGAGAGAGGCCCTGGATGCCTTCAATCCTAACTCATCAATGTATATAGAACAAACTGAAACCCTAAGGGCTGAGGTCATTGATCTCAGTCACAAAGAAACTACCAGATTCCTGTGAGGAGGGCAATATTTACTGGCTTCTTGTTAGAATCTCATTCCACTACACACAAGACTCCTGTTATCTACTGAATAGAGATCCATGGCTAAGAGTCCTAACTACCTGAGTATGCATCCTACCTTAACCATTTATTATCTCTGTAACCTTAGGATGCTAAGGCTGTCCATAAGAAACCATGTCTCTCAGGTTTATGGTAGAACTGCATTTTCCTTTGGAAAGTTGGTGTGACCCTATGACATTATTTGACTTAAGAAATGTAAACTGAACATGTGTCACTTATGGTAAGGAGCTTTAGGGTTCAGGGTATGATTTGTCATAGTTGTTTTCTCTAGTCAAAGTGAGAAACGGGGCTGCTGTCAAAATGGGGACTTGGCCAACTTAGTCACTGAGCAACAATAGTGATCAAAAATCCTTTTACACCTACTAACATGTAGTTTTAGGAAGAACATTTTATTTTCTCAAGTCCCTTAAGTTTATCACAGCACAACCTAACTTTTGCAGACCTTGTGTGAGACGTTGGGCAAATTGCCTGACCTCTTATTTCCTCATTTTCCTGTTCTAAAACAGGAGAGTAATAATAATATTTAACCTGGGGATTGTTATGTGAATTAAATGAGAAAATGCATGTGAAAATTTAAAAAGATTACAAGCACATACTTATATTATCAGCACCACCATGAAAAATTGAAAACCCAATGATTCCCTTTCATTTTAATCCAATATTCAATTAATTCTAACTGTAAGCCTGTTAATATAAAAATCACTTTGCATAAAATATGAAAATGATACTCATAACATTGCAAAATTTTATGAGCACTATAGGCATTATTCAGATCTATATTTTCCATTTATGAGTACTGAGAAATATTTGTATTGCTTTGTTGTTGGCAACAAATGTACTGTTTCGATTTTAGCAATTTAGTTCAAGTTTTCAATAGAATGACTTAATTGAATCAAGATATCTAAAAGTAGATTATTCTCAACACAATCAGAGTTGATTTCTATTTTGGTTAGTTTTTTTTCTGGCTGCAATAACAAAGTGACCCAAACCTGTGTAATGGCTTATATTCAATACAAGCTTAATTTCTTTTCACATATCAATGATGCATCTCCCTTCCATTCATAGATTGATCCAGAGACTTAGACACTTTGAACAAAGAATGCCCAAGTCCCCCTTGCAGCTTGTTTCCATTTTCTCATTTTGAAGAAAAAACAACAACAAAAAAAAAATCTATACAGGAATCTACATGGAAGGTTTTTATGGGCAACATCTAGGTGTCAATTATGTCATTCTGCTCACACTCTACTTATGACTTAGTCACTCAGTCACACATAAGGGAAGACTTAGAAATATATTCTAACTACTTGTCCAAGAAAAGGTGAAAACATAGATTTGTGTGATGTATATAGTAATATCTCCCTCAGTTTTTTAGGTCCTGAAATCTGTGATTAAAAGAACTATCCACTCAAGGCAGCTTATAATAATTGTAACATTTATTTCAACATTTTCAGCTTGCTAATGTATTTTCACTCATCCATTCTCATTTTACTGCCTACAACAACCTCTGAGGGATAAGACAGGTGTTATTATTATTATAGAATTGAAATAGGGTTAAGAGTATTTGGGTCAAATGAGGCAGAACTATTTGATAGAGAAGTTAAGTGGATATGGTTAAAAAGGATGAAGTGGAGCTATGCTAGATTCCCAAAACTCTAAAGAGGGTTCAAGCAAGACCTAGTTTTATTCTTAGCGATATTTCTATGTATATCCTCAGTTCATGTTAAATATAAACTATTTTTTTAAATTTTCTATAAGAAAAATTCTCATATCAGATTGATGTATTATACATAAAAATACTGTACTTAACCTCATACATATATAGTCTTTTACTGCCATTATCTTCTCTAAAGTTTGATTCATTCTAGGTGGGTGAAAATAAAAAAATGAATAATAATTTAACAAGCAGTTGTACATATGAAGCATTCTGCTAGTATTCTGCATATACTGATTAATTTTAAAAAAGTTTATGAGCAGTATTATTGTCTAAATTTTATACATGTGAATCATGAAGTTAGTGCAATTAATAAAATTTACTGTAAATAATATAATCAGGAATGAAATTCTGGAAGATTACATGTTTCCTGAAATAATGGTGATATAAAGCTATGAGGATTGTTCTGGAAATTGTGAAGGCAATTTTTAATAATATCACATAAATGGCTGGAGAATGTTTACATGGAATCTATATCAATTATAGTTGCTAATATTGACCTTAGCAAAACTAAATGTTGATGGTTAAAACACTAAGGAAGTCCTGTTGTGTTGTCAAATAAAATAATAAAATCCAATTTTAATTTAATTCTATTATTAAAAATAAGCTATAGGTCAATGAAGAAGGTAATTCTTGAGTAATTTGTGAGCTTAAACTTGGTCCCTTCAAGACCAGCTGGGTTAGTCCTGTGCCAAGCAACTCATGTAGCCCAAGTACACAAGCTGAGACCCTGGCAGAGAGATGAGTAATACTTCAGAGAATGGGTGGACAGCTGGTGCATGCAGAATCCCAATTAGCAGATCTAGAAGTGCTCTCCAATTGTTTGCCCTTTATCCACATGTGTTTTGATCTAAGCATTGTACTTGTAAGAAAAGCCAGTGTATCTGTGTTATCTTTCCAGTCACCTTGTGAATGCAGATGAGAATGTATGGTTTGGAATTCCATTTTAGTCTCTCTCATATCCTGTCTGTGTTGTGCTGCTTAAAGCCTTCCCATTTAAGCCTGTTTCCTCATCTGTTAAACAGAGAGAATAATATCAATTTTCAAAATAGAAAACATTAGAGATATTGTAAGTATAAAAAAAAGATTCCTAGAACATAGTAACCATCACTAAATGCATGTAATTGCTGTTATTGTTATCTTTAGGATGGTAACAATGTTAATGCTGATTACAATTATGATATTTGATTTCCAAAGCCCAATTCATGAAAAACAACAGAAGATCTTTGCAGTGGTTATTTGCTTTACATGCATAATAAGTTTAAAATTAACTGTTATTTAGTGAAACTGTACTTTGGGGAAGTTTTCCACACATGTCATCTTATATGATCCCCAAGCTATTACATCCTGTTTTAGAAATGTAGGCAGTCTAACACTGATGTCTCAGAATCAACTTAGACTCTGTTCCAATGCTATTTCTATCTGACCTCAACATTTCTATGAGAACTATTTTTTAGTACTAAGCACAAATATGACATTGAGCATAAAATGGTGTCACCAACTCAATTTCACAATTTTACTCAAAAAATGTAAGTCACTATTCTTTAGTCAAAACCAAGCACTGAATATATGTGACATAAGAGAATCACTGTAAATGATTTCTCCAGAACAGACTCAGTGCTAAAGGGAATGTCTCTCACTGAGGATGGACTAAATAAAAAGTCTAATGAGGCTTCTGGCTTTGAAAGCAGGAATAAGTGGAAATAAGTTAGATGATGCATTTGCCTTCAGAGAACAAAGGGTATACTCTATAATAATAATAAAGTATAATATACTAATTAGACTGGACAACTGAATGACCTTCTGGATGTCATTCCGGACATCCTTCCAGATGAAACCGTGGTGGCAGAGTCTGAAGTAGGCAGGCAGAATGGTTAGAGGTGATAAGGCAGGCAGGCGAGCAGTTTGGGGTGATCAGGCAGGCAAGCAGAGTGGTTAGGGGTGATGAGGCAGGCAGAAAGAATGGTTAGGGCTGATCTGGCAGGCATGCAGGCCAGCAGTTAAGGACCAGTGATGTCAGATTGTGAGAGGGATGTCCAACTGCGGTTTGTGACACTGGTGCAGGCCAGCCTGAGGGCCACCCTCCCATGCAGTGATACAGTCAACATTGGGTGTATGGATGAGAGAATATCGTTGCTGTATAGAGTCTTAAATTCACATCAATGATAAACACAGGTTGTCAGAATTCTCTTATCATTCTGTGATTTCATTTCTTTGGCTGCTAAGTTCATTTGACAGGCAAAAAATGTTAGTTGTTTCCTATGAGGATTGTCAGTGTTACTCTACTGATAGAATAGCCTGATAGTGTACTGTAACTATGAGACCCACTCTGGAGTCTCATCTTAATCCTTACACCTATTTTTAATTTATTTTATTTTTTTCCATCACCGTTGATCCCCTCTATGCCCTCTTCTATCTCCACCCACACCCTGCCCCCCATAATCACCACACTGTTGTCCAAGTCCATGAGTTCTCTCTCTTTTTCTTTTTTGCTCAATCCCTTCACCCCAAATACCCTTCACATACACTTACCCTAGAGCTGTTTGCCTGTTCTCTATCTATGAATCTGTCTGTTTGCATGATAGTTCAGTTTGTTCATTAAATTTCACAAATGAGTGAAATCATATGGTATTTGTCTCTCTCTGTCTGCCTTAATTCACTTAACATAATATTCTCCAGGTCCATCCATGCTATTGCAAAGGGTAAAGACAAAGGAGGAACAAATATACAATGAACTCAAAATAGTCTGTTCAATAAGTAATGTTGGGATAATGGACAGATACACTCAAAAAATGAAACAAGACCACCTTCTTACACTATACACAAGAATAAACTAAAAATGGATTAAAGACTTAGATGTTAAGCTTGAAACCATAATAATCCCAGAAGAAATCATAGGCAGTAAAATTTCAGACATTTCTCACAGCAATATTTCTAACATATCTTCTGAGACAAGGAAAACAAAAGAAAAAATAAACACGTGGGGCTACATAAACTCAAGAGTTTTTGCACAGCAAAGGAAATCATCAACAAAATGAAAAGACGATCCTTATAATTATTTTGAATTGGAACTTTTCTTCAAAGTATCTCTGAATGCATGGAAGGTTCAAGCTCAAAGCTGGTAACTTCTCAGTTTTTCTTTAACATAATAACTTGTGATCCATCCTTTGGATGTGTATTTCTTCCACTGCAGGTACATACTAGTATAAAACATAATAAATTAAGTGCAATGAAAAGTGACAACAATTTGAACACAATGATATAATACTCTCAAGCTAGTTTATGAAATTAGAAGAAGCAGAATGCACCATGATGGATAACAAACGATACATGAAGGGGTGGAAGCAGGGACCCTGGGCATGAATTCTGCACAATCCTGACTACTTCCTCCTGGTATCTTAGTGATCCAGTCTAACAAGCATGCCTAACTCTTGATGCTGTGCTAAGGATTAACTGAGTCAGTATGCATTGAGAGGAACAATAGCTGGCATTTGGAAACATGCCATTAAAATAAGCTACCATTTCTTCATAGTTTTCAGGACTTAGAATTAGCGTTGACCCTTCCCTTATTAAGGAGAGAATGCAACAACCTGTCCTCCACTACTTCCTTTCTCCGGGCCAATTTTGTAGATTCACTTTTGAGTATAAGTACACTAAATGAGACTCTTCCCTGTCCCTGAATACATTGCAAATTGATGTTTAAAAATTTCATTCTTATATCCTAAGCCCTGTGGCCTGTCAGGGATTGATAAGGAAAAAAAAGTTTTTGTTTTTCCTTAGATACTATTCTTCATAGTGGCTACACCAGTTTACAGTTCCACTGACACTGCAAAAGGATTCCCTTTTTTCTACATCCTCCCAATATTTATTACCTCTTGTCTTTCTGATAATAGCCTTCCTAACAGGTGCAAGGTGTCTCATTATGATTAGCATTTCTCTAAGGGTTAGTGATATAGTGGCCTTTATATGTTTTGTTTTGTTTTATTTTGTTTTGTTTTGTTTTTTGGGGGCAGGGGAAACATCTATTCAAATTCTCTGCCTATTCCTACTTGGATTATGTATGAGTTTTGTTTTGTCTATTTTTCCAATGAGATGTATGAGTTTCCTGTATATTTAGAATAATGATCCCCTTATCAGACATATGTTTTGCAAATATTTTCTCCCATTCTGTAGGTTGCCTTTTCATTTTGTTGATAGTATCTTTTGCTGCACACAAGATTTGTAGTAGTCTCAGAGCTTTCCCCCTATTATTTATTCTAAGTGTTTTATAGTTTCATGACTATGTTTAATCTTTTAGTGCATTTCTAATCAGATTTTGTGAGTAGTGTAAAACAGAAGTCCACTTTCATTCTTTTGCATGTGAATACTCAGTTTTAAAGGAACACATTATTACAGATATTTTCTTTCCACTGAATATTCTTGCTCCCTTGTTAATAATTGCTGACCATGTATATGCGTGGGTTTACTTCTGGACTCATGATTCTGTTCCAGTTGCCTTTGTTTATGTTTTTATTTCAGTACCATGTTGCTTTAATTACTATAGTTTTGCCATAATAATAAAGTGTGATGCCTTTTTTTGTTTGTTTTGTTTTTTTCCCCCTGAAGATTGTTTTAGGTGTTTTATGGTACCATGTTGCATTAAATCTGTAGGGTACTTGGGATAGTATGGACATTTTAACAATATTAACTCTTTTGATACATGAACACAGGATATTATTTCATTTACTTGTATCTTTAATTTTTCCATCAAAGTCTTGGAGTTTTTACTTTTTTAATGAATTGTAAATGGGATTGTTGCCTATGTTACTTTCTCAGGTATTTTTGTTGTTAGTGTATAGAAATGCAACTGATTTTTGTGTTTTGATTATCTATATTGAAACTTTACTTAACTCGCTAATTAGTTCTAACATTTTCTTTTTTGTGGACCTTTAGGATTTTTCTATATTCAAGATATGTCCTCAATAGAAAGGAACAATTTTACTTCTTTATTTAACCAATTTGAATGCCTTTTATTACATTATTTTGCCTACTTGCTTTGGCTAGGACTTCCAGAACTGTATTAAATAGGAGAGTGGTCATCCTTGTCTTGTTTCTGATCTTAAGGCAAGGCTTTCAATCTTTTACCACTGAGAACGATGTTTGCTGTGGGTGCCATACATTGCCTATATTGTGTGGACTTGCATTCCTTTTAGGCTCAAGTTGTTGAACATTTTTACAATGAAAGTTTACTGAATTTTATCAAATGCACTTCTGCATTTATTGAGGTGACTATGATTGTTGCCTTTTATTCTACTAATATAGTTTCTCACATTTATTGATTTGCTTTTATTGAACCATTCTTGCTTCCCAGGGATAAATCTCACTTGATCAAGGTGTGTAATACTTATAGCATGCTGTATATGTGGGTTCTCTTGTAGCTCTCTGAGCATTTTCTGGGCAATTACTTTTAATTCTGTCAGACAATTCGTTTATCTCCATTTTGGCAAAGTCAGTTACTGGAAGTTTAATGTGTTCCTTTGATGGTATCATGTTTCACTGATTCTTTGAGATCCTATAGCCTTATATTGGGGTCTATACATCTAAATGAGCAGACATCTTTTCAAAATTTGATGGATTGATTATGGTAGAGGAACAACTTCACCTTCTGGTGGAGGCACAGTGGAGTGTACTGTGACCCCAGGTCTAGTGGTGCCGGGAGCTAAGAGACATATGATGGCTCTAGGAGGGGGCTATGATGTTTGTTAGCTTAGGCCAGTGAGATAGACCACATCAAGGGTGTGATCCTTGGAGAACACTGCAAGGGTTCATCAATAGCTGCAAAGGCTATTGAGGTTCTCGGCATGTCCTCCAAGACCAGCGGCTTGGGACTGAGGCAGGCAGCAGTGACGTACAGAGTCAGGGGTGTGCACACATTTTGCTAGGCGGGTCAGCTATAGATGCTTGTGTAGTGACAATGGTCAGTTGCGGGATTAAGGCCAGTAGTAAAAGCACAGGTTAACTATGGTAATTCTGGCAATTGGAAGGACCCCAGTGTGAAGGGTATTGCCATGGGTATTGGCTATGGAAGTTGGCCAAGCAAGAAGCAGGTACACAGCTATAGAGTTTAGCTGTAAGAAAGCCCAGCACCACAGGCCAGTGACAGGAAATAAGGCCAGAGCAGGACCCACAAAAAGCTGTGGAGGCCATCGCAGTAAACATGTATTCCTGCAGGGTCTCCCTATGAACACGCTCATGCAGTGGAAGCCAGTGAATGAAGTTGGATGGAGGTGTGCAGATTTAAAGTTGGTGGGGCTCACTTCAGGTAAGCCCCATGGTGCAGACAAATGAGAGGGAATAGGATCTAATGTGCACCCATAAGCAGCTTAGGGGCCCTGTCTGTCAGTGTACATTTCTGTGGTGGCAGTGTATCCCCATGGCAGTGGCGGTTGGTGATGGGAATTAGGCCAATGGCATTCAGGTTTATAGCTGGGGAACTATGCAGTGGTATAGGCCAGTGACAGGACAGAGAATGAAATCCTGGCCCACATGCAACTGTGCAGGCCTTGACTTCTGTGGTTTCAGGATCTTAACCACAGCATGCACGTGGCAGTGATGGAAGTCTGGCCTATAGTGTGCTTGTGCACAGCTGGAAGGTTTAGCCCCGAGTGCAGACACAGCAGTGAGATCAGCCTCAGGGGTCTTAGGCCATTGTAGCCTGAGCTGTCTGCTGGTACAGAGCTTGGGCTCTCTCCAGCGGCCTGGGGAGGTGAGGGCACAGGGAGAAGCTCAGAAGGCTGGTATCTGCAAACAAATAAGCATACCTGTAGAAATGGGGGTGGTCTACAGTAGCCACGCTACCCCTTGGTTTCTCCAGTGTTGAGAGCAGTGAGGCTTTCTACAGAGTAGGTCACTGGATCCCACACCTATTCAGCCTCAGCTCTTCTTTGTTCTGAACCATCTCTATGACTTCAGCTTTGCCAGTCTCTGGGCAAGTCCTTTATGAACCCCCACAGGCTGAGGAAGCTGGTCACTCACCTTCTTCTCTCTTTCAGGTGAGGAGGGGTCCTTCTTCCTCATGAAGGCTCTTCTGGAGCTGAGCAGGATGGACCTGACAGATTGGACGATCCTTTGAGATCCCTATAACCTTATATTGGTGTCAGAATTAAGGTATACTCCCTTCCTTTCCATTGTGTTGTTTTTTGTTCCACTATGTTGCTGAATTTCTCAGCTAGAATCCTGAGAAATCCCAGAGCCGTTCTTATTTGTGAATAGCTTTCTGATTTGACAATTTTGGGGAGTAATCTTTGTGAGTGGACGGACACTACCATCTCCTCCACAATTTTGGAGACGTCACTTTGGTAGATGTAGTTTTTAAAAAGTAGTATTAATGGAAAGATTATATTTATAGTTACCAAATGTTCTTATCAGTGATAATCACTTCTATGCCAGAATAGAGATATATTTCCTATCTAAGAAATGCTAAGTGGTTTATGGCATTGTCATGGAATTTATGCTAAATTAATCAGTTATGGGTTAAAGAAGATCAAAATGCCTTTTAATGATTAAAAATATTATAAGAAAAAGTACAGTTTAAGTTTTATCCTGAAGAATGAAAAGAGTACAGTTTTGATTATAAAAATCTGAAAATCTGACTCAAATCTACAAGCAGTATAAGAACAACAAAGTTTATATTAGTGTGACTTTGGGTGAGGCCTGATATTCAGTGTTATCAAAGTCCAGTAACTCGGCATTTGTCTATTTGTCTTCTCAGAGCTGACTTCCTTTTAAGGCTGGCTTCACTCAAGGTCTCAACATGGGTGTAATCATCTTTTATGCTAGCTACAGCAGGAAGAATGTGTATGATTGTTGCAATATTCCCAGCAAAATGAAGAGCTTAAATATTACTCAGGTTTCTGACTTGGGCAATATGTATGCAAAGAAATACAGCAGTACTATTTTGCCAAATAAAGTTAATTATATGAGAGGAAAATCAGTTGATGAGAGAAACTTTTCCATGGGTCACATTTTTGCATATCTTGAGAGCAAGGCACTGACTGCCCTTTCAAAGTATGTTTTCAAAGATGTGTATATAGTAAACAGCTTTGGAACATAAAATAAATGTCTCGCTACACAGCACAGGACAGGTTATCCATAACTGTTCTCTCTCTCATACCCCAGCTCCAATCCATCAGAAAATGCTAGCTCTACCTTAAAAATATATCCACAATCTAAGAGTTTTTCCATATTTCTGTGGATGACACTATGTTCCATGACCATTTACCTGGGATACTGCAATTTTCCTCCTTCCACTTCACTCCCTCACCCCCTCACCTATCCACACTTTAGTTGTAACACAAAATGAAATTGCTTTTAAAAATCTATATTTAAATTTTTTACTCAAAGCTCTCTAATGGCTCTACATTTCAGTGAGTAAATTCCAAAGTCTTTAGAGTGGCCTCTAAGTCCAACATGATGTAACACCCCCATCCTCACTATTTCTCTGACCTTGTTCTCTCCACACATTCTGCTCCAGCCACCCTGTTTTCCATGACCCTAAAGCATACCTGGAATATTGTTTGCATATTACTGATCACCTTCTAAAACACTATATAGTTTTCTATGCAGAGAGAGTCTTTATTCCTTTGCCCTAATTGGAAATCAACCAGAGAATTTTGGTCTATTGTTTCATTGATGTTTCTAAGCACCTGGAACAGTAAATTCACCCATAATCAATGCTCAATAGATATTAGTTTATGAATGTTCAATGCAATTCCCTCAAATATTCTGTGGAAGAAGAAAAAGCATATGTAGTTACATACATAATTCATGGTCAGGCTGTGCTGTTCCTAGGCTTTTCTTAATAAAAGCATATTTCATGTTCCATAGTGAACCAGTAGGATGAAACACTTCCTTGTATGATGTAAGTTTAGAAAATTCTGTTGACTGTGACCTAGGCATTTTTAGCGTCTCAGATAGAAGTGAACTTTGTTTTAAAAAACCATGTTGGAACTGATTAGCAATGCTTTCTTACTGAAGACAGGAAATACAAGCCCACTGTGGAAGTCATTTACAGTAACTGTGTCTTCACTGTTTGCAGCACATTTTCTTGCCCTTCTTATAAAAATATTTAGCAAGTTTCAGATTACAGCTTTCTATTTTTCCTTTTAACAACCTTGTATCAATTTTTATTATATTATTATATCACACAGTATCCAGTATGTTGTAACTATGCAGATTCTTTTTTATTTATTTTTTAATCCTCATCCAAGGATATTTTTTCATTGATTTTAGAGAGTGAAAGAGAGAGGGAAAGACAGAGAGAAATATCAATATGAGCGAAACACATCAATTTGCTGCCTTCTGCACAGGCCCTTGATCAAAATCAAACCCGGGACCCTTTGGTGTGTATGCGAATACTCTATCCACTGAGACAATTGGCTAGTGCTATAACTATTTAGAAATTATTATAAGTATAATTATTTAGATTGAGAGAAAGCACAAAAGTTACTTAATTAGGGCAGTAAACATATGGAAATAGAGGAACATCATCACCTTATTCTCTTTTAAAGGTAGAGAAATTAAACAAAGAGTAGTATAGAAATTAAATTTAGTGTTGCTACTTTACAAAGTAAAAGTTAAATTTATGAGCCTCAGGATTAATATATGTTGCTCATGCTTAATCAAAAGAACCTTAAGTCTAGGGTTAAAAAAAATCAAGCAGCATTCTAATATATATTTATAAAGTTAAAAATAAAATACATTTTTATAAAGTTAAAAAATCTTACTTATGCCAAACATAAGATTTCCTGGTTCAAAGTTAATGTGCAGTTAATATTAGCTTCTTTTATTAACTTCTTTGCAATCTTGCCAACATCTAACACTAATTTTTTTTTCAATGTGAAAAGTAAAATAAGTTATTTTATTATTGTTTTAATTAGCATTCATTTGCAGCACAAAGTAGATTTATTAACTATTTGTACTTCTTACTTTGCTTCTTGGGTCTCCTTTAATTTTCTAATTGAGGTTTTTATCCCTCGATTTTTTATTTCTTAAAAGTTTTATAAGAGATGATTATAAAGCCTTTAATTAACATTTACCATTTGTTTATGATATCTTGTTCTTTTTACTTCAGAATAATTTTTTTCCCTGTTGAAATACTTAGGAAGAACTTTCCCAGGAACATCAGACATGTATTTTTCCATAAACTTTAAAAACAATTTTCTGGCCCTCACCGGTTTGGTTCAGTGGATAGAGGATTGGCCTGTGAAATGAAGGGTCCCAGGTTTGATTCTCTGGGGGGTGTGCAGGAGGCAGCCAATCAATGATTCTCTCTCATCGTTGATGTTTCTCTCTCTCTCTCTACCTCTTCCTTCCTCTCTGAAATAAATAAAAATATTTATTTTAAAACAGAAATTTTCTGGTTTCATTTATTATATTTTATCTATTTGTAATTTATTTTCAAAGAAGATATAAAGTAAAAATCTAATGGGTTTTTGTTCTAAATAAATAACTAATATGTATAAACTTAATGACATGGTATTTATCTTTTATAATTAATACTAAGCTGTAATTATCATGATTTAGACTTATTGCAAATAGAGATGTGTGAAACAAAATTAATTTTAGTTTAGTTACTTAGTGTCTAAATTTAGGTTCTAGACAAAGAATTCCAAAATGGACATACTCAATGCATTCCATAAATGTGTTGATATGAGAATATTATTATTCCAGAAACTGATAATAAAAATGATGCTTTAAAGAAATGACCTTCTAGAAAATAAAATAAAAAGTAATGGGGAAAGGACAGGTCACTAGAATAGAGAACATAAAAATAGGCCCATATAAATGGAGTGGACTAATCTTTGACAAAGGATCAAAAGCAACTTAATGGACAAAGGGTGGTTCTTAAAACAGATGAAGCTGGAACAACTGAACATCCTTGGGGTGGGGGGAATGAATTTTTTGATGCATATTACTAAGTGAAAGAAGCCAATCTAAAAAGTTTACATACTTTATGATTCCAATCATGTGACCTAATGAAAAAGGCAAAATTATGGAAATAATAAAAAGATCAGTAGTTGTCAGGAGGTGTGTGGAGGGGTGTGCAATAGGCAGAGCAGAGACTTTTTAGGGCAGGAAAAAATATGCTGTTTACTACAATAATAGATATATGTCATTATACATTTGTCCAAACCCACAAGATGTACAATACCAAGAGTAAACTATAATGTAAATTACAATACCAATGTGCTACCACCACAGACTTATTAGAACAATTACCTTCTAAACCACTTAAAATATCAAATACTGATGATATGGGCAACAAAAACTTTTATTGTAATGCAAAATAATCCAACCACTTGGAAAGATAGTTTCTTACAAAATTAAAAATACGCTTACCATACTATTCAGCAATTGTGCTCCTTAGTACTTACTCAATGAGTAGAAAATTTATGTTCATACAAAAACCTGCACACAGATATTCATGGCAGCTTTATTCATAATTTCCAAAATTTGGAAGTTACCACGGAGTTTTTCAGCAGGTAAATGACATAATAAAGATCAGAACAAAGTAATATTATCCAGCTTCAAAGGTAAGCCTAAGATTAATAGTTGTACTCTAAAGATATATCATTGTGTTGACAGAATGAATATTCCTCCCAAGTATTTAAACACTTATAAAGAAGAAAGTAATATTATATGATATCTAGAGAAAATAGAAAGTAAAATATAAAGTTTTATAAAGATAATTGGTAAAATAAGATGATTTACTTCACTTCCTACCACTAAACATTTTGGCTACTTTTTTAAAAAAAAAACACATATGTATTTTATTGATTTTTTTACAGAGAGGAAGAGAGAGGGACAGAGAGTCAGAAACAGTGGTCAGCCACCTCCCACACACCTCCTACTGGGGATGTGCCCACAACCAAGGTACATGCCCTTGACAGGAATTGAACCTGGGACCTTTCAGTCCACAGGCCAACGCTCTATCCACTGAGCCAAAGCAGTTAGGGAGTTAGGGCCACTTTGACTACTTTTAATTATTTTGGACTTCATTTAGGAAAAAACATTTATAATATGTTTGTACTACCTACCAGGATTACTATTGCAAAGAAAATCCTCTATATCTTCAGATGCTAAACTAGCAATCCCTGTGGAATTTGAGGCTTGGTAAACTAGCAAAGAAAAATACTGAACTCTGTTTATGGATATTGTAGTGTACAATAAACTATCCTTCACCTCTGATCCAGGAGTTTCATGTCTCCTTCTAGCATCCATGAAACTGGCAGGCTGAGCTGATAGATTGGAAGTAGGGTAAATCTCTATTCTTTAGCCATTTTTTACAAAGGGAAGTGATGATCTGAAAAATCATTTATGTGAATTAATGTTCTAGAGGCCTAGATAAATATTGTATTCTGATAAAGGCTTTAGAAGCTAAGGACTGGAGTTGTAACATATTCACAATGTCTGGAGTCCAAATGAACTTGCGCAGTTATCTAAACAAAGAAAAAACATAACCTATTTTCTGGTTCAGGAAAGCTTGATTTTACATAGAGCTGTATATAGGGAAAACTGTCTCCACTAAATATGAGAAACTCCATGGTTAAACTACTCATGGATATATAGACAGACTTTCCACAGTCCACAGATGCTGGAACCTGGGAGATGAGATCATATCATAAAAACAAGTAAAACACCTGAAGCTGAACAAGGGCAAAAATCCCTCTCTAGAGATATTTCCTCATCTCAGGAATATATTGGAATCTCATAAATATAATCTCCCACTGAGAATGAGTTAAACAAGAATGTAAAACTGCATAAAGAAGCAATTCACAGTGAGAGAGATAACAAATTAATAAACAAGAGTATTACAACTCTAAGACTAAGAGGTAATAAAGTCATCTGAAAGATAATATATAATAAATATATTTAAATTATTAAAATATAAAAGAAAAATTGAAAGAATAAAAATGCAGACAAAAATGTATACTACAGCCAAAACTGGTTTGGCTCAGTGGATAGAGCATTGGCCTGCGGACTGAAGGGTCCCAGGTTTGATTCCAGTCAAGGGCATGTACCATGGTTGTGGGCATATATATCCCCAGTGGGGAGGTGTGCAGGAGGCAGCTGATTGATGTTTCTCTCTCATCGATGTTTCTATCTATCCTTCTCCCTTCCTCTCTGTAAAATGTCAATAAAATATGTTTTAAAAAATGTATACTACAGAGACTGAACTGAGATATATTAAAATTGCAAACATAAAATGAATCATTGAAAAAAAATGTGGATTCATCAGCATAGTGAATATAATAGATGAAAAAAAATGATAAACTGAGAAATCTGATCCTGGCCAGTGTGTCCCAGTTGATTCAACATTGCCCTAGTCACTGAAAGGTCACCAGTTCAATTACTAGTCAGAGCATATGCCCAGGTTGCAGGTTTGGTCTCTGGTCTTGGTGCGTGTGGGAAGCAACTGATCTATGTTTCTTCCGGACATCTATGTCTCTCTCTCTCTTTCTCTCTCCCTTCCTCTCTCTCTCTATAAACATCAATAAACATACATCTACACTAATGAAAGAGAAACATGCAAATTAACTATCACTCTGCCATACCAACAAACCATGCCCATCAGCCAATCAGGAGTGAGTCTGCAAATTAACCCAATCAAGATGGCAACCTTCATGGAGCTGGAGCAAGCAGGAGGCTTGGGCTGCTCCGGTGATGGAGGAAACCAAGCTTCTCACCTGCCCTGGCAGATCCGGGCCTCCGCTCAAGGCTACAAAGTTTCAATTATGAAAGATTACTTGCTTTCAGCTGGCCCTGGCCTCTGTTCAAGGGGGTGCTGAAAAAAAAAAAAAAGGAGGGGCTGGGACCTTGGGTTGCCAGGGAGTGGGAGGGTTTGAAGGGTGATTAGGCCAGAATAGGATGGCAGGGGCTGTTGGGGGTGAGCAGCCTCAGTAGGGATCATTTGAGGGTGATCAGGACAGTGGGTGGGAGAGCAGTTTGGAGTGAGCAGGCCAGTGGGAAGGGTGGTGGGAATGAGCAGGCCAGCAACAGGAGGTGTGGGGGAGAGTTGGTGGTGAGCAGGCTGGCAGGGGGGCATTTGGGGGCAAGCAGACTGGCAGCGAGGGACAGTGCGGACGAGCAGGCTGGCAGGCAGGTGAGTGGCTAGAGCCAGCTGACCTGGATTGTGAAAGGGATATCTGACTGCCAATTTAGGCCTGATCCCTGTAAACTGGTAGGACATCCTTTGAGGGGTCCCAGATTAGAGAGGGTGCAGGCCAGGCTAAGGAACATTCCTCCCCCACTCCCCATGCACGAATTTTGTACACTGGGCCACTAGTTTAAAAATAAAAATAAATTATCTGAAAAAAAAGTAATTTTGAATAATATGCAAATTGACCAAATGGTTGACCACCAGGGTCCTAGTTGGCAAACTGCGGCTCTTTGGCCCCTTGAGTGTGGCTTTTCCACAAAATACCACCACCTGAATGAGTCTATTTTGAAGCAGTGGCTTTAGAAGAAGTTTAAGTTTAAAGAATTTGGCTGTTGATATTTGGCTCTGTTGACTACTGCTCCAGTGGAATGACCAATTGCTATGATGTGCACTGACCACCAGGGGGTAGATGTTAAATGCAGAAGCTGCCCCCAAGCCCTCAGGCCCCAGTCCAGCCAAGGTGGGTACCAGTGGTGGCCCCCTAATCATCCCACTGATTGCTCCACAGATTGGCCCTGATCGCTGGCCAGGCCTAGGGACCCTACCTGTGCATGTATTTTGTGTACTGGGCCTCTAGTTTTATATATAATTGTCAGAATTTACTTACACTTAGTTATACTGTTTGAGACTTTGGAACTATATCATTATGTTCCTATTTAGTAGCAAAAAGAAGTAATATGATTAGCAAAGAGAAAAAAATGTTTTATTTGCCTTTTAGAAAAGCCTAATATTCACTTACTTTTGTCTATTCAAGGAAAACAACATATACTAAATATGATTTCTAATTTTCATAAACTAGTGGCAATATATGTACATTTGGTTTTAAGATTTATGTATTCCTACATAAACTAGTTATGCTCTAACCAGTCTACCTTAACTTTGTACTTTCCCTTCTATGCTGTAAAAGTTGTAAGTCAACAAAACATCTACTACCAGCAAAATGTTAAAGTTTATTGGACCTTAAGGAACATATATTTTAATCCTAGCCTTTTTCATATAAAATAAGTATCTGAGGGCTTGAATGATTTTCCCAAGGACATGTACATCTAGTTAGAAACTGAAATGATTGCCTTCAAAAAAATCACCGAAGTTGAAACAGAGTTCTTTTTTTAAAAAATATATTTTATTGATTTTTTACAGAGAGAAAGGGAGAGAGATAGAGAGTTAGAGACATCAATGAAAGAGAGACATCGATCAGCCGCCTCCTGCACGCCCCACACTGGGGATGTGCCCACAACCACGATACATGCTCTTGACCAGAATCGAACCTGGGACCTTTCAGTCTGCAGACTGACGCTATATCCACAGAGCCAAAACGGTCTTGGCCGAAACAGAGTTCTTTATGCAGAGCCTAAAGGAAGTGTAATATTTACACCAATAATGAGAAAGTTAGACTATACTTACCCCACTATATGCTTCAAAATTTCATCTTTTTTATGTTTTTACAAATCTTTAAAATATTTTATTACTTGACTCACAATTTATACTGAGTGGAAAGGAACATTTAAGAAGGACCCTGTCAATTCCTTATGGAAAGGACCATCCTTATTCTTTTTTTTTAAATTAAATCTTTATTATTCAGATTATTACATTTGTTTCTCTTTTTTCCCCTCCATAGCACCCCTCCACCCAGCTCCCACCCCTCCCTCTGCCCTTAGCTCCCTCCCATTGATCTCATCCATAGGTGTATGATTTTTGTCCAGTCTCTCCCTGTACACCCCTCACCCCCTTCCCCCCTGAGAATTATCAGTCCACTCCCTTTCTGTGCTCCTGATTCTATTATATTCACCAGTTTATTCTGTTGATCAAATTTTTAATTCACTTAATTTTTAGATTCACTTGTTGATAGATATGTATTTGTTGTTCATAATTTTTTGGCTTTTACCTTTTTCTTCTTCCTCTTCTAAAAGAGTACCTTTCAGCATTTCATATAAAACTGGTTTGGAGTTGATGAACTCCTTTAGCTTTTTCTTATCTGTGAAGCTCTTTATCTGCCCTTCAATTCTGAATGTTAGCTTTGCTGGATAGATTATTCTTGGTTGTAGGTTCTTGCTATTCATCACGTTGAATATTTCTTGCCACTCCTGTCTGGCCTGCATCGTTTCTGTTGAGAAATCAGCTGACAGTCATATGGGTGCTCCCTTGTAGGTAATAAACTGTTTTTCTCTTGCTGCTTTTAATATTCTCTCTTTCTCTTTTGCTCTTGGCATTTTAATTATGATGTGTCTTGGTGTGGTCCTCTTTGGATTCCTTTTCTTTGGGGTTCTGTGTGCTTCATGGACTTGTAAGTCTATTTCTTTCAGCAGGTGGGGGAAGTTTTCAGTCATTATTTCTTTAAACAGGTTTTCAGTATCTTGCTCTCTCTCTTCTTCTGGCACCCCCACAATTCTGATGTTGGTACGCTGAAAGCTGTCCCAGAGTCTCCTTACATTATGTTCACATTTTTGGATTCTTTTCTCTTCTTGCTTTTCCAGTTGAATGTTGTCTGCTTCTTTATATTTCAAATTTTTTACTTCATTCTTGCCTTTCTCTAGTCTGCTGTTAGGACTCTGTATAATATTTTTTATTTCAGTCAGTGTATGTTTAATTTCTATTTGGTCCTTTATCATCTTTAGTAGGACCTTTTGCCTCTCTAGTTGGCTCTTTTGTATCGCTAGTTGGTCCTTTTTCATCTCCTCTTGGGTCTCACTAAATTTATCGAATTTTTCTAGCATATTCTTGAAAAACCTTATAAGCGTGGTTTTGAACTCTATATCCAGTTGTTTTTTTTTTCTCCACTTCTTTTGTTTGTGATCCCTTCCCTTGTCTCGGCATTTTCACTATGCCGGGGAAACTTCTGTGTTGGATTCAGCTTTATGATGCCAGAGGCAAAGCCGCAGAAGCCTCTGTTGAGCTTGGGAGGGGTGGAGTCTCAGGGCTTAAGGGACCTCCTTGCCTTTCAGTCGGCCCCGCCCTCCACGGCCCCTGAGTCTCACGTGACTGGGTAATGGCTGGAGCGGTCCTTGTGGGCGCACCCGCAGTGCCTCTAAACGCTGCCTTTCCAGCTCCCGTGAGCACTAGGACCACATGAGTCTAGGTCCCCAGGGTTTCGCCCAAAACAGGGGCCCAGTGGACTCAGAAGTGGCACAGTTGGGAGGGTCTGTCTCCCGCCCACTCGCGAAAGCCAGCGGCACAATCAGCAATCTGTCCTGCGTGCAGCACTGTCTGCGTGCGAGACCAGACCTGATCTTCTGCGACTCCCCTAAATTTCCGTGCATCTCTCCCTTTTCACAGTCCAAACTCCCCCTGTATGAGTTTCGCTGGATCTGGGGTTTAGTGTCATAAAATAAGGGGTTCAATGCCGTTGGGAGTCTCCGTTTCCCTCCTGCCAGAGAAAGCCAGCCAGGTACTCCGGCACCTGCTCTCTCAGCGCGCGCGTCTCAGTACCTCGGCTTTTTGCAGCTCCTCTGGGTCTCCGTGAGCCCCTCTCTTTCCTTCTAGCTGTAGAACTTCCACTCAGCCAGCTTTCCTGTGGTTCTGGATGATGTCCGTTCTGTCTTTTAGTTGTAGTTTTGAAGTTGTTGTGCGAGGCAGCAGTGTAGGTATTTACCTATGCCGCCATCTTGGATTCTCTCCAACCTTATTCTTTAGCAGTGCTCAAATAATAGAGACCTCTTGGACAAATGGACATGGAGGCTTTTATACTATTCTCAAAATGAAGGATCAGGTTTTAGCATTCATATTAGAATCAACTGTTATCGTTTTATTTTGGTGTTCATTAGAAAATAAATTTAATGTTTCCTCTTATTTTATAAAATTCAATATAAGCTGAATATGCAACACAACACACTTATACAATCATACAGGAATCAGATTTTGAGATAGAAATATTCATTGCACTGAATTTGGTTTTGTTCTTGGATTTATCTTTACTTTTTATTTTTAAATAAAAAGTCACTGGAGTTCATGAATTGATCATGAATTCCATAAAATTACAAATAAGATACCAAATATCCAGATAAAAGTGAAAAGTGTTTCACTTGACTTTTGGATGCACATATTTGACTGCAGCTCTAGCTTGATAAAAAGACTGACTGGCTCTCAAATGATAGCTAGAGTTAGCCTGTCAACACAAGAACCAGAAATATTGCTTTCATCTCTTCATAAGGACAGATTACTTAACATGGTTAGAGAATAAGCTCTGGAATAACACAAAGTTGGTGATAAGTGGTAGAACTCATCCCTCAAGTGAATTAAAAATCTGATGAACAGAATAAACTGGTGAATATAATAAAATCATGGGCATAGATAGAAAGTGGACTGATAATTCTCAGAGTGAAAGGGGTGAGGGGGGTTCAGGGAAAGACTGGACAAAAATAATACACCTATGGATGATGACAATGGGGAAGGAGGTAAAGGCAGAGAGAGGGGTGGGAGCTGGGTGGACGGGAGCTATGGGGAGAGGGGAAGAGAAACAATTGTAATAATCTGAACAATAAAAAATAATAATAATAAATAAAAATATAAAAATATATATTTCTGTTTACCATAAGTAATATTTTAGTGATTAAATGAGAGTATATATAAAGCACATAACCATGTGTTGTCATCTGGTTGGCAACTATTCCATGTATATCCCTTCTCTTTATATGCTCAAATTTCTCTGTCAACTTTTACTTATTGAAATACTGGTACTTTTACTTAACCTCTCTTTACAGAATTTCTTGGTGTTCCTGGTAGAGTGAATCATATCTTCCTCTACCAACTGTTTACCTGAGGGTTGCCCCTTTTTTGCAGCAATTCTCTTTTCATTAATATGAACTTTAGTTACACCTGTGACACTCAATATTAGTGGCTCCTGACTCTTTGCATAACTCATTATTGTATATTAAATGTACTTGATTTTCAATAAAAATATTTTTTTCACTGAGCTAAAATAATGAAATATTACAAAAAATAACTCTACTGAGAAGTGTTATGTGATGTCTTCTTCTTATTATATATCTGATTAGCTTGAATCAGGTTTTATTTCTTCATTTCTAAATACATAGCTAAAATATGTCTTTGTGTTGTCAAAACATTGTCATTCCTTAAAAAGTGTGATAATTGGTATATACTTACATTGAATGTAGCCTTCAAGTCTGCATCTACATTATCAAAATATATTGCTCATTTTGCTTACTTTGCATAATATTTGCATTGATAATAATTTCTTTCAAAGCATTAGAATTAATTTTACTAGCCTAGCCAATATGTTGCTAATAAATTAAAATTTAGGTGTTGGCCAATTCTGGAAATTATTTCCAGTATAACATATATAAAGCTCCTAAGAGATGCTAGTGTAATGTCAAAGACACTAAAGAGAAAAGTATCCTTTGGATTATGTGTAATAATAGCTAGGACCATATATTTTAATACTTATAAGAAACTCACCCATTTGTTTTATTTTAAAAAGTAAACTTTCCCAATTTCTCCTGTTATTTTTCACTTGAACCTAATTACACCTGAGGTAACAGAGGGAAAAAGAAAGACGATTTTAATCATAAGTCATTGATATTTGAAAATATAATTAACATCCAAAACTAAGAAGAAAATAATACACTCTTTAAATTTAAATCCTTAATGTAAAAATATTTGGTTTATAATATTGGGAAGTATGAGGAAGGATTATATCTAGTCTCATTATCTATTTACTATAATGTATAATTTAGTACTTTTTTGCATAGATGGAAGATATATCTTCTTTTAATTATACCATATTCTGTACTTCCTGAAGTGTTACATGTTAATTGTTACTACTCAAAACCAGATATATGGTTTAATAATGCCTGAGCTGTTTCAAGAGTAAATATTAATTACATCTGTGATAAGTTTATTATAGAGTTGCAAACTTTTCTCCTTGATAGATTAAATGCAAAATTAAATACTACATCCAAATAGGTCATCCTGGGTCATGAATCTGCCTTCTGCTTTGATTCTTCCAGTCCAAAACAATTTTTTTTGGTAATCTAGTAATCTAGAGGAGATATTTAAGTTACTTCTGTAGGACCAGTTAGATATGGACCAGAAAAAGGGGCCCTTTTTATGAAATAATTCTATAATTCCTCATATAAATAAGTTTGGGGAATTTTCATAGCAGCAATAATAGTATCCTGAATATATTTATTACTTATGTATATCAAAATTTTTTCACCTAATAGATTTCCTTTCAAAGGAGATAGACAAATCCTTTAGTGCCTGCTATAAAATTAACCTTTATGTTCTCAACATCTGTACTTTCCAAAGCTGTGTTAAACCTGTACAACTCAGAAAAACCAAAAAGATAGCACTTATCAGAATTATCTCAAAGAGGAATATATTATAGTAATGGACAGACTCTCTAGGGAGGGTATTAACCATGAGTTATAATCAGAAACGTAGGAAAAATTCCCATTATGACCTTTAAAATCACTCTGAAACTAAGTTAGGAATAGAGAAAATCCACTGACATTGCATACTTGATAGCTTTAACTTGTTCAAACTATCATTTTATGCATCCTACTAAAGTTCTCATTACTTTTTAAATTTTTATTTATTTTTCTTTATCAGTCATTGATATTTTATTCTAGTATTTCCCTCACTTCCATCTGATGATTCTAAATTCTTGGTAATTTTATCCAAGCATTCATAAGATATTAAACATGCATATGTATATGTTATATGTATATAATATCAGTAACATGAAATTGGCATTATATATGCATATAAAATTTCTAACTTATGGCATTTTCTCAGAAATAAAGAATTATGAAAGAGAATATTGATAAAAATATATATTTACACACACACACACACACACACACACACACACACATATATATATATAAAAGTCAAAACGACCAAATGACTGAACAACTGAATGACCAGTCGATTAGCCGCTATATGTGCATTGATTGACCACCAGGGGGCAGACACTCAACATGGGAGCACTCCCACTACCTCCCTCGGCCCCACCCCTGACCAACCTCCTACAGCCCTGACCACTGGCTAGGCTGAGGGACCCACCCATGCACAAATTCACATATTAGGCCTCTAGTATTATATACTTTTACAATGTGAAAAACACAACTAACATCTCAAGTGCATTTATTTATGGTATTTTTTAGATTAAAAGTAAAAAGGGAGAAAATTGCTCTTTTATAATGTCATATTTTGTTTTAAAAAATAACACCCAAAATATAAAACCCAGAAATTAAAATTTTGTTGACTAAAATCTTAAAGTGTTATAAGAAACCTAAATTTAACTTCAGAGCAAGTACATATACAATTACTATATATTGACAATCACTAGGTGTGGGGTGTCATTTACTAACAATTTCGTATTGGAGAAAAATTTGTCCAACACAAATTTCATTTGTACTGCAAAAGTCAAAGTTATGTTTTGTACTTGATTTTTCTCAAAATATGTAATAAAAGCTATAAATAAATTGCTAATTTTAATTTGCATAACAAAGTATTGAATATTGCATATGACTATTCAACCATATTATCATAAATATTTGGATTAAAATAATTTGAAATGGCAAATTTCTTATTCTGTATTTTCTAAATGATTTGGAAAACATGTATGCCTTTTATAATCAGAACAGAACATTTTTCCCCAAACAAAATAAAATGGTTTTTGAAAAAAAAGTGTTTCCTTTTTGTATATGTTTTTCAAGTCTGCCCTCTCAATCAATATCTCACTGGTAAGCACAGGAGTTTCTTGCTCCTATCTTTGTATTTTTAATCACTAACATATGCTTCATTTTAGCACTGGATAGAATACAGATTTTGTATTTTAAGTTGTTTTGTGTTGATATGCACAACCATCCCCAACTTAAAGGCTAGTTCATTGAACAAGAAAATTAGTATATAAGCATATTCTGGCTAAAATGAGAGTGCTACAGATGTCCAAACTATCTAGATCAAGAAGAGTATATTGTTTTAATTCAAAATGATATCACTTTGCATATATCATTGACATTATTGATTATGCTGGTTAATATGATGCTCATACTTTATGTTATTTTCTATCAGTAAAACAAATAATAAACTCAAGTTTGTATTAACATATCTCTAGGTAATTGTCATGAGAATTGCTAACATCACATATGGCATTTGTAGGATTATTATAAGTGATCTGTAACGGGGATATTTGGGATTGTACTTGGCCACTCATCATGCAAATTTAAAGGCAAATCTTGCTAGAAATAACCTAAAACAAATCTTTTCATAATTATTTTCCCCAGAATATGATAAGTTGACAAGTGTGAATCATCGAATTTGACTAAACTTTATTTAAATCTTCTCTTAGCTATGTTGAGAATTTCATATCATACTAATAGTAAATTTATTTCAATCACTGTTATTTGTATTCTTATCTCTAGTGCTGTGCATTTATTCTAAGTCCTTGGATATACTCTCAAATACTTTGTTTTCAGTGAAACATCTGTGTGTTACCACCCGCCTCAACCACCCTGCAAAAATGTGGATTCTGGCAAGCTATCAAGAACAAACTGACATCCCAGATATGCATAGCTGCAGGTGGGTCTAGGTCTTCCATCTGTGGCACATGCCACTTAGGCAGTCATTTGACAATGTTTATATAGGTTGGAATACTATGTGAAAGGCAAAATTAAAAACATATATCTAACCAATATTGGCATATTTTCTTTCATTTACCTTTTTTAAAAGAATTTTTTGTATTGATTTCAGAGAGGAAAGGAGAGGGAGAGAGAGATAGAAACATCAATGATGAGAAAAAATCACTGATCAGTCACCTCCTGCACACCCCTACTGGGTATCAAGCCAGAAAACTAGGGCATGTTCCCTGACCTGGAATAGAACTGTGACCTCTTGGCTCATAGGTTGATGCTCAACCACTGAGCCAGCCCAGCCAGGCTTTCATTTATCCTTTGGTTATATTGCTAAATGAGTATAAAATCAACCTTGGTAGTATGCTACAAAATTATTACTCATAAAAATTTCCCAAATAAATATTATTGCTGTGATTATTGCAACAGATTAATTTTTTTCATTTATTTAAAAATACAATATAATTTTTAGAGGGTTTAATATATTCCCCTCTATTTTATTTTGGAAATTTTCCTATTAACATGATACAGTATAAAGTGGTAGCTTCTAACTCTGAACTTTTGAAATTTTACTATATGAATCTCTCTTCTATGATTCACGTACACATTTAACTCTCAGGATGGTTTCACTTTGAATATGATATTGTTAAGTCTAACTATTAATTATAATGTCTTTCTAATTATTAGAAGTTTTTCCTTTAAAGAAAATTTCAATGAACAATAGAAAAATAAGCAATTTTTTTGTTATAAATAAGCAGGCCTTCCTAAGCCCTATTATATAGCTTAATTTCAAATATTTATTTCTGTCTTATTCATCTTCAAGGAACAGATGTTCAACTAATAAATGATGAAATAATTGTTTTTCTCTGGCAATGGATAACATACTTAGTTTTTAAGATTTTTATTGATTTTAGAGAGGATGGGAGAGGGAGTGAGAGACAGAAACAGCAATGATGAGAGAGAATCATTGATTGGCTGCATCCTGCACACCCCACATTGGGGATCGAGCCCTCAAGCAGGACATGTACCCTGACCAGGAATCAAATCTTGATCTCCTAGTTCATAGGTTGAAGATCAATCATGGAGCAACAGACTGGGCCATTTTTTAAAATTTTATTTTAATATTTCAAGACAAATCAATTCTTAATTTTATACTTAGTGTTCTTTTGTGATTTGCCAAAGAAATATTTATATACCCTAAATACAGAAAGATCTCTCTTTTAGCTTTATTCTTTATATTTCATAGGTGGAGCTTTTAAATTTAAGTGTATGCTATACTTTGAATTAATTTTTGTTGATAGTGAAAAAGTAAGGGTTGAAGTGTTTAGCTCATCTCTCAAGTGTGTATTCATTTGGACTAATATAATTTGCTGATAACCTCATCTTTTCCTTTTTTATTTAACCTACCATCTTCATTGAAAATCAGTTAATGATATACTTGCCAGTTTATTTATAGTATCCCTATTTTGCTTTATTCGTATACGTATATAATCTCATTAATTTCACATTATCTTGAGTCCAATTATTTTATAGTAATATTTGAGAAAATACATCCTCCATATATTTTATTTTCAAAAAATTACTGGTTACCATAAATCCTCTGAATTTCCATGTGTATTTTTTGTGTAATCTATTACTAGGAAAATAAGAAATTCTTCCAAGAATGTGAATGGAATTGCATTGAATCTATATGTAAATTTGGTGATAATGGAATGTAAACACGACTGATTCTTCAAATCCATAAGTACTTTGTTTTCAGAATATATCTTGCTCATATTTTGTTAAATTTACCCTGAACAATTCATATTTTTATATTATTGTAAAGTGACATTGTCTTTTCAAATTCATGTTCAATTGTTTACCAATTTGTAGAAATATAATGAATTTTTATGTTGATACTAGAGGCCCAATGAACAAAATTTGTGCAAGAGTAGGCATTCCTTACCTGGGCTGTCAGCACTGGCCTCCCACCCAGGAAACAAGTGTTCCTCTGGCTGCTGGCACCTGGGACCCAGGCTTCCCTCCGGCCACTGGCAGGCATCCGTGACTTGGGCTATCCCCCGGCCTACAGCAGGTACCTGGGATCCAGGCTTCCTTTGCTGCCCGGGCTTTGTCCTGAAGGTCGTCCAGAAGGACATCTAGTCTAATTAGCATATTATGCTTTTATTAGGGATCCATGCACTTTGAAAGGAACTGTGGACCATGTTAAAAGGAACCATGAGCCATGAGGCTACAGTGGGCAAAGGGAAGGATCTTGGTCCATCCTCCATGCTCTCAGCCAGCCTCTGCTGCTGTGGCCCTCAGCTTCCTGTCTGCTGGCAGCCCCGCTCCTGCCACCACTGCTCCCATGTGCTGATGGTGCCGGCCCCTCTTGCACCTGTGTGGAGCAATTGGGGCCAGAGCTAGCAGAAGGTGCAAGCAGTAGTGGCTGCCCCGATTGCCCTTCAGGAGCAGGGGAGGTGGAGAAGCCATCAAAGGTGATCAAGACTGGTGCTAGGAGCTGGCACTGGGTGGGAGCAGTGGCTCTGGAGCTAGTAGCAAGTGCGAGTGCTGGGTGGGACTGCAGCATGTGGGAGCAAAGAATTTTCAGTAACCACCAGAGCTCACCCTGATGACAGTGACTGGTGCCCTACTTTGGTCTGGCATCCCTGTTCACCTGCTCCACCATCCTGCTGTGACTGATGCCCACTATGTTCCATGCTCTGCCACCTGCTGCTGATACCTGCCATGTTATATGTGCACCTTCTGGTAGTCAGAGCACGTCATAGCGACTGGTTGTTCAGTTGTTCAGTTGTTCTGCCATTTGGTCTATATTAGGGCTTTATATAATAAATTATTATAGGTAACATCTATGTCTTTTTTAGGTTCATTAGTTTAGATAGTATTAGTTATATTCCTTCAATTTTCACCTGCACTATCACAACTTAGGGAAAAAAATGCACACAAAATAACCCACTCTTTCAGCTTTATAACATAATATTTCATGTTTTCTAACCCCTCAGTTAAAAGTATTATTTCATTTCAAATGACTTGAGGATTTTCCAGACAATGCTGCTGTGGACAAAAAACATAGTCCATGTATAGCAATCATATACTTTCCTTGGAAGAAATGAAGTCACTAGGGATGGGCTAATACAAAATTATTCAGTTAATATTAGATAAAATTATAATAGATTAGCTAATCCTGTATAATTAAAGCCTAATATGCAAATTGTCCCTTTGACCAGGAGTCTGACCAGGGAGCAGTCACTAGGGACTTATCTGAGCACAAATTTTGTGCACTGGGCCTCTAGTTTATAATGTGTACTAGTTTTCATTGTTTAGCATCCAGAAATTACATTACATTGGAATCTTTTGTATATAAAAAAATAAAGCTTTCATAATCAAATGATACTCAGCAGAAAAGACATACAATCCAAGACATACAATAAGAAATGGAACTCAGCAGCTGGAATCTGTAAAGCAGACTACTGGGGCGGAGAGGAAGCTACATAACAAAAGAGCTCCAGAGTAAAAATTTAAGGGGTGATCTTGAACATTGGAGTACACACTTATAGTACATGCAAGGGATAAGAATTAATAAAGCCTTGCCAAGAATAAATTCAAGGGCAAGAAAAGCTAGGATGATTTAAGATGAAATGTTCCTTAAATTTAAGCAGGGCTCAGAGATGTCGAAGTTTCAATCAGCCAGTTCAGAGAACATTAATTGAACAATTCTGATATTCAGTAGAGACTCAAGAAAGTCCATGTATTGTAGTAAGGCTTAATTAACCCTAGAGTAAAGAGTATGTTATCCTCCTCTAACAAAATTTGAAAGTATTAAACTGATCCTCACAGAGTTTAACTTCCTCCCCAAAACTCCACTTTAAGGAATACTACTGCCAAAAGCATTAGATTAAAAGTCCACCTCAGCCCACAAATTGATCTTAATAGTCACAGTGCTCAACAAATCAAACATAAGCATCACAAGCTTAATAAAATAATAACATAGCTTTTTATAAGACCATATGGAAAGAAAAGGAAAAAATGTAGTATAGAAATACTATCTCTAGCAGATGGGAATTCGGTACAGAAGAGCATGAAGAATATAAATGAAAGAAATTATATAAAATAAGAGAAAATCTTTCCATTGAACAAGGATGATAGTGTGACCATTAAAAAATATTATTAATCTATCCCTCTCCAAATTAGTTTAAAAACAAATTTTTGAAAATAGCATATTTGTAAGAGTGTCTATTAGCTAAGGTCCATAAAACTAAAACAAAACATATAGGGAACAATGGTTAATTTGGTTAGTATAAAACATCAAGGTATATCACTTTCTCTGAATATTGACTTGTGTTTAATTTACTTGAATCATCTGTACAGCTGATTTAATTTGTCATGATTTCATTGTAGCTTACTGGCTGACACATTGCTCAGATGACTTTTTTAAATTTTTTTCAGTTTAATGATCTCAAGTAAAACTACACAATCTGGAGAGAGAAGAAAGCAGAGAAACATAAAAGAAAAATGGGAAAAAATAGAGGAAAGAAAAATGAGAGATGAAGGAGGTAGATGTAGGAGAGAAGAAATAGCCGAAAAGTCACCAACAAACTGGACATTATGGTTCCACTAGAGGCCTGATGCACAGAATTCATGCAACAGTAGGCCTTTCTTCCCCCAGTTCTGGCACTGGCTTTCCTCTGGCACCTGGAACACGGATTCCCTTTGGCTGCCAGCTGCCACCCAGGACCTGGGCTTCCCTTACAGCCCCAGCTTCATCCAGAAGGACATCAGATCTAATTATCATATTATGCTTTTATTATTTTAGATTCCTTTTAGGGTTCTCTTCTTCCATTTTTCCTTAACCCTGTTCTTTATGTAAAGGAAGAATTTGTTTTACTAATCATATCTCCCTTACATATAAGTACAACCTTACTTTGCTTCTACTAAAAGAAATTTTTCAGAGAAGTTTTAATTTAGGTGGATGGCAAAGGATAGGAAGTAGGTCACTAAGCTTTAACTGTACTCCTCTACCCCTCACATTAGGGTCTTATCTTCTGTCAGTCCACACATTTCCATAAGGAGCGACACAATTGATGTTAGGAAGTTCAGTTTTCACATACATCATCTTGGAAAATTGACAATAAAAGTTGTGGACTATTAGTAAATTAGGGTATAGTAAATTTGGGTACAGCCTCATCCACACAGAAGATCAGTGAAATAAAAATTACAGGCAAAGAAACACAGATGTTTTTAATCTTTCAGGTGCCAAACTAAACAAATGCTCTATTAGATTTGGAGGAACAAAAGAGAAAACGTAATTTTCACAAAGACATATTTCTGATACTTTCTGTCTAGGTTTTCCTACATTCTTTTTACCTACAATAATAAAAGTGTAATATGCTAATTAGACCAGAGAAAACCAGGGCTGCCAGGTCAAAGCCCAAAGCCGAGGTCTCAGGTACCTGGATCCTGGGTGCTAGAGGGAAGCCAGGGCTGGCAGCCAGGGGAAAGAAGGCCTACTCTTGCATGAATTTCATGCAACGGGCCTTTAGTTTTATTATAATACTTAATATGTTTATCTTTGCTGAGAAACAAAAATGTAATAAAACACTGTACACAATAGCAAGCTCTGTGGAAGGAGAAGGATTTATAGACCTAAGGGAAAGTGGTGAAGGCAAGAGGTTGACAACAAAACAAAAAGGCCCACAGTCTGATTTAATCAGACTTTAATCAGAGACTTAGGGAATTTTGGCATATATCTCTGTAACATACACACTCTCCCTCAATATATGTGTGTTTGTATGTGTGTGTATATAGTTACTATATAATTATTAATACATAACATAATTTTATAAAATACTATATTGATAAAATATTACCCCTCACTTTTTAAATACTACCTGCAGTTTCTTTCCTTCCTCACTCTACTCTTAATAAATGACCCCTCCAGCAGCTGCCTTCCCTGTGAGTTCTGCACCAATCCCCACTGATAATTGCATGTGTTAAGCATAATGTTTTCACAGCTGCAAGCAGGATTTTTAAATAGCAAAGGTGCACTGAAGCCATCCTCAGCAATTAATAAATACAATATTAACAATATTTGCACTTGTGCCTTTTTTTACTCTGAGCATACCAAAGCACTTTACAAATAAACATGTGTTATTAACCTAATTTTTTACAGATGGGGAGAAAACCCACTAGATTCAGGTTAAGGCCACATAAGTGACTTTCTTGAACATTGCCCAACAAATCAGATGTGTGACCTTGAATAAAAGCCAGGCCTCCAATAGGGCCTCTTGCTTTGCTTTGTGAAAATCTACCCCCTATTAACATTTGAACTTTAAATGAGCACCATTTAATAAACTTTGCACATCACCATATTTGTGATAATATTTGCCATGAAAACCTCTGTGTCATTTCTGATTTCCAGTAATTTTTTCCATATACTGTGAAAGCAAACATTACCTTTTAGAGAGATTTTTACAGGGAAAGAAAAGCTCAAATCAACCACTCAGTCAATGAATGATGTGTATTCTCTGAGGTCCTGCTGGTGGGACCCATGGGAGCAAAGGGGGAAAAGTTGATAATGGAGATAAGGATAGTGATGTAGGGTCCTGGATGGCTTTCAGAGGATGAAAATCAGGTAAAGACTCTAAGAGAAATAAAAGGAGATCTGTTTAATGAAATGTTTGCTACCCAGCTACCAAAGCTCATGAACCCTTTTTGTTTATCAACATTGAGAGATTAGATATTTTAAGATTATATCTCAAGTTCACACTAATGCCCAAAGGTTAAACTTGTCCAATTTTTAATAAACTGTGCCCTGCCCTACTTTCAACTATTTTATGAGCTCTGCAGAAACATGAGTTTTGTGTTATATAACTATAGCCACATTACATTAGTTTTAAAAAAGACTATAAAAGCATGTTAATCTTCATGAACATATATGTCCTCTATTTTAAACATTATGGTCCTAACAGATTTTTTTGTTTGTTTGTTTGTTTGTTTGTTTTTGTCTTTTATCTTCTGGAACATTCTACAATCACTCTTCTTCAAGTCATTTAATACTTCATATATGACAGTACTAAATAAAAATATTTAAAAAAATACTATTAGATTTGTTAATTTAAGTTCCCATATCATAAATATATCTACTTATCATTGTGATATTTTAAAGCATTATTTTTATAAAAGACAGTACATACAAAGGCATAAAAATTAGAATAATAATCTTATATTTAACAGAAATACAGCTATTTCTTATTAAGATTATGCACAGACTTCCATATATATATATATATATATATATATATATATATATAAAACATTTTTTTAAGTTAAAGAGCAACTGAAACACAAGTGAGATTATATATAATGACAAGTAAAATTCTTCTATTGGTAAATAAGTTTTCAAAATAAATGAGAGTTAAATTATTATAAAAGAAAGACTATAGGTTTATGCCATTGACAAGGGTATTCCAAAATGACACTATTTAATCAGTCAAAATCCTGTTCTTAAGTGTTACATTCTGAAAATCATAGAATTATAAATTCTTTTTAGGGCTCTATAGGTTGCAAAGCTCTTATTATGCCCATCATATTTAAGTCCTATAGCAATCCTTTGAAAGAGGATTTATTATTTTCTTTAAAATTCTTTTTTTATTTTTAATTGAATGAGTATTTTTTACTTTATAACATAATAAACATTCTTTGAAAAAGAAACTATGAAATAAAAATGAAATGCATATTTAAAAATATAACATTCCTCTTTGCTTCACCATCTCCAGTTTTCTACCTCAGTTGAACAAAATAAAACAGACATGTTTTATATAGACTAGTCACATATTCATATATGCATTTTCTTATTGCCATTATGCATATAAGTGGATATTATGCATATGCTCTAAAAACTTGCTTTAAAACTAGGAATTGAATTTTGAGAGATTTATATACCAAAAAAAAGTACATTTGTCATATATTACCAAGATATGCTTAATATCTAAATAATCCTCAATTTCTAAACATTTCTATTTTTTCCAGGTTTGTTTTTATTTCAAGTAATGCAAAAAAGAACAATGAACAGCACATTTTTAGAACATATATAATAATAAAGGCATAATTTGCTAATTAGACTGGATGTTCTTCAGGCCCACTTTCTGGACAAAGCTGTATTTTCTTTCTTTAAATTTACTTTTCTTTGGTAGCTCTTAACAACCATTCACTGGTTCCAGAGTTTATTATCCTGATTGAGAAAATGTGAAATGAAGTACCTCAGCCACTTGAGTTGTAAAACTATCACATCATTTAGCTTGGTAATGGGATTTGTGTTCCACAACTCTCCATTCTTATATTCAGAGAAAGCCAATATAATTGGGGTGAGTTTGTGGGAAAATATTTGAAATGAACAAGTAGATGAGACTTTTCTTTCCTCTAAATCACTGAACATACATTTCTTATTGAGAAAGGAAAATTATCACTCTGTGAAGTATATCTGAGGCAAGAGTATTCAACAATGAGTAAGAAATATAGTTTGGCAGAAGTCGATATAAGAACTACTTTTTAACTTATCAAGGAAGGAGAAACAAATAAAATGATTTTACTGCTGTGAATGTTATTCTCTATCATGAATTCACAGGGAAATATTGTGAAACAGACATTTTTATTAGTGCCTACCTAAAGTCAAGAAACATTTGATTTCCATCAAGTAATTAATTTAAATATATTAACTGATCAGTTGATTGATTGGATTAATTAATGGAATGTTGTCTATATGTTAGCAATTGGGGATATAATTCTGAATGTATATTTTAATGAAGAAAATACCTTCTTTGCTTTCTAGGGATTTTTTCTCTTTCAAAAATTATCTATATTTGCTGAGACCGGTTTGGCTCAGTGGATAGAGCATCAGCCTGCGGACTGAAAAGTTCCCAGGTTCGATTCCGGTCAGGGGCATGTACCTTGCTTGCGGGCACATCTCCAGTGTGGGGCGAGCAGGCGGCTGATCGATGTCTCTCTCTCATCGATGTTTCTGACTTTCTATCCCTCTCCCTTCCTCTCTGTAGAAAATCAATAAAATATATTTTTAAAAATTATCTATATTCAAACCTGAAGAAATAAAATGATTTTTCAATTTGGATCTAAGTGGAAGGAAAATTTTAAACTACTTCCTAGATTTAGTGCATCCAGTGGAAGTCATGGAAATGCTGGAAGATTCTGAATTGGAATCAAATTCTCTAAAATGCTCCCATTACCATTTCAAGATAAAAGGCACAAAAAATACATTAATAGTTATAAAATATGTCAATTGGTTCTTTACAGAGTTTTACCATTTGTGTGTTTAATGTTTGGTGTATTTATTCTACAGTATGCATTATTTTTTTAAGTATATTTTATTGATTTTTTTTACAGAGAGGAAGGGAGAGGGATAGAAAGTCAGAAACATTGATGAGAGAGAGACATCGATCAGCCGCCTCCTGCACGCCCCACACTGGAGATGTGTCCGCAAGCAAGGTACATGCCCCCGACCGGAATCGAACCTGGGACCTTTCAGTCTGCAGGCTGACACTCTATCCACTGAGCCAAACCAGTCCGGCAACAGTATGCATTATTAATGAATCCTTTAAATATAGTTGAGTTGTATGAAAAATTCTTTATAATTATTGTAACCCAGCTATATTCATAATGTAATATTTAAGTAATACACATAGCAAGCCATATTTCTAAGTGCCAAAATTTGTTAACATATTTAAAACTCATTGCATCTCTATGAGAGAGGTACTAATATTATCCCCACTTTCAGGTGAGGTAACTGAAGAAATAACTAAATCCCAGGTCCACAGCTATTAGCAGTGGACCTGTGATTAAGAAAGAACAAAGCTATACTTCATGTTTTTTTCAGTTTTGCTTTGTATGCAGAGATAACAATAAAGCAATCCCATGTACCCATAACCCTGTTTCAATAATTAGAAACATATTTGTCCAATGTTGTTTCAACTATGTACTGCCCATATGTGCACTTTTAATATATTTTGGTAGAGTATAAGTGACTAAGTGACTGCCTTGAATCTGCAGCCAAACAATATTTCCTTTTAGTGGAAGATAATGATTTTATTGACTTGGAAGAACTTTCTTCTTAGTATGATAGCAGAATTGGCAAAAGAAACAATTAAAAAAAAATGTCTTTCTTTTGACCCAGAGGAACTAAGGAAAGCTAAGTCACAAATAACTATTTCTGATATGGAAGTGCAAGTACAATCAGGCTTGAACAGAGAGTGACACTGGACAGAAGAGAACCTAGATTTAGAAATTTGTAAGAAGCACAATATAATGCTGGGAGTGGACAAGCAAGCTGTTTCCCAAGAAAGCCAGGTAGAAAACACTGAACATACATGGAGATCTAGTTAAAGTTAAATTCATTCAATATTACCTTAATACTGATAAGAACAAAAATGTGTCACAGTTACCTGAAAGTTCAGAGAAGGCAGGATTAAGTGATGTCAAAAATATTGAACCAATGGGAATATATATCACACTTAGTAATTTTCTTCCACAGGCAGGATGTTCCCTCAACTTAGGGCAATAAAGAGCCATATACACCAGGGCGGGAGGGAAGGGGCGAGGTAGCAGGGGAGGGGAAGAGAGATATAGATAGAGATGATAGAGATAGATATAGAGATAGAGATAGAGAGACTCTTTTAATGCAACTGTGTTCTTAAATATAAGAAAATATGAGAAAAAAAAATCTCTAGACTCCTTTTTAAAATCTACACTAGTTAACAGCTGCCAAGGCATACAAATGGATAATAAATGTGAAATTCAGGTAGCCGCTGGAATTATAATTTCTTCAAAAGAGGAGAAAGGGTACGACTCTATTCATGTTTCTGTACATTAAAGTGGTAAAACCAATGTGAACAATTCTTGCCACTCACCCTGCAGTCATATGTTTGCCAGTAGTATGGAAAACAAAACAAACAGCCAAATTACTGGTTTGCTGGTCCTTGGAATAAAAGTTGTAAGAATATCTAAGACCATCATGGATCCAGGAAAGCCAGCAATTTTTTTTTTCTATACACTAATACCTGGCTAGTTGAGATGTGCTCACATTCACTAAGGATTAAGGACATGCCAACTTTAACTCCTTCCTGTCTTCTCTGCAGATCCAGAATCATGTAATTCCCTGGAATCATCTGATGATGACAGTGTTATTCTTTGGAATTTGTAAAGTATCCAGAAGTTGACTTACAAACCTGAGACATTCTGGATTTCCTACGTTTACATTGAGTGTTAATTAAAACATAGTGTATAATTCCAGCTTATTTTAATCCTCTAGTATGGAAGTTTCCAAGCCTGGTACTATTTATATTTTGAGCTGAATAATTATTTCTTTGAGATGATGATGTGTGTTGTACAATGTTCAATAGCATCTGTGGCTTTTACCCACTAGATGCCAATAGCATTTCCAACTGGGACAACCAAAAGTATCTCCAGACATTAAGAAATATCCATCTGAGAGAAAAATTGCATCACATTGAGAACCACTGGTCAAGTATTGGACCATTAGGCCAGGGCCTATACTCCATTCTGAAAGATACTGTAAGTCATAATGGCCAAATCATTTCAAAATTTGACAACTTAAAATGGTTATCATACTTAATTATACACACAGTACTATATTCATCTGTGTTTATTGTGTTTCCCTTACTAAATCCCAATTCTCTTTCAAAACATTTTCTTAAGAAATTAACAAACCAAATTCCTCCAATTTCCTGTGTTAATACTAATATGTATTTTTAATAGAACGTTTTTATATACAACCACATAAATACAATTAATAATAATTTCTTAAAATTATCTAGTATATAGCTGATATTCTAAAGTCACCTATTGTTTCAAAACAGTTTTAATGTTGACTCAGGTGAATAAAGATCCAACAAGATCTACACACTGCATTTTGAGTGATATGTCCTTATGTGTCATTTTTACTCTAGGGAATTATCCACCTTTCTTCCTTATTTTCTTCTGGCCATTTATTAATTGAATAAATGAATGAATTTGTTCTGCAGAATTTCCCACATTCCCACATTTAGTGACATGTGCTTCATGTATGACACTCTGTGTTATAGGAAGACAAATATAAGTTTAGGAAACTTACATTTTCTGTAATAGTAATTACATTTACTCTTTGCTCTGGAAGGAAACATCTTCATTGTACTGGACACTAAGCATCTCCTCACCTTGCCCTTAAGGGAGATACTATTTCTATCTTCCAAGGAAAACCTCTATACAAATATCATTGAAAAGAGCCATCAGTGTCTCACTCATAAAACATTCGGAGGCAGGAGAGATCTGTGCAGAGCTGTCTCATTATATTTTTTCAACTCTCATTTCCACATCACCTTGAATTCTGGAGAACTGTCTAAATATGCCACTTCATTGGCCATTCTTGCTAATCTGATCTTCAGAGGCTGGGAACAAGATCCATTCAATTGTTTCTTACAACATTAAGGTTATTCTTAATAAGATTCAAGAAGCCTAATGAAGACAACCACAAGTACTGGCTAAATTATGCCCTCCAATTTACTAGACCCAGCTGGCCAAACAAATCAGTTTTTCACATAGAAACCTGTGTTTTTCTCCATACGTTCAACACTGACCTTTCCACTTGGCTTACGGCATTACTCCAGGCATAGCAGTTGCATTAATGATTGCACAGACTCTGCTTTGGCTGGTAAGAAACACGTTTCAGGAAATCACTCATAACACACATGACCAGGGAGTCCAGGCTGCACTGAATGCCTTCCAGGGCCATTGCAATGTAATTGATCACTTCAGTTAAAGTCAGGGATACATTTGGTACCAAGGTTTCTAATTTGTTGACTCACATTATAGAGATAACTGCCTCCAAGGAGCACATAAATAATGAATCAGTTAGCCCTCTGGGAAGTACCCCAAGCAACCAAGAGTAGCCTCATTTTGAAAGGACACCCATAGTCATATGTGGGCTGCATGATCTGCTGTTAGAGTTTCATAAAACACCTGAAGGTTACTTATAATTACCCCTAAGTTACAAATAACTGTGTTTTTTAGGAGAGGAGTAAGTTAGTTCATTCTTACAGGTAAGCAATACAATGCTAGAAAAATTTATAGGGTCCCTAGAAGGAAAGCATTTTCCAAAATTGTGGGCTCTTGCAAGTTGAACTAATATCCAATGGGAGAGGGCAGAAGTTGAGAAATGCCTCCAATATAGTCTCCCCCGAAATTATTAAGCTTTAGGTTTCCAGATTCAGTTTGAATAATTGATCTAATTCTTATTTTGCAGGGAGTGCTCAGGTCACCAGCAGAGTAGCATGTATAAATCCCACAGAATGACTAAATGATGGCTCTGGAATGTGTGTATAAGAGACATCCAAAGACTTTGAAAGGTATTTTGTGTTGGAACTGTAGTTGCTGGGGGCCTCTTCTCTGTTCAAGAAAATGGAATTAAAAAATAAGCATATCCTAAGAATAGACCATATGTTAAGCCATTTAAAAAAGTCTCAAAAAATTAAAAGGTATTGTCATCAGAGATTGTTCTTCAATCACAAAAAAAAAATTAGACATAATAACAAAAGAATATTTTGGAAATTCAAAATATGTAAATATCAAACAATATACACTTAAATAATCCATGGGCTGAAAAACAAATCATAAGAAAAAAAATTTAAATATTTTGAAATTAATAAAAATGAAAGCACAACATGCCTATTTGGAGTGTAGCTAAAATAGGGCCTAAAGAAAACTTATAGCCAGAATCCATATATTCAAAAGAATAAATATATCTAATTAATAAACTCAAGTAGATGTGTAAAAAAAAAGTGAAAAGAAGGAAATAAAAAAGATTAGAGCAGATCAATTAAATAGAGAAAATGAATGAAACAGAAGGTTATTTCTTTAAAAAGTTCAACACAACTTTAAAATGTTTACTCAGATTGCAAAGAAAAACATAGAAAAGACTCAAATTATAAGAAATGAAAGAAAGGGACATTACTTGGGGCTTTAGAGAAATTTAAAGTATATTCTATCTAATAAAAGAGCAATATGCAAATTTTCACCACAACACACAAGATGGCTGCCCCTATGTGATCAAAGATCCTGCCCCCATGTAGACATGAGATGGCAGCCACAAGATGGCCAGCAGGAGAGAGCAGTTGGGAAGGACCAGGCCTGGAAGGGAAGGCATTTGTGGGGGGACCCAGGACTGCAGGGGAGAGCAGTTGGGAGAGACCAGGCTTGCAGGAAAGGGCAGTTATGGGCAAACAGGCTAGCAGAGGAGTGGTTAGGCAGTGATCAGGCCAGCAGGCAGAAGTGGTTAGGGACAATTAGGAAGGCAGGCAGGTGATCATTTGGGAGATCACAGTCCTGGATTATGAGAGGGATCCCAGATTGGAGAGGGTGAAGGCAGGGCTGAGGGACACCCCACCACCACCACTTCATGAATTTCATGCACTGGGCCTCTAGTATATATAGAATAGGGAATACTTTGAACAAGTATATGAAAATAAATTAGACAACCTAGATAAAATGAAAAATGCTTAGAAAGACACACACTACTGAAGATGATTCAAGGAGAAATAGAAATCTGAATACATATTTAACAAGTGAATCAATTCAACTATTGATCAAAAACTTTCCCCTACACAAAAGCCCAACAAAATATTAGGGTGAATTAAATAATAATAATAATAATAATAAACATTTAACACAAATCCTTCTGCAAAGTAGTAACAGAGTAGTTCCAAATTCATTTTATTAGATCAGTGTCACTCTAAAATTAAAGCCAGATTTAGAAAAATATTAACAAATTGTATCCAACAATACAAACTAGTATGATTTAGCCCATGATGGCAAAGTTGGTTCATCCTATCAAAATTAATCAATGTAATTTTCTACATTTCTAGAATAAATAATAAATACCTCATGATAATTTTCAATAGATGTAGTAAAAATAAGTTTGACAAAAAAACGCCCTTTCATAATAAAAAACACTCAAACAAGGAATAGAAGAGAACCTCTCAAGTAGATAAAGGAAACATATATTTTTGAAAAGCTTAGGTAAACTCAAACTTAATGGTGAAAGACATAAAGTTGTAATCCTAATAATTAGAATAAGTTAAGAACATCCATTCTTATATTTTTATATTAAACTGGTGAGGCAATCAGGGAAAAATAAATAAATAAGAAAGAAAGGGAAGAAGGAAAGAAAGAAGGAAGGAAGGAAGGAAGGAAGGAAGGAAGGAAGGAAGGAAGAAAGAAAGGAAGAAAGGAAGGAAAGAAGGAAGGAAGGAAAGGGAAGACAAAAGGGGAGGAGAAGATAGTTGGGGAGGAGGAAGAGAAGAAGAGAAGAAGAAGGAGAAGAGGGAGGAGAAGGAGGAGGAGGAGGAGGGGGAGCCATCCAGTTTGAAAAAGAAGTAAAACTATCTCTATTCACGTATTATGTGATATTATATTTAGAAACATTAAGGAATAAACAAGAATGTATTAGATATAATAAGCAAGCTCACCAAACTTGTAGAATATGAAGTCTATAAAATGACTATATTGCATTTAAACAATCCACAAATCAACAATTCTTTTCCAATATCATCAAAGTGAATAAAATATTTAGGAATAAATTTAACAAAAAAGCATTATACTTTCTCACTGCAAAATACAAATCATTGTTAACTGAAATTAAAGAAGAATAAATAAATGAAAAAATATATAAACTGGAAGACTAATATTTTTATGGTTGCCATGCTCTCCAAATTGTTCTACAGGATTCAATGCATTATCACTAAAATTTCTAGCTGCCTCATAGCAAAATTTCACAAGCTAATTTAAAAACTTATATGGGCTTTTTTAATCTACTTCTGGGCATCATTGATTTTAGAGAAAGAAATTGAGAGAGAAACATTGATATGATAGAAACATTGATCAGTTGCTTCCCTACACACCTGGACCAGAGACTGAACGTGCAACCTCGTTATGTGCCCTGACTGGAAATTAAACCACAATCTTTTTAGTGTATGGAATGATGCTCCAACAACGAAGTTACCTGGCCAACACTAGAATTTATATTGAATTTTAAGAGATGCAGCTTATATAAAAAATATCATGGGAGCCGAAACCGGTTTGGCTCAGTGGATAGAGTGTCGACCTGCGGACTGAAGTGTTCTGGGTTCGATTCTGGTCGAGGGCATGTACCTTGGTTGCGAGCACATCCCCAGTGGGGGGCGAGCAGGAGGCAGTTGATCGATGTCTCTCTCTCATCAATGTTTCTGACTTTCTATCCCTCTCCCTTCCTCTCTGTGGAAAATCAATAAAATATATTTAAAAAAAAAAGAAATATCATGGGAGGAGGTGAACAAATTTAGATAATATTGGAGGAAACAGACTTCCTGTTCTCTAAATTTATTACAAAGCTGCAGTAATCAAGTTTGGTACTGATTACACACACACACACACACACACACACACACACACACACACACATATATATATATATATATATGTATATATCCTATATAATAAAAGTGTAATATGCAAATCAACCCAATGGTGGAACAACCATTTGGCCAGGGATGGAGCCAGCGAGCAGGTGGCACCAGGCCGGCCAAAGTGCATGCCAGTGATTGTATTGCAATGGGGGAGGTCAGCGACCAGTGGTGTCAGAAGGACAATAGGGGGAGCCAGCACCATCCTCTGACTGGCCCATCCAGTTGCCTCCTGCTGAGGGAGGCTGGGCTGTGGCAGTGGTGGGATTATGGGGGTGGTGCCATCCCCTGATTGCTCATCTGGGGATGTATTTTAGTCCCGTTCCCTGCAGGGATTGGATCTAAGCCATCAGGAGGGCATCCCCTGAAGACTCCAGATTATGAGAGGGCACAGGCTGGGCTGAGGGGACCCACCCTAAAATAAATACATAAATAAATAGATAGATAGATAGATAAATAAACAAACAAACAAACAAACACACGCGCGCACACACACACACACACACACACACACACACACACACACACACTAGAGGCCCAGTGCATGAAATTCATGCGTGGATTGGGTTCCCTCAGCCCAGCCTGCACCCTCTCCAATCTGGGAGCCCTCATGGGATGTTGGACTGCCCGTTTAGGCCTGATCTCTGTGATTGGGCCTAAACAGCCATTTGGACATCCCTCTCACAATTTAGGACCACTGGCTCCTAACTGCTCACCTACCTGCCTGTCTGATCACTCCTAACTACCCCATGATATCCTGGTTGCCCCCAACTGCCCCCACCACCAGCCTAGTCACCGCCGACTGCCCTTCTACCAGAATGGTTGTACCTAACTGCCCCCTGCCAACCTGGTCACCCCCAACTGCCCCTCTGCTGGCCTGGTCACTTCCAACTGCCCCTCTGCTGGCCTGGTCACTTCCAACTGCACCCTCTGTTGGCCTGGTTGCCCCATGCAGCCTACTGTTCAGTCATTTGGTTGTCCCTCACTAGCCCCCCTGCTAGCCTAGTCATCCCACACAGCCTGCTGTTCAGTCATTCTGTCATCCCTCGCTAACCCTCTGCCAGCCTGATTGCCCCATACATCCTGTGTTCTGTCATCTGTCTGGTTGTTTTGGTCATGATAGCCCCTGGCTAGTTATATATTAGGATATAATAGGATATATTAGGGTATACACATAATTTTATATATCCTATCTAATAAAGAGTAATATGCAAGTTGACCATACATCCACTATGCCCACAAGTGATGCCCACAAGCCAATCAGGAGCAACTACACAAACCCAACCAAGATGGCTGTGGGCCTTTGCTCAACACTACAAAGTTCAATTATAGAAGATAAATAAACCCCCACAAAAATGGCGGTGGTCATGGAGCTAAAGCAAGCGAGCTAAAGCAAGCAGGAGCCTTGGGGTGCCCTGACAATGGAGGAAGCCAAGCTTCCTGGCTGGCCCTGGCCTCCACTCAGGGCTACAAAGTTTCAATTATAGAAGATAAATAAATCTCATATACTAGGGCCTCCACTTGGGTTGCTGGAGGGCATAGCCAGTCTGAAAACCACCACAGGTTCCTCACTCAGGCCTCCCCACACCCCAAGGGAATCCTCACCCTGATCCAGGACACCTTTCGGGTCAAACCAGCCTTTTTATCTAATAAAAGAGTAATATGCAAATAGACTGTCACTCCAACACACAAGATGGATGCCCCACGTTGTCAAGATGGCTGCCGCCATGTGGACACAAGATGGCCAGTAGGGAGGGCAGTTGGCAGGGACCAGGCCTGCAAAGGAAGGCTGTTGGGGGCAATCAAGCTTGCAGGGGAGGGCAGTTGGGGGGTACCCAGGTCTTCAGGGGAGAGCAGTTGTGGGGAACCAGTCCTGTAGGGAAAGGCAGTTGGGAGGGACCAGGCCTACAGGGGAGGGCAGTTAGGGGTGACAAAGTCTGCGGGGAGAGAAGTTAGGGGTTTCCAGGCCTGCAGGGGAAGGCAATTAAGGGCAATTAGTCTGGCAGGGGAGCAGTTAGGTATCAATCAGACTGGCAGAGGAGTGGTTAGGGAATGATCAGGCTGGCAGGCAGAAGCAGTTAGGGGAAATCAGGAAGGCAGGCAGGAGAGAATTTGGGACCCAGCAGTCCTGGATTGTGAGAGGGATGTCCGACTGCCCGTTGGGTTTGCCCCCCTAACGGGATCAGGCCTTGATGGACAGTTGGACATCTCTTGAGGAGTCCCAGATTGAAGAGGGTGCAGTCTGGACTGTAGGACACACCCCCATGCATGAATTTTGTGCACCAGACCTCTATTATATATATAATTGTACATATAATTGATTCCAGAAATAAATGCTTAAATTAGGTCAATTGATTTTCAGCAAAGTTGCAAAGAAGAATAAATCGTTCAAGTACGCTCTTTTCAACAAATGATTACAGGACAATCAGATATCTATGAGGAAAAATGTGAAGTTGAATTCTTTCTTTTCACATATGCAAAAATTAATACCAAATGGATCATATCCTTAATATAAGAGCTAACATTTTCAAAACACATGGAAGAAAGCTGCATTGTAAATTATTCTGATGCTCGTTTTTTTTGAAAAGTAAAATAACAAAAGAAAAATAGATAAATCAGATATTTTCAGAATTTACAACCTTTGATTCAAATGATACCATCATTAATTTGAAAAAGACAACTCATAAAGTCAAGGAAATATTTGAAAAACATAAGGGACTAGTGTTAACACTCTTTAAAAAGCTCCTGCAAGTCAACAATAAGAAAATAAATAAATTTTAAGAAAGACTAAGTAAATAAATTTCTCTAAAGAACCTATAAATATGGCCAGTAACCACAGTAAAAGGTGTTCCAAATCAAAAATAATTAGTAAAATACAAATCAGCCCACAATAAGACACTATTTCACAACCCCTAAAGCTGCTCTAATAAAAAATGTAGACCATAGCAATTCTGAATATACTACTAAATTACAACACATACATTGCTAGTGTTTTGTAAAATAGTGCAGCCACTTTGAATAACAATTTGGCATTTTCTCAAACATTTATACATAGAGTTATCATATGCCCTAGCAATTCCAATTCTAGGTATGTGTCCAAGAAAACAAAAAAAAAAAACTTGTATTTATACAACTTGTACATGAATGTTCATAGAAGCATTGTTTAACAAAACAACTACAATTGGAAACCCTTCAACTGATAAAGGAATACCAATGATTTACTCATTCAGTGGAAAATTGTTTAACTATAAAAACTAATGAAGCACTCATATATGTTGCGAAATGTTCAAACCTTGAAAACATTACGTTGTAAAAAGACAAAAAAAAATGCTACATATTGTATGATGCTAATTATATGAAATGCCCAGGACAGATAAATTCACAAAGTAGATTTGTTTTTGCAAAGTACATAGAAAAGGGGGAAATGGGAGTGACTCCTGTTATATTTGTGGTTTCTTTCAAAGATGATAAAAATATAGTGGTGATTGTTGCAATACTTCATAAATACACTAGGAAAATCACTGAACTGTACACTTTAAAAGGGTGAGTTTTGTGGGATGTGAAGATATATTTGAATAGTAAACACACTGTATTTCAATTTGGTATTTAGATGACATTACCTAGGGGAACTGATATAGATGTAAAACAAAGAACCCCCAAACATCCTTATCACTGGCACTTAATAGTATTCTGTAAAAACAGGCCCTGGAAATAGAGCTTCTCTTTAGAGACTTGTGAATGCTTTCCAGAAGTTGATTTGCAATGCAGAGAACAGACGTTTTCATGAAGAAGTCATCTGGTGTGCTGGGATGGACAAAGCTGACTAGTCTCAGTTTCAATTCATTTCTCTCTGTTGGAATTTGTGTCCTGACTCTCTAGTATTAATGAAAGAAATGATCATGACTGTAAAATTTACTATATTGTAAAAATATATATGCACTCTCCTAGAACTGAGCCATTCGTTCAAGTTGTCTTTTTTATATGCTATAAGCAGCTGTAAGTCAAAAAATAACTGAAAATACTTTTTTGAAAGTGGTCCATATTTGAGGAAAGAAAAGAATTTGAGAGAAGCTTTCAGAAGAACTATACCTGTTTAGCTTAGCTTACCTGTAGGGAACTCCAAGAAGTAAATGCTTGCAATATTGTGAATAAACTGTGAAGTGAATTTTCTTCAAAAATCCCTTGTAATTATAACAGGTACTTGTGACCTTACTACTGGAGGCAGCTGAAAAGTGATATAATTGCTAGTTAGCTATCTATAATAACAAAAGCGTAATATGCTAATTAGACTGGACAACCAAAAGACCTTTCAGGTGTTATTCCGGACATCCTTTCCCATGAAACCGCAGAGGTGGGGGCTGAGGCCAAGGCAATTAGGGGCAATCAGGCAGGCAGAAGAGTGGTTAGGGGTGATCAGGCAAGCAGGGGAGCAGTTGCAGGCGATCAGGCTAGGCAGTCAAAGTAGTTAGGGATGATCAGCAAGGCAGGTAGGTGAGCAGTTAGGAGCCAGCAGTCCTGGATTGTGAGAAAGATGTCCGACTGCAGGTTTAGGCCCAATCCCACAGGGATCCCTGCGAGATTGGGCCTAAACCAGAAGTCGGACATCCCCGAGGGGTCCCAGATTGTGAGAGGGTGCAAACTGTGCTGAGGGACCCACCTCTCTTGCATGCATTTCATGCACCGGGCCTCTAGTAGTGATAAAAGACTCAAGTATAAATGACTGGTTATGTTTAATAATCCTAAAAAGGACATATATATATAAACCAAATGTTTAATTTGAATGTTGAACATCAAAGACACTTTTTTTTTCTTCTGACAGTTAAACTACTTTTAACACAGTCTGGAAATTGGTTTACAGACTTTTCTTACAGCCAAAAACATGAGAATAGAGATTCTGGCCATGTGGTTGCCTCAAGCTGTAGCCCTTGGCCTGCCATCAATGATTAAAAAGGTTCCATAGAGAAAGAGTCAAGACTTTTCTGGTCTATGATATAAGTGAGTGTGGTTTGGAACAGTTTAAATGGAGAGAGATCTATATTTTTGGAAACCTGAGTCTTTTTTTTTTTTACTTTCTCATTCTTTCCAGCTGGCTGGAGCCTCTGCTTTTCTCCAAATCAGGTGCCTGTCCAGATAGAAGCCAACTTTTAAAGAATTAGATGGAAATAGCACTTGTTATTTCATATTTTCAAATGTCAAATCTCCAATGAAAGGCAAGGGCAATTTAAGCCAAAAACATGCATGAGTTGGCTTGAAATTGCCAGGAGGAGTTAAATAAATAGATATGTTTTTGTAAATCATATGGCAGAAGTGCCACAGCCTGCCTGAATCACACGTGGTTTTCTTTAATAGAGGAGTCACTCGTATTATGCAGAAAATACTTCCCTGTAGCTAGTCACATCCATTTAGTGTTCACCAGGTTGCCAAAGCAAGTGTCTTTGAAAGCTTAAGTGTATTCATACGTTCATAAAAATGACACACTCATTAGCAATTATTGAAGACCAAAGGGAGCTTTGTGTTTTTTCAAAACACAAAAATAAAAATAAAACATATCAAAAATAAAAATAAAAGGAATCTCATGAATAGCAAGTAAAGTGTTTTTGTTTGTTTTTCTTTTTAAATCTAATCTTTATTGATCTTATATCATATGCTGGTACTTTTACATAGCCCAAGGTGCCAGGGGAATCAAATCAGGTCAGTTTTCAGAACACTTTCTGTTTAAACTTAAGCAACTTATTTAACCCCGTTGGTCTCATTTTCTTATTTATAAAATTGTGATAGGACAACACAATTAATGGAGTTGTTTAGGATTAAATAAAATTATGTCTGTGAAATTTTCAGGGCAGAACTTTGTACATCATACAGAGGACCACACATGACATAAGAGGCACTCAACAAAAGTACTACATAAGGATTACTGACTGTTGTCATTGTCACAATTGATCCTCATGACAACCCCGTGAGTAGGTGATTTTATTAATTTTAATGCGATTGAGAATCTGTTATTTCTTAAGTTCATTCAGAGATCAGGTGAGCAGGTTCACAAGCCAAGTATCTCCTCACATAGTCAACAACTCTTCTCTCCAGCTTGTCAAATTCCATTCAACACAAATATTTTGAGTCTCAGGTATGTGTCAAATCCTTTGCTGGGATCTAGGCAGGTAAGATGAGTAAGTTATGATCCACCACCTAGAGAGTTTATATTCTTCAGAGACAGTCACATGTTAATATCATTTAAAGTTATTAAGGACATACAGAAACATTAGAGTAAGAAAAAGGCGCTGCCTCACTGTAGCAATGTGGGCTGTTGTCCATGAAAATGAGATAGATATCCCAACTATTAAATGTCCTTATGAGGTATCAATAAACAAAATTTATATTTTTAATCACTGAATTTTTTAAGAAGAAATTAAATCACCAAAAGCAAAACCCCAAAAATATAATAAGTGTTTTATGTTATTAAAATCTAAAAACATTGTTTTTAAATTTTTTAAATTTAATTTTTAAATTAAAGTTTACACTTAATATTATTTTGCATTAGTATCAGTTGTATAGTATAGTGGTTAGCCAATCAAATACTTTACAAAGTGTTGCCCCTGATATTTTCAAATTATTAAAATATTATTGACTGGATATCCTATGCTGTATTTTACATTCTCCATGATTATTTTTGAAACTTCCCATCTGTAATTCTCAGTCCCTTCACCTTTTTTATGCTGTTTCCCCAACACCCTCTCCTTTGGCACCCATCAGTCTGTTCTCTGTATCTATGATTTTCTTTCTAGTTATATTATTCTTTAGATTCTACATGCAGGTGAAATCATGTGGTATTTGTCTTTCTCTGATTCACATGTTTCACTTAGTATAATACCTTCTTGGTGCATCCATACTGTTACAAATGATAATATTTTATTTTATTTTTTAATGGTTGTGTAATATTGCATTGCATATATGTAACACAACTTTTATTTTTTAACTCGATCATTGATGGGCACTTAGATCACTAACATTGCTTAACTATTGTACATGATGCTGCAGTGAACACAGAGATACATATATTATTTTGAATTAGTGGTTTTTGTTCCTATATATGTATTTGTGTACATTGAAAGAAAATTAATTAGATGACATATTTTAATATTGCTATTCTCCATTTCTCTATAATAGAAGTGTCAACCAAATTCATGATGGACAATGACAGATGGAAACACATGCATGCGATTGGCACCAGCTTAACTAGACCTACTCTCCGATTTACCTAAACATTTTCCAGCCTATTGAAGCACCCCCACTTCTCTTTCAGGTAATTATCAACATCACAGCAGTAAACATCAACCCAAAGCAGATTATTATTGTAGATCATGCAGAGAGAACAAAAGGTAAATTATTTAACTGCAGCAGTATCTGACTATATTCTGTACAGTGAGAAAACCTGAAATCATTTTCAAGGTCCACCATATCTTACTTCCTTTCAGTTGGGTCAAGATTCTAAACTTTCTAAATCTCTGTTTTCTGACTAATGAAAATAAAATAGGATTCTACTAAGTGTCCTATCTACCTACTCCAGGATTTCTGTGAGGATAAAATGAGATGAGGCACATAAAAATGTTTCACAGATATTTGGTTAAAGTGTAAAATGTTTGCACCTGGCTGTAAAGTAAGTTGTGTTCATGGACTGAAGAAACTCCAAAGAGGTTAGTCATTAGGGAGAGGTAGCTAGGCATTGCTACATGATGTCATTACCCAGTGTCCACAGTGACTATTTCTGGGCTGGGCTGGGCTGTGGGTCATATTTTGCACCATGGGGGTCTCAGTAGCATTGGCTGCGATTTGGTGGGTGTCACTCCGAGGTGGTAATGGGGCCTGTTTCCCACTTGGGGGAAGCTGAGTGTTGCTTCAGCACCACATCTGCAATGCTGTTTCTTTGTAAATGGCCAGTACATGAGTTGAGCATCTGCTCCTGAGTTGAGCATCTGCTCCCTGGTGATCAGTGTGCATCATAGTAACCAGTTAGAGAGTTGGGGGATACTTAGTATATTAGTCTTTTATATACATAGATAACCAGAAGTAAATTTGCTGGGTCATAAGGCAGTTACACTTTTAATTTTTGAGGAACCTCTATATGGTTTTCCACCCTGGCTTCATCAATCTACACTCCTAACAACAGTGCAAACTAAAAAACACACACCAAAACAAGTAACTCAGAAATATTTCACAAACATAAGTAAATCATGCATTATTATTTGTGTGGTACATTAAAGACATGATTAATAGCTTTCCACCATAATTTTAATAGAACATTACTTTAATTAGCTTAACAAAATCCTGTCCATTGAAAAATGTTGTGGAGGTTATTCTTGTAATAGTTCATTTTTTCTGATTATACACATAACAATATTTTATTGATTACATGAATGTAGTTTATCTATGTGATAACAGATATATGGCAAGAAATCTTTCATAAGCACATGGAATATATTACCTTTAGTGTTGTATTAAGATAAAAATTCTGAGTTCATTATAAAGTTTTAAAATTTCTTTATAGTTGTAAAATAAATAAAAATTTTATCCACATTCAGTGGCAAAAAATATTTATGTTATTATATTTAAGGGACTGGCATGTCTACCAAGACATAGAGTAATCAAATTGTTCTTATTTCATATTTACTCTAGTACTTCATACCATGTTTTAATTTTAAATTTGGAAATGTGTTGAAGCCTTTGGAGTGAATCAGCCCTAACAAATAATGTCAGGTTTCCCTTGGTCAAATTTAGTTCTTTTGGTGATGACTAAAGTTGTGTTTCTAATCTAAGCTCTACTTCTCAAAGATCTAGTCCTGGATTGATAGAATGATTATCTTTGGAAATTCAAAATATCATAATAATTAAGTTATTAAAATAAATTATCTACACTAATAAAAGAGAAATATGCAAATTAACTATCACTTTGCTACACCACCAGGAAATCAGGAGTGATTATGCAAAATTAACCCAACAAAAATGGTGGCAGCCATGGTGCTGGAGCAAGCTGGAGGCTAGGGTTGCCCCTGGCAATGGAGGAAGTCAAGCTTCCTGTCCACCCTGGCTGGCTCTGGTCTCTGCTCAAGGAGGCACTGAAAGAAAAAAGAAAAGAAAAAAAAATGAGGGGCTGGGAGCCTGGATTGCTTGGGAGCATGGTGAGCCCTTAGCTTCTCACCCAAACTGGCCACACTCCCATGGGTTGAGGGTCCCTGTAGGGGACTTGGCCAGCCTTCAAACAGCCATCAGCCCCTCACTCAGACTGACCAGGCACCCAAGGGGAGACTCTCACCTTGAAAGGAGTGTTGCCAGCCTGAAAACAGCCCTCAACCCCTAACCCTGTCAGTGGAGGTCAGTTGGAACTGATCAGGACAGCAAGGGGGCAGTTTGGAGTGAGCAGGCCAGCAGTGGGAGACAGCTGGGGGTAAGCAGGCCAGCAGGGAAGGCAGTTGGAGGGGGTCACACTGGCATAGGAACAGCTGAGGGTGGTGATTAGGCTGGCGGCGGGTGGGGGAATTTTGGGGTGAGCAGCAGGGGGCAGGTGGGGGTGAGCAGGCTGGCAGCAGAGTGGTTAGGGTCAATCAGGTATGCAGGCAGGCAGGTGAGCAGTTAGGAGCCAGCAGTCCCAGATTGCAAGAGGGATGTCTGACTGCCAGTTTAGGCTCCATCCCTGTAAACAGGCAGTAGGACATCCTTTGAAGGGTCTCAGATTGGAGAGGGTGCAGGCTGGGCTGAGGGACAACCCCCCAACCCTGTGCATGAATTTCGTGCACCTGGCCTCTAGTATTAATTATAATCATACTAGAGGCCCAATGCATAAAATTTGTGTAGGAGTAGGCCTTCCTCCCTGCAGCTGCCGGCAGTGGCTTTCTTCTGGCACCTGGAACCCAGGCTTCCCTCAGAGCCTCGGCTTCCTCAAGAAGGTCTTGACATCTGGTCTAATTAGCACATTACACTTTTATTATTATATATTAATTATGTGAATGCCCTTTTTCTAGATTATGAGATTAGTATATTATGTATGTTTGGTGCTCTTTCTCTCTGTCTTTCATTAGCATATCTTTTCTGTATTATATTTTCTGTCATCTCAATTTTTTGACATATCTCAAATATTACTGTATTTACATTTTGAACTGAGTAGTCAAATTGTGCAGTGGTAAAATTTTTTCTCTGAATTCACATGGCATAGGCTCTATGAATAATTGAAATATTTATAAAACCCATTTTTTAGTTATTTTTACGTCATATAAGAATAATTAGATCATTGAAAACATCTTTTTTTCAATAGTCTATGTTCATGCTCAACAATTTACAGTATATGGGCCATGGTCAAATCACATGCAAATTCTTAAATTCTTAAATAAATTTGTTCCGACTCTTTTTAATGACTGAAAGTAAATTGATACTTTTAATTTTAGTAGATAATTATCTCAGACAGAATATCTGATGTTCACCATCTGCTCTCCTATCTTAAAAAGAAATAATTCATTGGCCTACAATGTTATACTATTAGTTGTGCCTTCTTTATAGAAAAAAAATGTCTATATGAACATTCTTCAAATTATTTCTCCAGTTTTCTAAAAGATTTACTTCAGCCCTAGCCAGTTTAGCTCAGTAAATACTGTGTCAGCCTGTGGAATCAAGGGTCCCAAGTTCGATTCCGGTCAAGGGCATGTACCTTGGTTGCGGGCACATCCCCAGTGGGAGGTATGCAGGAGGCAGCTGATAGATGTTTCTCTTTCATCAGTGTTTCTAACTTTCTATCACTCTTCCTCTATGTAAAAATCAATAAAATATATATTTTTTAAAAGATTTACTTCAACTCTAGCCGATTTGCTTCACTGGCTAGAGCACTGGCCTGTAGACTGAAGGCTCCCAGGTTTGATTCCAGTCAAGGGCACATGTCCAGGTTGTGGGCTCGATCCCCAGTAAGGGTGTGCAGGAGGCAGCTGATAGATAATTCTTCCTCATCATTGATATTTCTCTCTCTTCCTCTCCCTTCCTCTCTGAAATCAATAATAATAATATATTAAAAAAATAAAAGTATTTACTTCAGTTGTAATTTTTGCTACTACAATTACAAATAAATTTCTATGCCCAAATTCTTATTAAATGGATAGAAAAGATCCATTTACTAGTAACCTGGTCCAAAATCAGTTCTTAATTCTCACCAATCACCAACATTTAACTCAGATGATTATTTTCTTCTTCCTAAGAGCATTCCACCGTACCTTTCTAGGAGCTATCTGAGCTCCTTTGCCAGTTTTGCTGCTTTTTTCTCACCTCATCACTGTGGTAAGCCCACGTCTCAATCTCTGCCAACCATTCTTTTCTATATACTTTCTCCTTAGAGATTCTCATTAAATCCCATGACTTTAAATATTATCTTCATACTGGTGACCACCTAAGTTTAGCTACAACTGGTAGCTAGTCTAAACACCCAGTTCATACAGCCAAGAGTTAACTAAGGTATCTTCTTTTTTTTCAATTTTTTCTTTATATATCAAGATATTACATAAATGCCCTTAACCCCCATTCCCACCCCCCTCATGCCATCACACCCCTGGTGTCTGTGTCCATTGGTTAGGCTTATATGCATGCATACAAGTCTTTGGTTGATCTCTCCTGCTTACCCTGACCCTCCCTTACTTCTCTCTGAGGTTTGATGGTCTGATCAATGTTTCTCTGTCTCTGGATCTGTTTTTGTTCATTAGTTTACTTTGTTCATTATATCCCACAAATGAGTGAGATAATATGATACTTATCTTTATCTGACTGGCTTATTTCACTTAGCATAGTGCTCTCCAGTTCCATCATTGCTGTTGCAAATGGTAAGAATTCCTTCTTTTTTACCACAGTGTATTGTTCCCTTGTGTAGATATACCACAGTTTTTTTAATCCACTTATCTGCTGATGGGTATTTAGGCTGTTTCCAAATCCTAGCTATGGTAAATTGTGCATATATCCTTTCTGATGGTGTTCCTAGTTTCTTGAGATATATTCCTAGACTGGCTCAAATGGGAGTTCCATTTTTAGTTTTTTTGAGGAAACTTCATACTGCTCTTCCTAGTGGCTGCACCAGTCTGCATTTCCCACTAGCGGTGCATGAGGGTTTATTTTTCTCTGCATCCTCACCAGCACTTGCCATATGTTGATTTGTTGCTGATAGCCACTCTGACAGGTGTGAGATGGAACCTCGCTGTCATTTTGATTTGCATCTTCTGGATGGTTAGTGACTTTGACCATGTTTTCATATGTCTCTTGGCCTTTCTTATGTCCTCTTTCAAAAAGTATCTATGTAGGTCCGTTGGCCATTTATTGATTGCATGTTTGTCTTTCTTTTGTTATCTATCTTCTTGGATGTCCAAAATGCATTTGAAATTTAACATGTCCAAAACAAATATTTGTTCAACCTCATCATATTTGATCTCTTGAGTTTTGCCCATATTAATAAATCACAATATAATTCTTCCAATTGCCTAAAACAAACCCAAAGACACATTATTATATACCATTATTATCTCAAACACTATACATAATTCATGTGCAAAAGTTCATGTCTTTATTCATTACACATCTCTAATCAACATTTATTTATTCGTTATTTATTTATTTATTTATTTATTTATTTATTTATTTGAGAGAGAGAGGGAGAGAGAGAGAGACATCAATCTATTACCTCCCATACCTGCCCTTAGTGGGATTGAAGCTACAACCTGGATATGTGCCCTGAGGAGAAATAAAACTGACCCTTCCATGGGTCACCGATCCAACCAATGTAACCACACCAACCCAGGCAACCACTATTTAATTCTCTACCACTATCATTCAAATACCAACTAGTTTTGAATCTTACTTGAATAATTGCTGTTTCCCTGTTGCTACCATTTCCATCTCTAACCCACAAGTTTCTATCTGACATTGAAAGCAACTGCAATTGAGCCCTGAACAACAGGGTTTTGAATTTCATAGGTATTCTTATAGGGATATTTTTCCCAATAAATACAGTAGGCCCTCTGTATCTGCAAATTTTAGATTGGCAGATTCAACAGTATTTTTGGTCAATGACAGACTGTAGTTAAGCTTTGGGGTGTCAAGAGTTATATCTAGATTTTTGACTGGGTAGGGATTGAGTCCCTAACTTCCAAGTTGTTCAATAGATCAACTGTATATATAATTATGTAGGAGTAAGTACTTCTACATACCCTATGTTGCATTCCACCTTAAATTCAAAGTAATACCTAAAATCCAGCATCCTTAATGAGGCTTTAATAGTGCTGCATAATCTGACCTATCTAACACTTTCATATACTATTCCCTATTCTTCTGCTTCAGTCACATTAGACTTCTTGCTCCACACTCTAGGTTTGAAATGGTTTCCTACCAGTTAATTATCTGGTGTAGACTCTTGTTTAATTCATTCATCTCAAAAATCACAATAGGCATTCCATATTTACTTTCTATAAAAGAGCAAATTCAAATCACTACATTTACATCTGAAAATATTATAATGCTGAATTATTATTATTCAACTGTACTAGAATAATAATAATTAAGAGTAACTAAAGGACTTGTATGCATGCATATTAGTGTAACCAATGGGAACACAGACATTGGGGTGGTGGGGGCTTGCCTGGAGTGGGAATGGCTTGGGGGCAGGAAACAAACAGT
>JAAGEH010000018.1:39490177-39560165 GCA_011751065.1 Lasiurus cinereus
AGAAGACATATGTAAAACTTTAGGCATTAAATACATTAAAAAAACAAAGCCAATAGCACCAAGTGTTGATTATTTATCATTACCTGCCTACCAAGAATTATTTTACTGGAATTATTTCAAATTTTGAGCTTTTTTTTTCCTAGCTAAACTTCTCTTGTGAAAAGCAATAGAAGAGGTTTTATTTTAGTGAGAAGAGGTTTTATTTTAGTGTAAAAATACATTAATTGTTCAGGGTTAGAAAACTAGTACTGAATAGTGTGTCTCATGATATCATGTGAAGAAGAAGGGCTCCTAAGGGTGAGAGCCAATTTAACTTCTCTTTCTCTGAGACAATTGACATAGGATGTATAATGGAAGAAGGCACTGAACAAATATCATATATCTCTCTAGGATAGCTCAAATCCATATCCTGCTAAAATTATAGTTTGTGCTACGAAATGACATTTTCCAACATCAAAGTTCTTTATGCAATTCAAAAGGTAACTGAGTTGTATCATTGATATTCTTCATGATCAAATGTTTACCTTTATTACATTAATTTAAAAAATAGTAATGTACCATGTTATGTCTTGAATTAATGGAATGGAAGTTCATGCTAGCTTTTCAAAAATCAAGGCCTACAGAGAATAATTACATGGAGGAAGAGATAAAGGAGGAGCATATTAGGCTCATTCAACAGTATTCCATTCAAGCATGTTCCACTTCCCCTCAGGCATATTTATAAAGAAAGTTCCTGCTGAGGTGAGGTCTACACATCACTTATTATATCTATAGGGAGAGATACTTAATCGTTTTACATACCCCTTGCTGAGCTCAGAATCATATGTCCCCTCAATCAAATGATACAGATAATTAGTTATTCTAATAAAGACTAAAGCTTAACAAATTTTAAAGAATTGATTTAAATTTGTTTGCAGCATGTTTAAAATTCCCAAAGTTCTATACTAGTACATATATTTTAACAAACTGATTCAAGGTTAACTCATCTTTGAAATCAGATTATAGATCTTTAACAGAGTTTAACGTTCTATTTCCTAATCTATGAAATGGAAGCATTTTATTAATAGAATGCAGGTTAGTAATCAATAGAGCAAAATACAAAAAAAGTGAGTTTTGTAGCTATTGTTGCACATATTGAAAGTATTGTTTTATATTATAAGTTAGATAAATAAAAATTATATAACACTGAGTTTAATTAGTGTTTATTAATGTATATTACTAGAAAAATAAGAATACAAGTAGAAGATAATCTTTAAATTACTTTGAATGTAACATGTCTTTTAAGAAGATATAATATGCAAATTAAAAGTTTTGGGGCTAGCTTTCTTGTATTTCATGAAATATAAGAGCACATCTTTCAATGTGGAGTGGAAGGATTTCAAGCAAATCACAGAAACATAAAGCATTGCCTTGGCTAATTCAATACCAATTGAAATTTTTAAACATTGAAGAATTTCTACAGCAAATGAATAGATTTAACTTTGTTTAAATCAGATTTTTCAAAAAGAATTTATTATAGTATATATTCAAAGAGCATCTATTTTTACTATGTACAATATAACTCTTTAGCAAGACATTGGAAAAGAGAAGTGAAGCTATAATTGTTTCTTTGATTTATTCTAAATTTATTAACTATGGTAATTATGGCAGAAACTTTTACTTCCTTCTTATTGAGATGAGAGGGGGAAAAAAGCAAATTGTTCAGGATTTTTTTTTTACCTCTTTTTAATACAAGAAAGAAAGATTTGTTTCACTAAACTCCATAAATTGTTTTTAATCATATTTCTGTTGAATTGCTTCATTCTTACCTATGGATTTTGTAATAAAATACATGATATAAATTAGAAGCACAATATCTAGCTATTTTATCAACTCTTGCATTAAAATTGTATTAATAATTTAAAGTCACAGTTAGTGGCTGTATATTGTTTATATAGGTGGGCTGGTTTTTAATGATTTGGGGTTTATAAAAATAAATCATACCCAGAGTGAACAGTTGGGGTAAGCTTTACATAAAATATACAATCTTTTTCAGCCTATGCTATTTTTATATTATCCTAAATTCACTGGTAATTGCATATCTCATCAGTTTGCATGCTAATTATTGCATCGTATTTTGAATAACCAATATGTGGGTTTTGTTTTACTGTTCTTTAGTTTATTTATTTGCTTATTTATTAATATAATATGAAGAAGCTAAGCTATTATTGAAGAAGAAAAATAGATCATGAGAAACAAACACATTTATTCTTTCTTTCAAAGAAGTGAATGCAAGATATTTTTAAGTTCTTACTAAATATGTTTGTAATGTGCACCTTTGGGGTTCCATTGTGACAATATTAACTCTTCCTGCCATATGGTCATTATACATGTATTGAAAAGAGCAGATATAGGGCTTTTGATTATAAGGAATAGTGAAAGTGGATGGAATTTGAGAGTGACCTGAGATCTAGAACTTCGATTTTGGTGAGATTCCCAGAGCAATTCAATCGTTTGGAGAAGGTTAATTTATCATTAGACAGAGCCCTTATTGTGTTATTCTATGAATGTAAACATGATGAGTCCCAGTACATGACTTCCTCTATAATTGTATGAATAGTGAAAACAGGGACCATTGCTCAGCTTGTCAATCTTGCACTCAGAATTGTGTCATTGGACACCTACTGGAATGGGACGATATCTATATCAATAAATTGATGTCATTCTATAACATATTTGTGCATCCTGGGCTAGACAGATTGGACATTACCATAATTTGATTTTTTTTCATTTAATTCATTCTTTTTAAAATATTTCATTCTTTAATTATAGTTTACATCCAAATCACTTGATATTTTTAAGTTTTAAAACTCAGCTCCACAAATGTTTAAGCTGATGTAATCTTATTACTGTACTGTGTGACAAGAAATTAAAATTCATGTGTGCTTTGTTTCTTTTTAATATTTTAATTTCATACACCTCTGTTTAAATTACTATATTCTGACCTTTACTGAATGCAAGTAAGGTCAAAGGGCAGAGAAGCTTTTGCGCTCTAAAAACAAGTAGATAGGACAAATATAATTATTTCAGACTGTTGACCTTTCAATAATTCGGTCCTGAATTTTAAGTTAAAAATCAAGTTGTCAGAATTGACCAGCTTATGTTGATGCTTACAGACTCATGGGGAAAAAAAAAACACCCTGCAAAAGTGTACTCCTGAGTTCTAACAAAATAAGTAGCTATTTAGATAATTTTCTAGATTTCTTGGTTGGATAAGCCTGGTGTTGAATGAAAATGTGACGAAAGAATCAGAAATTTAAAAAAAAATGGCAAAATCATGCAATGACTTCAAAAGAAAAGAAATTAGAAAAGTTTGCTTTTAGAAATAACTTAAAATGCAATTTAGCATTGAGTGGCAAACAGCAACTGATAGGAAGGAAATACTGAGAAATAGGATATTGCACTGGGGAGAAGGGATGAGGAGATAGTAGATGCTGGTGGCAATCACAAAAGATAAGTTCTTTATGTTTTTTAATCCTCACTCTAGAATAGTTTTTCCATTGATTTTTAATATATATATTATTGATTTTTTTTTACAGAGGGGAAGAGAGAGAGAGAGAGCTAGAAACATCGATGAGAGAAAACCATCAATCAGCTGCCTCCTGCACATCCCCACTGGGGATGTGCCTGCAACCAAGGTACCTGCCCCTGACCAGAATTGAACCTGGGACACTGAGCCAAACTGGTCAGGGCTTTCTATTGATTTTTAGAGAAAGTGGAAGGGAAGCAGAGAGACATAGAGAAACAATGCTGTGAAAGAGACACAGATTAGTTGCCTTCTGGAGGCCTCTACCAGGGTTGGAAGCCTGTAACCTAGGTATGTGCCCTTGACTGAAATCAAACCCAGGACTCTTCAGTCTGCAGGCCCATGCTCTATCCACTGAGCCAAAGCAGCTAGGGCAAAAGACAAATTATTCAATTTAAATATTTAGACTATTTTAAAACTCTAATCTATGATTATTGCTTCATAACTTTTTCATCTCCTTTTTTTTCCCAGCAATAGTCATAGCCTATCTCATCACAGTGGAAATGGGATTATAATTCTTTTACTTGAAAGTAAACCCTAATTGTTTTATTAAAATCTCCAGAATATACAAAGAAAGTTTCTCTTCATGTCTCCATCTAAAGAAAATTCCTGTTAGCATTCATTTTTCCAATTAATTTAAATCTTGATAGATATTTTAAATCTATAAATTTAAAATAGTATTAATATGTATGTGAAATTTATATTTATTTTGAATATGTTTTTATTGATTTCTGTGAGGAAGGGAGAGAAAGAGAGAGATAGAAACATCAATGATGAGAATAATTGATTGGCTGCCTCCTGCAGGCCTCCAACTGGGGATTGAGCCGGCAACCCAGGCACGTGCCCTTGAGTGGAATCATACTTGGAACACTTCAGTCTGCAGGCTGATGCTCTATTCTCTGAGCCAAACCAGCCAGGGCTTATTTATTTTTAAATGTCAAATCAAATTGATTTCTAGCAATTTTTCATTTTATGAATACAAATGTACTTAATCCATTTGGTTATTTTTAAATTTTCTGCTTCATAAACATTGCTGCAATTAATATGTTATATAAGCATGTCAGCGAGTTATTAAGTTCTTTCTTTGAGATGAATTCTCAGAAGTAGAATTGCTAGGCCATTGGTTAGGCATGTTTTACATAACTATACATATATACCAAGTGCCTTCTAGAAATTTTATACCAGATTCTGTCATTTTTTTAATTAATTTATTTTTTTTCTTTTCCCTATTGTCCTCCCCTGGCCTTCCCTAACCCCCCAGTACATGCCCTTACCTGTCTCCCCACTCCCCCCAATGCCCTGTATCATTGGTTATGCTTACATACAGGCATACAAGTCCTTTGGTTGATCTCTTACAGGCCCCCTCCTCCAACCTCCCCTGCCTTCCCATTGTAGCATGACAGTCTGTTCATTGCTTCTTTGCCTCTGTATCTGTTACCCACCCCCTGCACCCCTGCACCCGCTGATTCTTGTCTTTAAAAACATCTTGCCTTTGTAGGCTAGCAATAAACTTATAAGAGCAAAAAAAAATGTATGAGTCCCAATTTCAATGTCCAATAGTTTTTTTTAAGTGTTTATTATTTTTATTTTTTTGTCTTTTGCTGCTTTTTTTAAATTTTAATTAAATCTTTATTATTCAGATTATTACATTTGTTTTTTTTCCCCTCCATAGCACCACTCCACCCAGCTCCCACCTTTTCCTCCCTCCCGTTGACCTCATCCATAGGTGTATGATTTTTGTCCAGTCTCTCCCTGTATACCCCTCACCCCTTTCCCCCTGAGAATTATCAGTCCACTCCCTTTCAATGCTCCTGATTCTAGTATATTCACCAGTTTATTCTGTTGATCAAATTTTTAATTCACTTAATTTTTAGATTCACTTGTTGATAGATACGTATTTGTTGTTCATAATTTTTTTGACTTTAATCTTTTTCTTCTTCCTCTTCTTAAAGAGTACCTTTCAGCATTTCATATAATACTGGTTTGGAGTTGATGAACTCCTTTAGCTTTTTCTTATCTGTGAAGCTCTTTATCTGCCCTTCAATTCTGAATAATAGCTTTGCTGGATAGATTATTCTTGGTTGTAGGTTCTTGCTATTCATCACGTTGAATATTTCTTGCCACTCCCGCCTGACCTGCATTGTTTCTGTTGAGAAATCAGCTGACAGTCGTATGGGTGCTCCCTTGTAGGAAATGAACTGTTTTTCTCTTGCTGCTTTTAATATTCTCTCTTTGTCTTTTGCTCTTGGTATTTTAATTATGATGTGTCTTGGTGTGGTCCTCTTTGGATTCCTTTTATATGGGGTTATGTGTGCTTCCTGGAAGTGTAAGTCTATTTCTTTCACCAGATGTGGGAAGTTTTCAGTCATTATTTCTTTAAATAGGTTTTCAGTATCTTGCTCTCTCTCTTCTTCTGGTACCCCCACAATTCTGATGTTGGTACGCTTGAAGCTGTCCCAGAGGCTCCTTACATTATCTTCACATTTTTGGATTCTTTTCTCTTCTTGCTTTTCCAGTTGAATGTTTTCTGCCTCTTTATATTTCAAATTTTTGACTTGATTCTTGCCTTTCTCTAGTCTGCTGTTAGGACACTGTATAATATTTTTTATTTCAGTCAGTGAATGTTTCATTTCTAGTTGGTCCTTTTTCATCTCCTCTTGGGACTTGATAAATTTATCCATCTTTTCTAGCATATTCTTGAAAAACCTTATAAGCATGGTTTTGAACTCTATATCCGGTCGTTTTTTTTCCTCCATTTCTTTTGTTTGTGATCCCTTCCGTTGTCTTGGCATTTTCACTATGTCGGGAAAACTTCTGTGTTGGATTCAGCCTTATAATGCCAGACGTGCAAACCCCACAGAAGCCTCTGTTGAGCTTGGGATGGGTGGAGTCTCAGGGCTTAAGGGACCGCCTTGCCTTCCAGTCGGCCCCGCCCTCCATGGCCCCTGAGTCTCACATGACTGTGTAATCGCTGGAGCGGTCCTTGTGCCCGCGAGCCCGCAGTGCCTCTAACCACTGCCTTTCCAGCTCCCCTGCGCGCCAGGACCACAGGAGTCTAGGTCCACAGGGTTTCGCTCGAAACAGGGGCCCAGTGGACTCAGAAGTGGCACAGTTGGTAGGGTCTGTCTCCCGCCCACTCGCGAAAGCCAGCAGCACAATCAGCAGTCTGTCCTCCGCAGAGCGCCGTGTGCGCCGCCACCAGGCCTTTGATCTTTTGCGGCTCCCCTAAATTTCCATGCACCTCTCCCTTTTCACAGACCAAACTCCCCCCATATGAGTTTCGCTGGATCTGGGGTTTAGTGTCGTAAGATAAGGGGTTCAATGCCGTTGGAAGTCTACGTTTCCCTCCCGCCAGAGAAAGCCAGCCAGGTACTCCAGCACCAGCTCTCTCAGCGCGAGCGTCTCCGTACCTCAGCTTTTTGCAGCTCCTCTGGGTCTCTGTGAGCCCCTCTCTTTCCTTCTAGTTGTAGAACTTCCACTCAGCCAGCTTTCCTGTGGTTCTGGATGATGTCCGTTCTGTCTTTTAGTTGTAGTTTTGAAATTGTTGTGCGAGGCAGCAGTATAGGTATTCACCTATGCCGCCATCTTGGATTCGATCTCTCAATGTCCAATAGTTTTGAGTCCCAGTTTCAATGTCAAACAGTTCCTTATGTGTACATGTCATCAATGGTATCTGGATAGTGGACAAATGGTGGCAATGCCGGTCTGACTCTCTCTGGTTTGGTCCGAGGCATCCTGTAGCAATGCACAGCTGCTGACTGCTCACATGGCAAGACGTCATCCCTGCTTTCCATCTCTGGACTGTTTCTCCTCTTGTCTTTGTGGTTGGAGCAGACCTATCAGTTTCTGTTGTAGGAGTCTACTTGTTCTTGGAGTTGTTTTCTGAAAGCATATAAACATATTCTCGACCAAGAGTTAATAAAGGAATGTTTTCTATAAAATTGAATTGGGGTCTTTTTTATTTTTGCCTACCTGCTTTTCTTTTGGCTTATTTTGACACCATGTGTGTTTTTCATGGGTGTCTTGCTGTTAGTATTACAAAAGAAAAATAATTTTCTAAAGTGAAAATTTTCTAGATGAAATTTACTTACCAGATATTTTTCCTTACATGATATTTTCCTACTCTCCCTCCCCCTTTTTTTTGATTAATGGAGAATTTTGTAAAAATTTGTAATACAATCTTGATAAATTTAAATTTTAATATTTTGCACACAAATATGCCTGTTTCACCATGAGATGAGCTATCAATAAAAATTTTAATTAATACTTTAGAAACAGCTTTTGTCCAGTACACTTAAATTTTCTTGGGTGTTCACTTATTTCAATTCACCAATTTAAATTAATCTGAAAGCTTGATAATTCTTTTACTGTCAAATTTAATACTCTACCAACAATCTTATATTACACTGTATATCTTAGTGGAAAGGTTTATTTGCATTGAGTAGGCACTGAGCACTCCTAGTGCTAGGCTGAATTGAGATATAGGGCAGCTGATTTTGGCATGTTTCTGTCTATTCCCTGGGTCCTGATCTGAGCTGGGCCAGGTCTCTGTCTGTTACCTGGGTCCTGATCTGAGCTAGGTCCAGTCTTTGTTTGTTACCTGGGTCCTGATCTTTGCTGAGCATGTGAAGTGAGGTATCTATGGGGCCAGGAGACCTCCCTCAGAAGGGGTGAAGGTTCAGACCCCTGCAAGGTTGGAGGAGGTGAGGGTCTGTGCCCTATCTTTGTTGGCCCCTCTGCAACTGTGCCTGACTTAGGTTGTTCCTTCCCTGAGGAAACTTACCCATCTCTGCCTAACCAGTTGTCCTCCAGGGCCAAACAGGGTATTGTGAGGTTCAGTTCTGTCTCCCTGGTAGCCTATGCCCCTGTAGTCTCCATGCCCAGCACCTGCCTTGGGGATCCCCTCGCCTGCTGGTGGGGCTTTTTGACACTAATCACTTATCTTGGGGAATTCAGGTTCCTTCTCCAGGGAGGGCCCAGCTCACACCATTTGGCAAGAGACAGATGCATTATACCAGCCACCTCGAGGCTTCAATCTCAGTGAATAGAGAGCTCAGGCTACAGCTGAGGGCCATTGGATTGTGAGAAGAGGGTCCTTCTTGGCAAAAGAGGAAAGAGGAGCCAGTATAGAATGATCAAGTGCCTTCTCAGTGTCTTAATTCCTTCTGAAAGGGATTAAATCCTTTCATGCTCTTTTTATAAATTGCTGCTAAACACTCAAAGAATTAGTTTGTAATTTTGTTTGGGATAATTATACAATATGTTGTTGTGAAATATCAAAAATTAAATTACATTGTAGAATAATATCATATAAGGATAGTCTTTGCTCTAGGCCAAGGCAATTAAATTTCAAACTGGCTGTCAATTTATTTTTGTAACTTTATATAAACTTTTTCAGGGAGGCAAAAACACAGATTACTTACCTTAGCTCAAGAGGCCAAATATATTGAGTTTCAATTACAATCCTTATGACATTTGGAGGAAACTTCTCTTTATTTCCTTCCAAAATGATTTTCATGTTACAGAGTTTCATTTAAAAATCTTTGTCTCATTAAACAATTTCTCTTAAGGTTATGGTGACCACTCTATGGATTAGATTTAACATTTTATTATTATAATAATATTTTTAATTTAATTAATTTTTTTTACTTGTGTCCTTATTCTTCCATTTACCCCCCATTCCCTCTCATGCCCCCCCATTGTCTGTGCCCAATGATTATGCTCATACACATGTACGAAAGTCCCTCTGTTGATCTCTCCCCCTTATTCCCACCAACCCTCATCTTCCCCAAAGTTTGATGTTTTGATTGATGTTTCTCATTCTCTGGATCTGATCTTGTTCATCAGTCTATGTCTATCATTATATTCCACAGATGAGTGAGATCATGTGATATTTGTCTTTCTCTGCCTGGCTTATTTCACTAAGCATAATGCTTTCCATCTCCATCCATGTTGTTGCAAATGCTAGGAGCTCCTTCATTTTTACTGCAGCTTAGTATTCCATTGGGTAGATGTACCACAGTTTTGTAATCCATTCATCTGCTGATGGGCATTTAGGCTGTTTCCACATCTTAGCTATAGTGAATTGTGCTGCTATGAACATAGGGGTGCATATATCCTTTCTGATTGGAGTTTCTAGTTTCTTGGGATATATTCCTAGAAGTGGGATCACTGGGTCAAATGGGAGTTCCATTTTTAGTTTTTTGAGGAGAATCCATACTGTCCTCCACAGTTGCTGTAACAGTCTGCAATCCCAACAGCAGTGCACGAGGTTCCTTTTTCTCCCCATTCTCATCAACACTTGTCCTTTGTTGATTTGTTGATTAGCTATTCTGACAGGTGTGAGATGATACTGTATTGTTGTTTTGATTTGCATCTCTCGGATGATTAGTGACTTTGAGCAGGTTTTCATATGTCTCTTGGCTTTCCTTCTGTCTTCTTTGAAAAGTGTCTATTTAGATCAGTTCCCTATTTTTACATTAGTTTGTTAATTTTCTTTTTGTTAAGCTGCTTGAGTTCCCTGTTGGAGATTAAACCCTTATTGTTGATATCATTGGCAAATATGTTCTCCCATGCAATAGACTTTCTTGTTTTATTAATGGTCTCTTTTTTTTGTACAAAAGTGTTTGTGTTTTTTTCTTATGTAGTCCCATTTGTTTATTTCTCTGTAGTTTTCATTGTCCTAAGAGCAGTATTAGTGAAAAAATTGCTTTGGCATATGTCAGAGATTTTTTTGCCTATGCACCTGTGATATTTTTATGGTTTTCCCATCTTATGTTTAACTCCTTTATCCATTTTGAGTTATTTTTGTGTATGGTGTAAGTTGGTGGTCTAGTTTCATTTTTTTGCATGTATCTGTCCAATTTTCCCAACACCATTTATTGAAGAGACTCTCTTGACTGCATTGTATATTCATGCCTCCTTTGTCAAATATTAATTGAGAATAGTGATTTGTGTTGATTTCTGGGTTCTGTATTCTAGTCCATTGATCTATGCATCTGTTCTTGTGCTGGTACCAGGCTGTTTTGAGAACAGCGGCTTTGTAATACATCTTGATATCTGGTAGTGAGATCTCTCCTACTTTGTTCCTTTTTCTCAGGATTGTTGTAGCTATTTGGGGTATTTTTTTTTATTCCTGATACATTTTTGGAGAGTTCTTTCTAGGTCTGTGAAATACGTCGTTGGTATTTTAATGGGAAGTGCATTGAATCTATAGAATGCTTTGGTAGTATGGGCATTTTAATGATGTTGATTCTCCCAATCTATGAACGTGGTATATTCTTCCACCTGTTTATGTATTCCTCTATCTCTTTTTTCAGTGTCATGTAGTTTCCCACATATAGGTCTTTTATGTCCTTAGTTAAGTTTATTCCTAGGTATCTTAATTTTTTTGGCGCTATGGTAAATGGGATTGCTTTTTTAGTCTTTCTTTCTGTAAGTTCATTATTGGTGTATAAAAATGCCATAAATTTCTTTGTATTAATTTTGTATTATAATACATTGCTGAGTTCCTATATTAAGACTAATAATTTTTTGATGGAGTCTTTAGGGTTTTCTATGTACAGTATCATGTCATCTGCAAACAAGGACAGTTTTACTTCTTCTTTTCCAATTTGGATGCCTTTTATTTCTTCTTCTTGTCTGATCACAATAGCTAGTACTTCCAGCACTATGTTGAATAGGAGTGGTGAGAGTGGGCATCCCTGTTTTGTTCTTGTTCTTAGGGGAAATTGTTTTAGTTTTTGCCCATTGAGTATGATGTTAGCTGTGGGTTTATCATATATGGTTTTATTATGTTGAGATATGATCCTTCTATTTGCACCTTGCTGAGAGTTTTTATCAAAAAAGGGTTTTGGATTTTGTCAAACTCTTTTTCTGCATCAATTGATATGACTATGTGATTTCTATCTTTCAATTTGTTTATGTGATATATCATGTTTGTGGATTTGTGAATATTGTACCAGCCTTGCATCCCCAGGATAAATCCTACTAGGTCATGGTGTATGACCTTTATGATGTACTGCTGGATTTGATTTGCTAGAATTATGTTGAAGATTTTGGCATCTATGTTCATGAGAGATATAGGTTTGTAATTCTCTTTCATTTAGTTGTCTTTGTCTGGTTTTAGTATTAGGGTGATGCTGGCTTCATAAAAGAAGCTTGGACATGTTTCTTCTTCTTGAATTTTTTGGAATTGTCCAAGGATAATAATTTAAGTTCTTTCTTGAATGTTTGGTAAAACTCTCCTGTCTGGCCCTGGGATCTTGTTTGCTGGAAGCTTTTTGATAACTGCTTCAATTTCTTCCATAGTTATCAGCCTATTGAGATTTTTAGAATCTTCCTGAGTAAGTTTTGGAAGTTTGTATTTTTCTAAGAATGTGTCCATTTCCTTCAGGTTGTCTAGTTTGTTGAGTAGAGTTGTTCATAGCATTTTTTAATAATCATTTGTATTTTATTATTTCTATTATTTCTACTCTTTCATTTCTGATTTTGATTATTTGGGTTCTGTCTCTTGGTTTCTTGATGAGCCTAGCTAGAGGTTCATCAATCCTGTTTATCCTTTCAGAGAACCAGCTCTTGGTTTCATTGATTTTTTGTATCATTTTTTTTATCTCTATGTCATTCATTTCTGCTCTGATTTTTATTATTTCCTTCTGGTCACTGTGGGCTTTTCTTGTTGCTATCTTTCTAATTCTTCTTTTTATACCAGTCCCTTTTGCATTTCTTGAATTTCTGGCTTGGTAGTGATAAACTTCCTTACTGTTTTTTTGTTTGTTTGTTTGTTTGTTTTTGTCTATGAAGTTACTTATTTCCCCTTCAATTTTGAATGATAACTTTTCTGGATAGAGTAATCTTGGATTCAGTCCCTTGGTTTGTATCACTTTGTACATTTTCTTCCATTCTTTTCTGGCCTGATGTGTTTTTGGTTGAGAAAACATTTAATAATCTAATGGGAGCTCCCTTGTATGTACCTTTCTGTCTCTCTCTTACAGCCTTTAAGATTCTCTCTTTGTCCTGAATATTTGCCATCATAATTATGATGTGTCTTGGTGTGGGTCTTTTTCTCTCTGTGCTTTTGTGACTTTTATCTTTGCCACATCAAGGAAGTTTTCTGATATTTCTTCAAATAGGTCTTCTAATCCTTGTTCCTCTTCCTGTTGTTCTGGCATCCCTATTATTTGTATGTTGCTTCATTTCATGTTGCCCCATAGCTCCCAAAGCCTCTCCTCCTGTCTTTTAATTATTTTTTCTCCAGTTGCAATTCAATTTGGCTGTGTTTTGCTTCCCTGTCTTCTAATTTGCTAATTCGGTCATCTGCTTCTCCTAGTCTACTGTTGAAACTTTCCATGGTATTTTTATTGCAGGTATATCACTCTCATTTTTTCTCAATTCTTAAGTAAGGTGTTGATTTTTAATTCCATCCGGTTTATGAACTTTATTACCTTATTCTGAATTATTTTTCTGACATATTGCATGCCTCTTTTTCACTTAGCTGCTTTTCTAGTGATTTCCTCCTTTTCTTTCCTTTGGGGGTATCTTTGTCTACCCATTTTTGGTCTCACTGACTGAAATAGATGTTGAGCTGTGGAGGGGCTGCTCCTTGGGTGGCAGTAGCTTCTCTAGCTGCAGTTTCTCCTCAGGTGGTCATGGTAGCAGCTGCTTTTCAGTTGTCAACGACTCCTCTGGTGAGTGCTCTTCACAGCAATGTTGCCTTCTCTGGCTGGTGTGGGAGGCTGCTCATATAGCTGCTGTACCTTTGACGAAGGTAGGCTGATTATGAGGTTGCTGCTCCTCAGATAGGGACGGCTGTTTATGAGGTTGCTGCTTCTCGTGTCTGCTGCTCCTTGGACAAGGGCTGGCTGCTCCTTGGACAGGGGTGGATTGCTCTTATGGGTGCTGTTCTTTAGATGGGGCTGGTTGCATGCTAATGCTGTTCTTCAGATGGGACAGGGATGCTGCTGCTCCTTGGACAGGGGCAGTTTGCTTGCAGGCCTGCTTCTCCTCATACAGGTGCAGGTTGCTCCTGCAACTGCTCCTCCTCAGACAGAGGTGTAGTCTGCTCATGCAGCTGCTGCTCCTCACATGGGAGTGAGTTGCTTGTGCTGTTGATGCTCTTTGGACAGGGATGGGGCATTCACCCAGCTCCTTCTCATTGGGCAGGTGCAGGCTGCATGTAGGTGCTGTTCCTCGGACCTATGTGGATTGCACAGGGCTGCTGCTTCTTGGACATGGGCAGTTTGCTTATATGACTGCTGCTCCTCAGATGGGGGGAGACTGCTTGGGTGGCTGCTGTTCCTAAGGAGGAGGAGGGCTGCTTACACAGTTATTGCTCTTAGGATGTAGTGGGCTGTTCACACAGCTGATGCTCTGCAGGTGTGGGTGGGCTGCTCAAATAGGTGCTGCTCCTCAGAAGGGATCAGGTGGCTCACACTGCTGCTGCTCCTTGGAAGGGGCTGGCTGCTCATGTAGCACAGCTGTTGCTCTTCGGACAGGTGCAGGATATGGGCTATGTGCAGCTGTTGCTCCTCAGAGGGGGGCCAGCTGTGAGGGGCTGCCGCTCCTCAGTAGTGGGTGGGGTGCTCAAGAGGTTGCTGCTCCTCAGAGGGAGTGAGCTACTTGCATGCTGGCTGCTCCTTAGAAGGGGGAACTGGCTGCTCACACAGCTGCTGTTCCTTGGACGGGAGCAGGCTACATGAAGCTGCTGCTCTTAGGCCTTGTGGGGTTGCTGCTCCCTGGAAAGGAGTGGGCTGCTCACGTGTCTGCTGTTCACATGGTTGCAGTGCCTAGCTGCATCTCCTTCACCAATTCAGGCTGAATTCCACTCATTTCCGCCACTCACTCTATTTGCTCCAGAACAAGGCTCAGGACATGTTTGTCTATTCCACCGCATGTGTTGACTATTTATAGTGATATAGTCCTGGTAATAACTCCTGGTAATTCTTGGCCAGCCATTCCTTAATGGTGGTGAGGGCAATCACTGCAGGCTCATTCGGGAAACCATAAATGTCTGTTCAAATGCAAGGAAATGCCTTAATCTGCATCTGAGTCTCATGTCCCCATTTTGGAGGTGGTGTCTCCTTTTTATTCTCAAAAAAAAAACCCACAATTTAACAAAAATTATAATCAAAATATTTTCATCAGGAATAGGTCAGCACTTCTCAACCTTCACTGTGCATATGAATCACCTTGATTATCTGTTTCTTAATGACCTCTTCAACAATGGAACTTCTTCATATATGTTTAAAATTGTTCATCTTTCATGATTATTTCTCAATGTTTTGTAAGAATTTTGTGCATGATGAGTATGAATCTACTTTACCATATATTGCCAAAATATTATAATACCTAAGACCTGTAAATAGCCCAAGTGTCCATGATTAGATAAGTGGATAAAAAAGTAAGTACATTTAAGTCATGGAATACTATGTGGCTATAAAAAACAAACAAAACAAACAAACAAACAAAACAAAAATAACAACAGAATCTCTTACCATTTGAACCAGCATGGAGGGATATGGAGAATATTATACTAAATAAAATGAGCCAGACAGAAAAAGCCAAATATCACATGATCTTACAAATATTTAGAATCTAAAGAACAAAATAAACCGATTAACAAAATAGATCTAGAGACACAGAAACATATGGCAGACTGAAGAATCTCAGAGGGAAGGCGGGAGAGGGTGTGTAGGTGGGAAGAGATTAATCAAAGAACCGTATGCATATATACATAACCATGGACACAGACAATAATGTGGTGAAGGCCTGGGGTGGGGTGAGAGAGTGGACTAAAAGTGGTAAATGGGGCAAAAAAGGGTACATTTGTATTATTTTCAACAAAGATATATATTTTTTAATTTCTTGTTTTTTCTACTTATCTTTGTTTTATTTTAATTATTTCTTCTCTTTAATTTTTATACCATCAAATTATCAACCTGATATGATGATCTTGTTGGTATTATTTTAAAAATGGCTTTCTTTTCCTGCCAGTGTGTCTCAGTGATTGAGAGTCTATGTATTGAGGTCACAGTACAATTCCTGGTCAGGGCACATGCCCAGAATGCGGGTTTGATTCCCAGTAAGGGGCATGCAGGAGGCAGCCAATCAATGATTCTCTCTCAACATTGGTGTTTCTATCTCCCCATCTCCCTCTATGTGTGTGTGTTTAATAAAAAATGGCTTTCCTAGTTTTCTAAATTAGACACACAAAGCCATATGGTTTAATATTAAAAAAGTACAACAATTAGTTATATAACAGAAAGTATCATGAATAAATAAAAAGTTGTGAAATAGGGGGACATTTTTAGCAACATGTATAATAAGTGATTATTATGCATAATATATGTAAATAGTATCTTAAATTTTTTTGAAAAATAATAATATAAATAATTTTTCTAAAGATGCTAAGATTATTGCCAGAGAAATTGTATATCAAAAACAGAAATGGCCAATATACATATATACATTATAGACAATGATAACCTTTATTAACATGTCATTATTCATCTGATTATAAAAAAATATTGGTATTATTTAGTGTTGACAAAGAAGTACTTGATCAATAATCTATATAATATTTAATGTAAGATTAAATTTTAAAAGAATAAAACAATTTGATTACACTTATAAAAATTGAAACTACATAAATTTGACTCAAATAAGCAACTTCTAGCTATTTTTCCAAAAAAATATAGTTTCACATTTGCATGGTTATATAGATGCATTTATTCATTTTAGCATTAGTATGATAGGAAATATAAACAGAGAAGAATAGGAGGGTGAGAGAGACTTAGCTCTCCATATTCATTAACTTTGGTTGCCAATGACAGAACCTAACTCAAACAAAATTAAGATAAACTATATATATTCACATGGAATTGCTATTCAGAGATAGTCTTGGCATTAGTCAAAAAGAGATTCAACAATATACTCAAGTCATACTATCACTTTCTCTCTTTCTTATGAAACTTTATTATTTGTGTTGGTTCTAGGTTGACTCTTACTAGTGACAACATACTTGCCATTTATTTCAGGCTCAGTTTTCAATCTGGTAGAAATATGATTATTGTAAGGTAACAATAAAATAACAGAACACACTCTGATTGTGTTGTACTGTATAAAACCAGATCATTTGCTTATTCCTAAACCAGACTCTGTGCCTAGGAAGATTAAAATACCTATTTAACTAGGCTCAAGTCACATGACTACCTTTGGTGCTAGGGCAAATGCTGATCCATCCAATCTACTTAAACTGAGGTGATAGCTCAGAAATACTAAAAGAATAGGAGGAATAGATGCTAGAAGCCCAATGGCACATGCATTATAATGAATTATATTAGGTGACAAAAATACAATTTACAGAATGATATATTTATATATTGTTTTAAAAAGTAAACAATAAGTAAAGATTTCCTTAAAATACATATATGTGAAAATAGATATAAATGTTTAAATGTACACATATCTGTGAATCTTGGTTATCTATGGGGAATTTGAATGGATGAGGTATTTTTTGTCTTAATGTATTTCTGATTGTGTAAATGATTACAAGTTAAGTAGTAACACTTATTGAAATTTTATTTTTTAACTACAAGGTTTTATGTATATATTAAAATATGCATATTATACATATATGATAATTTATGCATATATGCATATATAAAATCATACATTAATTTTAATTATATTGAATATCGTACTACATTTGTATACATTACATAAACCTATACACAAATATTAAACTGTATCTTGTGTTCATTATTTATTTGATTTTAAAATACTCCATTTTCCATATTCATACTATAAAATAATACCTATATTCTTCAGCTACTTCTAATATTTGCAGTGTTTCATTGAAAATTTTAATTCATATACAAATTACATATGACATTTGGATAGTTCAATTTTAGGACTAGACAGGGCAAAAATATAACTGAGTTTCTCTTAGTCCTAAAATGGTTCTAAGAATAATGACATTGGTATTTGTGGTTCCCCTGTGGTCAATGGGTTACGAAAATGGGTCTTAGTGAACCAGATTGATTTAATCTTTTGACCATGCTCAATTAGACTACACATATATGAACATTTCCAATGTTAGAAGTTATTGACATTCTTATGAATTAGTGTGTTGCCTACCCATTAATGTGATAGCTATAATAGGCTATTCTAAAACACCCATTGAACTCTCATTTAGTCTGATTGAAATTGAGATTATAGTTAAGATCCATTGACTTGTTCTCAGTATAAAATTTAATACAGTAAAGCAAAATCTTAGTATAATTCTTGTGCAGATAGAATTAGGTGATAACAGCCTCCAGTGCCTAGGATTGAGCCACGTAGTCCTAGGAATTTCCCCATTTTGAGGGGGTGTGTTTGTTATTTATGGTGAGTCTCTTAGACCACATTTGAATTTATGCTAATGAGGGGGGCTAGATTGATTTAGAATGGGGGCTGGCCATAATAGAAAGGCTGGCCAAGTGATGGTTGGGATTTCTGTTGCAAAGAAATGAGGGCTGAAGTTTCAGTCCAATCACATGCCCAATGATTTGAATAAATCATGCCTCTGTAAAAAAGCCAATAAAAACTATGGACACCCAAAGCACAAGTGTGCTTCTGGTTGGACATAGGAATTAATGCACAGGAGGGCATCCTGGTTCCTCATCTTGAGAATTCCTCTTGATTACGAGGGAAAGTACACAGAAGGTCCAAATTTGGGGCCTTTTCAGACCTTGTGTTCTGGGTCTCTAAAAATGGCTTTTTCTAATTTGTGTATTTTATACAAGAAATAAAATAAAGGCGAAACCAGTTTGGCTCAGTGGATAGAGTGTCAAGCTGTGGACTGAATGGTCCCAGGTTTGATTCTGGTCAAGGGCATGTACCTTGGTGGCGGGCACATCACCAGTAGGGGGGTGCAGGAGGCAGCTGATCAATGTCTCTCTCATCGATGTTTCTAACTCTCTATCCCTCTCCCTTCCTGTCTGTAAATAATCAGTAAAATACACTTATAAATAAATAAATAAATAAATAAATAAATAAATAAATAAATAAAAGCTGTAATCATACCTATAGTCAGTCTTTCCTAAGTTCTGTGAGTAATTTTGATTAGTTATTAAATTTGAGTGAGTGGTTGCAACTCCCAAGTTTGTAGCCAGTTAATTAAAAAAAGAGTAACTGTTAGGACATAGACATGTTCATTAAATTGATTGTGGGAATTATTTCACAATGCATGCATACATCTAATGATCATGTGTTCACTTTAAGAATATTACAATTTTTGTCCATTATAAAGCTGAAAAAAAATAAAGGAGAAAGTGGGAAATGAAGTGATAATATGTTTTAGAAGCATACTTGAATTTTCACTAAGTATTAATGTTTATCTTTTGGGACTAAAGTTACTAAATCTAGGAAATTTTAAATTAGTTTAAACCTTTATATCATCTTGCAATTTATACAATTTCATGTATTTTCCCAAAATGGAAACTGCTGATTCTGCTCTAGTCATTGTTCTGCCTCATACTGTGTATCCACCTTAATGAATGTATCATTGATAATATTGTTTTCTGTAGAATTATCTTGATGCAATTTGATGGTGCTCTTGCCCAGGATCTATCCATTATTAAATTATAGTAATTTGATGATACTTTAATAATCAAATATTTAATTTGGCCAAAGCTTTATTTATAGGTTATCAGGTTTAAAATTAAGTATCTCTAAAAGGGTTTTCTTTCTGGATTGCTTCCAGAAACAAAGGGAAATATATTCTCAGTCCAATTTATAATGCTTCCTTGCAGAAGTGGCAGATCAACACATAAGCCTGGAGCTATTTTTATTTAGAGTTCTTAAGAGAGAGGCAACTAATGAATTTGTGATTTTTAAAAATCTGTCCGCATGTACATATATTCATTAGAAAGGGCCAGTTGATTTAACCTTCTGACAAAACCAAACAGGGTCAGTTTGTGAAATAAAGTTAATTTATCTCAAATTATAGTGAAGACCCAAAAGAGAAATTAGGGGGGAAAGTTTCTGGTTAAATAAAAATGAGGACCAGAACGAACTTGAAAAACATCATAGTAGTAGTCAGAAAAGGCAAGGTTTGATGAAGGAAATAAATCATATGCCTAGGACAGTCTCAATCATAAAAGATATGCATACTACCATAAAGCATTAGAACAAACAAATTATGAAAAATATATACTGCAAGGATTAAGCCACTCATCAAAATTGTTTATCTATTCATTCCAGTACTTTTCTTTTTTTTTTCACTCCTCACCTCTTTTTTTTAATTAATTTTTTATACATATCTCCCCATTGCCCCCCTCCCTCCCAGGCGTACCCCGACCCCCCAGTGTCTGTGATCATTGGTTATGTCTATAAACATGCATACAAGTCCTTTAATTGATCACTTATTTACCTCACCTAACTTTAATCTTTCTGCTATAATTTCACAGTCTGTTTGATGCTTTATGATTTTTGTCCTCCTGAGAATTATCAGTCTACTCCCTTTCTGTGCTCCTGATTCTATTATATTCACCAGTTTATTCTGTTGATCAGATTTTTAATTCACTTAATTTTTAGATTCACTTGTTGACAGATGTGTATTTGTTGTTCATAATTTTTTGTCTTTTACCTTTTTCTTCTTCCTCTTCTAAAAGGGTACCTTTCAGCATTTCATATAATACTGGTTTGGAGTTGATGAACTCCTTTAGCTTTTTCTTCTCTGTGAAGGTCTTTATCTGCCCTTCAATTCTGAATGATAGCTTTGCTGGATAGATTATTCTTGGTTGTAGGTTCTTGTTGTTCATCACGTTGAATATTTCTTGCCACTCCCATCTGGCCTGCATCGTTTCTGTTGAGAAATCAGCTGACAGTCGTATGGGTGCTCCCTTGTAGGTAATAAACTGTTTTTCTCTTGCTGCTTTTAATATTCTCTCTTTGTCTTTTGCTCTTGGCATTTTAATTATGATGTGTCTTGGTGTAGTCCTCTTTGGGTTCCTTTTCTTTGGGGTTCTGTGTGCTTCCTCGACTTGTAAGTCTATTTCTTTTACCAGATGTGGGAAGTTTTCAGTCATTATTTCTTTAAACAGGTTTTCAGTATCTTGCTCTCTCTCTTCTTCTGGCACCCCCACAATTCTGATGTTGGTACGCTTGAAGCTGTCCCAGAGGCTCCTTACATTATCTTCACATTTTTGGATTTTTTTCTCTTCTTGCTTTTCCAGTTGAATGTTTTCTGCTTCTTTATATTTCAAATTTTTGACTTGATCCTTGCCTTTCTCTAGTCTGCTGTTAGTACTCTGCATAATAGTTTTCATTTCAGTCAGTGTATTTATCATCTTCTCTTGGGTCTCACTAAATTTATCCATCTTTTCTAGCATATTCTTGCAAAACCTTATAAGCGTGGTTTTGAACTCTATATCCAGTCGTTTTTTTTCCTCCATTTCTTTTGCTTGTAATCCCTTCCCTTGTCTCGGCATTTTCACTGTGCCGGGGAAACTTCTGTGCTGGATTCAGCCGCAGAAGCCTCTGCTGAGCTTGGGAGGGTGGAGTCTCAGGGCTTAAGGGACTGCCTTGCCTTCCAGTCGGCCCCGCCCTCCACGGCCCCTGAGTCTCACATGAATGGGTAATGGCTGGAGCGGTCCTTGTGCGCTCGCGCACCCGCAGTGCCTCTAACCGCTGCCTTTCCGGCTCCCCTGCGAACCAGGACCACACGAGTCTAGGTCCCCAGGGTTTCGCCCAAAACAGGGGCCCAGTGGACTCAGAAGTGGCGCAGTTGGGAGGGTCTGTCTCCCGCCCACTCGTGAAAGCCAGAGGCACAATCAGCAATCCGTCCTCCGTGCATGGTGCCGTGCGCGACCAGACCTCCGATTCTTTGCAACTCCCCTAAATTTCCGTGCACTTCTCCCTTTTCACAGTCCAAACTCCCCCCGTATGAGTTTCGGCTGGATCTGGGGTTTAGTGTAGTAAGATAAGGGGTTCAATGCCGTTGGGAGTCTCCGTTTCCCTCCCGCCAGAGAAAGCCAGCCAGGTACTCCGGCACCTGCTCTCTCAGCGCGCTCGTCTCTGTACCTCAGCTTTTTGCAGCTCCTCTGGGTCTCTGTGAGCCCCTCTCTTTCCCTCTAGTTGTAGAACTTCCACTCAGCCAGCTTTCCTGTGGTTCTGGATGATGTCCGTTCTGTCTTTTAGTTGTAGTTTTGAAATTGTTGTGCGAGGCAGCAGTATAGGTGTTTACCTATGCCGCCATCTTGGATTCCCAGTGCCCATTCCAGTACTTTTCCTTGAATTTCTTTTATTTACTACATTTATCAACTATATTTGCACAACAAAAATAGTGTACTTATAATTTTTTCTCTACTATTTCCAGACTTTCTTAATATTCTTAGACTTAAGAGTCCATCAAAATTGTATAGTGACTAGATAATTTAGTATTTTCTTTGTTAGACTTATTGAAACTTACAAAAATGCTATGCATATTTTAAATTTGTGAAGTTAGCTTCAATAGAAATTATAAAAATATGTTGTTTATTTTATAAATTAGATTAAATCATGTTATGATATTTTTGGATGTTAGTATCATAGCCACTCTCTTAATGTCCTTTGGATTTTAAATTACTTTTTTACTTTGCCATTAAATTTAAATAGCTTATCTTCTGAATTTAGCAGTATACTACTTTTATTTTGCTAAATGTTAAAGTGGAAATGATTCACTTATTTTACTTGCTTCAGACTATTTAACATAACTCATAGAGAATGACTGTGTTAAAATAAAATGAAAGATTTGTGGTTAATCACAATCAAGTCTGACTAATCCATGCTAATTTATCTCTTTCTCAGTGTGGCTACAGTAAATTAAGTGTGATCAACTTGGAGAAGCTAGTGAGTAAACAATTGATATTATCTAAAAAAGAATTTCAAATTAACATATCTATAGTAGGCCCCTAAAATTCTTCTAGCATGTGTACCATGAAGGTTCAGCTGACTTGAAGCATTTACGTTTCTGTTTTTCTGCAAAGTATAGTGATAGAGATATCCCAACACTTAATCCTAGCTTTCTCTATAACTCTCAAAGATGTATTATATGTTAAAATGCTTTTAAAATTGTAACTATCAAGGTATTAGAATTATTTAAAAAAAGAAATGAACCTCCCTGGCTCAGTATTTCAGCTGGTTAGAGCATCATCCCCAATATGCCAAGGTTGTGGGTCAATCCCTGGTCAGGGCACACACAAAAATAAACCAATGAGTGCATAAATAAAAACAGATCTCGCTATGACTCTTGTCTCTCTCTCTGTATGTGTCTCTCTTTCTCTTCCTTTTTTTCTCTTTAAAATCAATAATTCATTTTTGTAAAAAAGAAATGAGCCTATAAAGCAAAATAATTGGAGAATATATAATTTCAATGGTTAAGTTGGGAAATCGCTTATTAAAGTGTTTTTTGTTTGCATCATAAATACCAACTTCAGATGAGCTGGTATCACAGTCCAGAATTTTAAATTCATAATAATTTGAATTCATGTCATTAAAATAATCTAAAAAATATTAGGTGACTTTGATTTTACCATGCTTTTTCTTCCTACTGTAAACATTTTCAAACCTAGAAAAGTTGAGATTTTCAGTGTGTGTTTTTATATAATTTGCAAACACACACACACACACACACACACACATACACACACACACACACACACACACACATATCTTCATGACAGTTTTGACCATATTTAGGGTTTGTATTTTGATTTATTTTAGAAAAATATCATCATGCTGCAGAGAAATGGATATAATATTTAAAAGTAACATAACAAAATCTTAAATGATTTATTTTTATTACAATGAAATATTAAAATGTAGGCTTTTCATGGTTATTGCTTGAAATGCAGTTAACCATTCTTAGTATTTATCACATTCACAATGTGGTATATAACATATTAGATCATTTTTTATATCCTCAACAAAGCAATACAAGAAAAATCATGACCTAATCCTAATATGTATAGAGTTACAATTAATGACATCATCAAAATCAGAAATTTTCTTAAAGTCATTGGATAGATTCCATTAAAAAAGTAACTTTAACAGTAGGCATTGTGAAACATGAGAGTATATAGCTCATGAAGAAAAAAAAGAAAAATGGGTTGTTTTATTTCACTAGGAAGTTAGAATTAGAAAAACAATATTTTAATTTTGCGGCACTACTCCATGTGTATAAAAATATATTTGGTAATCATAGTAACATAATAAGTTGCCAATGATATACAATGAGACATGCAGTAAAATAATAAAAACAATTCCTATGTTTTAAATGACTACTGCACAAAGCTATGTGTATATAATAAAAGAGTAATATACAAATTGACTATACCTTTGCTATACCCACAAGCCACACCCACCAGCCAAGTGAGCATGTAAATTAACCCAAGCAAGATGGCTATGGCCACAGAGAGAGCAGGAAGGAGGCTTGGGTTGCCCTGGAGATGGAGAAAGCCAAGTTTTCCACACACCCTGCCCAGCCCAGGCCTCTGCTTAAGACAACAAAGTTTCAGTGGTTGCCACCACAGAGTAAACAGAAGGCTTGGCTCCACTCCAGGCTACAAAGTTTCAATTGTAGAAGATAAATAAATCCCAGATACTAGGGCTTCTGCTTGGGTTTCTGGGGGTCATGGCCAGCCTCAGGCCCCTTGCGTAGGCTGCCCCAGGCCCAAGAGAACCCCCACCCTGATCTGGGACACCCGTCAGGGCAAACCAGCTGGCCCCCACCTGTGGACCCAGCCTCTATCCTATCTAATAAAAGAGTAATATGCAGATTGACCATCATTCCAACTCACAGAATGCTGCCCCCATGTGGACACAAGATGGCTACCACAAGATGACCAGGACAAGGCCTGCAAGGGAGAGCAGTTGGGGGTGATCAAGCCTGCAGGGGAGGGCAGTTAGGGGCAAACAGGCTTGCAGGGGAGTGGTTGGGGGGTGATCAGGTTGGCAGGCAGAAGCAGTTAGGGGCAATCAGGAAGGCAGACAGAGGAGCAGTTGGGAGCCAGCAGTCCTGGATTGTGAGAGGGATGTCCGACTGCCCATTTAGGCCTAAACCAGGTAGGATCGGGCCTAAATGGGCAGTCGGACATCCCTCTAAGGGTCCCAGATTGGTGAGGTAGCAGGCTGGGATGAAGGATATTCTGCTTCTCCCCCATACCCCCACACCCCGCATGAATTTCGTGCATCTGGCCTCTAATATATAAAGGAATTACCCTCCAACAAAGGATTTCACCTGATAGCAAATTTTCTTAATAGAGTTGTTAACATTTGCAAGTTAGAATATTTTTGCAGAAATGCATGAAATTCCAAATTCTTATTGAAAAATTTTAAGGTCAGGAAAAATGGGTCTGAATTCTCTCACACACACAAAAAGTCATTTAAATCACTGAAGTGGAATAACTGTTTCCCCACTTACAAGGAGTACATTCTTTTTGTCACATTCCAAGTCATACCCACTCTATACACACTGTGAAGCTAGGTGTTCATCGCCATTTATTATCTGTTTGTTCTGCACTGCTTTGCTACAACCCTACTGGCCTGGCCTTATGAGCACGACCCTTTGATCCACAAAGCACTAGGTGAGGGTGTAATAACATTGGCTCTGGTTGCAAAATCCTTATCAGAAGGTATTTTCAAGATAAGATATGAAAGTTAACTAGTCAGAGAGATTTAAGCTTGTGGAAGTAAGTAAAGCAAAGGCACAATCCTTGATGCTCTAGTGAAGAATGAAGCTGAAGGCTTCTGAGATGCCCCAAGCTGTGCATGAAAGGCTCTGAGTGACCAGGAGAACCGCATTGTTAAAGTGCTGTGAATGAGCACCTTCAGAATCTTCCTCATCAATTTACCTTTAAACAGTTCCTTCTTTCTTACCTCAGTATGAAGTGTCAAATCTGGTATTTTTAGAATTTTTTTTTTCCTTTCCTTGAATGGGTCCCCAATGGGCAAAAAAAAAAAGTACATTTAGAAGTTTTATGTAATTACAACCTGAGGACCACTAGCACTGAGAGGAGCTTTATGGTTAGAATGCCTTGCTGTTTGCATAGAAAAAGCCTGTGGTTCACTGTTTGTCTGATACTTCAATTACTTGGCTGTAATAACATACTAAATCAAATATTGATTGTCTAGGTATTCAAATTATACCCCTAATTGCAAGCACCATTAAAAGGGCTTTTTATCATTTTAAATGATATACAATTTGGTGTAATGGGCTTGTTCTCATTTAAAGGTATATATTCATGTATTTTTAAAGCTACATTATAAAACTCTGTCATGGAGATTTTGTTTTAGACATATTTAGACTTTTTCTTGTAGGATATGTTCTTTTCATTGGCATATAAAGGAAAGGTACATTAAGATTAGAAAATCATTGGCATTCATGACAGTAAACAGCTTTATTTTCTTCTCTTATAATATAAGCAGTCCATATATATTTATTATTATTTTTGTGATTTATAAAAGGTCTATGATTATAGGATATTCAGGTATATCTAAAATATAAAATAGTATTAGCAATTAATGGAAGCTTGCATCACTCAATGTGGTTATCAAACTATTTTCTTTCTTAGTATACCATGGGCATATCAGGGAAAGATAGTTAATGTGGAGCCTATTTGAAAATAATAGATTAAATTAGTTTGAGTTCATAACTAGTGTTTAAATATTCTTATTAACAACTCTTTACTAGCAAAAGTAAAAACATCTGACTCCCCATTCACAAATTTGGCCCTAATTTTATTTTATTTTTTTGTCTGTCAAAAAAAAAGTATTATTTTCAAATGTGTTTGAAAAGCTCAGGAATAAAAATTATACTCCTAAATTTAAAAAAAGGAAACATTTCCTAGTTGTTCTTATAGGTTGGGATAGCTAATCTGAGTTGGAACAGACAAGCTATATCCCCGGTGAAAGGAACTGATATAGTCCAATAAGTTCAAGCCAACAAGTGAGAACCTTTGAAACGAGCCTTTCTTCTTGTCTGCGAAGAGTTTGGGTTAAATCACTGACACATTTATATTGCTGCCTTTAACAGAAATATGTCCAACTCTTTTGCCCTCCTCCAATTAAATGAAACACTGTGAGAAATCTTCAATAGGTGACTCAAATTTTTCCTTACTTTTTCTAATGGCCATAGGTTTAAAAGAAAATGGCATATACAGAATTATATATTTAATACTTAAATTTTGTGCCAGTTTTCTTTTCTTAAGGATTTGCTCAATCCCATCAAAATTATTTATTTTAAAATATAGTCACGATCTTTGTCTTAATATGCTTCCTCATATATTTCATTAAGTAATAATGAAAAACAGGATTCTTTATTCTTTCATTTCTAAGTCTTTCATTAAATATTTAATACATAATCAATATAATTAATATGGTTCAAAGCAAGAGTTTACACTATTTACAAGGATACCAAATATCAAACTGAATATATTGATTTAACTTTATTATAAAAATCATTTGACATTTATCTCTCCATATAAAAATTAACTATCATATAGGTGGGCAAGTAGAAACACTATTGGTGTCTGTTATTTTAAGTTTTCTAATTATATGAAGCTCTTAGTAAGCATTTACAGAGAACACTAATCCTAGGAAGTAACTATTGAGAAGTAATTATATGACTGGTTTTATCCTATCTAATAAAAGAGTAATATGCAGATTGCCCATCACTCCAACACACAAAATCCTGCCCCCATGTGGATACAAGATGGCCACCACAAGATGGCCAGCAGGGGAGGGCAGTTGGCAGGGACCAGGTCTGCAAGGGAAGGCAGTTGGGGGCAAACAGGCTGGCAGGGGAGAATTAGGCATGAATCAGGCTGGCAGGGAAGTGGTTAGGGGGTGATCAGGCTGGCAGGCAAAAGTGGTTAGGAACATTCAGGAAGGCAGGCAGGTAAGCAGTTGGGAGCCAGCAGTCCTGGATTGTGAGAAGGATGTCCAACTGCCCATTTAGGCCCAATTCTACCTCGATTGGGCCTAAATGAGCAGTCGAACATCCCTCAAGGAGCCCCAGATTGGAGAGGGAGTGGCTGGGCTGAAGGAGAGCCCCCTACCCCCCACCCCCGCACAAATTTTGTGCTCATTTTTAAAAACTACTGAGAACATCAAGAAAATTAAACCCCTTGCACACCAGTTTAAAAGCATGTGTCTATGCAATGATAATCATAATTTTCACATAGAAATACACAAAATCAATTGTACAATGAATGAGTAGCAGTATATTATTGACCAAGTTTAGTTAGAACTCAATCTCTCTCTTTTTTCATATGCTTAATAGGTTTTATTTTGGAAAGGTGTTATAAAATAACCACAAATCATTTGGCAGCAGAATAAACTGTTCCAATTTACCTACTGTCTAACCCTTAACAGAAACTTAACTTTTGAATACTTTTCATATACAATAAAATGATGATCATTGAGTGCACTGCCCAGTAATTCGCAGCATTTGTTAACTGACAGAGGATCTCCCACTCATACTACCTTTTGGTTTATAGCCTGAAATTCTTAAAATTATTTTCAAAATACCAAGTTGTAAAGTGAACAGCTATTAAAAGATACTCTAAGTATGTTTTAATAACAAAATTGGTTTCAAAAATAATGACTGTAACGTGAATTGTGTCCCTTTCTCCACAACCTCAAGTGCCTGGTACCTGTGAATTTAAATTTATTTTGCATTATGATTTTGAAGATAAAATAAAGTATGATGCAGTCGTTCTAGGTTAGAGTGGGCCTTGCATCCAATATGACTGGTATCCTTGTAAGAATCAGTGATGCCACAGAGATACAGGGGGGACAAGGAGGAATACCATGTCAAGATGGAGACAGACATTGGGATGATGAGTGTACAAAGGAACACCAAGGACTGGCTGCAACAGCCAGAAGCAAGGGAGAGGCAAGAGAAGATCTTTCCCAAGAGCTTTCAGAGAGCATGGCCTTGGCAACTTGATTATGGATTTCTAGTCCCTAGAACTCAATGTTTTAAGCCACAAGTTTTGTAGTTCTTTGTTAAGGCAGCACTAGGGAACAAATATAATTGGTCATATTTCATTACAATAAGTTACTTTAAACTCTTAAATACTAGTTAAGTATCAGTTACATTGTGCCAGGTGTCCTTCTGTTATATATAATTTTCTTTGGAAAATTTTACTTATGAACAAATAATTATACTACATATTAGTACTTACCTCATGATTTATATACATTTTTATATATTCATTCATTTAATTCTCAGAACCCTCTGAGATATATGTTTATATTTTAGTTTCTACTCACTTTTTTTTATTTCATTTGGTAAGCACAGCAGTATCGAAACTGATCTTGAAGTTCTGTTTCTTTTCCTTTTTCTCCCTAGAATAGTTAATGTCATAACCAACAGAACCCAGGGTAGTACCTGGTCTAAATAAACCTACATTTACTATTTATTGTTGTTTTTCTGTGAATGGTTTTACAGGTTTTTGCTTTGTTTGTTACGTTTGTTTACTTACTAGGATATCTATTCTAATATATACAAACCCTGGGTTGTAATGACTAGTAATGACCAGAGGCTGACCAACGGGAAGTCAGTGCTGGCCCTGCCCCCAATCAAGCCATAAGGGGCAATCAGGCAGGGAGGCAGAGTGGTTAGGGTGATTAGGTAGGCAGATCAGAGGTTAGGAGTGATCATGTAGGCAAACAGTGGTTAGGGGATATCAGGTAGGCAGACCAGAGGTTAGGGGTGATCAGGTAGGCAGATGGCCCCTCACAGGGCTAGCCCCGCCCCATAGCAAAGAAAGAGGGAGGTCTAAGCCATCCAAGCCATTGCACCCTAATCGCCTGTAGAGGGAGGCCACCAGTTGCAGAGGACGGAGGGCAGTGCTGCACAGATGGCAAGTAGTGGCAACTGTGGGGTGGGGCCAGCTGCCTGCAGCCTGGGGAAGGTAAGCCCTGATAAGCTCTAATCTCAGGCCAGTCCTAGGGACCCTACCCAAGGGTCCTGTAGTATATATATGACTGTTTTCCCATTCAATTGGTGGCTATGACATGTACTAACCAACAGAGGGCAGATGCTCAACCCAGAGGCATGGAAACATGGAACAGACTGATGAATCTCAGATGAAAGGGTAGAGGGGGGAAGACAGGAAGAGATTAACCAATATCTTATATGCATACTGGTACACAGATTCATGCACCAGTGAGGTCCCTCAGCCTGGCCTGCAGAAATTAGGCTGAAACTGGCTCAGTGCAAGGATTTGTGCACGAGTGGGATCCCTTGGCCTGGTTGTGGGAACCAGGCCGAAACTGGCAATCCAACAGCTCCTGAAGGATCCTGGATTGTGAGAGGGCTCAGGCCAGGCCAAAGGACTCCACAAGTACACGAATCCATGCACTGGGCCTCTTGTATTTGAATAAATAAGATGGAAGTACAGTGGTACCTCGAGATACGAGGTTAATTTGTACCGTAATCTTGAGGCGTGGGAAACTATGAGACGCTCGAGTTGCGGTAAACTGGTGGGTCGTGTGCAGCCGGCAGATCCCTGCAATTACTCGTATCTCAGCTGTTGCTCGTATTTCAAAGCAAAAATCGCTCGCTCAATGGCTTGTATCTTAAAAATCTCGTATGTTAGGACACTCGTATCTCGAGGTACCATTGTACTGATAATATTCCTACATCCCATGTTTGATGTGTACAATGTATATAAGGAGAGGGTTTACCTTACCTACCATCTGTGGGTACTTATTTAATCAATATCCTTATGAAAGCTACTGGGAGCAGCCAGACCCATCTTAGAACTGTGAGGGCTAATTGAGTTCTCCATTCCATTTGGGCATGCAGTTATATTGTGATCAACATTATATGCCTAATGTTTAATACAGTGCCTGGCACATACTTAACATTCAGTACTATTTTTTTTAAGTGAATGAATAGATTTGATCAATTGACAGTTGCTACATATTCATAATAAGAGGTTTCATGAGATTTCTGAGATTTTGTGGGAAAAGCTACAAAGGGAAGGAATGCATCCATGAACAGGGTGACACTCACTTATCTATCTTCATAATAATCTCCAATTACTATGGGTTATACAAGTTGCTGTTGCATTCAAGGTTAAGAACAACAAACTGAAAAGGATAGAAAACAATGATGCAATATGTAAAAGGCTGAATCTACATATAAAACATTGTTAAATCCATCTAATATAAAATCATACATCACCTATTTCAATTCCAGGTTGCTCATATTAAGCAGAAAATCTGTATAAATATTGACTTTTGTTCTCTTTAGGTTAATACAGGAATTGCATGATTTAGGACTAGTGGACAGGGAGTACCCTGAAATATTAGGAGACTTTCTCAAAAGTACCCCTTTGGTAGAGAATCATTTGCTTGTTGAACTTGAAGAACTTTTTTTTCACTTAAATTAGAAAAAATAAAATTTTGAATGTGTTAGAGTACTAAACTTTCTTGTGACTAAATATCTTAAGATTATTTTATTGCTGATAAGATTGGTCAAAGAAAATAGGTGTATTCAGAGCTTACTGACATTAGCAATTAACTGGCATTTCAGTTCTGATACACATTCAGGATGACTGCTACCTTCAGCAGCATGGAAGCAGTTAAGATGTGTAGTTCACAGAGCCATAAAGAGTCTCTAGGATTAATTAGATGCCAAATATAGTAATTAGTCTTGTCAGTTAATCAGAATTAAAAAAAATTATAGCAAATATGCTAAAAAGTACCTGATATCATTGCTGCTCTGAAAGCAATTAATATGCAGAAGTAAAATTTGGACCATTTGGATCTATATGGGAACTACTTTGGCTGATATATTGAAATTATTCCTGAGTGACTATAAAATAGTAAAAGTTCCCTATCATTTGCATATAAGAAATACAGTTTTACCTTTTACCTGATTTCTGCTCCTCATTTTCATTTTATGATTAGAATAAACACAATCGTAACTTGTTCTTAAATTAATTCTTAGATAATACATGACCACTTGCGAGTTGTGAATAATTATCAAATTGTTAACTATAAAATATTTAAAAATATTTTTAAAACTTTAAATAAAAGTTTCATATCCATATGCCTCTGACTTAATGCAGGAATATAAAGATATTTTCATGAATATAACAGAATCAAAATTTACGTTTTGTCTTTAATAAATTTTCATGAGCTGTGCACTTAACTGAATTTCTTCAAAGGAGACAGTCCATTAGACATATTCCATAAACAAGAGTGGTTGAAATCTTACCTACCATCTGTGGGTACTTATTAAATCAATATCCTTATGAGAGCTACTGGGAGCAGCCAGACGCATCTGATAACTGTGAGGGCTAATTGAGTTCTCCATTCCATTTGGGCATGCAGTTATATTGTGATCATTATATGTCTAATGTTTAATACAGTGCCTGGCACATACTTAACATGCAGTACTCTTTTTTTAAGTGAATGAGGTATTTAGAAAATTACATACTTGTAAACTTTGTTGATAAAGCAGTGATAGGTTTTGACAGCATTGAGTTCAGTTTTGAAAAAAGTTATACTGTGGGTAAAATGTTAACAAAAAAGCATCACATGCTACAGAGGAATTGTTCATGAAAAGAAGTGTTAATTGATATAGCAAATGTCATTGGCTTATTTTAGAAATTTCCACAGTCACCCCAACATTTACAACCACCATCCTAATCAGTCAAAAGTCATCAACATTTAAGTAAGACTGTGTAACAGCAAACCAGCTTATGACTCAATGAGGATTCAGGTAATGTTTAGCATGTTTTAGAAATAAGCTTTTTTTAATCAATTAAGGCATGCACATTTTTTTTTTAGACATAATGCTATTGAACACTTAATGACCACAGTATAACCCATAATAATAAAAACATAATATGCTAATTAGGCCAGATAGCTGAACAACCTTCCAGACATCATTCCGGACAGAGTCCTGGTGACCAGGGCTGAGACAGAGTCAGTGGCAGTTAGGGGAAATCAGGCAGGCAGGTGAGTGGTTAGGGGCAATCAGGTAGGCAGGTGAGTGATTAAGGGTGATCAGGCAGGCAGAGTGGTAAGGGGTGATCAGGCAGTCAGGCAGGCGATCAGTTAGGATCCTGCAGGATCAGGCCTAAACTGGCAGCTGGACATCCTCCAAGGGGTCCTGGATTGCAAGAGTGCTGGCTGGGCTAAGGGAACCCCCCTTCTCCATGCATGAATTTCTGTACCAGGCCTCTAGTGTAAATATAACTTTCATATGCATTGGGGAAAAAAATGTGTGACTTTATTGTTATAGTCTCTTTCTTGTGGTGGTCTGGGAACCAATATATCCAAGGTATGACTGTATTGACATCAGTAATCTAAAACAAACAATATTATCCAATCAAAAGGGAAATCCCTGTGACAGGGAATACCAGCAGACCAGCTTCAGAAATTCATATAGGCAAATCATGAGCTTGAGCTATCTATGCCCAGGCAGTCGACTCTTGATTCTATACTTAAAGATTAAAGCTCTGACTTGATAAAGGGACCAATTCACTTTGGTAAATTATGTAGAATGACTTTCTGCTTTGTAAAATGTTGGACATTAAAATATGATTTGATAAGATTTAGACTGCCATATTATAAACATAAAATTATTCTAAAGAATAAGACAAAATGATTAAAAATCTGACCTAATTAATCTTATTTTTCTAACACTATCTTTGCAGACCAATAAATACACCACTCTTTTAAATGTTGATAACTATATCACAATCGAATTAAAAATCTTATATATTCATTCTAAAATTTTGCATTCATTTCAAATTTATTTTTATATTATTGCAAAATATTTCATTCTCTCTGATGTTCATTTAGCAATTTACATAGAAGGCATGCTGTGCCCACCAAGCACATTGCATTACAATTTTCTTTTTCCTCCAATTAATTTTAAAACCTGAGTCGGCAGCAAATTCATCAATCATGATGTTGAAATGATTTTTCAGGCTTACATAGGCACATAAGGATATCATTATGGAGGTTTGAATCATTTCCCTTCAGTAAAAAAATCTCATGCATATCATTGGTTTGCCATATTTTAAGACAGTTAGACAATGACAAAAGTATCAAACAATTTTTTCCTTTTCGTATGCTTTGAAAACCCTTAATTCTTATTATATATTATTTCTAGTTAAACTATTAATCCAAATTAATAAATAGTTTAGTTATAAATACATCTAAAAATAAGAGTGGGCATGAGTATTATTGGTATTAGAGGAAAATAGGAATATATCTGGGAAGACTACTGGTACTCCGTGCCTCCTTTTATGAAGAATCACCACTCCATTGGCATGCACTTACCTTATATTCTCCTCCAGCTCTTATTGCTGAATTGCTCCTAGAGCTTGCTCTAGCTGATTTGACATGAAGTGGACAATCAATCTGATGGACTTACAAATTTATTTCAATTATAAAACTAATATCTGACAGAAAAAACTGGAAGCTATGCAAAACTGATATGTAAAGAAAATTTATCAGCAGATGGAGATAAGAATGAAAGTAACCAAATGGATAAGCAAAGACAAAAGCTTGTTCTTCAAGAAAAAGAACTTGACTCCAAATTTATCTGTTTTTTAAAAACTATAGATTTTTTTACTCAGCCTGGGTTAAGTAAAATGGCTTTCTCACCTTTCAATTTATTTTTCAGTTTACATAAAAAATACATACACACAGCCCTAGATGGTTTGGCTCAGTGGATACAGCATCAGCCTGTGGACTGAAGTGTCTGGATTCCATTCTGGTCAAGGGTACATATTTAGGTTGCAGGATCAATCTCTGGCCCTGGTCAGGTCGCATGTGGGAGGCAACTAATCAATGTGTCTCACATTGATGTTTCTCTCTCTGTCTCTCTCTCTCACTTCCACTCTCTCTAAAATTAATAAATGGAAAAATATCCTCTGGTGAGGATTTAAAGGAAAAAACAATAAAAAGTACATACAAAAAACTGAATGGTTCTTGCAAGGAAGTAAACCTTGAATAAGTATTAATGGTCCTAATTAAATAATTAGTTGTTGATCACTTAATTAAAAATCATTTCATGTATTTTGCTAAATTTTTATCTCCTAATATAAAATAGTTTAGGATTATTGGTATTATTCTTGACTAGCATTCCAAAGTGGAAAGTGTCCACTGGTCATGGAATGACATTAGGAGTAGAGCTTTAAAGTATATAGCCTACCAAGATGGTTAGAATAGTCCTAGTTTTTATTTATTTTTTTTAATATATTTTATTGATTTTTTACAGAGAGGGAAGGAGAGGGATAGAGTTAGAAACATTGATGAGAGACATCAATCAGCTGCCTCCTGCACGACCCCTACTGGGGATGTTCCTGCAACAAAGGTACATGCCTTTGACTGGAATTGAATTGGGACCTTTCAGTCCACAGGCCGACGCTCTATCCACTGAGCCAAACTGGTTTTGGCAAGAGTAGTCCTAGTTTTTAATCTGCCTAAGACTCAGACATAAGATTTTCTGATGCTTTTGTAAAATATATGTCATTAAAACAATACCCTTGTTTCCTTTTATAAACTATTTTGTGGAATTTTTCTTGCTTTCAAGCAGAGGGGACCTAAGACAAAAAATTAAGAAGTGTTGATACTTCTTTTTCTCATTTTAAGTGTATGAAAGGACTCTTACCATTTGCAATAGCTTGGATGGAACTAGAGAGCATTATGCTAAGTTAAATAAGCCAGTTGGAAAAAGACCAATATCATATGATCTCATTCATTTGTGGAATATGATGAATGACATAAACTGATGAACAAAAGTAGGTCCAGAGACAGACAAGCATGGGACAGGCCATCAAACTTCAGAGGGAAGGCATGGGAGGGAGTGGGGCAAGAGATCAACCAAAGGACTTGTATGCATGCATATAAGCATAACCCATGGACACAGACACTAGGGTGTGGGAGGGTGAGGGCATGTGCTGGAGGATGGGAGTGGCCAGGGAGAGGTCAATGGGGGAAAAGAAGACATGTGTAATACTATACGTAATACTTTAAGCCAGTTGTTTTCAACCTTTTTAATGCTGTGACCTATAGCAGTGGATCTCAACCTGTAGATCACGATCCACAGATTGAGAACCACTAGCAGGGTTGCCTAAGACCATGGTAAAACACAGATATTTACATTACGATTCATTTACAGTAGCAAAATTACAGTTATGAGGTAGCAATGAAAATAATTTTATGGTTGGGGGTCACCACAACATGAGGAACTGTAATAAAGGGTGGCGGTATTAATACGGTTGAGAACCACTGCTTTAAGCAATAAAGAATCTAAAACACAACAACAAACTGATTTCCTCTAAAAATTAGAGGAAATCAAATATGTTCCTTCCTTCCCTCCTCTCTCTCACCTCCCCTCTCTCCTTTCTTGTGTTATTTTTGCTTTCTAGTATAATGAACAATAAATGAAGATTTTTTAAAATGAGCTGAAAAAAATACTGCTATTTGCCAACTGTATGTATTGAAAAGATTACATAATACCTCCAAGGATCATTTTCTTCATGTTCTAAATGAGGAAATAGCACCTGTCCCTTAGAATTATTATGAAGATTTAGATAATATCCTACTATTTGTCACATCAAATCTTCTCAATAAGTTTTGTATTTATTAAAAGACCTTCTGGTATATATTCCTAAGGTAATCTTTGTTTTCTGTTTTTGGTATTTCTGCATGCCAAACTAAAACTAGCCACGTTTCTCCAAGATTCTTAAATATGAAAAAAATTGGGTGCTCTAGAAAAACCCACAGATATAAAATTTGACTTTATTATAAGAAATTTACTTCAAACACTATTCCCTTTGGGATTATGAGACACACTCACTCACAGCCCCCAGAAGGACACTACATTCTCAGCAGGGCCATAGGAGGGATGCAGTCTGGAACAGAATGAAGAACTGGGGGCTGTGGGAGGCAGACCCACAAGAAGGTACATTGCTCCCTAATTCTCCTGGGAGCATGTGGTGGACTTGTTTCAGTCGCTCTGTGGGCTGGCACAGAACTGAAATTTGCTATCTGATGATAAATAAATTTCATTAGGTTCCTTTGAGGAGGAGGCTTGTTTCACCTGGGGACCTTATATTCAGGACCAATAAAAGACATTAAGCTTTTGGTTAGTCAATTTAAAGCTTCCTTGATTTCACCAGTCAAGACTGCACAGAGTATTTGACCTTAACTTTAGACATTATACCTAATATGAGAGAAAGTCCAGAAATTAATATAGTGAATTTCCACTAAGCCAAGAGTCCCAAACACGATAATATAACTCAAATAACTAGAACAGATCCATCTAATATACACAAGATACATGGGGAAGAGGCATTCCCAGAATGTAACACTGAAATCTATATGCCTGGTGGGTATTTGTCAGATTCAAGTCACCTCAATTAATTTTGAGCGCAATTACTTTTAGTTTTTAACATATTGGAAATTCATTATTCTTTGAACAAAAATTATTTTAACTCAAAATAAAATTGGCAAAGTTATACTTTTCTAAATCACTCTCAATACACACAAAAAAGTGGTCTTTCTAATTTGAAAAGAATAACTATATCAAAGTTATCATTATGTTCACTTGTTCTTTCTATTGCTAGAATATTAACAATGCCTTTTACAAAGTTCCTATCAATCAAGTTAGCATTTTAAATACATTTTAATGAAAAATTCCTTTTAAAAATGATTTAGATGCACCTCTAGTGATTTGAGTTAGTTTTAACCTCTTTGTACTGTTTCCAAAAATCATGCTAATAGTTCCCAGCAATATTGTAAAGAGAAACTATAAAGCACTTTAAATAAATGAAATGGTATATAAATGCAAATTAATAGTGTTAATATATGTTACAATCATATATTGAGTCTTCCAATGTGAAGCACTGTCTTCAGTTAGGGTACATTTCCCAGGGTGAAGATGAGGATGAAAGGGTTCACAAAGGACACATAAGATGGTTAAAGTAGAATGAAACTTATGCACATACAAAAGGAAAGTAGGGAAGCTAAAATTATTTAGCCTGGAATGTGAAGAGATAGAGTGAATATAATTGAGTTATTTAAGATTTTGAAGTGTATAATAAAAAATGATAAGATCCTTTTTTAATATGCTATTCCATAATATAAGAAGGAGAGATCACTCAAAACTAATAGAAAGTTAATTTGAAAGGAACAAAAGAAAATACTTAATCTTCACATAGTGTAAAGTCAAACTATGTAATTCAATACCTAAGTAGATTACAGATTAAAATACAGAGGGTACATTTTATAAATAGAAAAAAATGGCATTTTAAGCCAAGGCGATTTTCCATATTTAATAGAGAAAACTCAAAATGCATTTCCAACATAATTAAATGATGATCATCAGTATTAGTAATATGGTTATCCCATCAATTTAGATACGGAATTAGCAATGGACCAAGACTACTGAATTTTTATTCTTATTTAATCATTTGTAATTTTATTTTCAAGGAAATCATTAAACCTGTTGATGTGCCTACACTTCATCATCACCACATTCCATATCCATTCTACATTCTTTTCCTCTACTGTAGACCTGGACTCCTTTTATTAATTTACTAGTGGCCTGCTGCATGAAATTCATGCACATTAAAAGAGGGACCCAAAGTCAAGTCCCTGCTTACTCCACATGTGCCTCAAAATCGCGTGAGACCCAGGCCCGGCTGCCGTCCCTGCATTGGGCTAGATCCAGACCCAGCCATTTCCACCCTTGTCATGCCCCACTGGGCAGGGGCCATAGCCTCAGGTCCCCTGGCCCAGTGCCAGAACAGGGTAGGGCCTGAGGTCACTCACATGGAGCAGGGAGCATTCCTTGAGGTCTTCTGTCAAGCCCCATCAGGTGGGGGACAAGGCCTGAGATCCCCTGTCAAGCATCACCAGGCAGGGAGGCACAACCTCAGGTCCCCTGGCCCAATGCTGGGGTGAGGGGAGGAGCCTGATGTCCCTTAGCCCACCACCAGGACAGGAAGTGCACCTTGAGATCCCCTATCAAATCCTTCCAGGTGGAGGTTTCAGCCTGAGGTCCCTTGTCAAGCCCTGCTGGGTAGGCAGTGTGGCCTAAGGTTCCCTGTCAAGCCCCACTAGGACCAGGGAGGGAATAGCCTCAGGTTCCTGCTGACTGCTCATTAAGGCTCCTTAAGGCAACTTGGCTTCAGCTGTGGATGCAGCCATCTTTGTAATAGAGTGATGGTCAATTAGCATATCCCCTCTTTATTAGATAGGATAATTGTATCTCTATACATAATGTAAGCAGCCAATTAATTATAGAAACACTGCTACAGAATCAAATATTATATACTAGGGGCCTGGTGCATGAAATTTGTGCACGAGGGGGTATTGTCCCTCAGCCCAGTCTGTACCCTTTCCAATCTGGGACCTCTCAAGGGAAGTTTTACTGCCCGTTTAGGCCCGATACTATTAGGATCAGGCCTAAACGGGCAGTCGGACATCCCTCTCACAATCCAGGACTGCTGGCTCCCAACTGTTTGCCTGCCTGCCTTCCTGATAGCCCTGAACCACTTCTGCCTGCCAGCCTGATCATCTCCTAAGTGCTCCCCTGACAACCTGATTGATGCCTGCCAACCTGTTTGCCCCTAACTACCCTTTCCTGCAGGCCTGGTCACCCCTAACTGCCCTTCCCTGCAGGCCTGGGTACCTCCCAATGGCCCTTTCCTGCAGGCCCAGTCGCCCTCAACTTCCCTCCTCTGCCAGCCTGGTCACCCTTAACTACCCTCCTCCACAGGCTTGATCACCCCCAACTGCTCTCCAGTGCAGGCTTGGTCCCTACTGCCTTCTCTTGCTGGCCTGATAGCCCACAACTGCCCTCCCTTGCAGGCAGCCTGTTCCTACCCAACCTGCTGGCCATTTGTGGAGGCCATCTTGTTTCCAAATTGGGGTAGCCACCTTTGAGCACATGGAGGCAGCCATCTTGTGTTTTGGTCAATTTGCATATTACTCTTTTATTAGATAGGATAGAGGCCTGGTGCATGGGTGGGGGCCAGCTGGTTTGCCCTGAAGGGTGTCCTTGGTCAGGGGTGGCGGGGTGGACGCTGTTACCTTGGGGCTTGGAGCAGCCTGGGTGAGGGGCCTGTGGTGGTTTGCAAGCTGGACATGCCCACCAGTGACCCAAGTGGATGAACCGGGATCTGAAATTTATTTATCTTCTATAATTTAAACTTAGTAAACTTGAGCAGATCCAAGCCTTCTGCTTGCTCTATGGCTACAACCATTTTTATTGGGATTTATTTATCTTCTATAATTGAAACTTTGTGGCCTTGAGTGGAGGCTTGGGCCTGCCAAGGTGTGTGGAAATCTTGGCTTCCTCCATTGCAGGAGAAACCCAAGCCTCCTGCTTGTTCAGTGGCCACAGCCATCTTGGTTGGGTTAATTTGCATACTTGCTCCCTATTGGTTAATGGGTGTGGCTTATGGGTGTAGTGTAGTGATGGCTAATTTAGATATTACTCTTTTATTTGATAGGGTTAAAGTTTAAATTTTATAAACTTATTTTATATTGAGCTGTGGGAATAAACTCACTAATTAGATAGTCTGATTTTTTTAAATATATTTTATTGATTTTTTACAGAGAGAAAGGGAGAGGGATAGAAAGTCAGAAACATCGATGAGAGAGAGACATTGATCAGCCGCCTCCTACACTCCCCATACTGGAGATGTGCCCGCAAGCAAGGTACATGCCCCCGACCGGAATTGAACCTGGGACCTTTCAGTCCACAGGCCGACGCTCTATCCACTGAGCCAAACGATCTCGGTGATAGTCTGATTTTATAATTTTCAATATTTTGTGCTGTCTTGATTATATGAATTAGTAATTTAGAAATTTCAATAGAGATATTTGGAAAAAGTATATTTCAAGCATCTATGCACTTTTATATAAAGCAAATATGAAAAATCTTTTTCAGTGTTTGAGAACATAAAAAAATGGGGAGATCAAATTAAACATATGAAGTAAAAATTCTTTATAGATACAAATATCTAAAAAGAATATATATTTAATTATTCTGAAAGTTTGAGATATACTAACTTAATGTAAATTATTAACATTAATAAATGTGACATTAATAGGCACTGCGAGTCATTTTTGTTAAATTAACATTGCTTCTAAAATGTTTTGAAAATGAAACCCAGTTAGTTATTTTTTGAAGAATAAAACAGACTAAAATGTTACCAGACGAATGTTTGTTTCAAAAAAAAAGTTACTTTGAATCCTTTTTTGTCTACTAGAAAGACACAAGGATCAGTCCTTTTTTTTTTTTTTTTTTTTAATTGGTTCTCAAGCTACTTTCCTGGGCAGACTCCCAATGTCAGAGAACTGTAGGTTCTGGGAACAATTTAATAGACTGTTTCAGTTGACAGTTGATTTTATTTTAACAGCTCAAGATTTTGTGACTAAAGAATTTGTTTGAATAGGAACTTTAACAATTCCCTATTGGGATGATATTTTAGGATTACAAAATTGGAAACTTCAAAGCACAGTGTATGATAGCTGTGACTTTAAGTCACATCTTCCAATAAATTAAAGCCAGAAAATGAAAGATGTTAAGAAAAACTGGATGAACATATTGAGTCTTAATTGGCAGCAACACAAGAAGATGTTAGGGTAAGCTGAAAGGAGTGGCATATATTATGTTAGGGAGTAATAGTTTGTTTTGATTGGCTTTATAATTAAATGTTTACATGCAATAAATGCACAATTTAATCATTATTATGTGCTTGAGGTAAATTATTTTCAAGTTAGAAAATACTCTCATGAGAAAAATTTATAAAAGTATGGCTACATAATCCACTTTTAAAGATTAAAAGTTTTTCTAGTGAAGTATAAGGAAGCCCTAAGCTATGAATATGTGCTTCAACTATATTGCTAAATTTTAATATAATGAGGTTATAAAAGAATCTTAAATTTCCCAAAGCACCTCTTTACATATTGAAACTTAATTGCTCCCTCCATGAAATCATTAATGCCATCTTATATAATTTATTTGCCAACTTATGGTTGCCATTGTCTTGTAATGATCTGAATGTTATTCAAATATATCAATACCATTAGAATTTATACTTAGTGAAGAAACTGTTCGTTTTATTCTGGTCATTTTTGTTCTTTTAATAATATGATCAAGTGTATAGAAAATCTGGGATTATTTAATTAACAACGCCTTAAAATTAGGGCATGGTGAACACATATCCCTTTGATAGATTGAATAAAGTTTTATATTTTAATAGCCATCATTTTTAAAATGAGTTATTCTGAATGTATTTTAAAATAACATATGTGGAATTTGCAGGGTAATTTGCCTTGATCTTCAAACTTTGAGACAATATTTACTGATCAGAAAATGGAGACTTGGAGAGCAATAACGATGTCCACTTTTCCAAAAAAAGTTTCTATCACTTCCATATCTCATGTCTTTATTTGAATTATGAAGCAAGGCTAATACAAATGTGGAGCTTATAGAACAAGGCTATTGGTGGGCATTCTTACCATACCCTGGGACTACTTAGATAAGTTAAAATGGCATATCAATATCAACTGCTATTTCTAATGTCACTAGCAATTATAAATCTAATTAAGCCACAATTGATTAGTTAAGTATCTTGGAGCTAAAGAATGTTCGATATCACATATTGAAAGTTTCTTGGTAATGTAATAGTGTTTCTTATAATATTAAGCTAAAGTGACTACTAATATAAAAAAATGCACTGGACAGAGTTAAATAGGCAAGGAAGACTTTATTCATGACTACTACACATGAAAGCTATGCTTTTAAGGATACTACTCCTTAGAATAATACTGTGGGAATGTTTGATATTCTAACTTGTTCTGACCACCAGAATTATGGATTTGGTGTTCAAGCATGTCTATGACAGCTTCAAAAAAGCAGAAACTTTGCCTAGCCAATGTTGCTCAGTAGTTGAGTGTTGACTTATGAACCTGAAGGTTACTGTTAAATTCCCGAGTCTCCTGACCAGGTTGCAGAGCTTGGTTCTCCAGCTTAATCCCCAATAGGGGGCTGTAGGAGGCAGCTGGTCAATGATTTTTCTCTCATCATTCATTCTATCCCACTATCTCTCTCTCTCCTCTCTCTGAAATCAATAAAAACATTAAAAACAAACAAACAAACCTCAAAACTGTAGAAACTAAGTGTCCTCCCATAAGTGTTCAGAAACTTGGTTAAGAATAAACAACATGGGAGACTAAAGTACATGTGTCTGAATTTCCACACAAAGTTGTGATCTTTTGGCTCATATATTGAAACTAGAGACTTGGTGCACGAAGTTTGTGCATGAGAGGAGAATCCCTCAGCCCAACCTGCACCCTCTTCCAATCAGGGACTGCTGGCTCATAACTACTCTCCTGCCTGCCTGATCACCCCTAACCACTCTGTCTGCCTGATCACCCCAACCACTCTGCCTGCCTGCCTGCCTGGTCACCCCTAACCACTCACCTGCCTGTCTGATCATCCATAACTGCCTTGCCTTGGCCCCCTCTACTGTGGCTTCATCCGGAAGGATATCCGAATGATGTCCAGAAGGTTATTCATCTATCTGGTCTAATTAGCATGTTACGCTTTTATTATTATAGATAAGCTTTCTACAGACACACATATACAGCAAAAACTATGATGAGCAAATAATATGGCAAATATTGCACTCGGCATCTAGTAGTTGTCCATCATAAGTAATTGTGATCAGAATATCCAACAATACAGGGTATAAAGTACTGTAGTAATTTTAAATCTCATGCATTATTGAACAAAGTTTTTGTGACACAAGAGACTCAAGTTAGCAAGAATTAACATTATCCTATAGCACTGAAAATGGAGTTTAGACAAGTTCAACTGAGAAACACATGCAATATCATTGCCAGTCAGAATGTGCTGAGAACAGATTCATAGTAGATGTGTCATTTGAAAAGAAAGTAGTTTTTTTTTTCACTTCACCATTAAAACCCTATGAGACAAAAAATGGAGTTTAAAAAGTGATATTTTAGGCAATTTTTAAAAATTATGACTTAAATAACTTGCCAAGTATAGTGAAAGAATGGCACAGGAATTTGGGGGTTAAAGGCAACTTACTGAGGGTGAATTGTAGATGAATGTGAAAGAAGGAAGGTAAGCCACCTGAGAGTGTGTGCAGGTTACTAGGTCTCTGTGTTTCCTAGAATGCTATACAGAAATTCAGGAAAAAATAGAGAGAAAAGTAAAAAGTAAACCTCTTTTAAAAGCTCAGCTAAGTAATTAGGTGACTAAATTAAATTAAACCAATATATAAAATAAAATAATAATGTTAAGTAATGCCAAGGGGCTTATTTTGAGAAATTTATAGTGAAAAACAGTGTTGTTGCAAGTAACTTTTCCTTACTTATAAATATTTATTTACTTTTGTGAAACAATGTCTTACAAACAAGTATTTTAAAGTAGTTTTGATAAACCAAACAAGTAACTGTTCTGTTTGTATCATTAATTAAAACTAAGTGTGCCTTTTTATACCTATAGAAAATAATTATGTGAAAGCAACACAAAATTTATAATTATTTTATTTTACATGAATAATACTTTAAGTGCTGAAGCATGAGATATGAATGCTCTTCTATTAGATTGGATAAATATAAAAATGTGCGCCATAAAATTAACCAGCAATTTAAATGTACCCTTTTTGAAAATACTCAATATTGTGTTTAATTTTATGCTCATTTACAGCTGTTTACTTTGACATTATGTGTATGTACAATTTAACTGTTCTAAAAGTATTGAATATTTTAAATATTAACAGGAGCTAAAATAATTTTATCATATTTAATTCTTAAGTGATAGAGTTCATGCGATAAATTAAAAAAATTATACCATTTTTAGTGGATAACTGCTATTAGCTTTTGAGATACAGTTTTCTAATCTATAACCTGTGTGTGTTTCAAATATCCACATGAAAGAACAGTTTGTAGGATAAAACCTAATTATACAAATGCAAGTTTTAATTAAAACATATAGTTTGTGATTATTTTATTAATTTTGTAATTTCACAACAATCTTTTTTAATATTAGTAGATAGAAATCAATGAATAATGCATGCAAATGCAAAAACCTACAGAAAAAACTTCATTGCAATCATAAAAGTAGAAAAAATTGAAAATGTATATGTAAATGTATGTATATACACATGTATTATATCTGTCTGTATATATCTGTGCATTAAAGCTCAAATCACGTTTGTATATATTTTTGGATTACTAGGTTTTATCTAATAATGTGTTTAACCACATTTTTAAATCTAAGCTTTTTATATTTGTCTTTGAACATTTGAAGACCAAATACAAGTTTGCAGGCACTATATTTGTTATCCTGATTATAGTGATTAAATAGGGATTGAATTTATTGAGGACTTATATAAAACTGAATGAAAAAATCAAAATGTCAGAGGTAAAATGAGCATGTAACTTTAAAAAATTTAGAAAATAAACATGCCATGTTTGGAGACATTGTCAGTTATTATAAAGATAAATATTATACTTAAAAATCATTTTCATGAACCTAATCTCATAGTTTGTGGCACAGATATTTTTAAGGAGAAATCAAATCCCTATGTCACATTGTACTAGTTGCACTAAACAATGGTTTATTTTATTTTTTTAATTTCTTTATTGATCAAGGTGTTACATATGTGTCTTATTCCCCTATTACCCCGCCCATCCCCTCACTCATGCCCTTATGTCTGTGTCTATGGTTAGGCTTATATGCATACATACAAGTCCTATGGTTGATCTCACCCTTCCCTACCTTCCCTCTGAGGTTTGATGGTCTGATCAATGTTCCTCAGTCTCTGGATCTATTTTTGTTCGTCAGTTTATGTTGTTCATTATATTTCATAAATGACTGAGATCATGTGATATTTATCTTTCTCTGACTGGCATAATTCACTTAGCATAATGCTCTCCAGTTCCATCATGGCTGCTGCAAATGGTAAGAATTCCTTAATTTTTACTGCAGCATATTATTCTATGGTATAGATCTGTACCTGTTGTTTAATCCACTCATCTCCTGATGGGCACTTAGAGGGTTTCCAAATCCATTGTAAATGGTGCTTCTATGAACATAGGGGTGCATATGACTTTTCTAATTGGTGTTCCTAGTTTCTTGGAATATATTCCTAGAAGTAAGATTACTGGGTCAAATAGGAGTTCCATTTTTAGTTTTTTGAGGAAATTCCATACTGTTGTTCTCCACAGTTGCTGCACCAGTCTGCATTCCCACCAGCAGTGCATGAGGGTTCTTTTTTCTTGGCATCTTGGCCAGCACTTGTCATTTGTTGATTTGTTGATGATAGCCATTCTAACCGGTGTGAGATGCTACCACATTGTCATTTTGATTTACATCTCTCAGATGATTAGTAACTTTGAACATGTTTTCATATGCCTCTTGGTCTTCCTTCTGTCTTCTTTCAAAAAGTATTTATTTAGATTGTTGCTCATTTTTGATTGGATTGTTTATCTTCCTTTTGTTAAGTTGTATGAGTTCCCTGTAAATATTGGAGATTAAACCATTATCTGTGACAACATTGACAAATATGTTCTCTCATGCAGTAGGCTTTCTTGTTGTTTGGTTGATGGTTTCCTTTGCTGTGCAAAGCTTCTTATTTTTATGTAGTCCCATTTGTTTATTTTCTCTTTAATTTCCATTGCCCTAGGAGCAGTGTCAGTGAAGAAATTGCTTCGGCATATGTCTGAGATTTTGCTGCATGTGGATTCCTCTAGTGTTTTTATGATTTCCTATCTTATGTTTAAGTCCTGTATCCATTTTGAGTTATTTTGAAAAAGGAGAGTTAAAATAAAAAAAATTTAAAGACAGTATAGAGCCTTTTATTTTTCCTTCCCCCTTATGCATATTTTCCTTTCTCTCCAGAATGCTTTGGGTCCCCATGAGACTTCCAACCAGGGGAGCAGCAGACAGCAACCTCCTGTATCAGTCCATTTCCCTGAACCTGTCTGTAAAGTCCCCTTTTCTAACTTTTCAGTGAGCCAGCAGAAGCCCGATTTGGCTCACTTCTTTTCTGTGGAATTTGTAGAGAGCTAAAGTAGTCCCACCTGGGCTATCTCCTGTTGCTTCTTCTGTCCTAAGCCCTTCCTTGTTTCACTGTCCCTTGCTCTAATAATAGTTCTGTACATATGCATATCAGTCTGTCCCTGTGTTTGGGAGTGTAAAGATTTATTTAAAAGTGGCAGCACGCCAAACCGGTTTGCTCAGTGGATAGAGCGTCGGCCTGCGGAATGAAATGTCCCAGGTTCGATTCCGGTCAAAGACATGTACCTGGGTTGCGGGCACATCCCCAGTGAGGGGTGTGCAGGAGGCGGCTGATCGATGTCTCTTTCTCATTGATGTTTCTAACTCTCTGTCCCTCTCCCTTCCTCTCTGTAAGAAACCAATAAAATGTATTAAAAAAAAAGTGGCGGCACAAATTCCTTGAGATTGTGAAACAGCTCTATGTCTTGTGGTGATAGTTACATAGCACTATGTATTTATCAAAACTCATTAAAATATCATACCAAAAATAGTGCATTTCAATGGGTATAGTTAGATGATAGATAGATAGATAGATAGATAAAAATTTTAAGACAATGATCAGACATAGTCTTTTTCCTTATTTGCAATATTTAAAATGCAAATTATATTGTTTTTGATAATATGAATTGATAATTGTGGGTTAATGGTATAACTATGGAGTGAGTTCAGGTTTGAGAACAGAAAGTGAAATTTCTATTAAGAATTATAGATGTAAAACTTTGGAAAGTTATGACCTTGTTGACATAAGTATTCAAGTTAAAGTTGATAATTCTCAGTATCAGGAACTCTTAAAAAACTTATTTTGCAATAATTTAAATTACTTTTTTTAGCTTTTTAGTAATAATAATGTCCATGTAACTATTATTTTAAATTGGATGTCAAAATCTTTATTTTAAACATGAGTTACAATTAAGCATCCTTTTTTGCAAAGAATAAAAAATTGCAGTTATTAGTACATTACAGTGCAAGCTCTAGCAATCTTCTCAATATAGGCAGAAAATAACCTAGCATCATTTTATTACATTAATACATGTGAAAGCTATTACTTGTGATATTCAAATACCATACAGACTTAATGGATAGTGTGTGTGTGTTTTAAAATATATTTTATTGACTTTTTACAGATTGGAAGGGAGAGGAATAGAGAGTTACAAAAATCGATCAGAGAGAAACATGGATCAGCTGTGGGGATGTGCCTGCAACTAAGATACATGCCCTTGACCAGAATCAAACCTGGGACCCTTCAGTCCACAGACCCACGCTCTATCCACTGAGCCAAACAGGTCAGGACATGTGTGTGTGTATTTTTTTTTTTTGGTACCACAATCCATGTAAACTAATCTGAAATATTAAATTCTTCTACAGAAAAATAATCAGTTTTATTATCTTTGGGCTGTTACTATTTTTAGCTAGTCAATTTTATTGCTAATTTCTAAAATACATTTTTGCCAAATATTTTATTAATTAATGAAATTTAACAGAAATAATGGCTTTTGATAAAGAATTTGAAGTTATAGAAAATGTGTATCCAACAATTACTTGTCTTTGTCTGTAAAAATTTACTCCTGGGATGACATTTATAACATTGTAAATGAACATTATCTGTCGTTATTTAAAAGTACACTCTATTCCTAACTTTTCCCTTGAAATATTAGCACAAACTATTTACACCTGTTGTCTCTCTTATGCTATATCATTTGGGATATATACTATTTAAAATAAAAATATCTGTGGGCATTTCTAGATAGTGATTTACTTTCTCTTACCTGAAAGGTTTGAAGGGTGAGGCCCCAGGATGTTATAGAAGTTCCAAGGATATCAGAGATCTGAAATCTTCCTGTTTCTTAACCCCTTCTCTGCCTTCTTAGTGAGTAGTTTTCATCTTCTGCTTCAAATTCCTATTTTATGGGTGAGAAATAGATTATATGTGAAGGTCAGAACACATATTGTCCAGCTTTGACAACCCCTTTAAGATGACTTTTTAAAAGATCTATTCAGGCTTCCTTTCATTCCTTTTGTTACCTTAGCAGTAAAGGAAGATGTAAACTATCATTTATTAACTATACTAACATCAATGTTTCATTAGTCACATTCATCCCTCCCAATAAGACAATCACAGAGAGTGAACTTTCCAGTCACAGTAAATTTTATATTTTCTAAACGATATGTTCCCTGAAACTGTGGCTTTGTGAATGGTTGGTAAAACTGCTTAGTAATTAATACAAACAAAGAATAAATAAAAATGACAAATGCTCAATGAAGTAACATTTATTCTAGTTTAAAAAGCTATAATATTTATCAATTACATTGCCTTTATGTAGCTATGGGTATTGTGATTCCACAGCATCGCTAAATGCAGTTAAAATATGATGGATTATATATATTTTAAGAAAAATATATTTCCAGGTTGCTAAGTGTTTAAACAGAATCAACAGAACATCTTGTCATTTGTTAATTACAATGAATAAACCACACAGCAGTTAAGATAAGCATTTCTTGTTCTCAAAGCAAGAATCATTCTAATTTCATTCTTTAAAAAAAAATTTCAGTTATAAAAGTGGCTCACATTTAAACAGCAGATTAAAAACAAAGACATAATATTTTTCTCCATTCATTAATCTAACCTACAAAATAAATTTAAGCAATAATATATTAATGTTTTCTAATAATTCAGAATCAGAGAATTTTAAACCCATTTCTTATTTCCATATTTATTCTGTGTTAAAATTTTTCTGATTTAAAATTATTAGAAAACATATTCTGTAATTACTTAGAATGTCTAATATTTTTAGAGTTCAGGGTTTTTATAATAGTATAATCCTATATTACATTTTAACAACTCTTGAATATCAAACTCTGATGATCTTGACTGCTGAGACTCCAAACTCAGAGAACAGTCAAATGCTTGCAGTTCTGTAAGTATTTACTATGCTGTTGAACTGACATGAAAGAGTTTTTCAGTGATGAACAACTAATGACAGGCTAGGGACTCATAAAAAGAACATCCTCATTCTTTAAATTGTGCTTTCTCATTTTCAGAAGAAATCGTCACTATCATGTTATTCTTGATATTCTGTATTCCAGGACACAGGTGAGTTTCTTTAGCTATTGCTTCTCAAATACAATTGTAAAAATTAGCATTATTGTGCAGGCAATTATGTATATGCTTCAACTTGTCAGGTTTTTGTCAATTTTGTCACTTAAAACCAAGTGTCACACTTTGGGTGTTGAATATTTTTACCAGTGGAAATCACCTCAAATGTTAATGAAATAGAAATATTACTGTCTATGATTGAAACACTGTTTAATATCACACTTATCTTCGAGTCATTTACTTGGAAGCCACGACTATTCACAGGAGAGACAAAAACCAAAATGTCTCTCTAGGTTTGTCAGGGCAGCCAGGAATCCTGGCAGTCACTCAGAGCAGATGGTGTAGGCCAGGCCTTGGCACAATCAGGTCCCAAGACAGCTGGGTTTAAGAATGTAGAGATGGACCATTCACAAATCAAGCACAGGCTGGCCAGCTACTAGTACATGTATCAAAATGAATACAGACAATGGGGACATTGCAGCTCATTCTGTGTGAACTGTTATTATTGGGTTGCTTTAATCTCATAATAATTTTCTGCCTTTAAGACAAGAAACTTCTTGTCTCTACCTCTCAGAAAGGGTAAACTTAAAGGGATCTTGATATTATAGTGGAGTTGAATTCTCCTCCAGAGAGAAACTAAGTTTAGTTGTGTAGGCATTTATCTTCACTTTTTCATATCACATACTATAACATGCATTTTTTTCTCTGATACTGTAATTTTTTTATTATTGTCAAACATTTTACATGTCTTCTTTTTCTCCAAATGAACACCCTCCCCCCAGCTATCCCTACCCCGGGCAAGCCCTCACCGCCCCAGTGTCTATGTCCATTGGTTATGCTAATATGCATGCATACAAGTCCTTTGGTTGATCTCTATCCCCCTCCCCCATTAGTCTCTGGATCTATTCTTGTTCATCAAATTATGTTGATCATTATATTCCACATATGAGTAAGATAATGTGATATTTATCTTTCTTGGTCTGGCTTATTTTGCTTAGCGTGATGCTCTCTAGTTCCATCCATGCTGTTGCAAATGGTAAAAGTTCTTTCTTTTTAATAGTGGCACAGTATTCCATTGTGTAGATGTGCCACAGTTGTTGTTGTGTTTTTTTTTTTGTGATTCTTATGTTTTAGGTTCATATTTTAACCAAAATGTCCCTTAAACCAAAGTAGCTATAGCATATAATATGTAACTAAAGAAATAATGATCTGTTTTAGACAAGAAATAAAACCAGCTAGGTTGGACTTATTGTGGGATGGATTTATTGTAGTTTAAGGTCATGGATTCATAAAGTATTTTAAAAATAACATTCCTTATATGAGATGATCTTCTATATTGAATTAAGAATCTATAACTCTCTCCCTAGATTCTAACATTATAGAGTATTCAAGGAAAATAAACATAAATAGATAAATAGCCAACCTGAAATTATGGCTTTTTTTCCTAGTCACTAACTAAAATTCAGTGGGGAAAATAAGTACAGGAGATTAATCACATGTCTTATCAACAAGACTGACTAAAACTTGTTACTGGCCCTAGAGATTTAGCCTAGATTTTCACAGTATTCTTATAATTGACAAAGGGCTATATTAAATGCCATATATTAAAATAAAATAGAAGTTAAATAATGTAGACAATGTGGGTCGAGTTTTTAAATACTTAATTTAGAAAATTCATTTATTAATTATTTTATTCCATAACTCTATTTGATTGAGCATATGCTATGCATCAGACTCTGTTCTTTTTATTAATTAGTTATTTTTCCCATCACCATTTATCCCCTCTATATCTTTTTCTATTGCCACCGAACCTACTCCACCATAACCATAGATTCACCACACTGTTGTCCATGAGTTCTCTCACTTTCTTTTTCTAAATCTCTTCACCCTCATTCTCACCAAAACCCCTCTCCCCAACAGAGCTATCTTCTTGCTTTCTATCTAGGAGTCTGTCTCTATTTTGCTTGGTAGTTCAGTTTGTTCATTAAATTAAATATATGAGTGAAATTGTATGGTTCTTGTCTCTCTCTGACTGGCTTATTTCACTTAGCATAACATTCTCCAGGTCCATCCATGAAGATCTGTACTCAGAAAACGACAAGACACTTAAGAAAGAAACTGAGTAGAATACAAATAAGTAGAAGCATATACCATGTTCATGGATATGAAGAATTAACATTGTTAAAATGCCCATTACTATGCTAAGCAATCTACAGTTTCAACAGAATTCCTACCAAGATACCAATGGCATATTTCACAGAACTAGAACAAAGAATTTAAAAATTTATATGGAACAACAAAATCAATAGCAACAGCAATATTTAGAAAGAACAAAATTGGAGGAATAACACTACATGATATCAAACTACTACAAGGCTATAGTAATCAAAAGAGCATGATATTGGCATAAAAACAGACATATAGATCTATGGGACAGACTAGAGAGCCCAAAATTAAATCCATGCCTTTACTCTCAATTAATATTTGACAAAGAAGGCACAAACACACAATGGACTAAAGATAGTCTATTCATGACTGTTCTTGACATCTTCGGAATAGCTAGAGGGGCTAACCTTAAAGGACCCTTACATTCTATTTTAGAAATTCAGACAACAAATCAACTAAATAAAGACAAATAAATAAATAAAAGCAGGTTTAAATAAAAATAAAACATCTGAACAAAATAGGAGTCAGGAAAACTGTCATCCAAGGAGGTAAACTTGGGGTTTACACAAGAGGCATAAGTGGCAACTGAATTGCATACTTATTTGGTCTCTGTAAATAGCATATTATGAGTTTTAAATGATGGAGGGCTCTCTAGGTTAACTGGATCAAAATAAATGTTTGGAGACATAAGTACTATAATCTTTACTGGATAACTGATTTTTCCATATACAAAGTAAAATTCTAAGTAAAAATTAATACTTTTAATCTCAGCTTTCTTTAACCTCTTTTTTGTTATAGTAGCATTGATAATTTGCTGCTGCAAACATAATTAATCTTTAGCATCACATTCTAAATCACTTTATTATTCAATATTGGATGCAAACAGCATTATATAAATTGCATAATTAACAACTAAACCAAACATTACAAAATAAACAAGATAAAGAAAAGTAAATAAAAAATATGTGCTTTGTTCCAAAAAAATATGGTTGAAATAATAATTTCAGGTGATTCTAAGTTATAATGTAACTCTTTCAAAATGCAATGGGTTTGGTTAGAGATTCTTTTTAAATCACCATGTTAAAATTAGAGCTCAAAGATAAATATATTTGGTATATTCATATATGAATAAAATACTAATATAACAATAAAAGTATTGATAAATACACAAAAATTTGACATTTTACTTATCATTAATGAAGAGGGATACTTACAAAAACTGCCAATACAAAACATTTTTGAACAGTTCCTAAAATGCTACTGGATTTCCCTCCACCATAAAAATAAAATAATAACATTCTTTAAAATACACTCAACAAATATAATTGATCAAAAACTCAAGAATTGTTTTGTTTTTTTATTATGGAAGAAAACATATGGTAATGTGACAGCTTATTCAACTTTGTGTGAAATAAGTAACAATGTAGATAACAAATCCTAATTTGGAGAAAAATAACTGATGGTGTATTCACATTCAAACATAGCTTACCTTGATGTATGTATTCATAATGAAGCAAAAGTAAAACAATTAAAACAGACAAGATGTTTTAATTTTGTCTGGAGTATATTAATACATAATATTCAAGAAAAAGTCTAATGTATTCTCCATCATCCTTACTTTTATAAATATTGTTGACTTAATTAATTTTAAAAGAAACTTTATATTAAAACAAAATATATTTGGAAATAATAGAAAACATGAAGCATATACCTCATAGCTTTGTCTCATAACTGGTTTTCTCCTCTTTGCCATGAATGATTCTAACCTTTACCTGAGGTATCATAATCTGTCATCATGGAAATAGTAACATATGCCAGCATCCCACTGCTTGTGTTCAATTTGCAAACAGTATGTGAAAGTTTGTCAAATTCATGTGTTTTCAGCATGATACTTTGTCACCATCTTACAGGTTAAAATGCCACCACATCTACTGCTGCATTTTTCCCAGCAGAAAACAGGTGTGTATTGATTACATTGTCAGCAGGGACACAACAGTTTTGTCTCTTCCTTACCATGTCATTATAACATAAAGTAGCAGCTAAAATGTGGCAACAAGCTGATATGCGGTGAACTGGAGGTAAAGTTTCCAGGTGTTTCAGAAGTTCTCAATGTGAATGGGCACAAAGGTTTGATAGCATTTTGCTTATTGTCTATTTTAAGTGAAACTACAGTTTGTACAAGGATATCTATTTTATTGAAATGCAATATAATATGTTAGCAGCCATTGGGGGGGCATGGGATTATAGCTAATCTTTTTTCATAATTTTATTTATTTATTTTTATTCATAATGTTATTCCTTCTTTAAATATAACACTACATAATATCATATGGAGTATAAGTACCTTTGAGAGTGTATTCCCATCTTTCTCACGTCACTGGTATCATTGCTTTTATTTCACTTATTCATGTGCTATACTGATCCAATATTTTCTTACTATTATTTAGTTTAGTTGTACTATTTTGGTGTCATATCCAAGAAGAATGTCAAGTCTCTAGACATGAATATTTTCTTCTCCAATTCCTTCTGAAAGTCTTACCATTTTCCTCTTTATTTTAATCTCTAATCCATGACAAGTTTTTGGTTTTTTTTTCTTTTGTGTGTGTGTGTGTGTGTGTCTTTTTCCACATGATAAGAAAATATATGGAACAGATTCATTTTCTTTTTTTTTTTGCATGTCACCTTTTTTAGTGTACTCTGTTCTTTTTTTAGATACAAATTTCCATCTGCTATTATTATTTTGCTTCCTGAGGAAATGTATTCAACAATTGCTTTAGTATAGTTCTGTTGGAGAGAAATTCTTGGTTTTTATGTTTGTTTATTTTGTGTGTGTGTGTGTGTGTGTGTGTGTGTGTATGTGTTTTATTTCAGAGAGGAAAAGAGAGAAAGAGAAACATCAATGATTAGAGAGAATCATTGATTAGCTGCTTCCTGCATGCCCCATACTGATGAGGATCGAGCCTGCAACACAAATATATGCCATGACCAGGAATTGAATCATGACCTCTTCATTCATAAATTGACTTCAACCACCAAACCACACTGGCCAGGCTTTTTTCTTCCTGTCCTTTTGAAAGATACTTTCATTTGTTTTGGAATTCTGAGTAGCTTTCTTTTTTATTTCTTTTAAGTACACTGAAAGAGTGTTCTTGCTTGGTTTCAACTGAGCAATCTATTGTCAATCTTATATATTCCTTTAACGTATATACATAATATGCCTGCCTTTAAATTTTTATCTTTTCAAAAAAAATGGTTTCAAATAATTTTATAACAATGTGTTCTGAGGTTATTTTCTTCAGGATTCTTGTGTTTGGAATTTTTGATCTGTGAATTCACAGTATCTTCATATTGGGAAAACTTTCAGTCATTATTTCTTTTCATAATTTTATTCTCAGACCCATTTTGAAAACTTCAGAAACATGTATTATAGGACTCAAAGTTGTACCAAAACTCATAGTCTCTTTTTCATTGTTTCTTATTTTATGTTTTATTTTAGTGGTGTCTATGTTTTATTTTGAAGAGTTTCTATTACTAGATCTTCAGATTATTTATTTATTTATTTATTTATTTTTTAAAAAAATTTAAATATATTTTATTGATTTTTTTACAGAAAGGAAGGGAGAGGGATGGAGAGTTAGAAACATCGATGAGAGAGAGACATCAATCAGCCGCCTTCTGCACGCTCCCTACTGGGGATGTGCCCGCTACCAAGATACATGCCCTTGACCAGAATTGAACCTGGGACCTTTCAGTCCACAGGCCGACACTCTACCCACTGAGCCAAATCTATTTGGGCTAGATATTCAGATTATTTAACCTTTTCTTCCTGCAATGTTTAACTAGCATATGTTTCATCTCTGATAGTGTAGTAATCTCTAGATGTTCTATTTGGATTATTTCAGACTTCTATATTCCACAGAACTCTATTAACATATGGAATATAATTTTATTGTCTTTTTTTAAACATCTATGTCAAATCTATGTCAATCTGAAGTATATTTTGATAGACTGACTTTTCCCCCCTATCTATGGATTATATTTACTCACTTCTTTGTGTGCTTGTGTTTTTTAAATAAATGTCATACATTGTGTATTTTACCCTTTTGGGTGCTGGATATTTTGTATTCTCAGATGCAGTTAATGTACTTGAAAGTACTTTAATCCTCTCATATCTTGCTTTTAAACTTCATCAAGTGGCAGCAGTGTCTATTCTAGGATTAAATATTGCCTACTAGTGAGGCAGGACTTTTCTGTGTATTTCACCCATTACCCATGAATTATGAAATTTGTTTCTAATCTGCCTGATGGGAACAGGCTCTATTCTTAGCCTTTCTGCAAGTGTTGGGTTCTATTGTCTCCAATTTTTGGAATGGTTATTTCCCTAGCAATGGTTAGTTTCAATATGCATGTCCTAATCAATATTCTTCAGAACACTCAGGAGGATTGCTCTGTAGCTCTCTGAGGCTCTTTCTTGCAAAGCTGTGTCCTGCTTTATTTGTTTATATCTTAGAGTTCTCTGGACTTCTGAAAACTGTGGATTATTATTTTTATATTAGTATTAGAATATTTTCAGCTATTTATTCAAATATTTCCTCTGATTCACTCTATTCTCTTTTATTTCCAGGATTCCAATTACATTTATATTAGGCTACTTAATATTGCCTTTTATCTTCTTCATGCTTTTATTATGATAATGATTGATAATGGTTTTTACACTTTTTTTCTCTTTTTAATTCAGGTTAAGTAATGCCTGTGGATGTATCTTCAAATAGAATTATTTATTCTCAGCTGTATTCTTTTTGCTGGTAACCTGTCATGCACATATTTTATCATGTTTTTGTTTTCATCACTTAATTATATAGTATATTATCTAAAATTATTTTAATGTTATTTTTGATAATTAAAAATCCATGTCATAAGTATATATTTCAAGTGAATAACATGATATAGTCAGTGTTTCTGATACAACTAATGTGAAAAAATAAATAAACCCTCAAGTATATAGTGAAGCAATTTGTGTTCTAAAATGGCACTAACTAGAATTTCTACAAAAATTTACTTTGTGAGTCAGTAGCCACATATATCTAGATAGCATTTGAAATGTGGCTAATACAACTGTGAAACTTAAATTTATTCCATTTTAATTAAATTTAAATAGTCACATTGAGCTGGTAGCTACCATATTATCATTATTCTAGAACTAAATGCCTGGTGCATGAAATTTGTGCGCCAGGTGGGGGGTGTCCCTCAGCCTGATCTGCACCTTCTCCAATCAGGGATCCCCTTGGGGGATGTCCAACTGCTAGTTTAGGCCCAATCCCACACACAGGGATCAGGCCTAAACTGGCAGTCGGACATCCCTCTTGCAATCTTAGACCTCTGGCTCCTAACTGTTCACCTGCTGCCTGCCTGATCACCCCAAACCCCTCTGCCTTTTGGCCTTATCTCCCCTACCTGCCCCCCCTCCTGCCAGCCTGATCACCCCTAACTGCCCTCCCCTGCTGGCCTGATATCCTTAACCCCTCTGCCTGCCTACCTGATTGCCCCTAACCTCTCTGCCTGCCTGCTTGACCACTCCTAATTTCCTAATTACCTCTAAACCCTCTGATCACCTCTAACTGCCCTCCCCTGTCACTCTGATGGCTCCTTATTGCTCTCCTGCTGGCCTGATTGTCCGTAACCACCTCTGCTTCAGCCCCCGTTACCATGGCTTTGTCTGGAAGGAGGACCAGATGACCGGAAGATATCCAGTCAACGCGGTCTAATTAGCATATTACCCTTTTATTAGTATAGATTTATTAAATCAAACTTATTCTTACTATTTTCTACTAAAGAAAATAGTATAATGCAGCACACATTGTGCAATTATGCACTGGGATATAAATAAAGAACATGCTATAAAGCTCTTAATAAATTCTTAGGTAAATGGTCAGTCTAGATGTGTTCATAACTAAGACTTTGTCAAGCATAAGCAACAATCTTTCATGTATATATCAAGAGACAGTGATAAGTACTGATAAACTATTTTTTTCATAATAAAGAAATATAGATTACACAAAAGTTCAGACAATCAAATACGTTAGTTGTCAGTATTATCCCTAGAATAAGGGATCCCTGGAATCTCTTAGTGTATTATGAATTTATTTTCCTATATAATAAAATATACATAAATTTATAAAGCATGGTTACTTAAAATAAAGGGATGTAGTTATTTTATCCCTGTATTCCATTTTATCATATTTATAAATATTTTCATGGTCCAATATAAAAAGGTCAAAATTGAAAATTAGAAATGGACATCTTGGCTTATTGTGCACCTGTCTTGAGCATCAGTTGTTTGAGTGATATCTCGTATAAATTGGAGACAATGATCTAGCCACACAATTGCTGATAGTGCAAAGGAACTAGACATATTTCAAGAATTATGTTTTTTTTCATTTTTTTTTAGCTCAGAAGAAGCCCCAGGATTCTGAAATTACACCTCTATATAAACACTGACAATAACAAATATTTACTTTGTGTATATTATGTGCAAAGTACAAAATATTACCTATACATTTGAATTACAAAAACTAACATCTATGTGACATTTCCTCCAAAATAAATGACCAAATCTTACTAACGTAGCTTCCTTTTTAATCTTTTATACTAGAATATGTAGGATGGTAAGATATAATTCAGATGGCCATGACTTGAATCTAGTTACTGTTTATAGGTTTGCCCCATTCACCCCCTACTGTAGTTCCCCTGCATTATTCCAACTAGATGAGGTGGTGTACATACTACTGGTAATTCTGCAAGCTGATAATGGATGTATACCACTTTAGCATTACAGCAGGGAGTCCTTGTCTTGCCTTTTCAGTTTATAGCATTGTTACTCAACGTAACACCAATTAACACTTAAGTGATAGAGTTTCAGTTTCTTGGTAAAAACTGGAAATCTGTCTTTCATGCTTCTGAACTGCAGCCTGTGCAGTTATGATATTTAATCAGCTGAAAGCCCAGGGCATGCACTTGTAGTTATGTTATTATTTATAATTGAGTGCAGTACTGCTGCTGTGCCAAACCTTACTGGCATCATTTGTTTAGGGTTTAATGGTTTCTGGTACTGCTCCTAGCTCCTCACTCACCAGGCTATTTTGCTATAATGTAGAAGAGTATTTTAAATGAATTGTTTGTGGCTAAAGTCAATGGGGGTGAGGAAATAGTAGGGAAAATTGAAACAGAATAATTAATTTTCAAATATAAGCGTAATTTTGTTCCAATCCTTCCTGGTCAATTTTCAGGCTCACAAATATAATGACTCTAAAGAGGATAAATAGTAAAGCCCAGAAGTGAAGAATGTGTAATAAATCAAATATCCATTTTGAAGTTTCAAAAGACTTTAAAATCTGGTCTAATTATACACACAGTATACAATGATATGCAACTGAGAAAAGATAAGATTCACAAAACATATTCTAGAAACCTAGTTTTCTGAGTGCTTATATACTAAACATTGGCTATATTCACAACAGGGCTGCTGGACTACTGCTAGCATGGAAATTGGCATCACCGCTATTACAATGTACGTTTTACACAATGACAAACTATTACAATACAATAGTGTCTGAAATAGACTTGCACAAGTTTCTCTCAGGAAATTTGCAGAAAATTCTTAGGCTATCATACTTTTATGGAAACACTGTAAGATAGTTTTTATTAGACAAAGATATAGGCCACTATTTAGGTAAATGCACAATTATAATAATTTTATATGTTTTGTGACTTCTTCCAATATCTTTCCTCTGGATTTCCTATCAAATCCACATTTTATTATCCAAATGTGGATCTGATAATTTATCAATGTCTCAAACAATGCAAAATTTATGAAATATCTACTATCTGCTAAACTGTAGCCAATATTTTGGTGATGCAGCTTTGAACAAGATCAACTCAGATTTAGCCAAACAAATTCCACTGCTGCAAACACTCTGCCTTTGTGAAATTTATATTCTACCATAAAAATCCATGGAAGGCAAGAATGTTAAACTCATGACCTGCGGGCTGCATGCAGCCCACAACAAATATTTTTGTGGCACAGCCAATATAACGGTATGTAAGAAATATTTTAATAAAAATGTCATAACTTAATTTTTACAATATTCTGTTATACATAATTATTAACAAACTACAATGTTCACTAATGACTGATTACTATAATCGTGTTGCATTCATTTCTCTTATGTGCCTTATGCACAGGCGCACCATTTCTTTCCACTAATATGGCAGCAAACTTTTTAGCAGCCAATTGCCATGTCATTAGTCTTGGACTGACTTGTTTGGTGTGTGCAACAGAGATATTTCACTTTTGGAGAACAAGAAAAATAGGTTTATTTGTGTTATGCTTATTAGTTTGTGCAGTTATTCAGTGTCTGATAAGTTAATGTTCAAGAAAAAAATATTAATTTTTATTAAAATGTTCTATTACCTCATGTTAACAGTTACTCACTTATTTCAGCCCTTTGTATTCAACATGTTTCTATCTAAATAAAGCTATGTTTCTATGAAAATTGAAGCTTTTGTTTTTGCAGCCTACATAAACTTAAAACTTGTTTATTTGCCTGTGTTAGCTTTTGAGTTTAAGGGATATTGTCATTCTCCCTTCCAATGATATGCAAATGCAATAAAGAATCACTAAACTAGAACCAGATTTATTATTATAAAAATTTACACATAAATGTTCTGGTATCTTGACAAACTATGACCAAAAGACAATATAACATCCATCTTTTGTGCTTGCTAACTTTTTCTTAAATTTTGAGACTGATAACTATCATAAGAGACTGTGATTTTTGCTATTGCAATGGTCTCTCTATGAAGAAAATGCTACTGCTTTTAGAGTAGCTGCCCATTATATACTGGAGCAGTAATTTTTTTAAAAAAAGGTAACATAATTAAGTTTATTCATCTATACATTTAAATCTAGTTATTATTTTGCAGGTTTGCACCATTCACTCTCAGTTAGCAATACACACTAGTATAACAATAAACCCCTATATTTTACCTGTGAGGATCAAATTATTATAGATATGAATATCCCCTTTATTTCCTGGGACGTGTAGATACTTTTAAATATGTTAGTTTCTTATATTACTTCTATCAGTGAGGGCCTGCAATTGTTTATCATGCCCTAATGGACAGAAAAGAAAAACAAAGAAAAATCAATGGATGAGGGTTTAAATTATCTGAGGTTAATATTCGGATATGCTACAATTAGCAGACTTTCAGTTTCCACAATTCTCATGGGTTGAGAGTGGATAAGCTAATAATTGAAGGATTATTCTATAATTTCAGAGATAATTAATTGCAAAGTAGTTTACTCTTTTTAAAGTACTAAGAATTATGTGATACAAATATTAGCTTTTCATTTATTTAAGTGATTAAATATATTTCCATGTGAATTAATAAGATAATAAATATAATTTAAAATGTTTATAATTATATCCAGCATTTTGTCCTTAACTTCAACATGAACAATGAATTAACAGGGAATTACTCTGTTTTTAATAACTTGAAATTTCAGGATGGGCATAAAAGATAAACTTTGTTAGAATTGATGAAATAAGTGATTATCATGACTTAGTGATGATATAGATTATTATTATTACATGAAATTAACCAATATTTATTATCATTGTGCTTAAATAGAACCAATTACAGAGATCAATTCAAAAAGAAAAAAGAAGACATACAATTTATTTTTGCACATATTTGATTGGGTAAAAGAGCACGTGGCTAGACCTAACTTCAGTGGGGCAAAGAAATGCAATCTTATCCTATTCTTAGTACGCAGATAGTTGGACATGGTTGAACAACATTAATGGGACCATTTTGTAAAATTTTTTAAAATGTGCTCACTGGGTTCTTAACAGTTTATTATTTATTTTCCATAATAGTTTCTTAATGTTAATAATGATTATTTTATGTCATTCTGATGAACATCTACATATTTGAGTTAATTAACAGTTCTTAAAACACTTTAGAATAATTCTGACTACTTTGTAATGTCATGTACATTTTTTAATGTTATATAAATTATTTAAATGAAGTTCCAATTTGTAAATAATTATTTTATTAAGTAAATTCCATAGATATCCACCATTAAGAACAATTCCCATATATTTTAAAAGATTAAATATTTTCTCTAAATAAATCTAATAAAATCTTACCATATAGATTTAACTAATCATGATTTACTTCCCCACCAGTATTGACACTGAGCAATAAATCCATTTTTTCTGTCATTTTAAGTTAATAATTTTCTGTTATATTACTTGGGACTCTACTCCAATGGTTAAAATAAGGAGACTTTACAGGAGAGAATACTTACAGAACTAGATGCTTTATGGCAGTGGTGTTCAGCTAGTGTGTGTGGTGGAGGACGGAGGTTGATTTTGTCCTCCAAAGGACCTTTCACAAAGTCTAGAGATATTTTTGATTGTCATTATTGAGGAGGGATGCTACTTGCTTCTAGTAGGAATAATGCTCAACATCCTGCAATACATAAGATAGCTCTGCAAAATGAAGAACTATACAGTCTCAAATGTCAGTGGTGTCAAGGTGAAAAATCCTGGGTTAAAGGATCAAACCAGAGTACAGCTACTGAGGGACAGGAAGACCAGCTCAAAGGCCCTGGGCTTGGGCAGGCAAAAGGAAGAAAATAGTTACTGGTGCGCAGTCAATACTAGAATCTTGGATAAGTGGGCTGGCTAGTGGAAGTTATTACCACAGAGGGGCACAATGACTTCCAGGAACAAATATGACAAAATGGATTTAAAATTTAAAATGAAGATAACTAAAGATCTCTGTAATGACTTGAGGAATTGTACATTTTAAAAACATGATAATAAAGCACTTCTGATGTTAATATTAAATAATTTATCGAATACAGTGATTTTCAAAAGTTACTCTGCATCAGTATCATCTGGTGAAACAAATACTTTAGCTTTAGTCTCTAATATTAACACCCTGTGCTGCCATTATCCAAATCCACCTAAAGATAGATATTAATCTTAAAGATGCGTTATCCAGGGTTCAGCCTTCTGGGGTGATAGCAACATAGAAAGGGTAGAGGATGGAGCCAGGGTATGTAAATGGAGGGAAAAACAGCAGATCTATCAGACTTCTATTTGTTTGAACTTTTATCATACTATGTTGGATAACTTGGTCTCCTTAAGTAACATATAGAAACAAACTGTATTTCCAGGACAGTTTGTTCTGACTGACACATTTTTTCAACGAGCAATTTGAGAAATTGTATACTTGTATTAGATCAAAATCTTCTTCTTCTTCTTCTTCCTCCTCCTCCTCCTCCTCCTCCTCCTCCTCCTCCTCCTCCTCCTCCTCCTCCTCCTCCTCCTCCTCCTCCTCCTCCTCTTCTTCTTCTTCTTCTTCTTCTTCTTCTTCTTCTTCTTCTTCTTCTTCTTCTTTTGCATAGGAGAAAAATATTTTACATGAAGTTCCACAGTTTAAGATACTTGAAACCAGAGTTGCTTTTTATTCACAATTTTTGTTTAAATATATAATTCCCAGAAAATGTTCTCAACAAATGGCTTGTGGCAATTAAACCTATGTGGGAGCCTAGTTTTGAGAAAGTTGCATAATGTTATTACTTTATAATCTAGCTATATTAAAATTCTCTATTGCATATATAGTGCCAATTTTAGTGTTTCTTTTTTGCTCTTAAAACAGGACCCCTCACTGAGGATTAAATTAAAGAAAGTCTTTTCATAGATGACTCCCACTGGAATGTAAATTACAATTTTAAGATTGCTGGTTCTCATGACCAGTCTTTGCTATTTTTCTATTAAAGCTTCTAATTTTAGTATACACTATTTAGTGTGTTTTGGATCTAATGAGATATTGATGGCCAGAAAGGATGAAGTTTAAAAGGAAAATCACATGGGTTGGATTAGTTTCTGTCTAAATAGCTGATCAGATGTACATTTCATCAAAGACATTTATGGAGCTTGTCTTTGACTATTCAGAGAGTCTACAAGTGACATACTTCAGGATTGGTTTTTGTTAGTTTCTGTTTTCCAAGTAGACTTCCATCTTGGACAGTTAACAGACCAGGAGTTAAATAAACATGAAACATTTACATTAGAAACATTTTTAGCTACTTTTGTATTTTGATTGCTTTGCTTTTGTTTAATTTCACAACATTATCTTAAATGTGGACTACGGAGGCACTCCTAGAGTGTGGGTCATGAAACAACCTCTTCAGCTCCACCTGTAAGCCAGTTAGACAGGCAAAGTCACTGGCTCTATCCTAGAGGCATGGATTCAAGAATCTCTGGTGTTAGGGACAGGAATCAGCATTTTAACAAGTCTTCCAGATGGTTCTGATGAAAGCTAAAGTGTGAAAAGCAATATATTTGATTATTTAAAACCAGAAGAGCTTTCTGAATGTTTTTGAAATGCATTACTCCTCAAGGCACTAAAGAGGTTTTTAGTTATCTTCATTTTGTTTCTAAGTCAAATATATTATGAATAAATACTTGAAAATTAGTTTTTATTTATATTTACTTCAATATTATTGTTTTCTATCACTAAAAAATGATGAATTGTCTGTGAGTACAGATTCTGCCTCCCAATTGCCTCTTTTCTGGAAATGATGCAGGCAGATTACACATGAAAATGATAATACACTTTTAAAATGAGTTTGGGAATTAATATTTTAAATAAATTATTTTTTAATTTTTTCTAATCATTTTGATATGAAGTTATCAAAAGTAAAAGCTTTACTTATGGCAAATTCTGATAGGAATAATCAGTCTCCACTAAAATGTTTTATTGGTATTTATAATATCAATTTTGTGTGAAAATTACATATTGAGAATTCAGTTATTTCTTTTCCAACTATTTTGTTCTTTCAGCCAATATCTGCCCACAGATATCTGAATAATCTTATATATTTGCATCTAATCCAATGGCACTTCAGAGATAACCATGTAAAATATTTTTAGAAAAAAATTTTCATTTAAAATATTTACAAAACACACATTAAACAAACTATTATAGACTCTTAAATTCACTGTTCCTCAGCCTATATATCTTTTCAAACAACTAGTCTTTCTAATTTATGTTCTAAATATTTTCAGCACTTTCCCCAAGTCTACACTCACCACCATGGATCAACTGCCTCCTTGATTTTAATATCTTTTTGATGTCTAAACTTCTTACTACTTGATTACAGTGATCTTCTTAAACAAAAATTTCAGTATATTGGGAGAAAGCAAATTCTAGTAGTATTACTTGAAAAAGAAATAAATGTCAAACATTTCAAGAGACTCAATAGAATTTATTCTGAGAACAAAATAGGCATTTAAGATGGTCCTATTAATCAGCCAAGTCACAGTAATTATAATCACTCTTCATATTTTTATTGAATGGAAGAATAAGTAGACATCACATATTATACTATTGGCTTGCTTTTTTCTCCCTCAAATAAAAATTTTCAAATTAATCACTATCAATGAAGAACAGGAAGAGATGCAAAGAGAGACAATTCTTAGTTTAGAAACTCTTAGCTGCATACTGAGTGTCACATAATCATCAGGACATATATTCATTGGGAATTGTAATTTGGCAGGATAATCAAGGAAACTAAAAGCATTAAAAATGGCTATGTTGTGGTTAATTTCTATGGTCTCAGGCAAATGTTCATTACTAATTACTCTTGTTATTTAATTTTATTTCAATGTATCTCATGTCAAATTCTATTTACCCCTTCATCCTCAACGTTCCAGAATGCTTTGAAATAGGGGCTCATTCAGGTGATCAAGGAGGATAAAGAATCTGTGTAAGTGTATTGATATGTGCACGAAGGCAAAAACATCAAAATATCAAACCAAAGAATGATATCCATAGAATTCTTTACCTAGAACAACCGCTTTGCTGATGGGCTCTCTTGGGATGCTTTATCACAGAGTTTCTTGAAGATATTAGGGCAGGTTAGTTGAAACCTATGGAAAACCGATGTTACCAACTGTGCTAAGGTGAATTTTTCAACTCTAGAACTAATAGTAAAAGATGATTCACCTTAATATGTATTATATATAAAGTGTTTCCATATATAAGATTAGCTTATGGGACAAAATGTCCACCACTAAAAATTAATGGATGTCTTGTCCTATTTGTTTTGGCTCAGTGGATAGAGCGTCGGCCTCCAGCCTCAAGGGTCTCAGGTTCGATTCCGGTCAAGGGCATGTACCTATGTTGCAGATACATTCCCAGTGGGAGGCGTGCAGGAGGCAGCTGATTGATGTTTCTCTGTCATGAATGTTTCTAACTTTCTATCCCTCTCTCTTCCTCTCTGTAAAAAATAAATAAAATATATTTTAAAAAGTAATGGATGTCTTCCATATAAATTATAATCAAAATCATGATGGTTCCTAAATTTCACTAGAATGCTTCAACATCAATATATAGAGACCATGAAATATATTTTCAGGAGAGAATGCATATATGCATGTAGGGAGAGGTGAACAAGCATGAGACTTTAAATAAATATATAATTTTTGTCTGATCTTTCATCTGAAGCAACAGAGAGCATAATTTACAATAAAACCCCCAAACTTTGGGTCTCCTGACTTGATGAAACTTCACAATGTTTTTAGAATCCTCTGGAAGTTCAGGCTGTTTCTGCAATGTCTTTATTAGATTTTGTCTAGCCAACTCTGAGACTGGGGAATTGTCATTTATAAGCAGGCATGCTGTCTTTAACTTTTAAAATTGTTTCTGCTCTTATGTTTCCTTCAATGGCTGGCCTCCCATTCTGCTCAGTGTCAAAGGGTTTCCCCATCTGGGCTTGTTCAATCAGTCAAACTCTGTGCTCCTTTCTCCCCCCAACCTCTAGCATGAAAACTCCTGACTGTCTCCTCAATTCAACTCCTTCAGAAAAGTTATTCACAGCACAATTCTTGGGCCAATAATGGTATATTTCCTTAATTTACATCATAGCTTGAAGGGGTATCACATCAAAGAGCAGTTGGACATAGATGCACATTATAACAAGGAACATTACTTAATCTTACATTCAGGCCCAGTTTCCTTTCTGACTCAGACAGCCATACTACTGAAATCCTATGATTTTTTCCCCCTTATAATTTCCATTACCTCTCCCTACTTCCAGGTTCTGGAGCATCCAGTCTACTTGACAGGCTTATTTTAATTAGAACTACCATGGTGAATTAAGATTAACTCCTCTCCTCATTAAAATCAAAAGGTATCACTGTGTACATTTCAATATCCCCAACATTCTGAGACTATTAATATAGACCATAAAATTTCTGCTATTCATTAAAGCAGGCTTCAAAGAACCCAAAAGAAACATACAGGCATTGTTGAATAATTTCTCAAAATAAAATTTAATCAGGTTCTGACCCAGCCAATGTAGTGTCACAAATACATTTCTAATGATTATTAAAAATTTGAGCACTGATACAAAAAAGAATTAGATTGGATGCTATGAGGAAAGAAAGAGATAGTCATGCTCATTTGATATCAGAAGAGAAAAACACCAGTGGACTTTTAAATCAAAGGGAGAAGATGAACTATACAAATGTGCTTTGATATGGAGCAGAAACTCTGGGCAGTGGCCTTAATTATGTAACTGCAAAAGACACAGTTGGACTTTTTACATGGCGGGATGGAGGGAGATGGGATCCTGGAGGTGAACATCCTCAGTTACATCATCAATAAAGCTTCCCATGATGACTCATCCTGCTATGGCATCCTCAGGAGATTCTTGCTCTTATGACACACCAAGAGCTTCACTTTCACCAGTAACTGGTGAGGATGCAGAAGACACCCCACTGATAACAAGTATAGTAATTTTCTGAGATACTAACCTATATTCAGGATATATATTTCACAATATATTAATTATAGTATCAGTGTAATGCTAGGATTATTACACTTTAATTTTGATGAGAGTAAACATGCTTTGGATAAAATTCTTCCTGTTCTTTTTGATCAACATTATATATTTAAAAAATAATATTTTAAACAATCAAAATATATGAGTAGCATTCTAGAATTATGAAGCAGAATAAACAACATGATAAACAATTACCTTAACGAAAGCATAAATATCACATAGGTGAAAATTCCAATTAATAAATATTAAGGAAAAAGTATTTTAACTGGTTTAAAATGAAAAGAGTATCTAATTTCAATATCAGTTATCTTCATTTTAATCTAACTTTATCACAGTTAACTGCCCTATGGAGATATAAGAGCCCAGACCTGTGAACAATTGGTGAATAAAGTCTTCAGCTACATTTTATTTTCTGCCTACATTAGCAATGCTGATTTCTCTGAAGGTCACACAAATCATTCATATTTGATCACAGCCTTCTGACTAGTCATCCCATCTGAACATTGTAGAGGCTCCAGGTGCCTCATGAAATTCGATGAAAACCTTTAGGCAACCCTCAGGAGCAGTGCTAAATCAAGTGAGCTCCATTAACTCAGCTCAAGTGCAGAGGCAGGGGAAAGATTCCTTGAACTCAGAGCTCTGATAGTGCCCAGCATTTTGCAATGCAGCAGCAGAGGCTGGGGCTGAAGGTCCCACAGAACAGAATTCTTGAGACTCTTCAAGTGATAGTGAACAGAGGAGATCAGCAGGATTGCAAATTAGCTGGCAGAGTCCTTCTACCTCTGCTTAAGTGGGAGAAGAATTCATGTTCCATGTAATACACAGGTCTAACGACATTGTAGTGACGAGTCATCTTCCCTCCCAGTAATGTGTGAGAGGTCCATTCATTGTGGAAAAATGAAAAGGGCCTCGGACATTCTACAGGCTCATTACTATAATCCTCAAAAGCATAAGAAGCTTCCTTTCTTACTAATTTGTTTAAGAGATTAAAATTAATTATCCAACCACAACAAAATATCTAAATTTTATATTAATAGAAACAAGATTAGCTTTGCCACCATTGTGACACTGGGGATATTAACCTTGGGTATTAACTCTGTGTTATTGTATTTTATAACTTTAAAAAATATTTTCTGGTGTTAATTTAATCTGCAACAAAAATTATGTAAAAATTCAATAATTTGCTAAAGATAATTGGTAGAGTTATTTGTGGGTTGGGTAAAGGAAAAGTGAATTTCTGTTATTAAGCAAGAACGAAGTGCATGCTGGGCAACGTAGTTAAATAACCTCAATTTAAGCGTAGTCGTGAGCAGTCATATTGTTATGTCTGAACTAATAATTATTTGGTAGGGTTTTGGAAATACTAATTCTGAGGCTCTGATCAAGATAGTGATCATTAAGACCTTGAAGTTCCTCTCAATTTGATGATTTTTAGACAGGTTTCTTCCTGATGCTAGGCACCTCATCTCCTTATCATGGAACATTTACCTTAACAAAAGCATATATATCACACAGGTGAAAATTCAATTAATAAATTTTTTATATATATCTCCCCATTGCCCCCCCCTCCATCCCAGGCATACCCTGACCCCCCAGTGTCTGTGATCATTGGTTATGCTTATATGCATGCATACAAGTCCTTTGATTGATAACTTATCTACCTCACCTAACTTTAATCTTTCTGCTGTAATTTCACAGTCTGTTTGATGCTTTATGATTTTTGTCCTCCTGAGAATTATCAGTCTACTCCCTTTCTGTGCTCCTGATTCTATTATATTCACCAGTTTATTCTGTTGATCAAATTTTTAATTCACTTAATTTTTAGATTCACTTGTGGATAGATGTGTATTTGTTGTTCATAATTTTTTGTCTTTTACCTTTTTCTTCTTCCTCTTCTAAAGGAGTACCTCATCCATAGGTGCATGATTTTTGTCCAGTCTCTCCCTGTATACCCCACACCCCTTTCCCCCTGAGAATTATCAGTCACGGGTGGGTCTGGAGCAGCAAGACCTCCGCGGGCTCCGCCGTGAGTGACTCTTCAGTCCGCAGGTCGACGCTCTACCCACTGAGCACACCTCCTCCTGCTGCCACAGCAGCAGCACACACACGTGGGGGGGGGGGGGGCGC
>JAAGEH010000018.1:39560265-39625445 GCA_011751065.1 Lasiurus cinereus
GGGGTTAAGGGAACCAGCACCGGCGCTCGCTCCTGCAGGTCCGGCCCAGCCCGAGCCCCACCGGAAGCCCTGAGGGCAGGTGCCCTGGCAGCTCGAGAGCCGAGGACGTACGGCTCAGCTTCAGCCTCAGCGCGAGGGTCTCAGCGCCTCAGCCTCAGCACGAAGGTCCCAGCCTCAGCCTCAGCACGAGGGTCTCAGCCTCAGCCTCAGCACGAGGGTCTCAGCCTCAGCCTCAGCACGAGGGTCCCAGACTCAGCCTCAGCACGAGGGTCTCAGCGCCTCAGCCTCAGCCTCAGCACGAGGGTCTCAGCGCCTCAGCCTCAGCCTCAGCACCAGGGTCTCAGCGCCTCAGCCCCAGCCTCAGCACGAGGGTCCCAGCCTCAGCCCCAGCCTCAGCACGAGGGTCTCAGCCTCAGCTTCAGCACGAGGGTCTCAGCCTCAGCCTCAGCACGAGGGTCCCAGCCTCAGCCCCAGCCTCAGCACGAGGGCCTCAGCCTCAGCCCCTTAGTTGTAGTTTTGAAATTGTTGTGCAAGGCAGCAGTGTAGGTGTTTACTTATGCCGCCATCTTGGATTCTCCCATTGGTATTTTGATAGGGATTGCACTGAACTTGTAGATTGCTTTAGATAACGTGAAAAGTTTAACAATGCTAATTATTAAAATCCATATCTTTTCATTTATTTGTGTATTATTTAATTTCTATCTGACATCATACACAAAATTTAACTCAAAATTGATTAAAAATTGATAATAAGACCTGAAACAATAAAATGCATGGAAAAAATTAGGCATTAAATTAATGGACGTTGGCCTCAGAAGAATTTTTGTGAACCTGACTGCAAAGACAAAGGAAGTAAAAAAAATGAATGAATGAATGTAACTACATCAAACTAAACAGTTGCTGCATAGGAAAAGAAAGCACCAACAAAACAAAAAGTTAACCAAACAAATGGGAGAATATATTTACAAAATATCTCTGATAAGAGGTTAACATCCAAAATATATAAAAACTCATACAACTAAAAAGAAACTAAAAACAGAAAACAAAAAATGTGATATTAAAATGGGGGGAATCTGAATAGATACTTTTCTAAGGATTACAGAAAAATGGCCAATAGAAAGATGACAATATAATCAATATTTTTTTAATGCAAAGTCATCTAGCATTGACAGAACTAATGTGGTTTAAGACAACAGGAAAGTGTAGTCTTTTAATAATTGATGTTAGGTCAATTCAATATAGAGTACATATGGACATATAAATTCAAGAAGCTTTATTGTTTTGTGAATTCTACAAGTAGCCTGGAATTATTTTCTGTGTAGGATATAAGAATTAAATTTATTTTTATCATTATCACTACTTATTCATTTGCCTATCACTAATGTTACCAGAAAATAACTTAATAATCTTGAAATAAACAATGATTCTCTAAAGCTGATGAATTGCTAAAAGATCAAAAAGTGTTCAACTGGGCTACATGAAAACTTTTTAAGTTTCTATTACATGACATCATTACATACAGAAAGGAAGCTAGAGTGTTAGAATAAATGACTATATATAAAAAGCTCACATAGAATTACATAAAGAACTATATATAATAAGAAATCTCAGGCAAACCAAAAAGAAAATGAGCAAGAGATTTAAGTAGGCACTACACAAAAAGGATATTCAAATAACCATTTAATTATTAAAGTAACTTAACCATAAGATGATGCCCAGCAGTATGTTTAAAATTTAATAACAATATCAGTTCTAAGTGGTAAGAATGGGAATAAAAACTAGGAATAAATCAAATGTCCTGCAAAAGGGTTTAAGTGAGACCCAGGTAATAGTTTATGAATGTGACAATGAAGAAAATACCAGAGATAAGTTTAATATCACAAAAAGGTTTTTCATGACATGTGACTGCATGTGAGAGAGACTGAGGAAAGACAAGATAATCAGAATAGTAATACACATAATGATTTGACATTTAAAAAGCAAATGAGAGAATATACAAGATGATATAAAAAAATTTTTTTCTGGTAAAATAATAAAATAAAATATAGATACATCATAAAAACAGAACAAATAATGTATTATATTTTCTGCATATGTTTTAATTAAGATGAGAATATTTTGATTATATTAAGCTTCTTTCTAAATTAAAAGTCAAACAAGGATACAGAGTAATCAAATTTCTTAATTCTCCTTGTTTCTGATCACAGTGGCAGACCTAGGCTTTTGTCTTATCCTACTGGCCCTCTCTGCCAAATTACACACACACATACACACTCACATTCACACACACTCCACATTCTTCTACAGAAATAGTAAATTATTTGATTGGCATCTTGAAGAAGACACTACAAAGTTATTCCTCAGCCCCTATATCTTCCTTGCCTTTGGTATCTCCTGTCTTCCAAGTCTGAGTGCCAGAGCCATGCAGAGAGCTCAGTGGAGTATGTCTGCCCTGTCCTGGGCACAAGACCTATAGGCTTTTAGCTCTGCCAATGTCTGAGGGAAGAAAAGACCCTTATTCATGGGCAAAGTCATAACAACCAACTGCAGCCACCACCAACCCCAGTAAACTGTTTCATTACCAATCTATATTAATAAAAGGGTAATATGCTAATTAGATCAGATAGATCGGACTTCTTCTAGACATCCTTCTGGACAAAGCCATGGTGGTGGGGACCAAGGCAGAGGTGGTTAGGGGCAATCAGGCTAACAGGGGAGAGCAATTAGGGGTGATCAGTCCACCAGGGGAGAGCAGTTAAGGGCGATCAGGCAGGCAGGCAGAGGCAGCTAGGGGCAATCAGGCAGGCAGGGGAGCAGGTAGGGGTAATCAGGCAGGCAGGCAGGTGAATGGTTAGGAGCCAGTGGTCCCATATTGTGAGAGGGATGGCCAACTAAATCAGCAGTTGGACATCCCCAAAGGGGTCCTGGATTGGAGAGGGTGCAGGCCAGGCTGAAAATAATTGCCCCTCACACACACATTTCATTCACCAGGCCTCTAATCGATAATAAAATGTATATTCCCTTCTCCATCCCTTTTTCTCCCCTATCTTTCCACTGGAGCTCAAAATGGACAGCCAAAACAGTGTTACTTCTTGGACTGCCTATATTGCCTAGAAAAAACAATAGAATATGTTCATTGTGCCTGTCCTTTTGTCATGATAGTTCCTTTAAGATATTCATATCTGTGGGACTGGTTTATATTCTATTTAATATTGTATCACGTAGTATGAGTATTTTCTACTCCATTGCCTCTGCTATCCCATTAATCTGAATATTACAGAATAAACTATTTCCATTTCCATGAATGGTTTGAGAACCAACAGAGTTTAAATATTTCTGAAACGTAATGATATTTTAGGCAAAGGTTAAAGTTGTAGAAGACAGGAAAAAGGTGGTGAATTAGAAAGAAGGAAATGGAAAGTCCAGGAACATTTTTTTGTAATCCTCCTTCATGATTATGTCCAATGTACTATATCTGCATTAATTTTTGGTTCCTTTAATTTAAATTAATGAGATGTGTAGAGTAATATTTCAAAAAAGAAGCTCTATAATTAAAATCTCTGTGATCAAATCCCAGATCCACTGCTTACTGGATCTGTTCTTCAAGATAGATAATTTTGTTGTGGCTGAGCTTTATAGTCTACAGAGAAGGATAATGACCAAATCTACCTCATACAACTGTGCAGGAGATATGAGAAAATTTATGTACATTATTGGTATAATATCTATATGATGACCTCATAAATGTGATATCTATTATAATTACTATTTACCTTATTTTCATTACTATGCTAATATGGAACATTTGTCCTTAATATTTTGTAGAGAAATTTACTTAATATTTAAAGTTATTTGACAATGAACTCAGTTTTATATTAAATACCTTATTTGATTTGCAGCTTCTTAAGAATTTTCTTCTGTGCAAAAAAAAAAAAAAAATGAGTCCCTGAAAATAGAAAGGAATCACTTGGAATATTTTGATCTTACTTGAATCCATGCTATCTTCCTCTTGGTTAATAGACTAGAAATTTCTGGTATAGATAAGTTAGTGCACTAGCATTTCCACACTATTAAGCTTCCAGTGGCTTAAAATAAAGTGACTTTGTTTTTTCCACAGCTTTGCCACTAACAGGCCTCAAAGTTCTGCTGGGTAGTCAGGTTACCAGATGACTGTCAAGAGTCACAATAAACGTATTCAAATCTCTGCAGAATATTTTTCTTTTTGTCATTAATTTCATGGTCTACAAGGCAATAAGACTACTCCAAGTGCCTTGAGAGCATTGTAACTTGGTGATTTGAGGAGTGGGCTCAGATGATGTTTCCTTTTCTTTAATATAAACTCAAAAAAATATCACAAGTACCTTCAATAGCTTTAGGACAGTGTCAAATTCCAAATACTGTATATTAAATTACCTATGCTATAAAGGATACCTTTCCTAAAGAGAATTTTCAATCCCTAGCTGATTAATAAAAATTTCTCCCCCTTGATCCTCCTCTTTCTCTCTCTCTCTCCCTCTCTACATCCTTCCCTCACCACCACCATCACCCCTCTTTCTTTGCTTTTAGCTTTAGAGATGCTTGTGAGGTCTTTGAAATTAGTGTCATCAATACATTTTGCTTATAAATATTTCTTAAATGTAATGATATTTTCAAGTAAAAGGTATATTTTAAGAAGTTCAATGTAGAATAAACAGGTAAATGTCTTAAAAACAAACCATCTTTGAACAAAATAATATGCACATTTGTTAAATGAAAAGTGCCAATTATAGACTAACGTGCGCAATAATGTATTATAAAAATAAATTCCTGAGTGTTTACCAGCACATTCTTGTATTTGTTTGTAAAAACATAGAAATAGGTGTGAGAGGTAAGAGTAAATGCTATTTTTCTCACAAATACCACATTAAAGACAATGAAAAATAACTTTTCCTTATATATCTAGCTATATATATATTTTTTAAGATTTTATCAATTTTTAGAGGGAGAGGAGAGTGAGGGAGAAAGAAACATTGATGTTAGAGTGAAACATTGGCTGTATCCTGCATGTCCCTTACCAGGGATGGAGCTTGCAACCTGGGTATGGCCCTTCAAGGAATCAAATTAGCAACCCTGCAGTGCTTGGGGACAATGCTCAACTAACTGAAGTATCCTGGCCAGGGCTATTCATATATGTTTATATTAGAGGCCCAGTGGATGATATTCATGCACCAGTAGGGTCCCTAGACCTGGCCAATGATTGGGCTGATCATGGCCATACTTCCTCAGGCTGCCAGCCGGAGTCTTACTTTATTCTGTGCCACCCCCTGGTGGGCAGTGAAAGTCATAGCAAATGGTAAAACTTCCAATTGGTTGAACTCCTGAGGGGACAATTTGCATATTAGCCTTTTATTATATAGGATTTTACAAGCATGTAGTAATAAATAAATATGTATAGCTGAGACCAGTTTGGCTCAGTGGGTAGAGCATGGGCCTGCGGACTGAAAGGTCAGGGGCATGTACCTTACTTGTGGGCACATCTCCACTGTGGGGCGTGCAGGAGGCAGCTAATCGATGTCTCTCTCTCATCCATGTTTCTGACTTTCTATCTCTCTCCCTTCCTCTCTGTAAAAAATTAATAAAAAAGTATATTTAAAAAAAAGAAAGAAATATGTATAGAGTTTTCTCAATTTTTAAAACTTTAGTAATTATACATGTATACATAAGTAGGAAAAAACATGGAGTAGTTTCCCAAGACTATTAATTACTGATTAGTTTCTTTTTTACTTTTCTTTCTAATGTATTTGCCAATTCTCCAATTATTACATATTGCTTTTATGTTATAGATTAATTTACAAATGATAATATTCCAAACTGATGTTTGACATAACAGGTGGTAATACCCAACATTTTAATTCATATCCATGTCCATACACCTCTATATGTAATTTATTGAGGAAAGAATAGAAATATTAGTAAAATCTAATATATAGAGAAGTTATTTTTAAGTTTTGGAAATAGATAATTACTCCATCATATATTTTCTCTAATAAATATTTTTTATAAACTTACCTATGATTTATTTTATAAACAGAATTTATTTCTTGTTTTGAAAATAAGTATTTATCTTTAAAATAGTAGTGCAGTTTATGAATACAAAAATCTGTAACAGATGTATTTTTCAAGAACAAAAGAAATTGCAGAGATTTATCACAAAACATATTTCTCACTTTGTCTGAGAAGCCAGTATCCAAATTTATAAAAATAAGCAAGTGTCACTCATGTCTTAACCAGATCAAAGTTGACAAAAAAGCTCCAGAACAGGTGGATTGCTTCAATTGTGTGCTTTCTATGATGAATACAAAATAAGTTCTAAAAGATGCTTGGATATTTGTAGGATGCTGGCGATAGCTCAGAGCAATATGACATTGATGATGAAGATTGGGCAGGATAACCACCCTACAAATGAAACAGGGCACTGTTTTTTGTTTTGTTTTGCGTTTGTGGCCTTTTTAACCATTTAACTATAAATGCAACAGCTGCCCAGTGAAAGGATGGTATCAGGACCAGTTGAAGAGTGTTGAGATGTGATGCTATTGGCAGACAGCCTATATATTTGAGATGAAATAAGCCCAGCAATGGGATGTTTTAGCAGCTGGCCAGACAAAGGATATTGTTCAGATATTTAACAGATGATAATTGAACATTCTAGTACTACTTTTTGAAAAGAAAGTGGTTACCAAATGGGTTGGCAAATGTTTGGGGACAATGGACAGTCAAAGTCTGAAACAAAGATTTATGGAAAGGCAAGCCAAGAAGCATAAGATTGCCATCTCTACTTATTCAGAAAGATTAGACACAAAAAAGTCCATATTATAAAATGAAATGGATCATGGTTAAACTCCAACATTAAATATCCATTTTAAACTCTGGCTTTCCCTATCCTCCCGTCCCTCACCTCAGACAAATCCTCAGAGGAATTATTTCTTTATTACCACCTCACTCTTTTTCCTAAACTGATAATACTATTTAATTTACCTCTGTAAACATTCTTTCTGTTACCTTATATTGCAAGATTGTGTGTACTTTTCATTAACTAATATATTTAACTTCAATAAGTCCATAGTCAAAAATATAATAAACACTTGAAAGAGCATTAAGAATAAATTAAATCAAGAAAAATTATACATTTAATTAACAATAAAGATGAAGTAATCTTGCTTTATTGGAGATACATTTAAATACAGTAGAGCCGAGGAGAATCCAAGATGGCGGTATAGGTAAACACTTACACTGCTGCCTCGCACAACAGTTTCAAACTACAACTAAAAGACAGAACGGACATCATCCAGAACCACAGGAAAGCTGGCTGAGTGGAAGTTCTACAGCTAGAGGGAAAGAGAGGGGATCACGGAGACGCAAAGGAGCTGCAAAAAGCTGAGGTACAGAGACGCGCACACAGAGAGAGCGGGTGCCTGAGTACCTGGCTGGCTTTCTCTGACGGGAGGGAAACGAAGACTCCCAAGGGCATTGAACCCCTTCTCTTACGACACTAAACACCAGATCCAGCCGAAACTCATACAGGGTGAGTTTGGACTGTGAAAAGGGAGAAGTGCCAGGAATTTAGGGGAGTCGCAAAAGATCAGAGGGCTGGTGGCTGCGCGCAGGGCACTACATGGAGGACAGACTGCTGATTGTGCTGCTGGCTTTAGAGAGTGGGCGGAAGACAGACCCTCCCAACTGCGCCACTTCTGACTCCACTAAGCCCCTGTTTCAGGCGAAACCCTGGAGACCTAGACTCCTGTGGTCCTGGTGCGCAGGGGAGCTGGAAAGGCAGCGGTTAGAGGCACTGCAGGTGTGCGCACAAGGACCACTCCAGCCATTACCCAGTCACTGAGACTCAGGGGCCTTGGAGGGCGGGGCCGACTGGAAGGCAAGGTGGTCCCTTAAGCCCTGAGACTCCACCCATCCCAAGCTCAACAGAGGCTTATGCTGCTTTGCGTCTGGTATCATAAAGCTGAATTCAACACAGAAGTTTTCCCCCCGGCATAGAAAAAATGCCGAGACAAGGGAAGGGATCACAAACAAAAGAAATGGAGGAAAAAAAAAGGACTGGATATAGAGTTCAAAACCACGCTTATAAGGTTTTTCAAGAATATGCTAGAAAAGATGGATAAATTTATCAAGTCCCAAGAGGAGATGAAAAAGGACCAACTAGAAATGAAACATTCACTGACTGAAATAAAAAAATATTATACAGAGTCCTAACAGCAGACTAGAGAAAGGCAAGAATCAAGTCAAAAATTTGAAATATAAAGAAGCAGAAAACACTCAACTGGAAAAGCAAGAAGAGAAAAGAATCCAAAAATGTGAAGATAATGTAAGGAGACTCTGGGACAGCTTCAAACGTGCCAACATCAGAATTGTGAGAGTGCCAGAAGAGAGAGAGCAAGATACTGAAAACCTATTTAAAGAAATAATGACTGAAAACTTCCCACATCTGGTGAAAGAAATAGACTTACACGTCCAGGAAGCACACATAACCCCATATAAAAGGAATCCAAAGAGGACCACACCAAGACACATCATAATTAAAATACCAAGAGCAAAAGACAAAGAGAGAATATTAAAAGCATCAAGAGAAAAACAGTTCATTACCTACAAGGGAGCACCCATACGACTGTCAGCTGATTTCTCAACCGAAACGATGCAGGCTAGACGGGACTGGCAAGAAATATTCAACGTGATGAATAGCAAGAACCTACAACCAAGAATAATCTATCTAGCAAAGCTATCATTCAGAATAATCTATCCAGCAAAGCTATCATTCAGAATTGAAGGGCAGATAAAGAGCTTCACAGAGAAGAAAAAGCTAAAGGAGTTCATCAACTACAAACCAGTTTTATATGAAATGCTGAAAGGTACTCTTTAAGAAGAGGAAGAAGAAAAAGATTAAAGTCAAAAAATTATGAACAACAAATATGTATCTATCAACAAGTGAATCTACAAATTAAGTGAATTAAAAATTTTTAAATTAAGTGAATTTAAAAATTAAGTGAATAAACTGGTGAATATACTAGAATCAGGAACATTGAAAGGGAGTGGACTGATAATTCTCAGGGGGAAAGGGGTGAAGGGTATACAGGGAGAGACTGTACAAAAATCATACACCTATGGATGAGGTCAACGGGAGGGAGGAAAGGGTGGGGGCTGGGTGCTATGGAGGGGAAAAAAGAAAAACAAATGTAATAATCTGAATAATAAAGATTTAATTTAAAAATAAAAAAAATAATAAAAATAAATAAATAAATACAGTAGAGCCGAGACTTGTTTGGCTCAGTGGATAGAGCGTCGGCTTGCGGACTGCAAGTTCCCAGTTTCGATTCCGGTTGGGGGCATGTACCTTGCTTGCGGGCACATCTCCACTGTGGGGCGTGCAGGAGGCGGCTGATCGATGTCTCTCTCTCATCGATGTTTCTGACTTTCTATCTCTCTCCCTTCCTCTCTATAAAAAAACAATAAAATATATTAATAATAAATACATACATACATACATACATACAGTAGAAAATGTGCTAATTTAAAATAGATCTCTAGAATGGTTTTCAAAACTTAAACTACACATTATAATTTTAACATTATTTACAAAGTTTTATTTAGTTATAATTTTACATTATTTACAAAGTAATGTAATTTTACATTATTGGGAGTGATTCATAAACTCAAAGGTTAACTAAAAATGGTAACATAAATTTTGGCTTCTCATTAAGATACCTGCATTTAAAAAAAAAAAGTATGAATACTCTTTAATTGGAAAAGTCACTTTTAACTCAAATTCACTGCTTTAATAAAATTTTCTATGGAATTCATAAAAGTACTTCTCTTATAAAAGATATGCTATAAAAGCATAATTGTCCAAAAAATAAAATAAAACTGGGAAAATCTGATTACAGGAATTCTCATAGTTTTAACTTGAAGAGATCTCTGAATTGAGTACCAAATGTATTTTCCAGGACCTGATGACAAATGTAATACACCATACAAAGTTAAGAGGCAAATAAAAATCTCAACTTACCTCACTTTATCTGTGACATGCACCATATTAAAAACAAGCATTCAGAGAGTAAGAGAAGAATTGTCAATTATTCTAAGAGGATATATGGGTAAAACAAGAAATGTGCAGACATTAACCAGAAAAAAAGGTCAAGTCTGTGAAATGGTGATTTGATTTCCATAGGGTTTAATGAGCATTGAAAAGAGTTTATAAGCTCTCTGTACAAGTAGAATCATGTTTCATCATATAACACACTGGTCAACAAAAGGAAAAAAAAACTTTATTGTTTGCCATAAAAAATTATTATAATCCTTATAATACCTTGATATTTGTGAGAAATATAAGTTCTTAAAAGATAATGCTTTTATTTTTCAACAATTTTTCTAAAATTATTGAGTTTCTAATAATTAAATTTCAAATGGTTTCAAGACAAAACCTAAATAATTTTGTCCATTTTATAGAAAAAATATAGGCTACATTAAGAAAAGCCACACAATAAGAATGTATAATTTTTGTGTAACTTATCCATATGTATATTGCATACATAATATAAACTGAGTGGCCAGATTATTATGATATTTGAACGCATAATAATCTGGCCACTCAGTGTATATTACATATAATCTACCTTCCTTTCAGAATAATTAGTTAAGTATCTAGTATTCTCAAACTATCCTATCATTATTTGTGTTATAAAAATTGTCAGGAATTTATTTTTCTTTAACCTTTTTAAATACCTTTTGTGTGTTAATAGAAATAATAATAACTAGAAAAAGCAAAATTGTATATGAGCATATTTAAATATATTTTTATTGATTTCAGAGACGAAGAGAGGGAGTTGAACTGTGACCTCCTGGTTCACAGGTCAGTGCTCAACCTTTGAGCCACACTAGCTGGACATTTTTTTAAATTATCTCTTTCATTGCTATATTTGGATGTCATCAAAACACAAGTTCATGTAAGCATTTTAGGGTTGTCATAATTTTACTACCTCTTACTTTTTAAACCAGCTATCTTATATATCACTTTACAAATGATACTATATTCCCAATGCGATTCCTATTCTTAAAATATGATTATAGTTCTGCTTATACTTAGAAAAATTAAATATTGATCAGCCATATTACTTTTTAAATTATACTTTAAGAAAAAATAAATTATGTTTGGCTCATAGTTTATGAGTGTATATTTTATTTTGTATTTAAAGCTATATGAATAATATTATTATTCATACTTACTGATAAGACAATTGGAAAAGAATGCTTCAAGATGCCAATTGACCCATAAAAGGGAATATGTACTTTAGTGAACAGTCAAGTTTAAAATTTCTTTCTACTAACTTGGAAAAAATTTTAATGATAAACTTACATTTTCTGGACTTCACTATTTTTTAAACATTTTAATATAATTTTATTGATTTTTCACAGAGAGGAAGGGAGAGTGATAGTTAGAAACATTGATGAGAGAGAAACATCGATCAGCTGTCTCCTGCACAACCCCCACTGGGGATGTGCCCATAACCAAGGTACGTGCCCTTGACTGGAATGGAATCTGGAACCTTTCAGTATGCAGGCTGACGCTCTATCCACTGAGCCAAACTGATTTTAGCCGGATTTAACTATTATAAAATAAATTACTTTATATGTAACTATAACCAAATTCATTTTAAAACAATTTTATAGTGAATATAAATTTAAAAAATCATCAGTTTCCTACAAGTGAGATTACTGGGTCAAATATGAGTACACCAATCAGAAAGGATATATGCATCCCTATGTTCATAGCAGCACCATTTACAATAGCTAAGATTTGGAAACAGCCTAAGTACTCATCAGCAGATGAGTGGATGAAAAACCTGTGAAACATCTACACAATGGAATACTGCACTGCTATAAAAAAGAAAGAACTCTTACCATTTGCAACAGCATGAATGGACCTACGCATCATTATGCTAAGCTAAATGAAATAAGCCATTTGGAGAAAGATAAATATCACATGTGGAACATAATGAACAAAAATAAATCCAGAGACACAGAAGCATCAAATAGACTATCAAACTTCAGAAGGAAGGCAGGGAAGGGTGAGGAGGGGATATAAGAGATCTACCAAAGGACTTGTAAGCATGCATATAAGCATAGCCAATGGACACAGACAGTAGAGGGGTGAGGGCATGTGCTGGGTGGTGAGACTGGCTGGAGAGAGGTCAATGGGGGGAAAAGGAGACATATGTAATAGTTTAAACAATAAAGAGTTTACATTAAAAAAACACACATCAGTTTATTTATATTAAGATATGAAAGTTAAGACATGGAGAGGTGACATTAGAATTCTAGCTATAGTTTATGCCAGAAGCTACATCATTATCATGATCTCTTAACTGTTAGCACTGGGCCCTTTCAACTACTCCATCTCTCCTGTCCCACATATTAAGTATATATGCAGTATCACACACAATACATTAATAATCCTATATAATAAAGAGCTAATGTGGTAATTACACCGAATGGTGGAACCATCTTCCGGAATGACTAGTAAGAACCCAAATAGTTTCCATTATTTCCTGTGCTTTATATATCAAGGTGAAATGGTGAACAAAATTTAGTAAACTAAAACTTCAGATTTTAATATATATTCCTCTACGTAACTAACCTATAACATATAAATTTTCAATATGAGCATCAAAGACTTGAAACCTATAACCACTTTTATTTGCTCCCTTCTCTCCCATTCTGGCTATCTGTATTTCTGCTTTGGAGAAAAGTAGAGAAAATCAATGTTACTGTGAACCAAAATGATAGGTATGAAAGAAACAGTGTAATCTTTGTGGCTTTGCACTGACTTCTTGGGGTTAAAATAAGAAAAATAAAATAATTGAGTTTCATTTCTCTTCTACTTTCATTTAAACTTCAAAACTGTCTTTCACATTAAAAAAGATACAATGATCTCTAGATACTTTGTAATAAAGAGAAAATAGTTCCTTAAATCTATGTGGTAAATCTTATACACATCTAATCAGAAATGACAATAAAATAAAGTAAACCACCTTTATATTGGAATTATTTCATTGTTGTTACATCCATAAATTAAGACAATGACTTTTTAAGTTGAAAAAACAAAAACATGCACTGTTGTTTATATGTAAAACTCTTTTGAAACTATGATCCAGTGTTCAGTATCTGAGAAATTTTGTATCTGTGACAGTTTGATAGTCAACCATATAATATAAAAGCAAATGCACTCTTTACCTTTATCTCTCAAAACACATTAAAGGAGAAGCAATACCTACTCCCCATCCCTGTGGGACATTTTCCTAAAGTTCAATATCTCATCTTCATCAGCTGGCTGCAGGCACCTCTCACTGTGCACCCAACGAGCAACATGATCAGAGCTGAGTGTACATTTGTAATAGTATGCAAGACACTCTTCAGTAATATATTAAAATATCTCATGGTTTTATACTGAATGGTAAAAATTAGGTTTCCTTAAAAACCAAATAGAGAGCCAAATAAAATTTCAAAATATTAGAATCTGAGAGGTTTCATTGCATATTAAACAAGCCATTGAACAAGCTCTCTAGGTCATTGGCAAAACATTATAAAAAGCTTTTAACTGTGCGCAACCTCTCAATTTTATTGAAGTGAGCATAGAAGTGGAAGGAGTCCTGTCTTTCACAGTCAATACCAACTTACTCCACTTGAGCACTTACTCATTGCATTTCTCTGGATTACAGAGCCCTGTGGAAAATTAAGAACCAGTAAAACACACACACACACACACGTCAAAATTCACATTTTTCTAATATATATAATAGCAGTTTAAAAATCACTACTTCTTCCCCAGACAAAATTAAGTGTCTTAAAATTTTGGAAAGGTAACTTAAAAATTCAAGATGCTTTAACATTCATGAGATAGTGTTTGAACTAATGCATAATTGTTACACTAAAATAAAGTGTTAAGGAATAAACCTTACCTGTGTACCTTGTCACTCACATATAGCTTGACACCAGAAGTAGCAAAGGTTGGCCCTTTCTTTAAAGGGTCTCTGAAGCACTGTGAATGAAGAGGAAAAAGGAAGCACAGAGGAAAGGGAGCTACAGAAGTGACAAGAGAAAATGGCTATGATTTTCCACATGCTACTTGAAAGGGATCTCAGCTATTGGTGTGTAGAGTGTGTCGAAGGAATTATTATAAAGGGGGATAAGAAATCTCAAAATGCTTGCTAATATCCAAAGTTTAAGATTCTTTGGCTTGGAGAAATTCTAGGTTTATGAAACTAGAATGGCATTTATATGGTTCAATCCTAACCGAGATATAAACAAACAAACAAACAAACAATGGAAGCTGGCTGTCCTGGAAAATTGGGCATGCATCAACCTCAAACCCTAGAATCCTCCTGAGTCTCCTGCAAAGTGTAGGGCACAAGGGAAAGTTGTACTGTCAGTGATAAATGGATACTTATAAACAACTGCACAACCAGGGGATATGTCTGTACTCAGTCTTACATTCATTCCAATATACTTTTGTCACCAAATGAGGCAAGAAGAGTAGGAGAATGTTGCTTTACATAATAAAAACACACTTTATTATAACATTTTCTCTCCTAAGTCCAATGGAGAGAAAGGAAAAAATGAATGTGGACAAGACTAAAGTTTTGTTGCTATCGTCTTAAAGGTTGATAACCTAATACAGTTTCATTCAGGGTAAATTAATGTGCTTTTCTTTTGTCTATAACAGTGCAGAGCATGAAGAGAGAGGGAGAGCAAAATCTCTTTTTCTTGAGTTGGGATATCCATTTTGTCCTCACAAACAATGGAGCTCTCTTATATCTCTATCTCTATAACTCTCTCTCTATCTCTATATCTTTATTTCTGTGTCTGTCTCTCTTTCTTTTTTTAAATATTTTTTTTTCAGAGAGAGGAAGGGAGAGGGAGAGAAGGATAGAAACATCAATGATGAGAAAGATTCATCTATCAGCTGCCTCCTTCACTCCCCATCTTGGGGATCAAGCCCACAACCTGGGTTGTGCCCTGACCAAAAAATGGAACTTTGACCTTCTAGTTAATGAGTCTAGACTCAACCATTGGGCAGCACCACCACACTCCACCTTTCCTCTTACATTACTGGTTGGTTCTTTTCAACTTTATTCTCTGGATTGTTCTCTGCTAGCAGGACTATGAATATTAATTTATTCCAATGGTTGATTATTCATGTACACTTATCCCTTGATTAATTCTGTACAATTTTATAGCTTTAAATGTAGTTTATAAGCTATGTCTTCCATAATAAATATATCCAGTTTAGACCATTCCTCTGGGATTCAAACTCCTGTACCTAATTGTTTATTCAAGGTCTCCACTTAGATATATAAATGGTTCCTCACTCTATAAGACGATGGTATTTTTTGTCTCCCTCTCAACCCTATTGCTCTCTGTGTTTTTCCTCCTGTCAAATGACACTGTCTTAAACCAGTTGCTCTAGTAAAAATCTAAGAAACCGCCCATTACTCCTTTCATTTTACCTCATCTTATATTCATTTCTACTTTATCCTCCAATATCTTCATAGGTGTTACCTCCCTTAAACCTTCTGCACTTCTAACTTCATATCCATGTTTATGTATTGAAGGACTTGGACTCACATACTCTGGATGGCTTCTAAGATTATCAAGAAACCAATCTACTTAAATAACTAATTAGATATCACTCTCTCATATTCTTGTCATTTCTTTACAAAAGCAAAACAAACAAGCAAACAAAACACAATAAGCTCTTTTCCTTTACTTTTGCATTTTTCACCAACCGTATGCTCAACTGAAGAAGGCAGCCAGAAAGAAACTTCTGGCAGTCATTGTATCCAATCTTTGTTAAACAGAGACATGTTATGTTAAATTAAAATTTATTTTCTAGATTCATGCTAGCCTCTTCATTTTCCCAACAGTAATTTAGTGTGTATTCTGCATTATAAGGCCCTTGAATGATAATGCTATTGAGAAATCAAGAATAATGAAGCCTTCTCTTCATTTAGATTTGCTAAAGGTGCTAAAAATCAAGCTACAAAAAGTGAAATTGAGAATTACTCTAGGTCAATAATTGGAAATGTAGGTATCATCCTCTTAATTTCTAGTTTGAAAGACAGTAGGGTAGGGAAGGAAAAAACACACACAACTAACAAACACATGTCCTTGGCAAGGTTGATCTAGCAAGATATGATATTAAATGCTAAAGAAGTTATAAAATGTTAAATCTATATAAATTTCTTATTGCATCACAAAAGCATAAGCCTAATTAATCAAATCATTTTGGAGATCCCCAGCTCTAAATTTTAGAATGGATAAAAATGTGGATTTTGAGTATAGATGTTTAAGTTCTGGCACTCTAAATAAAGAGTATAGATAAACAATTATGTCAGATATTGTTCAGGATGCTTAGCTCTTAAGAGATTGTAGCAGTAGTTTTCAACCTTGATAATGACACAACCTTTTAATACAGTTCCTCATGTAGTGGTGACCCCCCAACCATAAAATTATGTTTGTTGCTACTTCATAACTGTAATTTTGCTGTTGTTATGAATCATAATGTAAATATCTGATATGCAGGATATATTTTTATTGTTAGAAATTGCACATAATTAAAGCATAGTGATTAATCACAAAAACAATATGTAATTATATATTTTGAAATATTCATTTCTAATTACAAATAAATGAAGCATGGTGTAGCATGGGTAACAGTTGTAATATAACAACAGTAAACAACATTGCTACATTTTGTGACAGTATGTGTAAAAAGCCAACATCAGTGCAAAGGTTGAGATTGCTTCTTTCTCACCAGATCAGAAATTCTCGGGGCAGTCTTTGCAAGAGCACAATGAAGATCATCTTCCACATGTCTACTTCTGTGTTTAGACTTGATAAGCAGCAAGCTGGAAAACCCTGTTTCACAAAGGTATGTTGTTAGAAATGGAAGAAGAAGGCGCAACACAGTCTTAGACAGAACAGGATATGACTGCACACACTTGACCAAGAATTTTGTAACTGGCATTGTAGAGAAATCAGTTTTTGCTGCATCACTGTTAATAAGTTCAATGAACTCCTCTTGTGCTGTCTCAGGAACATGTTCAACTTTGACTGTGAATGGGCTTCTGGAAAGTGCAAATGGGGTGTCAGGTAGATTTGGAAGGTACAATGAAATTTCGTCTGCAAGCATGTGCAAGTGTTATTTTACAGAAATTATCATCACAGTCCTTTTGTCTGATTCAATGTCATGTTCCTCAAAGAAAGTAGATAAGGCAGGCAACATGTAAATTTTATTTTTATCCACACCCCCCCTTTTTTTTTGCCAAAGCTGAAATTTCATTTGCAATGATCAGATCTTTTCAGACTAAACGAAGCATGTTTCATTTGGTCCTTACAGTGATAAATTTAACTCATTCAAGATGGCAAAGATGTCAACCAAGTAAGCTGTTTTCTGCAGCTCACTTTATCACTGAAAAGTTCTTCGAATTGCGATCTTATTTTCTGATTAAAAAACGTTTTGAATTCATCACAAAGCTCAAAAACACGTTTTAAAACTTTTCCTCTCCACAACCATCTCACTTCAATGTGAAATAGCAGAGCATTGTTTGGCGCATCCAACTCGTTGAACAGTTGAGAAAATATTCGACTGTTTAAAGTGCTTGCCTTTACAAAATTGACAGAACTTATGACATTTTTCATTATTTCTTGTAACTCTTGTGGCAGCATCTTCATTTGCTAATATTTGCCGATGAATCATACAGTGAGTTCCGATGACTTTTGGCGACTCATTAGTACCAAACATTGAAATCCAGATTGACATCCTAGCATAGCTGGAGCACCATTTGTGCAAACACCACAAACCTTTACCAAGAGATCTTATGCTCTTTCAGATATGAACCAATTGTGTCAAATACATCACGTGTGGTAGTTGTCATTTCAAGAGGTTTGCAAAAAAGAAACTCATCTTTAATGTCAACATCATTAATATACCTCACATAAATCAGTAACTGTGAACAGTTTGCAATGTCTGTAGACTCATCAAGCTGGATACTAAATATTGGAAGTGGAGCAGATTTAATTTCCTGGATTACCTGATCAAGAATATCAGCAGACATTTCATCTATTCTTCTGCAGACAGTGTCATTAGATAAGGAAATTGCACTCAATTTTGTAACAAATTTGTCTCCAATCATAACTTGAACAATGTCTTTGGCCACTGGCAACAGTAAATACTCAGCAAAGATGTGATGTTTCAAAGCTCTGGGGATTCTGAGTGCCACCAAATATAAAGCTTCAATGGCTGTAACATTAAGTTTGTGGTACTTGCCACCAGTGTGGCTTTCTTGAGTCCATCATCTTTGCTTCTAAAATAGTTGGTATCCTTGCTATCAAAATGGCATTTTAGTTTGTTCAGCTTCATAGATTCAGCTGACAGAACTTCACAACAAATAAAACATTGTGGTTTCTCAATCCCTGCCGTAATTATTGAGGTAAAACCATACTGGAAAACTCCTCACTATATTTTCTTTTCTTAACATTCTTCTCTACACAATCCATTGTCATGGGATGGTTTGCTAATGAAAATAATATATAACAACAGCTTTAATAATTCAAAAGATGATACATGGCATAGTTCAGTCAATACAGTTCCATTTAAAGTTTCCTATGATTTACCATTCTGTGTTGTAAGGGGGCAGTATTCACATCAACCAAAGCTGAAGATAAAAAAATCAGTCAGCATCCCAATTAAGTTCCCATGGCACATATTATTTTTTTTGCAGTAGTTAATGATTTTACAGTACATGATTTTACATTTACCCAGTAATTATAATTCATGAAGTGTTGTACTTCCAATACTGCTGCTTTCAACACAGTAGCTGCTTTTAACACAGCAGCTGTTGTCTACACATGTGTGACTGGTCCACATAAGTGCATTATGGTGCCAACCCTGTCACATACACCTGTATTTGTATGGGGTGTATGTGAGGGGTTGGTGCGATGATGTCATCATGTACTCGTATGTGGGCGTATCTGCATGTTGGCAGACCCACTTGGAGATGGCTAGAAGAGCGGTGTCTCAGTTCTTAAGAACTTCGAAATATGTGTTTTCCGATGGTCTTAGGTGACCCCTGTGGAAGGATAGTTCGATCCCCAAAGGGGTCATGACTCACAGGTTTATAGCATTTGGAACAAATTCCTCTCATTTCCTGGTGCCCAGTGTCTCATGAATCTTATTCTTCTTTAAACAGTTCATTTGAATTAACTACACTCAGTGAATGCTTTAGTAACTATAATTATTGAAAGTCTGTTCTAGTGGGAGAACTCTGAATATATTTATGATCATTAGCCAATCTATGAATGTAAATCAAGAAAGTAGCCACAGATTCACATGGCTTTTATGCACCTGAAATGTAATAGGCCTGAATTGAGATATGCTGAAAATGTAAAATGCATGCTATATTTTGAAAGCCTTATTATTAAATAAATAAATAAATAAGGTTTTATGAAAACTGTATATATTCATTTTGAATATTAGCACATTTTGATATATTTTATTAAATAAAAATTATTAAAAATATATTTTATATGCGTCTTTTTATTCTTTTAAATGTGGCTACTAGAATATGTAAAATTATAAATGTGACTTCCATTACATTACATTTCTACAAGCTGTGTCTAGTCTATAGATTTCTTAAAAATATCACCCCACATGGCTAGGTAATCCATCATATGACTATCAATTAGACATTTTAAATAAATTGCCACATACAGTAGCCCTTTATTTAGTCTTCAAAATATGAAAAGAAACAAGGATGCGGACAAATGAATCCATTCTTAACCATTGTGATATATTATCTTGTGAAACATTCTATCAAGAAAAAAGTACTTATAGCATCTTGATCTTTTTATATTATCTGCATATGGGGAAAACAGCAATCTCATCCTGTCTCTGGCCCTTTAATCACACAAACAAAAGTGTAAAACCACATTTGACACCTGACTACAACCTCCTTTGCTGCCTATCATCTTTCCCATTGGTATTGAACTTGTACCCACTTGAATGCTCTTTCTAGACTATTCTGAACTCAGTCTCTTTTTTTAGCAGTTCCCATCTCATGGTCTCTAGGATTGTTCTCCAGTGTTAGAGTGTGTCTGCCACTTGGTTTTTTACTTTTCCTAAGTGACTTTTGTTGATTTCACTTTAGCTTTCTCCTAGCTGTTTTATATAAAACTGCTAATCCTAAGTTTGCAGACTGAATGTGTTTCCTGGGAATCATGGAAATTCTTCACATACCTTGGGGTTAAAAAGGAAGAGAAACAAAAAGTACTCTCTATATGTCCCAATGGATAAGCAACTTGAGGATACAAGTCTTTTCTCAACAAGTTATTACTATATTAGAGACTCATTGCAGGAAGAGATTTGTGAAATAGGTCTTCCTTCCTTTGGCTTCCAGTACCGGTTTTCCTCTGGCACTTGGGACCCAGGCCTTCGCTCAAGCCAGAGTCTGCAGTCTTCTTCTCGGTTGCAGCCAGAGTGCCACTCCTATAGATCCCTTTGTCCCATGCCCTTCCTCTCATAGCAGGCATCCTGCCCTGCTGGCAGATCCATGCCTGGAACAGCTGGGCAGCTGCCATCTTTGTATTTTTCAATAATCTTCACTTCTATGTAAATATAACTAGGGTTAGAGAAATATTTAAAATTCATACAAAACATACACACCCACACAAATGCACAGATGTATACATATATGAACTGTTACTTCACAAAAATTAAATTGGTCTATGCACTTTACCTATTCAAATAGATATTAATACACTCTAAAACTGCTGTTTAGGTAACTGCCTATATATTTTGCCCTTTATTCTCTTTTGCTCTTTTACCCAGAGGTGTCTATAAAGAGACCATGTAAAGAAATATCAAGTAAAACATATGATTAAAAAAGGAACTCTGAGAACCTAGACTTGAAAAAAAAATGTTACTTATGAAACTAATGATCTAAGAATGCTTTTAAATCAGAGATCATCTAGTATGGCAAAGAGACCTTCAAAATGGACTTGTAAGCATTGATCCAGATAGAAGATTAAATAGCACAATCTATTAAAAAGCATAAGGTAAAATAGAAAATGTTGGACTTTTTCACTCTATACAAGTATTTCACTCTGCATCTGACAGTCTTTCTTTATCTATCTTTTCTTTCTTCTTCCTTCCTTCCTTCCTTCCTTCCTTCCTTCCTTCCTTCCTTTCTTTCTTTTGTTCTTTCTTCTCTCTCTCTCTCTCTCTCCCTCCCTCCTCCCCCTTCTCTCCCTCCCTTCCTACCTTGCTTCTTTCTTTTTTTTTTTCTCTTTCCATCTCCCCCTGCTCCTGAGGGTTGATCTGGGCAGCAGCCACCACTCGCACCCACTGCTAGTGCCAGCCCTAGTAGCTCCACACCATCAGCATGTGGGAGAGGTGATGGTGGGAGCGGGACTGCATGTTGACAAGTGACTGGGGGCTGCGGTGGGAGGGGCTGGGCAGGGATGTGGAGAATGGGCTAAGACCTGCCCCTGTGCCCACCACACCCTCCTTGCCCACAGTTCCTTACAACGTGCAGGAATTCAAGGGCCCTAGTTTCTAATAATAAACTTCTAAAGTAATTGTTAGTATACTTACCTTGCTTTATATGTCTGATTATGAGTATACATTAAATATTCATGTTGTTTATAATGGATAAAACCATTGACCTTTCATTCTCTAATCAATACAATATTGATAAGTTTTACAGTCAAGTGACAAAATCAAAAGGAGAAATCTACAACACTTAGCTAAAGAACAACACATGACGTTTTTTATTAATGCTCAGAATGACAGTTTTATTTCAGTTGACAGGAGAAAACACAGTTGTAATGTTGTTTTTAATTCAGAACAAAGGAACAGAGGTTAAAAAAAAACCAACTGCATAATGAATTTGAATCTGCAATTTCTTTAGATCAAAAAAACCCTTGAAGCTCAGAAATTCATTTTTAAACAGATATATTATCCCTAGTGTACAGTTCAATAGACTTCATTAGAAATTATGAGTAAACAATTACAATTCTGAAAGAGACCACAGGCTTATTTATATACAACTATCAGTAATCCAACATTAATGCACAAAGTATATTTCCTGTTTCCTAATCAGATGGTTATATTTCTTTATGAGTCCTATCACAATTAAGTAAATATGTTATTTATTATTTAACTTTTCTGTGCTCCTCAGGAAAGCTTCATAAACATCTACATTGAGTCTCAAAATTAAACTAATTAGAATTCAATTTGTTTCATATTTGCTTTCTATTTTATGGTTGCTAGAAAAAGTGAACAAAATATATTAATTCAATTTCTAATTTTGATCATCACTTATTAGATCAAATAATTTGTTATTTTGGTTTGACAATGTTCTTCATACAATATTTTTGTGTAATTTTATTCTATTTCAAAATGTTATCATTAAAGAGAAAATCAGATCATATTAAATCAAAAGACATTGGGTAAGCCGAGACTGGTTTGGCTCAGTGGACAGAGCGTCAGCCTGCAGACTGAAAGGTCCCGGGTTTGATTCCGGTCAGGAGCATGTACCTTGCTCGTGGACACATCTCCCGTGTGTGGTGTGCAGGAGGCGGCTGATCGATGTCTCTCTCTCATCAATGTTTCTGACTTTCTATCCTTCTCCCTTCCTCTCTGTGAAAAATCAATAAAATATATTTAAAAAAAAAAGACACTGGGTGACAGAAAATATTGCATCATACTTCCATGTCCTAGAGTAAAAGACTTTTATCCTTTTGTACAAATCCACATACTGTAATTACCACATATTCTGCTTTTGGATAATTTCTAAATGTATTTTCTCCAGTCACAAAACAGTATTCTACAAACTGACTCAGAATAATTGCAAAAATGTCATTTAATTATGCAATATCATCTTTAATAAAACAGGTGATTTCTAATTTTATACAGTACTAAAAGCCCAGTGCAGAAAATTCATGCATGGGGTGGGGGGAATGTCATTTAGCCCAGCCTGTTCCCTCTCCGATCTGGAACCCGTAGATGGATGTCCGACTGCCCTTTTAGGCCTGATCCAGGACTGCTGGCTCCCAACAGCTTACCTGCCTGCCTTCCTGATTGCCCCTAACCACTTCTGCCTGCCAGCTTGATCACTCCCTAACCACTCCCCTGCCAGTCTTATTGATGCCTAACTGCTCACCTGCCAGCCTGTTTGCCCCTAACTGTTCTCCCTGCAGGCTTGATCACCTCCAACTGCTCTCCCTTGCAGGCCTGGTCCCTCCCAACTGCCCTCCCCTGCTGGCCATCTTGTGGTGGCCATCTTGTGTCCACATGGAGTCAGGATCTTGTGTCCACATAGCGGCAGTTAACTTGTGTGTTGGATTGATGGTATATCTGCATATTACTCTTTATTAAATAGGATAGAGGCCTGGTGCACAGGTAGGTGCCAGCTGGTTTGCCCTGAAGGGTGTCGTGGATCAGGGTGGGTGTTCCCTTGGGTTATGGGGTGGCCTGGGTGAGGGGCCTGTGGTGGTTTGCAGGCCAGCCATGCCCCTGTTGACCCAAGTGGAGGCCCTGGTATCCGGGATTTATTTATCTTCTACAATTGAAACTTTGCATCCTGGAGCAGAGCCAAGGTTTCTGCTCACACACTCATTGGAATTTCTGTTGCCTTAACCTCCACCAGCCAGGCTTTGGGAAAGCTTGGCTTCCTCTATCACTAGGGGCAACCCAAGACTCTCTTCTGCTCTCTCTGTGGCCATAGCCATCTTGGTTGTGTTAATTTGCATGCTTGCTTTGATTGGCTAGTGGGCATAGCTGGTGGGTGTGCCTTGTGGGTATAGTGGAGGTACAGTCAACTTGCATATTACTCTTTTATTAGGTAGGATTATTGCAATTCACATCTTGATGAATATCCTTACAGTTTGTTTTCTATTGTTTTTAAAATGATAAATTTCCACATCAGAATTTTCTGTTTTAATGTATACATTTTTTTGAGTTTTTTTATTTCCATTTACACTTAATTTTCTGATGCTTCTGGCATTTTAAACTCCTACCAGCAGTGTTACATGTCTTTATCTGCCCTCTTACATTGGCAGGTAGATGGATAAATAGTTAAAAAAATAGAACTAAATCCTTCTAATTCAATAGGCAGAATATAGTATTTTAATATTATTTAATTGGATATTTTATTGCAAGTGATTTAAATACTTTTATGCTTATTATTATACATTGATAAATGTTTTGTGCAAAATGCTTATTTACATATTTGCTACATCATTCTTAGAAGGTTTTCCATCATTGTTTGTCAATTGATGTCAATTTTTATTTTATCAATGATAAAATATAATTAATGTATCAATCATATGTAACACACTAGTTTTCCTATGTTGTCCTTAAACTTTTATTTTCTTAATTTAAGAAGACTTTCTTTATTAAATTTTATTGTATGCCTTATGTCTTTTCCTGTCCTTTTAATGCACTTCAGGAGCACAATCTTATTTACATTTTTTAAAAATATATTTTATTGATTTTTCATAGAGAGGAAGGGAGAGGGATAGCAAGTCAGAAACATCAATGAGAGAGAGACATCGATCAGCAGCCTCTTGCACACCCCACACTGGAGATGTGCCCGCAAGCAAGGTACATGCCCCCAACTGGAATCGAACCCAGGACCTTTCAGTCCACAGGCCGACGCTCTATCCACTGAGCCAAACCGGTCTTGGCCTTATTTACATTTTTAAAGGGTTACATTTTTGGCTTTATAACAAGACACCAAAGAAGGATCAAAGGAAAAATACTCAATTTTACCATTTGGTTTTTACTCAGTTCCAAAGATTAATGAGGGCTTTCATAAGGTCTGCTTTAAATCTTGACCAGAGATAATAATTGAGCATGAACTTTAGATTTTTTCCATATTAAAAGAAGGGTGCTGAAAGAGCATAAAATATTTCAGAGACAAGTCATTTCTGAGAGAATAAATATCTAAAGAGAGCACTTCAGAATGAATTAAAAGAAACTCAATTCTAATCTAATAAAAGACTAATATTCAAATTAACCACCACTCTGCCACACCCTCAAGTCATGCCCAGAAGCCTATCAGGAGTGAGTATACCACCACTCTGCCACACTCTCAGGTCATGCCCAGAAGCCAATCAGGAGTGAGTATGCAAATTAATCCCAACTAAGATGGTTTCTGCCACAGAGAGAGCAGGAGGGAGGCTTGTGTTTCCCCACACCCTGGTGGGCCTAGACCTCCACTCAAGGCTTCAAAGTTTCAATTATAGAAGATAAATATCCCAACAAATATGGCAGCAGCTACAGAGTTAGAGAGAGCAGGAGGTTAGTGTAAACATTGTATAGCTCCTCCTTTGCTTGGAGGCAGGATGCCTTAAAACAGAGGGAGTTAGAGTATCTCACTGAACAATGGATCGGTTGGAGTTTAGAGAGATGTCGTGGTTCATGAGCCAGGCCTAGTGTGCCCAGGTGTTGCACCTGTTCCCTGAGTTTCTTGGAAATGCCTGAAATAGCTTTTGTAATCTTTAAGTTGTCATTGTAACTGTCCTAACTCCCTCTTGTGGTTTCTGAGTATAAATTTGCTGTAACACTGGTGGTCTGCACTGCAGTTCAGCCTTTGCCATGGTAAAGTGCTGCAACTGTATTCACTGGCCAGCTTAATAAAGGCTCATAAATTTTGATCTGTTCCCCTGGTGGTCGTCTCTTACAGGTCGCCCCATAACAGGCAGGGTTACTCCTGGCCATGGAGAGAGCTAAGCTTCTGCAGTCCTGACCTGTATTGACCTCCACTTAAGGCTACAATGTTTCAATTATAGAAGACAAATAAATCCCAACAGAAATAGCTGCCATCATGGAGTGAGCAAAAGGCTTGGATCCACAACAGGCTACAAAGTTTCAATTACAGAAGATAAATAAATCTGAGAGACCCAGGTCTCCATTTGGCTCACCGGTGGGTGTGGCCTGCCTGCAAACCACCACAGGCCCTTCACCCAGGGTGCTTCATACCATAAGGGAATCTCCACCCTGATCCAGGACACCCATCGGAATAAACCAGCTGGCCCCCACCCATGCACCAGGCCTCTATCCATTCTAATAAAAGAGTAATATGCAGATTGACCATCACTTCAACACACATGATGGCTGCCTGCATGTGGTCAAAGATCCTGTCCCCAGGTGGACACAAGATGGCCAACACAAGAGGGCCAACAGGGGAGGGCAGTTGGGAGGGACCAGGCCTGCAAGGGAGGGCAGTTGGGGGTGATCAAGCCTGCAGGAGAGGGCAGTTAGGGGTAACCAGGCTGGCAGAGGAGGGAAGTTGGGGATGACTGGGTCTGCAGGGAAGAGCAGTTGGGGAGGACCCAGTCCTGTAGGAGAGAGCAGGTGGGGGAGACTAGGCTTGCAGGGAAGCATAGATAGGGGTGACTAGGCCTGTAGAGGAGGTCAGTTAGGGGCAAATAGGCTGGTAGCAGAGCAGTTAGTCATCAATCAGGCTGGCAGGGGAGTGGTTAGGGGGTGATCAGGCTGGCAAATAGAAGCAGTTAGAGTCAATCAGGAAGGCAGGCAGGTAAGCAATTGGGAGCCAGAAGTCCTGGATTGTGAGAGGGATATCTGACTGCCCTCCCCTGCTGGCCCTCTTGTATTGGCCATCTTGTGTCCACCTGGGGGCAGGATCTTTGACCACATGGGGCCAACCATCTTGTGTGTTGAAATGATGGTCGATCTGCATATTACTCTTTTATTAGATAGGATAGAGACCTGGTGCATGAGTGGGCATCACCTGGTTTGCCCTGAAGAGTGTCCTAGAGCAGGGTGGGGGTTTCCTTGCTGCATGGGGTGGCCTCAGCATGGGCTTGTGGTGGTTTTCAGGCCGGCAATGCCCCCTGGTGTGCCAAGCAGAGGTCCTGGTATCTGAGATTTTTTTTTTTTATCTGTAATTGAAACATTATAGCCTAGAGCGGAAGACTGGTCCCTCCAGGGTGTGCAGAAAACTTTACTTACTCCATCTCCAGGAGCAACTCAAGCCTCCTGCTCTCTCCAGCTGTGTGGCTGCCACCATTTTTGTTGGAGTTTATTTATCTTCTATCTTTGAAACATTGTAGCATTGATTGGAGGCCTGGGCAGGCAAGGGCAGGCAGAAAACTTGGCTTCCTCCATCGTGAGGGAAACCGAAGCCTCCCTCTTACTTTCCTTGGCTGCAACCATCTTGGTTAGGTTTATTTGAATATTCTCTCCTGATTGGCTGGTAGGTGTGGCTAGTGGGCGGGTCTTGAGACTATAGCAGAGGTAAGGTCAATTTGCATACTACTCTTTTATTAGATAGGATTGCAAAAGTTTACGTAGTAGGTATTGCTAATATATACCACTGTTGAAGAATCATCAATTAATACAAATGATTAAAATATATGAACTAGGAATTTGCCATTACAGTGAAACAATGTAAATTCTAAAATATCTGGATCTAAACAAGAGGATAAACTTTATGCAGAAAAAGGAACTGAATGAATTCTGGAATAGGACAGATACATTTCCCTTAAAGAATTCTATTAGTTTTATTTTTTTATTGATTCTGGAAAGGAAGGAAGAGAGAGAGAGAGAGAGAGAGAGAGAGAGAGAGAGAGAGAGAAGCATCAGTAACAAGAGAGAATTACTGATCTGCTTCCTCCTACATGCCCCACACTGGGATTGAGCCAACAATCCAGACATGTGCCCTGATGAGGAATCCAACCTTGACCTCCTGGTTTATAGATTGATGCTCAACCACTGAAGCACACTGGCTAGGACCTTAACTAATTCTTACTAATAATTATCTTTATTACTTATTCCTTCACAATTGAAAGGTAAAACTACAACCAAATTAATGCTGCTTACTTTCATGTTCAAAGTTCAGCCAAAGGAAATTTCCGAAGTGAGAACAGGTACTGTCTCACCATGACAATACTGTTATATCTAGCAGTTTCAGAAGACTCTAAATAATACTTGTATACAAAATTCTCTCTATGTAGAAGGGATAGACCTAGTTAAGAGTTTGGCTTATAGACTATTTTCATAAGAGTAACCACAAAGAACAAAAAATACATGCTTACCATAAATCCACCCTTATATTCATCATGTTACATGGAGTCCCTTAATTTTTCTTCTTAACAGCTTTAATAAGAGGTAGCTCTATATTTATATGTATTTTATAGATGAAAATAATAAGGCCAGAAAAGCCAAATAAAATTAATAAGGAAAATAATGAATGAATGAACAAATGAATGAAAAAATAGAATCAGATCTTTCTGACCTAAATTAAGTATTTTAATGCTCTCAACCTGGCTGATTCCTTTTTAAATATTTACAAATATGTTCCTACAATATATTTTTTATTATTCCTTTCTCTTTAAGTATTCACCTGATAAATTTATAATTTTTAAACTCCCCTCTCCATACATTGTCTTCATCCTAGTTGGTCTGCACATACTACTTTGAGTCCATATGCCTCATGTAAAAGTCTGATAGTTAACATTAATACCTTTGTCACAATCCCATTGCAAAAATAAGTCATGATAATGGCATTTAAAGCAATTTTATTTTATTTTAAAACTCTATCTAAATATAATTTATTATTATACCAGAGTTTTTACTTCCTATGATAGTTAATTTATGTGTCAACTGGACTGGAATATAAATCCCCACTTACTAAATAACCTATAAATCTTTTTTTTGGAAATTTTATTTATTTATTTATTTATTTATTTATTTATTTATTTATTTATTTTTTATTGTGTTACATGTATACATATCTCCCCATTGCCCCCCCCTCCTCCCAGGCATACCCCAATCCCCGAGTGTCCATGTTCATTGGTTATGCTTATATGCATGCATAGAAGTCCTTTGATTGATCTCTTATCTACCCCACCTCTCCTTAATCTTCCTGCTATAATTTGACAGTCTGTTTGATGCTTTACTGCCTCTATATCTATCCTTTTGTTCATCAGTTTACAATGCTCTTTATTATCCACAAATGAGTGAGATCATGTGGTGCTTCTCCTTCATAGACTGGCTTATTTCACTAAGTATAAGGCTCTCCAGTTCCATCCAGGTTGCTGCAAATGGTAAGAGTCCCTTCTTTTTAATGGCAGCATAGAATTCCATTGTGTAGATGTACCACAGTTTTCTGATCCACTCATCTGCTGACGGGCACCTAGGCTGTTTCCAAATTGTAGCTATTGTAAATTGTGCTGCTATGAACATAGGGGTGCATAAATCCTTTCTGATTGGTGTTTGTGATTTCTTAGGATAAATTCCTAAGAGTGGGATTACTGGATCAAATGGGAGATCCATTTTTAGTTTTTTGAGGAAACTCCATACTGTTCTCCACAGTGGCTGCACCAGTCTGCATTCCCATCAACAGTGCACAAGGGTTCTGTTTTCTCCGCATACTCGCCAACACTTGTCGTTTGTTGATTTGTTGATGATTGCCATTCTGACAGGTGTAGATGGTATCACATTGTCATTTTGATTTGCATTAGTGACTTTGAACATGTTTTCATGTGTCTCTTGGCCTTCCTTCTGTCGTCTTTCAAAAAGGTTCTATTTAGGTCCATTGCCAATTTTTTTACTGGACCACCAACTTACACCAAATACAAAAATAAACTCAAAATGGATACAGGACTTAAACATTAGAAGGGAAACCATAAAAATATTAGAGGAATCCACAGGCAGCACAATCTCAGACATATGCCAAAAGAACTTCTTCACTGATACTGCTCCAAAGGCAATGGAAGCTAAAGAAAAAATAAACAAATGGGACTACATCAAAATAAAAAGCTTTTGTACAGCAAAAGAAACCATCAACAAAACAAGAAAGACCACTGTATGGGAGGACATATTTGCAAGTGTTATCACTGATAAAAGTTTAATCTCCAACATCTACATCCAACTTATACAACTTAATAAAAGGAAGATAAACTATAAATCTTGATGTCATTGTGAAAGTATTTTGCAAATATGGTTAACGTCTACAATTATTTGGTTTTAAGTAAATTTTGTATACAAGTACAAAATGTTCCATTCCTTCATTCATTTAATAATGGGGATGGGCATTATCTAATCAAGTGAAAATCCTTAAGAACAAAACTGAGGCCTTGGATGGTTTGGCTCAGTGGGTGGAGCATTGACCTACAGACTGAAGGGTCCAGAGTTAGATTCTGGTCAAGGGCATTTACCTTGGTTGCAGGCACATTCCCAGTAGGGGGTGTGCACCACCCTCTCATAGATGTTTCTGATCGATGTTTCTACCTCTCTAATCCCTCTCCCTTTCTCTCTGTAAAAAAAAAAAAAATCAATAAAATATATTTTTTAAAAAAGAACAAAACTGAGGTTTTCCAAAAGAAGAAATTCTGCTTCAAGATTACAGCTTTAGCTCCTGCTCTACAGATTTCAGACTTTCTAGTCTTCAACTGAATAAGCCAATTCCTTAAAATAAATCTATCTATTTATCTCTATACCTATATGTATATCTATCTATCTATCTATCTATCTATCTATCTATCTATCTATCTACCTATCTATCTATCTATCATCATCTATCTACCTACCTACCTATTTATCATCTATCATCTATCTATTATCTTGCTCCTTCCCTCCCTCCCTGCCTCCTTCCTACTAGTTCTGTTCCTCTGAATGCTTACTGATACATCCCCTATCACTCTGAATGTTCCTTGGGAATAGATGCCCATGCAGCAATTTTCTTCCAATTGATCTCAGAGTGCATTTCAGACTTTCAATGAGTATATGATAATTAAATGAAACTTCATGATATCAGTACCAGAAGGAGAGCATAAAGTTCTCAAAAAAAAAAAAAGCTTAAGAAATAAGTGGGGACATTAAGGAAAAACTAAGACAAGATAAAATTATTTCATTCCCTCTACTTCATAGAAGTAAAGTCCAATGAGATAAGTGTTCTACTTAATCTCAAAAAAAGGTTTTACCTTTATTTCTTTTTGCCTTATTAACCTCATTATTGTGATCATTGTTACAATTACTTATTTCTCAAATAATCTAGATTTTTGAAATAATATGTACAGAGATTCTTCCTATAATGCATGTTTTTCAAAAGAATCCAAAATATGTTCTCCATGTATATGTATGTTTAAATTATTTCTATCTATATGATTTTATCTATAAATTTATGTTTAATTGAATAATGTTGCCTTTTACATCTACCAAAATCTGGGAAATTTTAAGAGTGGCAAATTCATAGTCACATTCTAAAAAATCTACTTGTTTCTTATAAATGTATTTTTGTAACATTTCCAGTCTGACACTTGTGCTTTAAGCCAAAAGTACTTAAGTGAAAGCAACTGTGTATTTTTTTCTTTTTACCCATCTTCTTCAAAAGTGTGTAGGAGGAAGCAAATCATTACCACTCAATCTTTGACATTAATTCAACAGATGTGTATTTTGATTTCAGAATAATTTTGGAAACATTCTTTCAGAAGAGAACAATGAAAAACAGCATTCCGTGTTTAACACATTTCCCTTTTCCAAGTGGCAATGGAGCATTGTAATGGCAAAGTAAATTGCTTCCTATTTCTATCTTCTTTATAAAACTGTGACACTGACTGAGTTGAATCATTGAGAACACATCTGTACATAGCTATATGAAAAGTTTTACGTGATGATAGAACTAGGCAGAATTATTTTGTCCTTGGATGTTTTGATGATTAACAATGCTTAGGTCAGTGATTTGCACACAGTAGAGTAACATTTAAGGTACTGGCAGGAAACTCAGTGTTTAACATATTTTATGAAGGGATTCTTTACACAGGTGTGAACTGGATTAAGAGACACAACAGAGTATGGCTGTATACTGGAGCACTAGTGAAGGGCCTCCTGGCTAAAGGTAAATGATGTTACTAAATCCACACAGAGTTTGAAGCAATAAAAGCAGAGCTGCCCAATAAGAATTCCAATTATAGAATATTGCCATTGTCAAAAGCAAAGCAAGGCCAACTAGAGGTTACTAAAAGTAATAAACATCTTCTCTTCTCCAGACCTCTGATTTCTACTGATATCACAAACCAAATCTAATCAGAAGCCAGAAATCAAGAGAATCTCAGTGATGCCATTCGTAGGAATAAGCCTGACCAAATAACAGGGCAGAGAAGAGTGAAGAATGAAATTTTGAAGAGAATGGCAAATACATATAGTACATGTGCTGACTGGCAGTTGCTTGATTAACCCTAGGCTGTTTAGTGGAATAGTGTCAGGTACAAAGACTTTATTCATTAGTCATCTGGATGCAAATATTTTATATGTGAAAATATATGTATAATGAATTGATGGATATAGAATGAATATAATGATGGTGATTATTATATCAACTAAAGGCCTGGTGCACAAAATTCATACACCGGGGGTCAGGGAGGAGTTGTCCCTCAGCCCAGCCTGCACCTTCTCCCAATCTGGGACCTCTTGTGGGATGTCCCACTGCCCATCTAAAAGGGTAGTCCGTCATCCCTCTCACAATCCAGGACTGCTGGCTCCCAACTGCTTGCCTGCCTGCCTTCCTGATTGCCCCTAACTGCTTCTGCTGGCCAGCCTGATCATCCCTAACCACTCCCCTGACAGCATGATTGATGCCTAACTGCTCCCCTGCCAGCCTGTTTTCCCTTAACTGCCCTCCTCTGCAGTCCTGGGTCTCCCAACTGCCCTTCCCTGCAGGCCCAGTCACCCCCAACTTCCCTCCTCTTCAAGCCTGGTCACCCCTAACTGCCCTCCCTTGCAGGATTGATTGCCCCCAACTGCCCTCCCTTGCAGGCCTAGTCCCTCCCAACTGCCATCCCCTGCTGGCTATCTTCTGGTGACAATTTGGTGTCCACATGGTGGCAGGATCTTTTGACCACATGGAGACAGCCATATTGTGTGTTGGAGTGATGGTAAATTTGCATATTACTCTTTTATTAGACAGGATAGAGGCCTGGTGCATGGGTGGGGGCCAGCTGGTTTGCCCTGAAGGGTTTCCCACATTAGGGTGGGGATTCCCTTGGGGTGTTAGGAGGCCTGCATGAGGGGCCTTTGGTGGTTTGCAGGCCGGCCATGCACCCCAAGTAGAGGCCCTAGTATCTGTGATTTAGTTATTTTCTACAATTCAAACTTTGTAGCCTGGAGTGGAGCCAACCCTCTTGCTTGCTCAGTGGCAACAGCCATTTCTGTTGGGATTTATTTGTCTTCTATAATTGAAACTTTGTAGCCTTGAGCGGAGGCCAGGGCCCACCAAGGTATGTGAAAAGCTTGGCTTCCACCATCGCTGGGAAACCCAAGCTTCCCTCCTGCTTGCTCCATGGCCACAGCCATTTTCACTGGGGTTAATTTGCATTCTTGCTCCTGATTGCCTTGTAGGCATGGCATTGATGGTTAATTTGCATATTACCCTTTTATTAGATAGGATATCAATGCTTTTCAATATTGAATGACCATTCATTTCTACAGGGCAATATACTATGTACTTAGCATACATTTCCTCTAATCCTAACAATTAGTCTGCAAGATAGATCTTATTAGACTTACTTTACTTATGATTTGATTGGTTTTCAGAATAGTTAATTAAACTGCCCTAGTTTACCAGGTAAAAAGTAGAATCAGTATACTTCAATTGTTTTTTGAGAGTTATAATAGCAATGTTATTTATCTGAATAGAGGCCCAGTGCACAAAATGTGTGCATGGGGTGGGGGGTCCCTCAGCCCAGCCTGAACCCTCTCCAATCCAGAGCACCTCAGGGGATATCCATGGGGCCTAAACTGGCAGCCAGATATCCCTCTTGCAATCTGTGATCACTTGCTCCTAACTGCATGCCTACCTGCCTGATCACCCTAATTGTCTCTGCTTGCCAGCCTGGTCATTCCCTAACTAGTTCCCTCCCTGCCTGATCACACCCTAACTACTCTCCTGCTGACCTGGCTGCCCCCTAACTACTCCCCTGCCGCCCTAGCCATCCTCTAACTGCCCCCTGCCAACCTTGTTGCCCCCTAACTGCACCCCTGCTGGCCTAGCCACCCCCTAACTACCCTCTGCCAGTCTGGCCACCTCCTAACTGCCCCCTTTGCCAGCTTGGCTGCCCCCTGCCAGCCTGGTTTCCCCCTAATTGCCCCCCTGCCAACCAGGACTCCTCCTAACTGCTCCCCTGATGCCTGGCTTCCCCCTATCTGCTCTTTCCTACTGGCCTGATCACTCCTAACCACCTCTGCCTTGGCACCTGCCACTGTGGCTTTGTCCAGAATGAAATCAGATGTCCGGAAAATGTCCTATACACCCAGTCTAATTACCATATTACATTTATTAGTGCAGTGGTACCTTGAGATACGAGTTTAATTCGTTCCGTAACCTTGAGGCGTGGGAAATTATGAGATGCTCGAGTCAAACTGGTGGGTCGAGTGCAGCCAGCCAATCAGCGCGATTACTCCTATCTCAAATGTTGCTCGTATTTTAAAGCAGAAATCACTCGCTCGATAGCTCGTATCTCAAAAATCTCGTATGTTAGGGCACTCGTATTTCAAGGTACCACTGTACATATTGCATATTGATTTCCTGATATGACAGTTGTTTACAAAAAACAAATAAACCAAAATTCACACACACACACAAAGAAAAAAACCACTGCCACCAACAACATTAGGTTGGGAACCCAGAGTTATTTCAGTGACTGCTAATGATTTTTAATTGAGCTGTTCTTTTGCAACTTGAAGGAATTCTATGGAAAACTCTGCAACAGATCATCCCTGCCAAATGTTCATAATAAACCATAAAAAATTCATAAAAACAGCATATAATTTCAGAGTATTTCAAGAGATTAAAGTCCATCCATAAATTTTTTCTAGGAGTTATATAATACCTGGGTTTCTGGCTCATTAACTTTGTGGACAGTGATGCCATTTATAACATGAATAAAAGTTTTAAAGAAACAGAAATAATTTTTATTTTTAAATTTTTATTGTTAAAAGTATTGCATATGCTCTCTTTTCCTCCCATTGAAAGGCCTTTACCCTCCTCCCAGGCCTTTACCAGCCACCCTATTGTCTGCGTGCATGGATTATTCATATATGCATTTAAGTTCTTGAGTTGATCTCTTCCCACCCACCCACACACCACTACCTTCCATCTGAGATCCAACAATCTGTTCCAGGCTCCTGTGTCTCTGGATCTATTTTGTTCATCAGTTTATTTTGTTCATTAAATTCCATATATCAATGACATTATGTGAAACTGGTGTTTCTCTGACTGGCTTATTTCATTTAGCATAATACTCTCCAGCTCCCTCTATGCTATCTCAAAGGGTAAAAGATTCTCCTTTTTTATTGGTGCACAGTAGTCCATGGTGGGCCCTTGGACTGTTGGGCCCTTTGGCTGTTCCCAGAACTTAGCTACTGTAAATTGCACTGCTATGAACAAAGCAGTATATACATTCTTTCTGATTGGTGTTTTGAGTTGCAAACCACACTGTTTTCCATAGTGGCTGCATAGTCTGCATTCCCACCAGCACTGTACTAGGGTTTGTTTCTCTCCACATCCCCACCAGCATATGTCATTTGTTTATTTGTTAATAGCCATTCTGACAGGTGTGAGGTGATATCTCATAGTCCTTTTATTTGCATCTCTCTGATAATCAGCAACTTTGAGCATTTTTTTTAATGTTTTTAAGCCATTTGTATGTTCACTTTGGAGATGTGTCTCTTAAGGCCTTTGTCAAACTTTTAATTGGATTGTTTAGCTTCCTATTGCTAAGTTGTAGGAATTCCCTATATATTTTAGAGATGTTTCATATAATTTCACTCTTCTTGAACTTGTAGAGACTTGTTTTGTGTCATACAATGTGGTCTATCTTTGAGAATGTGCACTTGAATGTGAAATCCTATATAATAGAAGCCTAATATGCTAAGTATCCAGTTGTCCACTCAACCAATCAAAGTTAATTATATGCTAAGGCTGCTCTACTGCTCCCTATTACGTGCACTGACCACCAGGAGGCAGCTAGTTGACTGGTTGACTAGTTACTATGACATGCACTGACCAACAGAGGGCAGACACTTCTGCTGGGATCCAGCTGATCAGGACTGAGCAAGATGGGCTGGACAGGCCCTGGAGCCCACCTGCGGTCCCTCCCTGGCTGGCCAACCTCCTGCATCACTCCCTGGCCCCAATCGTGCACCTGTGGGGTCCCTCAGCCTGGCGTGTACCCTCTTGCAATCTTGGGGGATGTCAGAGAGCCAGTTTTGGCTCGATCCCACAGGCCAGGCCGAGGGACCTACTGGTGTCAGAATTTGTGCACCAGGTCTCTAGTACTCTATAGAAGTCAATTAAATCCATTTGATCCAGTGTGTCATTTAGAATCACAGTTTCCTTATTATTTATTTATTTATTTATTTATTTATTTATTTATTTATTTGACTGGAAAAAACTATCCAGTGAAATCAGAGTTATCAGCAGTCTACAGCTTGTGGTTTTCTCTGCTGGGGTTCAGTGCCTTTGGAAAGGACCAAGATGTACACCAAGGTCTGCTTTTCTTAGCCCTGGTCCCAGAAGAAGATCAGGCAAAGATTCAAGGCCTCCAGAGATCTGTATCTGCCTACAGTTTGATTGTTATTTAGTCTTTTTTTTTAAATATATTTTTATTGATTTTTCACAGAGAGAAAGGAAAGGGATAGAAAGCCAGAAACATTGATGAGAGAGAGACATCGATCTGTCGCCTCCTGCACGCCCCCTAATGGGGATGTGCCTGCAAGCAATGTACATGCCCTTGACCAAAGTCAAACCTGGGACCCTTCAGTCCCCAGGCCGATGCTCTATCCATTGAGCCAAACTGGTTTTGGCTATTATTTAGTCTTGATTAGCCTTAGGCTATCAATCACCAGGGTGGGGCAATTGCTTCCACCCCCTGCAAAAGCTGCCTGGATAATAAAGGTCTGCTGGAGAAAGATATCCTCTATACGAGTGGTTCTCAACCTGTGGGTCTCCACCCCTTTGGGGGTAGAACAACCCTTTCATAGGGGTTGCCTAAGACTATTAGAAAACACCTATTTTCCATGGTCTTAGGAACCAACACATGGCTCCTCAGTGTAGCAAAATGTAGCAATGTAGTTTACTGTTGTTATATTAAGACTGTTACCCATGCTACACCACGATTAAGACAAAATTTTATTTATTTGTAATTAGAAATAAATATTTCACAATATATAATTACATATTGTTTTTGTGATTAATTACTATGCTTTAATTATGTTCAATTTGTAACAATGAAAATACATCCTGCATATCAGATATTTACATTATAGTTCATAACAGTAGCAAAATTACAGTTATGAAGTAGCAACAGAAATAATTTTATGGTTGGGGGTCACCACCACATGAGGAGCTGTCTTAAAGGGTCATGGCTTTAGGAAGGTTGAGAACCACTGCTCTATACTATATGAGGATGACTCAGAACAGGAAACTGAGTGGCTGCCTTCCAAGCTCTAACCATAGAACCCCCAATCCTGGATTCTGCTCACACACCTCTAGTCCACTCTGTCCTCCATTAGCCGGAGCCAAGGTGAGGGCCTGAACTTAAAAATTTGTGTGCTGGTTCTTCAATAGGGTGCCTGCATTTTCAGCCATCTCTCCCTGGCAGACAGCAATCCTACTGCTTTTCACAGCTAGCACCTTTATCAGTTCTTGTGCTCTGGGTTGAGGGTGCCATCTTGGGGTTTAGGTCCCAGAGTTGTCTATGGGAACCACCTCCGCCCATAGCTGATATATACCTCTTAAACTTCAGCTGTTGTCTGTAGGAGCACAGCCAGGCCTTTGGCGCCTCCATACTTCCTACCAGTCTGTAAGTGGTCTCTGCTTTCCATCTATGGCTATCAGGGTTCTTTCCAGCGTGCTTCAATTGATTATTCAGGATGGTTTTTCTGTATTTTAGTTGTGATTCCAATTTGCTCCTGGGAGAGTGTCAGTATAGCTTCCACTTACTATACTGCCATTTTGAAACTCCTAAAAAATTTTTTTTAAGTGGTACTACAAAGAAGAAATAAAGTAGATGAATAAAGATTGTTCTTGAGAAGAAAAATGAGGATAGTCTCCAGATGTTAAGAATAAAATACATTTGGGCCGGGCTGAGGAAGGTAAAGGAAGGTGAACAGGTGGACATCTGTAATACTGTCAATAATAATATACATTTAAAGGAACCTTACTGTGTTCTAAATAATTCAGTATTTTTTCTAAAAATTACTAATCGATTTTAAAGAGAGGAGAAAAAAGAGAGAGGCAGAGGGAGAGAGACATTAATTTGTTGCCCACATATTTATTCATTCATTGGTTGCTTCTTATTTTTTTCATTATGTTTTTATTGATTTTAGAGAGAACAGAAAAGAGAGGGAGAGGAACATCAATGAGATAGGAAAACATCGATAGGCTGCTTCCATCACACACCCTACCGGTGTTTGAGCTCATAATTCAGGCATGTGCCCTGAACTGAAATTGAAACAATAATTCTTTTATGCATGGATGGCAATGAAACAACTAAGCTATATCAGCTAGGTCTACAGACCGCTTTTTGTATGTGCTCTGACCATAGATTGAACCCCACAACCTTGGCATATAGGGATGACACTGTAACCGGCCGGGTAATTTAGTATTAATACAAACAATATAGATTAATTTCTCAGGATATAAGAAGTACAGAGAGAATAAAACTCAAACTTTGAACCAAGACATAAGTGCACAGCCTTCATTTTAATTTTATTATTGTCCTCTGACTTTTAGAAATTTTTGTCTCCATAAAGTTCATATAACAAATACAAATCATCAATGAAATCTCTCTCTGTACATGAAGAAATGCTAACTTGAAGAAGAGTAATATAATGTCTTTGAAAAATTATCAGACCTGTGGTGACTATAATTTTTTAAAGTCTCACAAAGAATTCTAATAAGCTCTCCAGGCAGGGATGAATATTTGGAAAGATTCTTTAACCTGTTACTTACATTCCATATGTGCATCCAATTTTATGCTAGACATCCATAGTTAGATATTGGATAAGCATCCAAAAGTTAACATGTCATAATAAATAAGCACTTGAGTTCCCTCTCCTTTACTCCAATCTTGTTTCTCCCCTAGAACTTATCATTTCTGTACATGGCAACAATGATTCATTCCATTGAGCAAGTCAAAACTCTAGGAGTTATCACTGGCCATTTCCAGTTAAATACCTCATCAGGTTGCATTGTCCCCAAATCAAATATATAGAGATAATTTGACCAATTCATTCTCACCATTTACACCCTACTGCAAGCCATTAATATCTTTCCTAATATATTAGGATAATTCCTACCTGTTTCTCACTCTTGTCTCTTTGTTATCCATCCTCCACAAAACAAACATGGTGACATTTTAAAATCATAACTCAGAACACATCAACTCCCTGATGTAAGTTCTCTAATGCTTTTTAGTCACCCATAGTTTAGATGGCCTCTGATTACCTCTCCTATCTCATATTCTACCCCTATGTTTATCACCACTCTTTAGTCACACTGACCTGTTGCTTCCTAGAATCAGAAGCTTATCCAACTTTTCCCTCTGCTAAATGGGGTAATCCTTCAGATCCCTCACTTTCCATCTTTTTCTTGTCATTATGGTCTCAATAGAAATATTATTTATAGCTGAAAAATTAAAAATTATAAAATTACCCAAGAAAGAGATCGGACTGTGGAATGGTAATTAGCCAATCTGTTCAATAATAGGGGGAAGAAAGCTTTCTACACACTAATTTTGCTCCTATAAATATAAGCAATGGGTAATTGCTACTATAGAAAGGGATGCCAGATACATGTGTTTCTTTAGGTTGGTAAAGAGAAAGAAGAACAGTGATTTTCAGATTAAATATGATGAAATATGATTGTATAGGCTCTATGATTTAATCATGGTTTTTATATTATTTTGTAAAATTTATTAATTATAGTCAGTGAGTATAGTAAATGAGCTTTACTAATATATTTAAGTATACTGTTTTATGATCATATTATGTGATTTTTAAACTCTACTCTGCCTTCTTAAGTGAAATAGCTGTAGTCTTTGATTATCAATATGTGTCGGAGACCAAATATTGTTCTCACTAATGGATATAAATAGGAAGCCAGAAGGCTGGCCAACCTTAATTGCTCTGAAAGATCAAAGCTGATTACTCATTGTTTAGTTGAAACTATCTGTTTGTATCATGTTAATTTCTGTTATTTCCTGCCTAAAGGCTAGGGGTGTGTCCCAAAGCCTTAATAAAAGGGAGAAAAATGCCAGAGCAAATGGCAGTCCTTTCCACTAGAGGAGGTCTCCCGCCTGGCCCCCCAATATCGCCAAATTAATGCTTTCTGGTCTCTCATTTCGTTTGCCTGCAGGCTCCTTCAGAACCCGAACCCTGACCCGGGAACCCTGAACCACGCGGGATGTGGAAAGAGGTTCCCACATCTGGCACCCATCAGGGACTGTGGAAAGAGGTGCTCACATCTGGCGACTGACCACGGGACGTCTGGAGAAGGTATTATTCGCCTAAGAACGAAGGAAGGAAAATTCACCAAGGAAAATGGTGGGGGAAGATTCACCTAGGAAAAGGTGAGGGGAATTCAATGTACGCAAAGCCCACGGATTAACTGCAGAGTCGCGATCTATTAAGTAGGGTGGGAACGTCTTTTGCAGCCAGGCTAATAGGGAAGAATTAGGTTATAAATATAAAGTAAACTTTATTATAGACTTTTGGTTTGCATGCTTAAATAATGTGGTTTCTTGTTCAAATTAAAATCTTAGTTTGTATTTGGAATCTGAAATCTGTAATAAGTGAAACTCCACTGCTGAAACCCCCTCTGGTGTGGAGAAATTCAAAGGTCGCAGGAGAGGGCAAGGCTCTCTGCTCTCCTGCAATGAGATTACTTAAGGTTTCATTTAAAAATTATAAGAGAAATCACAGGGAAATGCTAATCTTGGCCAAATTAGGTGCTAGTTATTACTTTGGAAAGCCAAAAAGAAAGAAAAAATTTAAGATCTGTCTTTCTCTTTTAAGCATGAAAAGAAATTCGGCCAGATTTGTTACTGATGCTTTCCTCCCTGAAGTAAGCAGGATGTGGAGGAAGAGAGACACTGTGGCAATCCAGTATGAAAGTCCACTCTCCCAGTATACTAATCTAAAGTCTCCTTTCTCGCCATGAAAAAGTTTTAAAAATTTAGAGATGTGTCTGGAATTTCTGTACTCGTGAGGAAGAGAAGCTGGGCTTAAAAAGAAATGCGCGCAATTGCCCACCTTTTTGGACATATTAGACAGGGTTTTAAGCTGGAATCTCTCTGAAAAAGCTGCAGAAAAAGAAAAACCCAGAACTGGTCTTTTTTTTTTAAAAAAAAATGGAGTAAAGGAACCAAAAGGAGATGATTTTGTGTTATTAATCAAGGTTTTCAGCTAAATGCAAATTAAATTGGGAGAAAATAAAATTTCTCTAGTAATTAGGAATTCAAAATACATTGTTGATTGGTCTAATAGAAAAGGATTAATTCTGTGATTCCCAACTGACAGTTTAAAAATATAATTGATATCTTAAGATAATTATAAAAAATATTATAATCTTTAAATCATATATGAATATATATATTTGATGGTTTTCTCCATGTTAAAATTTCAAGGCTTTTAACAGAGATGATTCTTGTAAAGCTCCATGGGCCCATAGTAATACAAAAAATTTGTTCTCTCTTTTTAAAGGACATCTTCTTAAATTTAACCGATCTAATATACTTGAAATTTCATGGAAAGCTTTATCAAATGAGAATTAATAAGTATATTTTAAATATTGTAAAGGTTTTGGACTCTAAGAAGGACACAAGGTAGCACTCTAGGGAGAGGCATAAACACTCAGCCTCTGAGAGATCCAGTCTCTCGGTGTCCTAGATGTCAGAGAGGTAACCATTGGGCCAGACAGTGTAAATAAACATTTCATAGAAATGGACAGCCTCTAAATCAAGATACAGGGTATGGTCAACCACCGGGAAATGGCCAGAGGGGTGCCCCCCCAGTCCCGTTATTAATAGGGAAACCTGTCCTGCAAGGTCCACAGTGGATTCCTTCATTCAAGCAACTCCAGGAAGCGCAGGCCTAGATCTTAACAGCACCATAGCGGTCACTTTGACTCCTGATATTGCTCTGCAAGCTATTCCTACAGGAATTTGGGGTCCTATGTCACTGGGAGCATGGTAAAGAGGACGAGAATGTTCCAGCTATGAAGACAAGAGGAGAAACAGTCCAGAGATAGAAGATGCTGAGGACACCTTGCCATCCTAACAGTCAGCAGCTGTGCATCAATGCAGATTGCCCAGGACCAAACCAGAGAGGGTCGGACCTGCATTGCCACCATTTGTCCACCATCCAGAACTGAAATATCATTGCTAATACGTACATTCAAAAAACTGTTGGACGTTGAAACTGGGACTCAAAGGACTGTTGGTCCAGAAAGAAAGATACTATAGACTTATTCATTTACCTCTTAGCATAGCCATTGTTGCTTGTCTTATTTTTTGTTCTTAATATTTATTTCTAGTCTGTAGGTGCAAGATTTTTTAGAGGAAAAGAAAATGGGGGAGATGTCGGGGACCAAATATTGTTCTCACTAAATGGATGTAAATAGGAAGCCAGAATGCTGGCCAACCTTAATTGCTCTGAAAGATCAAAGCTGATTACTCATTGTTTAGTTGAAACTATCTGTTTGTATCATGTTAATTTCTGTTATTTCCTGCCTAAAGGCTAGGGGTGTATCCCAAAGCCTTAATAAAAGGGAGAAAAATGCCAGAGCAAATGGCAGGCCTTTCCACTAGAGGAGGGCTCCCACCTGGCCCCCCAATATCGCCAAATTCATGCTTTCTGATCTCTCATTTCATTTGCGTGAGGCCTCCTTCAGAACCCGAACCCTGACCCAGGAATCCTGAACCACGTGGGACGTGGAAAGAGGTTCCCACATCTGGCGCCCATCAGGGACTGCGGAAAGAGGTGCTCACAAATATGCAAAGTTTTAGCACTTAACAACAGCTTAAACTATAAATTAATTTTGCCACATGGGTTTTATTAATACTTATGTAATTTAAAAACTAAAGAAAAGAGATAACAAACAATTACAGATTGTAAAAGTTTAGTAAGACTTCAAAATGATTTTTCTAATACCTTTCACCACTGACTATATTTTGAATGTATTCTATATAACCAAAAAAGTCAGTCTTCAAACCTATCCTCAATTGACTATATGAAATGACCACCCACTGTATTACTGAAAAGCAATTTGGTTCTGATTACTTCCATGCTTTAGTCAAAACTTTATCAGTTGCATCATTTATATTCCTTGCAAATCCCTTTTTAATATGGCATCAAATATTTGAATATGATTGCTATGCTAACCTTCATTGTTTTTCCAACATTATATCATTTTAATACATCTTTATTTTGTCACCTATTATATATCAGGCATTATGCTAGATACATAAGTGAACAAGACAGTCCTGGATGCCTGACATTATAAAGATGACATTTTGCATATGGCATTAGTCCACATCCCCTTTCAAAACTAGTTCCCTATATTTGCAACTAAATAAATCATACCTAAAATTCCTCAAACTAAACATGATACAATATGGCAGAAGAGGGTAATCCATCTCCTTGATCACCAAACTATGGCCCCATTTCTAGCTTAATCGTCACTATTTCTTATACTATATAAGAGTTTATAATTACACCATTTTTCATTTTTCATTCAGCATATTTAAAATACACATATGTATACTTTCCTATCAATTATGAGATGTATACTCAGAATATTTCAACTATGACTCTCATTCTACAATAGTTTATAGTGTGTTCATGGTTAAATTTATATGGTTTGCATTTGAATCTTAAGACTACTTTCTTTATTATTGTGTTTTTGAATTAAAAATAGATATGTGAGCTCATATCAAACATATTTTGTTTCTCATAACTTACCAAGCAAATTCAGCAGTATATTTTTTCTTCCTTTACTCAATAATATTTACCATATATTAGGGACTGTGGTCCTTGTGTGATCAGCAGTAATGAAGCAAAGAAACCAGATTCCTTCTTTGATTTTTAGCTTTCCAGTGAGAGGTATTGATTATACAAACTAGAGATAGTTACATAAAATAGCGCTAAGTTCTTTAAGGAAAATGACAAAGTAGTGATGGAGAAAAAAGTAAGGAAATCAACTTAATATTGATGGTCAAAGGAGCTTCTTAGATCAAGAAGACATTTATGGAATAATGGAGACAAAAAATATGATTCAAGGGAAGTGGTGGGGGCATGGGGAAAAAGGGAAAGGGAATCTAATCAATACTATTGTGATAAGTTTACACGGTGACAAATGATTACTAGAATCAGTGAGCCGATCACATTGTAAAGTATAAAAATAGTGACTCACTATATATTTAGCCTAAAACTAATATAACCAAAATAAGATTATATACCAACTATACTTAAAATTTTTAAATAAAAAGCAAAATAGTTTCAATATCTTAGTTAAGTTTGAAATGTCACATAAATGTCCAGTTCTTTTGTGGCTTCCTTTTACAGTACTTTCAGCTTTTTCCCTTGGTGAATTTCTGCCAAGCTGATAACTTCCTGTTTACTATTGCCTTTTTTAAAAGATTTGTCAATCTTTTTTATATTTTTATTTTTTCTTTATTGATTAAGGTATTACATATGTGTCCTTATCCCCCCATCCCCCTCAACCCCCACTCATGTCCTTACCCCACTGGTGTCTGTGTCATTGGTTAGGCTTATATGCATGCATACAAGTCCTTTGGTTGATCTCTCCCCCATCAAATCATGGCAATTATTTTTAGCCCCTTAATCATCTCCCAGTTTCCTATTTTATTATACCAAAAAGAGTAGACCTTTTTTTTTTTGTGACTATTTTCAAATAATTACCTCTATATAACAAAAGGACGTTTTCTTTTTCCAACATCCATCAGTATACAATATCTCCCCCAAATAAAGACTCGTAAGCTTTCTCAGATTTATTTAAAGAACTAAGAACAGAAAATCTAGTGAGTTTTAAATAACTCTTTTTCTTTGATGTTTTAACCCGTGAATTATTGATAGTCCTCTGATCTGTTTTCATTCACAAATAAAGAACTATGAATAATGGATGTCTAAATTACATGGACCCTGAAAAGAAGTTCTCATGTACTTATTTGGCCTTAATATGCATGTTATAAACCATCATATTAATCATAGCATTTGCAATTGTTCACCCTTGAATATGTGGTACTTGTAGCAGAAATTGGAACATCACATTTGACTAATCATCTCACAAGCATATATGCTTCATGACAGCAAAACTTTGGGCAATAACTTATACCACTGAAGGCTATACCAAGTGATACTGATTCATCTTTTTAGTATTAATAAATACTAATATATAAACCTGTAGTCATTGTGTGAGAATAAATTTATATATTAGCCTAGTTCTGAGTAATAGATATTCCAGTTTTCTTCCTTCCTTCCTATCTTTCCACTGACAGCAACAATCAAGGTATAGATTTGTGGCAGTTAAACTCTTACTAATACTATCTAATAAAAGGGCAATATGCAAATTAACCATCACTCCCTACACCCATAAGCTAATTAGGAATGAGTATGCAAATTAACCTAACCAAGATGGCTGCAGCCACAGAGTGAGCAGGAGGCTTGGGTTTCCCTGGTAATGGAGGAAGCCAAGCTTTCTGCACACCCTGGCAGGCCCAGGCCTCCATTCAAGGATACAAAATTTCAATTATAGAGGATAAATAAAGTCCAACAAAAATGGGAACAGCCATGGAGCTGGAGAGATCAGGAGGCTTGAGTTGCCCCTGGTAATGGAGGGAGGAAAGCTTCTGCAGCCCTGACCTGCCTTAGTTTCCTCCACTCAAGGCTACAAAGTTTCAATTATAGGAGATAAATAAATCCCAACAAAAATGGCTGTGGCCACATAGCAAGTAGGAGTCTTGACTCTGCTCAAGGCAATAAGGTTTCAATTATAAAAGATAAACAAATCCCAGATACCAAGGCCTCTGCTTGGGTCACGTGGGGGCATGGCTGGCCTGCAAACCATCACAAGCCCCTCACCCAGGCAACTCCATGTCCCAATGGAACCCCCACTCTGATCCAGAAGACCCTTCAGGGCAAACCAACTGGCCCCATATGTGCACCAGGCCACTATCTTATCTAATAAAAGAAGTAATATGCAGATTGACCATCACTCCAACACACAAGATGGCTGCCCCTATGTGGTCAAAGATCCTGTTCCTATGTGGATACAAGATGGCCATCACAAGATGGCCAGCAGGGGAGGATAGTTGGGAGGGAGCAGGCCTGCAAGGGAGGACAATTGGTGGCAATCAGGCCAGCAGGGGAGGGCAGTGGGGGTGATCAAGCCTGCAGGGGAGGGTAGTGAGGGGTTACCAGGCCAACAGAGGAGGAAAGTTGGAGGTGACCAGGCCTGCAAGAAGGGCAGTTGAGCGGGGAACCAGGCCTGAAGGAGAGATCAGACAGGCTGGCAGGGGAACAGTTAGGCATTAATCAGGCTGGCAGGGGAGTGGTGAAGGGGTGATCAGGCTGGCAGGGAGAAGTGGTTAGGGGCAATCAGGAAGGCAAGCAGGTGAGCATTTGGGAGCCAGCAGTTCTGGATTGTGAGAGGGTTGTCTGACTGCCCGTTTAGGCCCAATCCCAGTAGGTCGGGCCTAAATGGGCAGTCAGACATCCGTCTAGGGGTCCCAGATTAGATAGAGTGCAGGCTGGGCTGAGGGACACACCTCCCCATGCACGAATTCCATGTGCCAGGCCTCTAGTTATATATAATGTGTACAAATTTCACCTGTGTTAGTTTATTTAAATAGTAATGCATTTTCCTAGGTTGAAGAGTAGTATAATCAATTTTAAATGAAAGCACATGTTGACTATTTCTCTGTCAGTTGTAGAAACCTAAAATGTTCAGTGCCATAATAACCCTGTGCTATATAGCCTGAGGCGGAACCAGGATTTTGTAATAGAAAGAAGCTTTGAGAAGTGGTAGACACTACTTTATTTGCTCCAAGTAACTCTGAGACAGAAAAAAAAAATGTTGGCTTAGAAAGCAAACTTCCTATTCTGCTCAATCTGTTTTAGAAATGTATTTAACTATGAATAGATTGAAAATGAGATTTTTTTTTCTTTACCTATAACCTCTCAAACTTAGTTTCTCAAAGGTTTTAGAGCACGTTGGGCCTTTGTCATGGCCTTTTTAGATGACTGTAAGAAAATATTATGAACAACTATATGCCAACAAATTGTACAATCTGGAAGAAATGGATAAATTCCTACAAAGATGCAATCTTCCAAAACTGAATGAGGAAGAACCAGAGAACCTGAATAAACAGTTTACAAATAGTGAAACTGAAGCAGTAATTTAAAAATACAAAACAAAAAACAAGAAACAAAAATCCAGACCAGATGGCTTCACAGGTGAATTTTATGAACATTCAAAGAAGAATTATGCCTATCTTACTTGAACTATTCCATTTGTAATGCTTAAATTAAAAATAAACAAACAAATAAATAAAATAAATTGGGGGGATAGCCATAGATTGAAGAAAAAGTAACTAACAAATAATACTCTTAAGGATATAAACTATAAATTCAATTAAAAAATGCATAGCTGAGGATGAAAAAGCAGAAAGGATTTGAAGGAAAGTTAATACTTGGAGGAAACAACCAGGTATGCAGTGACATTCTAGATTTCTTCCTTCCTTTCTATCTTTCTGCAACAATCAAGGTGGAGATTTGTGGCAGTTAAACTCTTACTAGCGCAATAAACATATTTCTAGAAAGATAAATCTGAACACTTAGAATGTCTGAAGAAGAAGTAAATAAGAAAGTAGAAAGTAGAGAAAAAATAATCCAAATTAGATGATCCCTTCTGTGGTGATATCTGAATGACTCCTAATCCTGGCAGTAATAGGCAGATCAAAGCAATCTAAACAGGGCCAACACTGCAGATATACTTGTAAAAGCTGTTTGAGTCTCCACCAATTATTTTTGGGGGAGATAGAAGTATTTTAAAATGTACTTTTGGTGATGACTTTACAATTATCTAAATTTACTTAAAAGCATTTACTTGTACATCCCAACAGGTGAATTCCATGTTTAAATCACACCTCAATAAAGCTGCTGAAAAAAGTAAAGGGAAGCTCTACCTGGTTTTGCTCAGTAGATAAAGCATCTGCCTGCAGACTGAAGGGTCCCACGTTTGATTCAGATCAACAGAACATGCCTGGGTTGTGAGCTTAATCCACAGTAGGGGAAGTGCAGGAGGCAGTTGATTAGTAATTCTCTCTCAGCATTGATGTTCCTATCTCTTTCCCTTTTCCTTCCTCTCTGCAATCAATAACAATATAAATAAAATAAAAAAATAAACTTAAAAAGGGCAAAAAAGAAATGTATAGTGGTTCTATCCAATTTTTAAAACAAACAAAAACACAAATGAAAATATATAAATATTATAAAAGATAAAGCCTTCATTATTTACAAGAGATTATCATCTAAATAGGCTACTCAAGATAAATATAAGAGAGATTAACATTAGACCATCATACAAAACACATCATCTTCCCATATGTCATTGGCAATTCCAAAAGGCAAAGTAATGGAAGAGGTTTTTCAGATGCAATTACTCCACAATAAACGACAAATATAAAATGAAATGTGGTAGACCAATAAGAATAAAAATTATAAAACTTTTCTGAAAAACATAAAAAGAAACAGTAAATGAAAGAGATGTATCAATGGTCTGGATGAAGGACTCACCAAAGAAAATAAGACTTTTTTTTAGAAATTATTACATTACTGAAAATAAATCTGAATTTAATTTTTAAAAAGTTAATAAAACTTCATAAATCAATTAGGAAAGTCTTATAGAAGAAGTACATAGGAATCACCAAGATAATAAATAAAAGTAACAATGAGAAAGTACTTCATATATATTAGTAATAAGAAATAGACCTTGAAACCAGCTATAACAATTCTTAAATGTCATATCTCTATTAATTCAGTAAGTGCACTACTGAAAATTTTTCTACAAAAATAATCACACAGGCAATGATGTATATATTAGGAAAATTTATTGTTTATAGTAGGAAACAGTAAAGAATACATTAATAGAATTTGAACGGAATGGTATGCAGCAGTGAAAAATACCAGTAACCCACTAATATTTAAGTTGAATATGTAGTCTTCAAGATTATATGGTTGTAGTTAAGAACAAAGACACTAAAACTAAATTGCATTGATATAAATTCTGGCTGTTTTGCTCATTAAACCATTTAATCTTTGGTTGGTTAACGTTCTGTGCCTCAGTTTTCTCATATACAGTGGTACCTCGAGATACGAGTTTAATTCGTTCCGTACGTAACCTTGAGCAGTGGGAAACTATGAGGCGCTCGAGTAGCGCTAAACTGGTGAGTTGTGTGCAGCCTGGCGGATCTGTGTGATTACTCTTATCTCAAATGTTGCTCGTATTTCAAAGCAAAAATTGCTCACTCGATGGCTCGGATCTAAAAAATCTTGTATGTTAGGGCACTCGTATCTCGAGGTACCACTGTATAACAAGGATAAAATGATATGAATACCTCAGATGGTTTTGCAATATTAAAATAATACACCTCATATCATATATCATCTAGGAAAAGCAAATTAAAACAACAATGCGATAACACTCCAGACTTATTAGAATGGTTAAAGTCTAGGGCACTGGGAAGACCAAAAGCCAATGAAGATTGGAGCCAGGAACTCTTATTCATGGCTTGTGAGAATGCAAAATGGTATCATCACTTCAGAAGACAGTTGGACAGTCTTAAAAATATGGTGAAACATATTTTCACCATAGGACCCAGCAATCTTGCTCATTGGCATTTACCCAAAGGAGTAGCAAACTTACATCCATCCAAAAATCTGTACACAGATGTAAGTAGCAGCATTATTAATAACTAGAGGCCCGGTGCATGAAATTCATGCACGGGGGATGAGGGGTGTTCTTCAGCCCAGCCTGATCCCTCTCCAATCTGGGACCCCTTGAGGGATGTCCAACTGCCCTTTTAGGCCCAATCCAAGTAAACGGGCAGTTGGACATCCCTCTCACAATCCAGGACTGCTGGCTCCAAACTGCTCACCTGCCTGCCTTCCTGATGGCCCTTTATTGCTTCTGCCTGCCAGTCTGATCACCCCCTAACCACTCCCCTGCCAGCCTGATTGATGCCTAACTGCTCCCCTGTCAGCCTGTTTTCCCCTAACTGCCCTCCCCGGTGTGCCTGGTCACCCTTAACTTCCCTCCCCTACAGGCCTGGGTTCCCCCCAATTGCCCTTCCCTGTATGTCCAGTCACCCCCAACTGCTCTCCCTTGCAAGCCTGGTCCTTCTCAACTGCCCTCTCTTGCTGGCCTGATCACCGACAACTACCCTCCCTTTCAGGTCTGGTCCCTGCCAAATGCCCTCCCCTGCTGGCCATCTTGTGGTGGCCATCCTTTAGTGGCCATCTTGTGTCTACATGGGGACAGAATCTTTTGACCACATGGGGTCAATCATCTTGTGTGCTGGATTGATGGTCAATCTGCATATTACTCTTTTATTAGATAGGATAGAGGCCTGTTGCACAAATAGGGGCCAGTTGGTTTGCCCTGAAGGGTGTCCCAGATCAGGGTGAGGATTCTCTTGAGCCATGAGGTGGCCTGGGCGGGGGGGCCTGTGGTGGTTTGCAGACTCACCATGCCCCTCGGCAACCCAAGTAGAGGCCCAGGTATCTGGGATTTATTTATCTTCTACAATTGAAACTTTGTAGCCGGGAGTGGAACTAAGCCCTCTGCTCCCACAGCCATTGAAGCTTTGTTGCCTTAAGCAGAGGCCTGGGCAGGCCAGGGTATGCTAAAGTTTGGCTTCCTCCATAGCCAGGGGCAGCCCAAGCCTTGCTCCATGGCGGCAGCCATTGAAACCTTTTTGCCCTAAGCAGAGGCCTGGCTGGCCAGGGTTTGCAAAAAGCTTGTTTTCTTCCATTGCCAGGGGCAACCCAAGCCTCCCTACTCCTCTCTCTGTGGCTGTAGCCATCTTGGTTGGGTTAATTTGCATACTTGCTCTGATTGGCTGGTGGGCGTGGCTGATGGGTGTGGCTGGTGAGTGCAGCTGAGGTAATGTCAATTTGCATTTTATTCTTTTATTAGATAGGATAGCTAAAACTTGGAAGTAATCAAAATATTCTTTAGTAGGAGTATAGATAAATAAACCAGACAACAAAATATTATTCTGTGATAAAATGTAATGAGCTATAAAGTCATTAAAGAAATGAAGGGACCTTTAAAGCATGTTACTAAATGAAAGAAGCTAACATGAAAAGGGTACATACTGTATGATTCCAACTCAGAACATTATGAAAATGCAAACCATAGAGACAGTCAAATGGTCATTGTTTTCCAGGGCTTATGGGATGTGAACAAAGAGATAAATAGACACAACACAATTTGGTGGTGAAAATACTCTCTATAATATCATAATGATGGATATGTCATAACATTTATCCACACACATATAATGTACAACACCAAGGTGAACAACAATGTCAATTATAGACTTAGAGTGATTATGACATGTCAATGTAGGTTCATCCTTAGTAACAAAACAATCAAATAGACAAACAAAAAAACTGTACCATTTTGGTGAGTGGTATTGATAATGGAGGAAAATCTTCATATATAGTGGCAGGGGTTAAATGGGAATCTCTGTACCTCTCAATTTTGCAAACGTAAAACTGCTTTAAAAAAATAGAACTTAAAAACCAAAAAGCAAAAGAATTAATGCATGCAAAGTTCTTAAAAGAATCACTGTGATAGTGCTATATGTTTTCTAAAGTAATAATTATTGTTCATTCTTATATAAGAAAAACAAGAATCAGTTAAATATAGTATACTCTACATTAGTAAAACACACAGTTTATGTATTTCTATGTATACAAACATACATATCTATTATATGCATATGTATATAATGTTTCCAGGGAATACATATAAATTGGTAAATATAATTTACTATATGCAAATGGTGGAGAGGAGATAATGCAAGACATATTTCACTGCACATGAGTTGCAGATATTTATGCTATTCTTTCATTAATTTCTAAATTCTAATATATAAAAAGGTAGGGGCTGTCATGATCAAAACAACTGCACAGATGACAGAACAGCAGGCTCTGTGGAGTGACCAGGCGGGCAGGGGGGTTAGTGAGGGACAGCCATATGACTGAACAGCAGGCTACAAGGGGCAACCAGACTAGCACAGGGAGCAGTAAGGGGTGACCATGCTGGTGTGTTGGGGGCAAACAGGCCAGCAGGAGGGCAGTTAGTGATGATCAGGCCAAGCAGGCAGAGGTGGTTAGAGGTGATCAGGCTGGCAGGGAGAGCAGTTAGGGGTGATCAGGCAAGCAGGAAGGTGAGCAGTTAGGATACAGGGGTCCCATATTGTGAGAGGGATGTCTGACTGCTGGTTTAGAGATCGGGCCTAAAATGGCAGTCAGACATCCACCAAGGGGTCCCTGATTAGAATGGGTACAGGCTGGGCTGAGGGTACTCCTCCTCGTGCATGAATTTCGTGCATCAGGCCTCTAGTACCATATAATAAAGAGGTAAAATACAAATTCATCATGACTCCAACACACAAGATGACCCCCTTCATGTGCTCAAAGATGGATGCCCCCATGTGAACACAAGATGGTCACCACAAAATTTTCAGTAAGGGAAGACAGTTGTGGGCTATCAGGCCAGCAGGGCAGGGCAGTTGGAATGGATCTGGCCTGCAAGGGAGGGCAGTTGGGGGCAACCAGGCCTGCCGGGGAGAATATTTGGGGGTTACCCAGGCCTGCAGGGGAGGACAGTTTGGGGGAACCCAGGCCTGCAGTGGAGGACACTTGGGGGTGACCAGGTCTGCAGGGGATGGCAGTTGGGAGGGGATCAGGCCTGCATGGGTGGGCAGTTGGGGGCAACCATGCCAGCAGGGGAGGGCAGTCAGGGATGACCAGGCAGGCAGTTGGTAGTGACCAGACCTGCACGGGAGGGTAGTTGGAAGTGACAAGGCCTGCAGGGGAGGGCAGTTGGGGGGTACCAGGCCTGCAGGGGTGGGCCATTGGGAACAACCATGCCAGCAGAAGAGGGCAGTTAGGAGTGACCAGACCAGCAGGAGAGGGAAGTTAGGGGCAATTGGGCTGACAGGGGAACAGTTAGGCATTGACTAGGCTGGCAGGAGATGGGTTAGGGGCTGATAGGCTGGCAGGCAGAAGTGGTTAGGTGCAATCAGGCAGGCAGGTAGGGGAGTGGTTGGGAGCCAGCAGTCCTAGATTCCTATGGAATCAGGCCTAAATGGGCAGTTGGAGATTCCTCAAGGGGTCCCAGATTTGAAAGGTGTAGGCTGGACTGAGGAACACTCCTCTCCTGTGCATGAATTCATGCACTGGGTCTCTAGTGCTATATAGTAAAGAGGCAATATGCAAATTGACCATCACTACATCACAAAGATGGCTGCACCCACGCCTGTGGCCAAGTTCCTATAAGGACCCTTAATGAGCAATCAGCAGGGACCTAAGACTACACCCTCACCTGCTCACCTGCCTCCATGGGGCTTGACAGGGGACCTCAGGTAGTACTCCCCTCACCGGCACCAGATCAGGAGACCTGACGCCATGCCCCCCACCCAGGTGGGCTTGATAAAGGACATAAGGTGTAGCTTCCTATCCCGGTGCTGGATTAGGAGAATTCAGGCTGCTCCCCAACCCCTTCACCAGGCCAGGGACCCCAAGCCATGCTTCCCACCAGGTGTGGCTTGACAGGAGACTTCAGGCCATGACCCACACCCTGGCACCAGGCTGGGGGACCTCAGCCTGCAACCCCCCCCCCTCCCAGCACCAAGCCAAGGGACCTGAGGCTGCACCCCCCTGCCTGGCTAGGTTTGACATGGGACCTCAGGTTTTGCCCCCCATCCAGCAGGGCTTGACAGGGGACCTCAAGGTGCACCCCCAGTTCTGTGTTGGGCCAACTCAGGCCATGGCCCCCCCACCAGGTGGGGCTTGACAGGGGACTTCAGGCTGTGCCTCCCCACTCAGTGGGGCTTGACAGGGGACCTCAAGGCAGGCCCCTACCCTGGTCTGGTCTGGGACACCTCAGGTCTGGCTCTAGCCCAATGGTTGGGGGGGGGCAGCCGGGTCAGGGTCTCACACGATTTTGGGGTACATGTGGGTGGGCAGGGACTTGACTCTGAGTCCCGTGGAATGCCCCAGACTCTGAAAGGTGGAAGTTTTTCATATATATTTTACTTATTTTCTTTCATCTCTGACACTTCTATTATAGAGAAAGGGCAAATAGCAATATTAAATTATTTCCTCTAATTAATCCCCTTCTAATGTGCATGAATTTCATGCACAGGGTCACTAGTATTAAATAAAAAGTTTATTTCAAAATAGCATGGGATCAAAGTATTTCTATTAAAATAGACATTTTTTAGTTTTTGAACAATCAAGATTAAAAAATCCAGTAAATTTAATAAATGATGAAGGTGGGTATTCAAATTATTGAACACTTTATTGTGAAGTATATTCTGGGTTTATTTTGCAATGGTTAATATTTCCCCTTTGCCAGAGACAGGAGTAATATTTCTCATCTTTTCCATGAGAACCTATTGAGGTTACTGGAGGAGAGCCCATAAAAGAATGACCTCCATTATTATTATTATTATTATTATTAGTCTTATGCTATACTGCACCCAGCCTCTAGCTATTCATCAATATAATACTGCTGTTACTTCCATTACTTCCATCTATTGACATATCCAGAAGCTTCTTCATCAGATAACTAGATCTTGGCTGTGGCTCTGCAGTTGAGCATATATATCTACATTTGGGAATCGTAATTTTCCCTGCCATGTCAGTTTAAAATTAGACCAGCAAGTCCATATTTTCAGTTTGTTCACGTTTTATTTTTCTTATTTAAGGGATGGAAGTGGAAACTTCTAAGTTTTTTACATGTCATAACTAAATTTGGAAATCCAGCCTAAGCCTTTTATTACCTTTCTGGCCCTCTTTTTCTTCTGCATATAAATGTTAGACTGGCCTGTTAAGTTCTATAGTTGCTTTTGTTTTCAACTGATATTCAATGATGAAGTTGAATCTTCCATATGAGTGGCTTTAACACAATTTGAAGGTGTATGCTTTCCAAATTTGTATATTAAATCTTGACATTTCCATTGCATGTCAGACTCATACACTCACTAACCCCTTGTGTTCTTTACACATAATCTCACTCATCCATGGGGGAATGGGGAGCAGGGAAACCATGGTTATGAAAATATAAGTGGGATATTTATAGAACCTGAAATTTAAGAAGAGCTAAGAATAAGATTTATGTCAAAAATAGGGCATGCATAGAGTCACTGACCCTGGAGGCATGGTGTCAGTCTATGCTTGTATCCTAACGATAGCTAACTTCAACAGATATTTATTAAAAGGAAGGAGGATGATATGCACTAAATTTAGGGTTAAATACTTAAATATATTATGGATATAACAATAATTTCAATATAGTTACTACTTATATAATTGATAATGAACTACCATTTTAATTTTATTATAATGTGTTTTTATAGATAGCATATGATATCTTCTAAATAAAAACTGTATCTTAATTTTAAAAATACTTTAAATAAATTTTTGTGTATAACATTTTCATTTTGGTTTTTCTTTAAAAAATAATTTCTGGGGACTCAGTAGGATGTTGCATCAAGAATGATTACTTATTCCTAAAGAAACTCTAATCCTTTTGTTAAAAATAAGGGAAAACAATGACCTATGAGGAAATGAGAGAAGAAAATTAACCTGCTATATAACTGCAGACACTTTTAATCCATTTGCTTCAAGTGAACCAAAATGTACATTTTTTTAATACAGCATGTCTCTTTCTGTTATTTTTAATAAAATGGATTTCTTGCTGTGATAAAAGGAACAATTCTTAAGTTCAGTTCAAAATGGATCCTACCAAAGCAGTAGGTAGTGCTTTCATTTAGGCTGCTGAATAGTTAATGCTTCAAATAATCCAAAATATTATGCTAGAAATGTCTTTTTAAAAAATAAAGTTATTAAAAGTGTTGAAATAATATTTATTGGTTGCAACTATATATTCACTGGTATCTTTCTTGATATAGTCTTCACGTTAACATATCAATGCAGATATTAAAAAACAAATTTTATTGCTATAAAAACTGAGTCCCAAGAAGTTATCTTACTCTCAGTAACATGAGCACTATGTGCCAGCTGTGATATGAGCTCTGTGAGAGTCAAAATGCATATAACTTTAGGTTCTTCTCACGAATGGATAATTTTATACATTTTGTAATTTTATACCACCTCAGAATATATCTTTATGTATAAATATTAGCATGAATTCAATATGTTAGTGTTAATTATGGCAACCATATCATTTATTGTCCAAATATGGACACTTTTGAGAGTAAATGATGTGCTATTAATTATTCCATAGCGATAGATGTAAACCAGGACTGTTTTAATCATCCTCTAGATGACTCTATATGACATTGCTAATCTCAATGTTGCTAGCAGTTAGGCTATCAGTAATTGTTTATATATCTTTCTGAAAATATTTGAGTAATTTTAGTGCATTTTAAGAAAGACATACAGATACCACGGGCACAAATAAATAGAAAAATCAAGGAAACCAAAAATAATCACAATTTATCTATTTTAACCCCCTCCAAAAAAATGTGTCCTGAGAGTTCATTCAAATCACATTGAATACCAGTTGTTTGTGGAAGAATGAATACCCATGAATTTCTCACCAGCTCTATGGGTTTCAAAAAATATGGAAATTATACTAATAAAACAAGAGCATAAAAAGAAATGTCAATCATATTATATATTTACTAGAGGCCCAGTGCATGAAATTTGTGCAGAGGAGTGGGTCCCTCAGCCCAGACTGCATGCTATCCAATCCTGGACTCCTCAGGGGATGTCCTACTGCCAAGGTAGGCCCGATCCCACAGGGACCGCTGGCTGTTATGTAAGATCAGCCTAAACCAACTGTAGGACATCCCTCTCACAATCTGGGACTTCTGGCTCCTATCGTTCACCTACCTGCCTGCCTGATTGCCCCTAACCATTCTCCCCCATTGGCCTGATCATGCCTAACCCTTCTCCCCTGCCAGTCTGATTGTCCCTAACCACTCTCCCCTGATGGCCTGATCACCCTAACCACTATGCCTGCCTGCCTGATTGCCCCTAACCTCCTCTGCCTCAGTCCTGCACCATGGCTTTGTCTGGAAGGACATCAGTCTAACCTGTCTAATTAGCATATTACCTTTTATTAGTATAGAAGTTTTTCATAATTAAAAATAAGTTGATTTTGCTTTATTTAATATTGTCCATACTAATAAAAGGGTAATATGCAAATTAGACCAGATAGACCAGCTGTCCTTCTGGACTTCTGGATAAAGCCACAGCAGCTACAATGGTCAAGGGCAAGTGGTCACGGCGGCCAGCAGTGGCAGCAGCAGCAGGGTGATGAGGGTAGTGCCTTCCCCTTATCAGCCCAGCTGCCTCCTGCAGAGGGACGCCAGACTGTGGCTTAGGCCCGTTCCCTGTGGGGAGTGGGCCTAAGTCGTCAGTAGGACATCCCCTGAGGGCTCCCAGACTGTGAGAGGGGGCAGGCCAGGCTGATCCCCCACCCCTGTGCACAAATTTTCACTGGGCCTCTGGTTACTCTATAGTAATCTTGATTATGAAGCAAGAGAATATGTAGTAAATTAAGAAATAGAAACCATAGCGACAATGCAATTCTCTTGTTAGATGAGGCATATCACCACATTTTTTACACCTGCATGTCTTTACTTTAGTAAATACTGTATTTACTTCCATCACTGAGACAGAGAAGATAAGCAATCTCAATAGAGCACTTGACAATGATGGCTCTATTGGCCTGGTGAGCATATCTGAAGAAGTGCATTCAGCGTTTGCTTTAGTTACCTATTTCATATACTAAAGATCTTACTATACTAAGTGTACAGACCAAGATTCACTATGCTTCAGTCTTTGAAGCAAATAGAAACTTGGATTTCTGAAAAGTTTTGAGATTCAGTTCGCATTGAATTGCTCAGATTACATTTTAATGGAAAATGAAGTTTGAAAAGAATTGGGCACCCTGTCAGAATATCTAATTCAAGATGGTAGTTACAACTCAACCACGTTTCCTTAGTCCCTTTCAAGCTTTAAAAGTTTTATTTTCAATTTTAATATTATACTGGGTTTAAGCATGGAAATACTCCCCACAGGCTACCTTCAAAGAGTATGCTGCAATAATAATAATGTGTATATCTTGGACACAGTTTCTGGAATGTGCTTCTTAAAAAAATGGATCTTGAAAGAGAGCAGGCATATTGCTCTTTCAGGGAGATAGGGGAAAATGGTTCACTGCATTTTTGAAATAGGTATTGAATTGTTGCAAATAATGCAAGAATCCAGGGAAATGGAGTAAAAGTGATATAATTATAATTTTTCTGCATGATTACATTGGAAAAGACTAAACTTAAAGCTCTGATAACGTCCAAAAATAAGAGCACAAAAGTCTAACATAAGATATTACTTTTGTTATTTTCTATATGTTTTTATAAAAATAAAAATATATGAAGGAAAAACTAACACATAGTTTTTATAAACATAATTATTCAGTAACTTCACAAATGTTTCACATTACTAGTGGAGAAACACTTCATTCATAATTGTCAGAGAAATAGAAGATAACGTGTACCAGTATAACCATAGAAATATTCATAATTTTTTCACATTCTAACTAAAAGCACTCTATAAAATGGAGATAATTTTTTAAAAATTTAAAGTTGCTTTTGATAAGCCAATATTTGATACTGACCTTTCCAACAGTTAAAATAATAGGTCCAGTTGAGAATCCTATCTAATAAAACCATAATATGCAAATTAACCAAATGGTGGAATGACTGGTAGCTATGATGTGCACTGACCACCAGGGGGCAGCTGCTCAATGCAGGAGCTGCTGAGCTGTAATAACTTGGCAGCTGCAATTCTCAGGTGATGCACCAGAAACTAGAGGGAGGGAACCTGATTCTAGATTACGTGACCCCGAGAACCACCCTCTGGCAATCCAGGACCCCTCGGGTGATGTCAGAGAGCCAGATTCACCCCAATCTAGCAGGCCAGGCTGAGGGACCCCGCACCAGCCCTCTAGTAAATAACTAAATAACTAAATAATGCCATACTGCCTTTATTTAAATCAGTTGGTCATAGAATTCTAAAACCCATTGGACAACAAATTTACTATACATATATACATATTGTTCTGTTCTGTAGGGAGTGGGAGGTGGATGGAAGTGAAAGAGGGCACAGGGGGTAAATGATGATAGAAAAAACAAAATAAAATAAAGGGGGAAAGAAGATAAACAAATTATCAGTAAACACATTAGGAAGTTTAACTTTACTAGTGGTTAAATTAAAATTTACCTAATGATGCCATTATATTTCACAAAGTGTAAATAGTTTTAAATAATAATATTCAATGCAATCAGAAGCAGTATGAGATATGCTGACTAGAATATAAATTTTTAAATAGTATTTTATTAATATGTATCAAGTCCACTCCTCTCTACAAAAAGTTTATATCTTTTTACCCAAAATTTAACTTCTGGACAATTCCCTAAGGAAATACTAAAAAATGCAAACAAAGAGGTAGGTATATAAAAATGTTCAAGGCTATATTATTTTTAACAACAAAAAATAAAATAAATAAGGAAAAAATATCGTAAGTACTCAATAATAAGATATTGCTTAAGCAAATTATGATAACTCAATACAATAAAATACCATATACTCATTAAAAATCATGTTTTCAATGATGGGAAAGCACTTGTAATATAATGCTATTTTTAAATAGTGTATGTAAATATGTAAGGAAATATGGTAAAATATTAAGTGTTAATATCTGTAATGAAGGAAATAGAATGATGTTTATTTTCTGTATGATTTTTGTACTCCAAATTTTCTGTAATGGACATTAATTATTCTTAAAATATGCAAATAAATAAATAAATAAATAAATAATTTGGGCATAGAATTAAAAAGCCCACTGGGCAACAAATGAGCTGTATACATTATATAGTATAACAGTATATATTATAAATTATAGTATAATAGTATATATTATAAATACTTCTAGAGTTATTTACAATGTTTTAAAAATATGTTTTCATTTACTTTAGAGAGAGCGGGAGAGGAAAAGAGAAAAACATCAATGTGAGATTGAAACATTGACTCCTTGCTTCCCATATACAACCAGACTGGTGATCAAAATGGCAACCTGGGTATGTGTCCTGACCAGGAATCGAACAGAAGGCTTTCTGGTGAATGGGAAGATGGTCAATCAGCTGAGACACACTGGACAGAGCATAATAAGTTTTTAAAATTTGATTGTATTTTACCAAATTAAAAAATTAAATGCATTTTTTAAAAAATATGGAATTTTAAAAAATGCATTTAATAAAAGTATCTGAATATATGTATATTTATTTATATTGGTCATAAAAATTGAGCTTACTATATTGAAATATACCATTTTTAAAATTTTTTCTTATGGACCTATATATAATGTGTAATGCACTAAGACACTGTTTTTATAATTAGGATATTATTTTAAATGCACCATTCAAGTAATTAAAAATAGCTATATTTTATAATCTAAATTATTTTTCTCAAATAAGTATTAAAATAATTCTGGAATATCAGAGCTGGATTCTATCCAATGATGAGGCAGAGACTTTGGATTTCATTTAATGTCATGACTAGATAATTTAGGAAGTATGTTAACAAATAATTTATTCCTTGAGAGTACATAAGGATTAAGTGCTTTCAGAACTGGACAGCATTAAAATGCTTCCCTTTATGGAAATAGGCAATGTCAAATATTTAAATAAATCACTTTAAAATGTGATGACAACTGATCTATTTTCCAAAAAAAATTCCAATTTTACGTGTGCCAGTGGGGAGAGTGTGAAAATAAAAATATGTATCATCTAATGAAAGGACATTTGAATACCAACAATTATGCAAATATGTTTTTAAGAAAACTGTTTTATTTTGTTTTTTCATTTCCTATTTTTTAGGCTACAAAATTAATACATATTTATTAAAGAACATTTTAAAACAGCATTTAAATAACATAATAAAGATTATAAACTATATAAATTATATTTTCATCATTTTCACTTAAACCTTTGTTTTCACAAGTAAAAGTTCTTCATAAAAATACATTTTAATGGCTACATAATTGTTGGTTGGTGATTTCTAGACGGAAAGGGGGTTGAGGGGAGGTAGAAGAGGGTAAAGGTGGGATAAATGGTGATGGAAAGAGACTTGAGTTTGAGTAGTGAACACAATACAGTATACAAATGATATATTATAGAACTGTAGACTTGAAACCTATATAATTTTAATAACCAATGTCACCCCAATAAATCTAATATTTTTTTTAAAAGAAAGGCCCTGGCCTATGCGGCTCAGCTGATTGGAGCATTGTTCCTACACCAGAAGTTAGGGGTTTTGATTCCTAGTCAGGGCACATACCTAAGATTGCAGTTCTATCCAGAGAGATGTTCTCTCTCACATTGATGCTTCTTTCTCTCTCCTCCTCTCTCCCTTTTTCTCTCTCCATTCCTCTCTCTCTGTCTCAAATCAATCAATTAATAAAAGTTAAAAAAGGAGAAGAGCATAACTTAAGCAATTAAACGAGTATGTTTCTGCTTTGTCCAGCCTACTTTCCTTCAGGCCTGTTTACTGAATCTGCCCCTGAACCTTCCTTCTGAGTGCAGGGGATTACACTAGGAGAGATAAATAATTCAAAGTTTGACATTGAAATTGGGCCCAATCATTTTTCCTTTGCTCTTGTGGGTTTATTTCTAAATAATTAGGAGCTCACCCAACCAACCAATGATTATGTAGTCATTTAAAAAAAACAACAACCTGCTTGCAGGGTAAGATTCCTCAGGGAAGGAACAACCTAAGACAGGCACAGTTGCAGCGGTGCCATCAGGAGAGAACTTGGGGGTCAATAGAAGTTGGGCACAGATCCTCACCCCCCCCCTCCAACCTTGCAGGGGTCTAAACCTTCACCCCTTCTGAGGGAGGTCTCCTGCCCCCATGGATACCTTGCTTCCCAAGCTCAGCACAGATCCAGACCCAGGCAATAGAGACTTGGCCCAGCTCAGATCAGGACTCAGGTAACAGACAGAAACATGCCGACAGCAGCTGCCCTATATCTAAATTCAGCCTAGCACTAGGAATGCTTAGTGCCTACTCAATGCAAATAAACCTCTCCACTAATATATACAGGGTAATCTAAGAGTGTTGGTAGAGTATTAAATTTGACGTAAAAGAGTAATCAAGCTTCCAGATTAATTTAAATTGGCGAACTGAAATAAGCGAACACCCAAGAAAATTTAAGTGTACTGGACAAAAAGCTGTTTCTAAAGTATTAATTAAAATTTCTATTGATAGTTCATCTCATGGTAAAATTGCTTAATATGTAATGAACATAAAAGAGGCATATTTGTGTGCAAAAATTAAAATTTAAAGTTATCAAGATTGCATTAAAAATGTTACCAAATTCTCCATTAATCAAAAAAGGGGGGCAGAGTAGGATAATATCATGTAAGGAAAACATCTGGTAAGTAAATTACATCTAGAAAATTTTCACTTTATAAAATTAATTTCCATTTGTAAAATACTAATAGCAAGACACCCATGAAAAAACATACATGATGTCAAAATAAGCCAAAGGAAAAGAGGGTAGGCAAATATAAAAAGGACGCCAAGTCAGTTTTATAGAAAAGATTCCTTTATTAACTCTTGGTTGAGAATATGTTTATATACTTTCAGAAAACAACTCCAAGACCAAGTGGACTACTAAAACAGAGAGGAACTGACAGGACTGTGCCAAGCAAGAAGGCAAGAGAAGAAATAGTCCATAGATGGAAGAGGCTGACCACGCCTTGCCATGCGAGCAGTTAGCAGCTGTGCATACCTATAGGATGCCCAGGACCAAACCAGAGAGGGTCGGACTGGCATTGTCACCATCTGTCCACTATCCAGATACCATTGATGACATGTACACATAAGGAACTGTTTGACATTGAAACTGGGACTCAAAGCTATCGGACATTGAAATTGGGACTCAATCATTTTTCTTTTGCTCTTGTGGGTTTATTTCTAGCCTACAGGGGCAAGATGTTTTTAAAGACAAGAATCATGGTGTGGGGGTAGGGGAGAAGCAGATGCAGAGGCAAAGAAGCAATGAATAGACTGTCCTGCTATAGTGGGAAGGCAGGGGAGGTTGCGGGGAGAGGCCTGTAAGAGATCAACTGAAGGACTTGTTTGCATGTGTGTGTAGGCATAGCCAGTGGATACAGGGCAATGGGGGTTAGACGGGAGGGGGAGATGGATGAGGGCATGTACTGGGGGTGGGGAGGACAATACGGAAAAAATTAATTAATTAATTAATTAAAAACAAACACACAAACAAAAAAAAACTGCTTGCCGAAACCGTTTTGGCTCAGTGGATAGGGCCTTGGCCTGTGTACTGAAGAAAAGTCCCAGGTTCAATTCCAGGTACATCCCCAAGTGGGGGTTGTGCAAGAGGCAGCTCATCGCTGTTTCTCTGTCATCAAAGTTTCTAACTCTCTATCCCTCTCCCTTCCTCTCTGTAAAAAAATCAATAAAATATATATTTTTGCCCTAACAGGTTTGGCTCAGTGAATAGAGCGTCAGCCTGTGGATTCAAGGGTACCAGGTTCGATTCCGGTTAAGGGCATGTACCTTGGTTGTGGGTACCCAGTAGGAATGTGCACGAGGCAGCTGTTGATGTTTCACTCTCATTGATGTTTCTAACTCTCTATCCCTCTCTTTTCCTCTCTGTAAAAAAATCAATAAAATATATTAAAAAACAAAAACAAAAAAACTGCTCTAATTCTGGAGATTAACTATATCCTAAGTATTTGAGTAACTATAACCCACATATGGTAAATTAATTTCCATTTAAAAGAAAGTTTTTCTTAGCTTTACTAGAGAGAAAATATAACAATTATGGTGTAGATCTTAATAAATGATTATAAACTAACCATACCTACATATCCTCAACTCATCAAGAATAAATGTTGCCAGTACATATCTAAGAAGATTCCTTATATCCATTGCCATTAATACTTTTTCGTTTTTTCCCCCCGTTCATTGACTACTATAGATTTATCTGTTTCTGAACTTTTAATTAATACAAACCTAAGGCACATATTAGTTTTCCTTTGTTTCTCTCGACACAATTTTTGGAGTATTCATTCACATTGTTATATAAACACACACACACACACACACACACACACACACACACACACACACACACGTTTGGACATGTATATTTTTCCCAAAGCTGAAATATTGTGATTAATGCTGATATGACAACCTTTCACCTTTGTGACACACAAATATTCATGTTTTTATTAGTACATACTCAGAAGCATATACTTAAGGAATACTGCTGTGTTCCTTATATGATACGTATAAGGAACGTATACGTATATGATAAACTTTAGTAGACACTGTCAACCATGTGTCCAGGGGAGTCATTCCAATTTATATTCTCACCAACAATACATGAAGCTCAAATTGGTGATATTCCAGTCAACTCCTGGGATTGCTACTTTTAAAAATATACCTATTTGGCCGAGACCTGTTTGGCTTGGTGGATAGAGCATTGGCTTGCGGACTGAAAGGTCCCAGGTTCGATTCAAGCAAGGAGATGTGCCCTCAAGCATGTACCTTGCTTGAGGGCACATCTCCACAGTGGGGTGTGCAGAAGGCAGCTGATTGATGTCTCTCTCATCGATGTTTCTGACTTTCTATCTCTCTCTCCCTTCCTCTCTGTAAGAAATCAATAAAATAT
>JAAGEH010000018.1:39625845-39668760 GCA_011751065.1 Lasiurus cinereus
ACCAAGATGGCTGCAGCCACAGAGTGAGCAGGAGGCTTGGGTTTCCCCAGCAATGGAGGAAGCCAAGATCTCAGAACACCCTAGCCAGCCCATGACTCCACTCAAGGCTACCAAGTTTCAATTATAGAAGATAAATAAATTCCACAGTGCTGTAGAAAACAGGAGGCTTGAGATGCCTCTGGTGATGGAGGAAGCCAAGCTCCCACAGCCTTTGCCTGCCTTGGTCTCCACTCAAGGCTACAAAGTTTTGATTATAGATGATAAAGAAATCCCAACAAAAATGGCTGTGGCCATGGAACAAGCAGGAGGCTTGGCTCTGCTCAAGGCTACATAGTTTCAATTGTAAAAGATAAATAAATCCCAGATACCAGGGCCTCCGCTTTGGTCGCTAAGGGGCGTGGCTGGCCTGAAAACCACCACAGGCCCCTCAGTGCAAACCAGCTGGCCCCCACCCATGCACCAGGCCTCTGTTCTATCTAATAAAAGAGTAATATGCAAATTGACCATCACTCCAACACACAAGATGGATTCACCCATGTGGTCAAATATGGCTACCACCATATGGACATAAGATGGCCAGCAAGGGAGGGCAGTTGGGAGGGACCAGGCCTGCAAGGGAGGGCAGTTAGGGGTGACCAGGCTGGCAGAGAAGGGAAGTAGGGGTGACTGGACCAGCAGGGAAGCACAGTAGGGGAAGGTTGAGGGGACCCAAGCCTACAGGGGTGGGCAGTTAGGGGTGATAAGACCTGCAGGGGAAGTTGGTTAGTGGTGACTAGGCTGGCAGGGAAGCAGTTAGGCATCAATCAGGCTGGCAGGGGAGTGGTTAGGGGGTGATCAGGCTGTCAGGCAGAAGCAGTTAGGGACAATCAGGAAGGCAGGCAAGCATTTGGGAGCCAGCAGTCTTGGATTGTGAGAAGTATGTCTTATTGCCTGTTTAGGCCGGATCCTATCGGTATCAGACCTTAATGGGCAGTTGGACATCCCTCGAGAGGTCCCAGATTGGAGAGGGTGCAGGCTGGCTTGAGGGACACACCCACACTGTGCATGAGTTTCATGCACTGCACCTCTAGTATATACATATATATTAGAGACCTGGTGCATGATATTTGTGCACTGGATGGGGTGTCTATCAGCCTGGCCTGTACCCTCTCACAGTCCAGGACCCCTTGGGGGATGTCCAACTGCTAGTTTAGGCATGATCCCTACAGGCAGTCAGACATTCCCTTCAGGGTCATTAGCACTGCCATGGAGGCAGGAGAGGCTCTGTCATCACTGCAATGCTCACCAGCCATGAGCCCAGCTTCTGGCTGAGCTGCGTTCCCCCTGTGGGAGCACACTGGCCACCAGCGGACAGCTCCTGCATTGAGTATCTGCCCCCTGGTGATCAGTATGTGTATTAGCAACTGGTCATTTTGCCATTCAGTTGATTTGCATATTAGGGTCTTATTATATAAGATACATAGCCAGCTACAGCTATCTAATTCCCTATTATCTCTCCATCTGTATCTAATTTTTACAGTGAGTATTTCAATGTCCTATGAAATATCCACAAATATTATCTATAAAGCAAGACTGGAGCTTAAAATTGTCATGGCAATAGGTTTTTTTAGGGGATTATTAAGTGGCTACATCTCTAGAGTAAAGAATACAGAGAGAATACAGACATCACAAGCTCAGGAAACTAGGTAGGATATTTTAGAAATGTGAAAAAATATAATTGAAAGAGATGATTTTTTTCTTTTTCTCCCAGGTTTCTATATGAGAAATAATACATATTACATTACATTAATTGAATTATGTAATGAGTTACCCATTAAGCTGTAACAACTATGATAAAGTTTTCAATGTTTACTTGGAACTTAATATATTAATTAATAAATAAAAGATTTTTATCTAGCCAGCATAGTAAAAAAAAAAAGGAAGATAAATGACATAAATAATATAGTTTTACTTATTTAAAATATGCAATTAATATCTAAACTAACAATACAGAGCATTATACATGAAAGAAATATATTTAGGGGCTTGAAAAGTATTGAGTAAGAGAGATCCCATCTAATAAAGAGGGACTATGCTAATTGACTACCATGCCCTGACAAAGATGTCACTCCCTCAAAGATGGCAGCATTTACAGCCACAAGATGATGGTGCCCAGTTCCCTCAGCCCCAGGCAGGTCCAGCTGCTCCATGTGCCTGCCTCTGGAGTCCCCTAATCCCCTCAATCCCCCAGCCTCCCAAGGCTGGCCTGAGGCATAGGCAAGCCTAGGTGGCAGCTACCCACCTGATTCCTGAGGCACAGGCAAGTCTTAGATGGGTGGCTGCCCAGTCACTGAGGGTCGGTCCCAGGCTCAGGTAATCAATCAGGGCTGGAGGCTTTGGTTGCCGGCAGTGACAGCAGCAGAAGTGTGATGGGGCGCTGCCTTCCCATGATTACCAGTTCGACTCTGACCCCTGTGGGCTCCCAGACTGTGAGAGAGGACAAGCTGGGCTGAAGGACGCCCCCTCTAGTGCATGAATTTCCATTCACTGGGCCTCTAGTATACTATAAATGTTAAAGAATGTAGAGTATTTGGATTGGATCTTCAAATTCCTCCTGAACATATCACTGGTAATTAGTTCTGCTGTATACTCTCATTCAGAGTATACAGGACTTCAGCAGATGACCAAAAAACAATAGGCACTTCTCTCTTGTGGAGAGTGGTTATTAGCACAACCTCACTAGATAGCATACTGGGGCATACAGTGGTTGAAGATTTCATCCTAGTTATGCCTTATTGATAAATAACCTATGAAATTCTTGTTTCCCATGCACAGGAGAAATTATTTTCCCTTGTCTAGAACCATGTCATGAAGTTGAGAGGATTTTATGACTGGCTGAACACTCACTTTTTTTTAAGAATTAAAATCTACCTTCAAACACACTTTCAAAATTTATAAATCATCATAGTTTCTAAATAAAAGTATTTGAAATTGTAGCTTCATTTCACTTGTACATTCCATATATTCTGTCCCCTCCCTTTGGAAAATGTATTATATTTTCTATTTACTCGGTGACATACAATTGAAAATATATTAATAGTGCTAGAAAAATGCCATTGTTAAAAAATCAGGTGTATCAGCACTACACAGGTAATCGCTTCCCCTTGTTGGGAATGAAGACTAGCTTTCTATTGTTGAGCCAGAAATGCTTAGTATCTGGTTTTATATTTTTTGTAGACTTCAGAACAATCTATCATTTGTACTTTTGTACAGCAATATCTCTAGTATTTTTGTAAAATTTGTTATAGCCAAAAAAATGATAACATTAGAAAATTATGCTTCAGATCAGCGATTTTCAACTGGTGTGCCATAATAAATTTTAAAACATGCAATACCTGACTATTTAGACAGAAGCACTGATCTCTTTTCCTTTATATTATTGAATTAAAAAATGACAACAGCCAACACAACAATAGCCATGTGAATGCCCTATCTTAAACCATAAATATATTGGTGATATAATAAAGTTCAATTTTATTGATCACATCAAATAAGGTTGTGCCTGATTGAGTAATTCTTGTTACCAGAAACTTTATATAAAAATATAGGCACTTGATTGTTTTTTAAATATCACTTTGGAGCAAAAAGATGAGGCAATTACTATTATTTTTTTTATAAATCAATCAAAAGTATAGCTATATTTTTTTTCAGATTAACAAAATATACATTTTGTGTGTGTGTGTGTGTGTGTGTGCTGTAGAATCTTAGGAATTAGATCATGTGTGCCATGAGATGAAAAAAGTTGAACATAGCTGCTTTAGATTAGAAAGGACAGCTGACAATATGTACTTGTAGGTTTTAAGCAGTGGGGGAATATGCAAAAAGGTTTGTATCCAAAACTCATTTTTTTGCATGACCTGGAGAAGTGGTCCACACTGCATGCCCTTAACTGCCCTTAAATAGTAAAGAAATCCATCAGCTTTGCTAATATACCTATAAAGTGGTAAAAAAAAAAACAATGTTCAAAAGCATGCAATAAACAGTTTGTCACTTTGTAAACATTATTAGAATCTTGTGTTGATATAAATACCATTTTCAAAAGCATCTCATCTCAGTGACATTTGTAGTCAGACTAATCTGTAAATCAATGGCACATACAAAAAAAATTGTTGCTGATAAAGATTTTGTGAAAGTTTAAAATAACATGATAATCTCATATCAAACTATTCAAAGTACTTACCTTTTGAACAAAAGTCATTTTGACCATTCTCAGGGTTTTCAAAGAGGCACATATTATACTCCAATTATTCTTTAATTTATTCCCATGTAGCCAGAATAATTACTGTCTACTATATGGGAAAACTGAGGAAGAAGAATTTAATTAGCCCAAAGTCAACACATCTAGCAATAGACAATGACAGAATTTTAACCTATCTTAACTTATTACAAACATATGCTTTAAATTTACATGTCTAATCAAAGGGCCAATATATTTCAACAATGATAATTAAAAATGAAATATACCTTCTGTTTCTTAACATACACACACAATAAATTTGGGGTTTATTTCTTATTTCTATTATAAAATAGGATTACTTAGGCACCTAAAGAAAAGTAGGAATCACTTGACTCAACTCTTTTTAAAATACGTTTTCATTGATTTTAGAGAAAAGGGAAAGGGAGAGAGAGATAGAAACAACAATGATGAGAGAGACTCATCAATTGGCCACCTCCTGTACACTCTCCATGGGGAATTGGGCTGACAAACTAAGCATGTGCCCTAAACAGGGAACAAATTCTGACCTTCTGGTTCATGGGTTGATGTTCAACCACTGCACCACATTAGCCAGACTAATTAGACAGGGAAAGAAGCCCCACTCTGTATTCTTATTCACATATATAGCTATCATCATCCTCTCTAACAAAAGAGTAATATGCAAATTAACCACCACTCTATGACAACCACAAGCCACATCCATCAGCCAATCAGAAGCAATTATGCAAATTAGCCCAACAAAGATGACTATGGCCACAGAGCAAGAGGAGGCTTAGGTTTCCCTGGCAATGGAGACAGCCAAGCTTTCCAAACACCCTAGCTGGCCCAGGACCTCAATTATCGAAGACAAATAAATCCCAGATTCCAGAGTCTCTGCTTGGGTAACCTGTGCGCGTGGCTGAGCTTCAAACCACTATAGTTCCCTTGCCCAGGCCACCCTGTGCCCCAAGGTAACCTCCACCCTGATCCAGAACACCCTTAAGGTGTAAACTTGTTGGCCCCCACCCATGTACCAGGCCTCTATCCTATCTAATAAAAGAGTAATATGCAAATTGACCATCACTCCCACACACAAGATGGCTACCCCCATGTGGTCAATGATGGCTGCCCCCATGTGGACACAAGATGGCCACCATAAGATGGCAAGCAGGGGAGGGCAGTTGGGAAGGACCAGGCCTGCAAAGGAGGGCAGTAGAGGGTGACCAAGACTGTGGGGAAGACAGTTAGGGGTGACCAGGCCAATAGAGAAGGGAAGTTGGGGGTGCCCAGGCCTGTAGGTGAAAACAGGCTGGCAAGGGAGCAGTTAGGCATCAATAAGGCTGGCTGGAGAATGGTTAGGGGGTGATCAGGCTGGCAGACAGAACATTTGGGAGACAGCAATCCTAGATTGTGAGAGGAATGTCTGACTGTCCAGTACAATCGGGCCTAAACAGGCAGTTGAACATCCTCAAGGGGTCATATATTTGAGAGATTGCAAGCTGAGCTGAGGGATGCACACTCTCATGCACAAATTTTGTGTATTGGGCCTCTAGTATATAATAAAAGCCTAATATGCAAATTACTCTAGGGGTGAAACAACTGGTCGATATAACACAGAATGACCACCAGAGGGCAGCCACTCAATGCAGGACTTCCCCCAGCCCACAAGCCCTAGGCCTGCCAAGGTAGGTGCCAGCAGGGTCCTCCCCCAAATGCCCCACCAATTGCCTCAAAGAGGGAGGAGACTGGCAGTGGCAGTAGGTGGCAGCAGAAAGTGGAGCAGGCTGGTGAGCATCAGGCCAACCAAGGTGGGTACCAGTGGGAGCCCCCATTTGCCCTGCCAGTCACCCCACAGATCAGTCCTGATAATCGGCCATGCCTAAGGACCCTACCCATACATGAATTTTGTGCGCTGAGCCTCTAGTCATGTAATATATCTTAAACAAAGAATATTTTATCAGAAATATCCAGGTTTATTTTTCAAAGCACTAATTGATCTTGAAATCTGCAATTTGTTTATGGGTTTTCAAATTCATGCATTTCAACAAAAACATGCTTACTATATTATTCCTTATTGGCATTGACACATTTGGAAGATGCATTTGTATGGTATTCTGTCAAATGCATATCCTACTCATCCACTGGATATTTAAACAATAAGAGGCAATTATTCCTGTGCACTCTTTTACTTTTAGTCTTCTGATATAAATGTTGGGTAAAGTTAATTTAGGGGATTATCATTATGCCTATTAGTTAGAAGTTCAATAATGGAGATTATATTACCTAGTAAAAACATAATAGGCTGTGGTCTACCATATTAAATAGAGGAAAATAATATCTATACTAATAAAAGCTTGAGGGTGATCAGGCCACCAGGGGAGAGTAGTTTGGGGCAATCAGGCCAGCAGAGGAGCAGTTAGGTGTCAATCAGGCCAGCAAGGGAGCAGTTAAGGGGCAATCAGGCAGGCAGGTGAGTGGGTAAGAGCCAGTAGTCCTGGATTGTGAGAGAGATGTCCAATTGGAGAGGGTGCAGGTGGGGCTGAGGGACACCCTCCCCAGTGCACAAATTTTGTGCACGGGGCTTCTAGTTTCATATAATTCTTCATCTTATCTCTTTAATGAATTGAATTTTATAAAAATTAAAAATAAATATTTATTCTCTCAAAATTAAAATTGTTACTGAGGAATATATTTTTATATTTCAAAAGAAGTATTCAATTTTATAATAATGTATGTGTAAGCTCAAATGACATTGCTTTTGATTTTCTTGACAACTAGAGGCCCAATGCATGAAGATTTGTGCAAGAATAGGCCCTCCTTCCCCTGGCTGCCAGCATCACCTTCACTCTGGCCAGAGCTGCCTTTCCAACTTTGCTCCAGCCTAGAGCTGTCTTTTGCCTTCACTCAGGCCCAGAGCTACCTTCTGCCTCTTGCCTTGTTGTGCTAATTTGCATATCCCCTCCTTATTGATTGTGGGTGCCACCATCTTTGTTGCAGAGTTATGGTCAATTTGCATATTCCATCTTTATTAGATAGGATACCTTTAATTAGGTTTAAGAAAGTCCAATGTGACTCCTGGTAGGAGAGGGTGAGAGGAGTAGGGATGGTGGAGGAGGGTATCTATCTATAATAATAAAAGTGTAATATGCTAATTAGACCAGATGTCCTTCTGGATGACCTTCTGGGGCTGCGAGGGAAGCCTGGGTCCCAGGTGCCTGCCAGCAGCCAGAGGGAAGCCCAGTTTTTGGAGGGAAGCCCGGGCTCTCAGTGCCAGAGGGAAGCTGGTGCTGGCAACCGGGGAAAGGATGGCCTATTCTTGCATGAATTTTATGCATTGGGCCTCTAGTATATTGAAAGCCTAACATGTAAATTGTCCCCTTGGTAGTTTGACCAGGAGACCAGGAGTTCAGTCACTCACTATGACATGCACTGACCACAAGGAGGTGGCATGGAACGAAGGAAGGCCCTGGCCTGCAGCTGGCAGCCAGGGAAGGGAGGCCCTGGCCAGCAGCAGGAAGGCCCCAATGGGCCCTGGTCACTGGCCAGGCTTAGAGACTCTACACAGGCATGAATTTCATGCTCTGGGCCTCTAGTAGCAAGGATAAATGGTGATAGAAGTAGACTTGACTTGTGGTGATGAATACACAAGATAGTGTATAGATGATATGTTGTATAATTTGTTTATCAGTGACACCCCAATAAATTCAATAAAAATGAAAAAAGTCTATCCTACAAAAATAGGGTGTTGCAAAATTGTATACACACTGTAACAGCTGTTAGCTCAATTCTGAAAATGAAATGTATTTTAATTCACACTGCATTATAATTAATCAAATCGTGTATATTCATTTGGGGGAACACTCTAAATGTAACCTTTAGAGACAGTAATATAAGAACATTGTAAAAAAGTGATCAATGTACATAACTGCATTAAAAAAAACTAAGAGAAAAGACATGATAATTTCAATAAATACAATAAACATAGGAAAACCACTTGAGAGAATCTAACAATAGCAGATTCAGATTAAAAGAACTATTTTCTACCTGATAAAGGCATCTATGAAACAATAAAAATAACATCATGCTTGGTAAAATACCGAATACTTTTTTCTTTTTAAGAAAAGGTCAAAAATGTCATTCTCACCAATCTTTTTTTAAACATTATGCTTCATATTCCAGACATTGAAATCAGAAAGAAAATAAAAAGTACCCATTTTGTAAAGAAAGTCAAGTTGTTATTTTTCATGGAGAAAATGACTGTCTATATTGAAAATATAATTAAGCTGACAAATTACTCAGATGAGAGATTTTTAAAAAGGTAGAGATGGACAATATTAAAAAATATTATAAATATCATAAAGATTAAATTCAGGAGTTACTCATATACTAGGAACTTTAGAAATATAGGGAAAGGAAAAAGGGGAAAAATTAATAAACATTAACAAAGAAAAATGTCCAGAAAGAGGATACATGTTTCTATATTTTAAAATGTTTTTATAGATTTTTAGAGAGAGATAAAGAGAGAGGGAGAAGGGAGAGAGAAATAGAAACATCAATGAAAGAGAAACATCAATCAGCTGACTCTGGCATGCCCCCTATCTGGCCAGGAATCAAGTCCACAACCTGGGCAGAGGTAGACACTTAACCACTGAACCACATCCACTGGTCTTAAAGGCCTCAATGAAGCATCACAAACAATACATATATCCAAATATAAGATTACTAGAGGACCTATACATGGAATTCATGCATTTGGGCGGGCAGTCCCCTTAGCCCAGCCTGTACCCTCTCCAATCCAGGACACCTCAGAGAATGGCCGTCTGCCGGTTTAGGCCTGATTCTTGATAACAGACCTAAACCGGCAGACAGACATCCCTCTCACAATCTGGAACCACAGGCTCCTAACTGCTCATGTGCCTGCCTGCCTGATTGGCTCTAACTACCCCCGCCCCCTGCCGCCAGCCTGATCATGCTCAAATGCCCTACTGCCAGCCTGTTTGCTCCCAGCTGCCCATGCACCAACCTGGTCAACCCCAGCTGTCCCCTCTGCCAGACTGGTCGTCCCATGCAGCCTGCTGTTCAGTCATTTGGTCATCTCTCACTAACTCCTCTGTCAGCCTGGTTGCCCCATGCAGCTTGCTGTTTGGTCATTAATGTTACTGTGACAGTATCCTGGACAATTTGCACATTCCTATATTATTAGTATAGATTAAGTTTTCAAGCATAAAACATCTTCATAACTTCAGGATAGAGCACTAAAATGATAATGCCATTAGAATGGTCAAGAGTAACTTTTGAGAGTAGAATAAAATGGAGGATGCCATTTAAATTTAAAAGAAACATACTCATCTGGATATTCTATACCCAGCAAAACCATCAATCATAAGAGATTAACATTAAATTACTACTGGACAGTGATTAAAAAAAATGTACTTTTGGAGAATATGTTCTATAAGTAAAGAAAAAATAAAACAGAAAAGAAAGATATAATAGCCATGACATACAGGAGTGAATAACTGGGGACAGTCTGAAATAATGAAAACAACCATTGTACCTTGGAGTACTGGTAAGTAACCTCTAGAAAAGCTGTCTCAAGGGCAGTAAAAATCTTGACGTGTTTCACCATGATAATTTGGGTTTTAAACTTCTTTTGGAAAGTTGGGGGAATAATTTATTGACTCCTATAGAGAAAAGTCATCAACATAAAAAATGCAATGTCTAATTAACCTTAGGAATAATAAAATGAGGTGTAGTGTCTTTCTTAAACATCCATTATCTCACCTAGGTCTTTAATATTCCTTATATTTTAATAGTTGTAATAATGCAAATATATATATTGATTTGTTTGATCCTTGATTGTTATTTTATCAATTGTTAGTTTTTTTTGTCCGTTTGTTTCTTTTTTGCCTCTAATATCCCTGAAGTAGAACACATTTTATAATCAATCAATAGCATCTTACAAGCTCTCTCGGCCAGGCATCATTTCTAATATTGTTCCCTTAGCTGCATGAAGGAATACAATTACAAATCCTGGTGGCATGTCTGGACAAGTATAAAAGCTGTATCTTCAGGCAAATAAATGATTTAATTATTATTTAAGGAAGAAAAAAGAGCATCAGTTGTGGTCTGAAAACTTCGCATTGACCTCTTAAGATCAAGAAACTGACAAGAGGTTAGAGGCTTGGCAAAAATTCAAGAAATAACAATGCACTCTGAATAGTACAGAGGACAGTAATATTGTTAGAAAAATATTTATAAAATCCCCTAAGTTGAAATGTGAGTCATAACTCAGATTTTCAATAGAAACAATTTTAGGAAAGCCTTTATCAACTAATATTTTATTATATCTTCCTTTCTATGTGGAGAAAAGTATATGATAAAAATATATGTCTCAATAAGTTATTAAAAAGCTTTTTTTTAAAAAAAACTCTTTGTAAAAAACAAAATCATGCCACAATTTAATTATCAGCATTTTATCTAAGAGAGCACATTAAATAATATTGAGCAGTGACAACTCGGGTTTGAGTAATCAGTGATATTGTGAAGGAATAGGAAGAGGGAAGGATGCTACTGGTGGGACCAGAGCAAGATACAAGGTCACCACTACTTTTTATAACCCTATGGGCATCATTCATATTTCAGTCTATATCGATGATGCTTCTTTAAGGATAAATCCCAAACTGTAACCAGAGTGAATGAATGGGCCCAGATATTATTTTTTATTTTAGAGAAGTAAATACACAGTATTCAATTTACAAGGGATAGTAGGAAGTAATAATGTAGGCACACTATATTAAAATATGAAGTAAAATACTTTGAGAAACTTCTAAAATAAATGAAAGACATAACTCACAGGCACTGACCCATTTTTTTATTGTAAGTCTTCTAATTATTATTTAAGTGGATATGTGCACTATTTTGATATTTAAAAAATAAAGAATATAATTTAATCATCTTGATATGGCAAAAGATATATGAGCGATCAGTTTAATTAAGCAGAATAATGGAAAAGATAAAAAAATAAAATAAAAATCACCTGAACTGCTTCCAGTATCTATGGATTGTTTAATGATATTTAATTGGTAAAATGTTAAGAATTCTTAGCATACTTTATCTGCAAAATAACCAACATAGGGCAGCTATAAGCTTTGATTTGCTATCTAACAGTCTTTTCTAAAAGAATAAAACTAAAGTGTTTTATTGGTAATTTTAAAAGATTATTTTTACTACTGAATATCACATGGGGGAAAAATGGTTTCAGCAAAATTGGATGAGGCAGGACGAGGAATGAGAAAGCAGAAAGGTCAAGAAGATGTGCCAATAGTTGAGAGAAAATCAGAGACAAGGACTCAAGGATGACATGGTTCGGATATTGCCAGAGAAGGGGGGCCGATTGTGGATTTCCCTATTTTAAAAGCAGTACAGGCTTCACATGCCCAGAGGTCTCTTATTGTATGAGAGAGTTGGACAATCACTGTTCTTTCCTGACAAAATTGGAGGCTGTTCGAGTGATTATCTGCCATCTGTTGTCTACCACAGTTCAATTGCTGAAGAGCCCTCTAGAAGGGGAGAGAAAGAGCTCCTACTCATCTGAAGGTTGAATGTGCATTCAGAGGTAGATTCAGCCGGGCCAGTGCCCAGCTAATCCCCTTTGTACACAGGGACAAGACTGCTACCAACTCTAATTGATTCTGAAATGAATCTGTATAGAAAATTAGAAGGTTTTTGGATTCCCATGTGAGCTTCAATAAAGAGCCAGGATGTAAGCCTGACAACTGAATGGATTCAGAATGAAAATCTGATAAGCAGCTTAAAACTGCACTTAAATCCAGAAATGATTTGAATGCTGTTGTTAATGGCACATTGTATGTTGTCACCTAGTTAATTATCTTTGAAGATGAGTTCTTGCAGAGAAGATATGTGATTCTTCCACAGCTTTTCCTCATCACATATTTATTAACCCACCTCTTCACCCCCCTATCCCAACTATCATTGCTAGAAGGCAGAAAAAAAGGATTAAGCCACTGCAGCTCCTCTGTGGCTGTCAGTTCACTGTGCCAAACTTCAAATATGAACTGTTGCATGTACTGTCACTGACATTTCATTTTACATCTTCATTTGCAAATGAGGAGCTGACATTTGTTAGGCCTTGTATTTGCACACAGTTCCACCACATGAAAAGCAAACACTGTCACTGCTGGCTACTTTGTTTATTCCTTTGCAGATAGTATATGGCCTATATAGGAATTTTCTTCAGATTTTTTTTTTTTAACTAACAGAGATAGATAGTCACAGAGCTACATGGCCTCATATTTTATTCAGGAAGCTGTCTGCAGTTTATGGAGCGTGCACTGCATTTAATAGCTATTTAAAACTGCATTTTTAAAACCAATTTGCACTTTTCTGGTTTATATTCTTTGGGTTTGTTTTCTATAGATAGATGTTCATGTAGGAGTTCAGGTTTCTTACCCATACATTGTAGGAAAATATTTTCCTCCAAATATAAACAATAAAGTAAAATCTAAAAAGCACAATACATTTTCCAAATATTGTTCTTGATTTAATAAAGTTTAATCCTTTCAAAAGTAGCTTGACAATGTCAACACACTCAACTTCTTTAATAATCACCACTTTATATGGAGATGATTAAGTGTCTTTCTGTGAACCTGAAACTATAAGACAATTTCACAGACCACTATCTATGCCTGAGGGTGAGTTGCAGCCCAGACCAGAAACCTGAAGTTCTGTTTGCTAAGGTAGTTATTAAAGGGTAGAATGCATGAATAGTTCTCAATGAATGGGAAAGGCTGTGAGTGCTAATTTTAAGAGTTTTGTAAAAACAATGAATCAAAATCATCTAGTAGCGCAATTGCATCAGCTAAAAAGACAAAAAAAACAACAAAAAAGAATATTTCATGGTGATTAGAAAATTAAAAAAAATACATTAAGAAGGTTCATTCTATTTCTGTCAGATTTCTAGGTGGCATTTGTCAGTAATTACTTTTTATAACACATATCCCACAAATAGTTTTTCCCTAACATACCGAACCACAATCCTTTCCCTTATCCCTCCAATTCAATATTCCTCCTATTTTTCATTTCATTGCACCTACTAATTCACCAAAGTTTGGAAATTGCTGTTGTTTACCTCATACCTACTCAGAAGTCAAGTAATTTTAAATTCTCATTTAAAATTAAATATTTTAAATGAGAATTTTAGAGTATTTTATAAAGTCAGTGTTCTCTTTATGACAAGGACAATAGAGAGAAATGACATATCTGTCACACAGGCAGACAGACACAAGTTTCTGGCAGAAATTGTGTGTATCTTTGTATCTCATCCTTGTTTTTTTCTCACAGCTCAATAATGATCAGCTAACTTGAATTGAATAATCTCTCATTCAATCAATTTAAAAAATGTTTCTCTTTGTGTAATGTTTCCCTGATTTGTCACCTTGCCAAAAAAAAAATTACAACTCATGTTACTAAAACACTATAAAGTCTATTTTCAAAAATGCAAAGGATGATAAGTAAATCCCAAAGGGAATATCTGCCTAGGTATCATGTCAATGACAAAGAACTAAAAATGGTTAAGAAAATGTCAGAAGTATAGTAAGTGAAAATTAATTGACCTCAACTGCTCAGGCTTAGAATTGTCTTAACTTTTTGAAAAATAAAAACTATGTCTAAAATTGATTTAAATAAAGAGTACTAATTAGATTCTGTGAAAAAATGACACCATTAGTGCACCACTCTCATTGAGATTTATGTTGTTTATGTAATATATTTCTCATAAGAAAATAAGGAACTTTGCCAGGCTATGTTGCTCAGAGATCGAGCATTGACCCAGGAACCAAGAGGTTACCAGCTGGATTTCCAGTCAGGGCACATACATGCCCAGGTTGTGGGTTTGATCCCCAGTAGAGGGCATGCAGGAGTAAGCCAATCAATGATGTTTCTATCTCTCTATCCCTCTCCTCTCCCTACTTCTCTCTGTAGAAATAAATAAATAAATAAATATTTATAAAAGAAAATAAAGAACTTGAATAATTCACAGGACAAGTATGTTCATAAAATAACACTGATATTTAGAGTGGTATTTAGTGAAGGTAGTTTAACAGAAGGAAAACAGGAAATTTAAAAGTACCCTTTTTGTGAATTAAAAGTCATACACAGGATTACTCTGTGCCTTTTCATGGAGCAGGTAAATATTTCTAATAAACTTAACACTTTATGGGCCTATTATCTCTGGTAAGCAAGGAATACAGAAGATCAGTGCAGAGAGAAAGCAGATCCCCATTAAAATGAAATCTTTCAACCAGATCCACAGGCTGATTGGACTAGGACTCACTTGAAAGTCCTATGAAAAGTATCACTTACTTTTGATCTTTCACCATTCTTGATAAATTTATTTACTCACTGGATACTTTGGTATCCTCCCATGTTATTTTTTCCCCACCTTAATTTAATACCATTTTCTTTTCAATAATTGGACATCAGCTATACTGACATCATGGCAAAAATTAATACAAGGATGTCAGTATTGCTCATTATCTCGCTTTTCATAGTGCTTAATTTGTTTCCATGTTTGCATAAAATCCATTTTTTCAATATTTCGTAACCACCATTTTATGTTTGTTCTCTTAAGATAATATGTTCTTAAAATTTCAAATTGCTTTACTTTATTTCTTTTATTAAAATATCAGTTATGATTATTTAGTAGAGATAACTTATGTTTAAATATTCAATATTTAAATATTGAATACATGTCTAAGAAAGTACTTACTTTTAATTTTTATTCCAAGTCCTTGTTTTGGGAATTATTATAAAAATGTAGTTATCCAAGTTTTGGTGGTACTGGACATAATCCTACAAGTAGTAGCCAATTGCACAGCTTGCATCCAAGCAAATAGTGAGAAGCAGCTCTTAACACAGAGGAGGCCACGATTAGTACAACATGCCTTCCACAAAGGCCACAATTTACTGGATCAGAAATCAAAGAGTGATGCCTCAAATTAGGCGAGATAGCTGTGCCTGAGGTGCAAGGCAGGAAAGCATTGTCCTAGCAACATAACAACATGTTAATTATTAACAAATTGCCTCTACTATATCTTATTTTGGGCTCGGTCCTCTTTTGAGGAGTATAGCTACAACATTAAAAAAAATGGGGAATACATAATTGCAAGAGAAGTAGTTGAATGGAGCCAATTTCTTTTTTAATTTTAATGTAATGAGTAGTACTAGAATAAAGAACAGAGATCCTTCCACAGAAAGTAAAATAAAATGAGCAACTCATTAGAGCTTATTCTATCTAGAACAGTCTGTCTGCTGACAGTTTTCTATTCTGCCTTTGCAGTGCATCCATTCAGTAACTAATCACTAACAGAGTTAGCCTGAACAAGGCTCTCTTTTTGCAATATGAAAGAGGGTAAAACAAAATGTAGGAAATATTAAGTGTCAAACATTATGAGAACATATATTTATAAAATACAATTTATGAACATAATGTTTCTCAAAATGTATACAAGTAAATATTATTGTTCATATGAAAAATGGGTAACATGCTATATATACAACAATTAACTCACTAAACACTTAAAGGTTTTATGTATTTGATAGATAATTTTATGTAACAACTTAGCTAGACCATCCAGATATTTGGTCAAAAATTAGTGTAGACATTTCTGTGAAGATATAATTAAGATGAGACTAGTACTTAAACGAATAGTCATAATGAAAAGCAGATTACTGTCCATAAGGTGGGTGTACCTTAACCAATCAGTTGAAGGCTTTAAGAAAGAAAAGACTGACATCCTCCAGGGAGGAGGGAATTCTGCCTCCAGAATATTTACACCCTTGAGCTACAACATAAACTGCTGGGATTCCAGCCTATGAGCCTCCCTTGCAAATTTTAGACTTGCCAGCCTCCTCTTCAATAGAATGAGCCAGTCCCTTAAGTCAATCTCTCTCTCTCTAATCTATGCATATGAAACCCTAATATGCAAGTAGACCAAATGGCAGAACAATTGGCTGGTATGACATTTGCTGACCACCAGGGGGCAGCACACAACATGGCAGGTGTTGGCTGCAGTGGGATGGTGGAACAGGTAAGCAGGCATCAGACCAAGGTGGGGTGCTGTTTGCTGTCATTGGGGCAAGCTTCTAGTGGATACTGAAAATTATTTGCTCCCAAGCACTGCGGTCCCACTAGGTGCTTTCACCTGCTTCCAGTGCCAGCTCTGCTTGCACTCTGTGCCAGCTTCTGGTGCTGGTCCCAATTGCTCGGCACCATCATAGGGTGTGAGCAGCGGCTGCCAGCCCTGATTGCCCCTGAGGGCTTCTCCACCTCCCCCTGATCCTGAGGGGCAATCAGGGCAGGAGTTGCTGCTTGCACATGCTGCTGGCGTCTGCCCCAATCGCTCCGCACTGTCAGAGGGTGTGAGCAGGAATGGTGCTGTAAACTCATGGGAGTGGTGCTGGAATAGGGCTGCCAACAGATAGAGGACCAGGGGCTGTGGCTGGAGGGGCTGGATTGGGGTATGGAGGATGAGCCAATACTTGCCCCTGTGCCCAGCACAGCCTTGTGTTCCACAGTTCCTTTCAAGGTGCACGAATTCATGCACTGAGTCCCTAGTAATATATACTATTGCACACATGCATACACACACACACACACACACACACACACACACACACACACACACACACAGGTTTCCCCCTGCACTGCCCCTCCACTTTTGAAAGTTTGCCACTTCACTATTACTAGACACTTAACATTAGTACAGCAAGTCCTCCAATAAGAATTAACATCCTTTCAGTGTCATTTTCTTATAATATTGATGAAGGCTATAGATACCCAACTCTTGTTTATATCCATTATAGCCTACAATAAAATTAGTTTTACTTGAGTTGTTTTGCCACACTTTAAAAAACCTACCTATAATGTTGAGGACTTCCTCTTCCTCTTTTCACTAATGGAAAGAAATCCAAAGAGGATTTTTGCCTTTACAAAAAAAAAGTTAAATGTGAAAACAGCATTTAACATGTTTTGCAGTGAACACCCTGAGCAGCTAGAGTGGTACCATCAAGCTCCTTCCCTGAGAACTACACTAAGCACTCAACATCAAGTCCCCATAGCTTTGGATTGTGTCTATGAGCATCTATATTTTATCTCATTTTAATTTGTGCATCTTTTAGCAATATGTGTCCTGAGGAGAGTTATTTTATGACAATAATCTTATTGCATATATTATGCTTTCAACATAAGTTTGTGTTGATACTGTGATGCATTCATTCAACAAATATAAAAGGACTTTGTACCCTGCTGTTATAGGATACAGCAATGAACAAGACACACACATCTATGTCTCATGTAATTCATACCCTGAAGAAAAGAGGGTATTGCATTAATTACTCATGTAATTTATATGAAAAAATACCAATTAAAATTTACACATATGAAAAGAGTTATTTCTTGAAATTTCAGGAAATAAAGATTTAGGCAGAAGGCATGGCTAGCACAAAGTCCCTTAGGTGGAACAAAATGAGTATATTTGTGGGAAGAACAGGTAGCCAGTCCTGATGGTATGTTATTGTGACAGGAAAGTGATAAGAGAGTAAATCAGTTGACAAGTCATTATGGAATGGAAAGTAAGGGAAGACATTCACATTTTATTCTATTTTGTGAGGTAAGTTAACATTGAAGAAGTATGCTGGAATTTTCAGGTGCACACTAAAAACAAGATGGAATAGACTCACTAAATCCATATTGCTTGGCTACTGGACTACCTAGTAGAGTCACTACTTTTTAGAGTTTGTCACAGAAAGCTCAGCAGGGCAGGGAGATCTGGGGTCATTGTTTCTTATGCTCTCTTCCTTTCTAAATAAAATAGAACTACTAGAGAAAGATTTTCACTTAGCACTTTAACATATTTTCGTTAAGACTAGCAATTTATTGTTTTTTTCAATATCTTCTTCAGTCACTTTAAACCAGATTCACAGGCAACATTATTTTTCTTTGGTAGGAGATTAAGGTGAATGACCTGAATGAATATGGTACAGTTTGCACATGAGAATTTCTCAAGAGAATTTGAACTAGATCACATATGCAAAATATTACTATAAAATTAACACTTAGCTACATTGAGCTTATAGAAGAAATCTAATGTCTTGAAAACTTTTATTAACAATCATCATGAAAGCTTTGAGTCACAAAGAAACTCACAGAATTTTCCCCTGTGACTCAAGGTATCATTTCTTTTGATTGACATATTTTCCAAGCTTAGAAAAAAATCAGGAGAGGTGAAAAAATATATTCAGACAGGTAAACTATTGCTTGTTAACACGTATAAATTTAATACCTTAGATAAAATTGGCATTGTTAGAATATACATAATAATGGGTTTTGCTCTGAGAAGGCCTCAGTAGACTAAGTCCGTGATATCTACTGAAATTTATTTGTTGACTTTTCTCATTACTGCATTTATAATGCCGCAATTATAGTGGATTTTCTGTGTATGAACTGAGGTCAACCTGTCCACCTATGTCAGAGCCAGGAACTACTACTGAGGGAATATTTTAAGGAGTTTCTAGTACACTCTGGCAATAATCCAAAGTTAACCTTTTCCAGTAAAGAAGTCTCACATTTGGGAAATTAAAGTAGGTGTTTGACTTTTTTTGTGTGTTTATAAAGGGAAGGAGAAAGGTGAAAGGAAGGACCATAAAGAAAAGGTCTATAATAGCAACATGTAAAGGGATTATCTTGGAAATAAAATTGTGGAAAATTTGGTCAACTCCATATCCAATAATATAATTTTACTGTTTAAAGTAGGAATAATTTAGTTAATATTCTATTAGTTTCAACTAACACACAACAAACTGGGATAGCTCAAACAATAAGTGATTTTGATAGAAGATCCTAAGGGAATCAAAGCCAATAGATATAGGTATTCTTGAATAAAAAGCAGAAACTAGAAAGCTAACTGGGACTGACAGTATTTTCTGTTAATTCTGCTTTACATTTCTGATTCATTTTTTTTCTTCTGAAGATCAATTTCTCTACATCTCCATGGAAATGTGTATCATTACAAATCTGAGTGCGCAAACCCAAATTCTTTTGTGTTGGCATTTGGGAGTAGATGCATGTCTCTTTAGAGAACATCTATAGCCAAGAGTTTGTGGTTACATCATGCAAACATTGGCAGGAGACTAATTTCTGTGGTGGATTATTTTCACACTAAAAAGCTTTCATGAAATTGATTTCATCTTCCTGTATGCAGAAAGAGATATGCTCGGATATAATATTAGAGTACAAATATCTCTATCATGAAAAGATGCTAATGATTCATCTAATAAATGCAATAGATTTTTTACAAACAAGTCAAGATGAGAAGGTGAGTCCTTCCACTCTTACCTCCAAATCAAAATCCTCACACATAAATTGAACTTCATTAACTTAAGCACATATGCTTACATTATTTTAATTTTTCATATCAGAAATCATGCTCTAAAGTAGTAATATATTGTTGTGATTCAATAATTTTTTAATGTTTATCTCATTTTAAAATAAAAAAATTCTGGAATAATATAATGAGTAAAAAATTTAAAAAGTCACAAGTACAAAACAACTACAATTAACTATCTTCCAATAGGGGATATATTTGAAGTAAAATAAAACAAAGCAGAGAATGTCCAAAATATATTTAAGGGGATTAAATATTGTGTGCAGAAAGTATGCTTATATATTTTAAAGAAAGCAATGGTGCAGTGAATTTTATTAATGTATCTAAGAAAAGACTATAATAGAAAGAATGTGATATCCATTAATGTACTTAAATGAAGATAGATTAGAGTAGTGATAATTTGGTCAAGGTTCTACTGTCTTCTGATTACATTTCTTGTCACCCTCTCTTGACTAATTTTTTACTTTTTTCTGTACCTAACTTAAAAAAAAATAGTAGTAAATCAATGAAGGAATTAAGTGACTTCTCCAATATCATGTGTGAATTGGTATCAGAAACAAACTAATAGGATTCCAGACTATGTTTTATTTTTATATTTTACTTATTTTTAATATATCTTTGTTGTAGAAAGTATTACAGATATCTGCTCCATCTAACTCCCGCCCATTCACCTTGCCTTCACTGAACTAGTGCAGTGTCCATGGGTTATGCATATATGCTGGTTAATTTCTTCCTGCCCCTCCCCACTTACCTCTGAGATTCATCAGTCTGTTGCATGCAGTTGCATTCGTCAGTCTGGATCTACTGGATCTATTTTCTTTGTCTGCTTATTTTGTTCATTTGATTCCACATATAATTGATATCTAGCCTGCATTTTCTAATTGTTTCCAGGAACAAAGAATGAAGGTGAGTCATAAAAAGAAGAAAGGCTATACATGGTGTCACATATTTTATAAGAAAAGGTGTGTGTGTGTGTGTGTGTGTGTGTGTGTGTGTGTGCGCTCGCGCATAAGTAAAAAGAGAAGCATCATATTTCTGTTATAAAGACATTTTTAGCATTTCAATTTTTATAGATCATTACGTATAAAGAAAATATATTAATGTAAATATGTTTTCATAATTGCATACTACTTATTTCAAAAACTTACTAATATTCAAGCACAAAAACTGGTATAATATTTGCCTATAATCTGATTTATATTTCTAAATTATATGCACTAATCAGGGAAAATTAGTAATCAATGTGATATGTCTCATGGCATAAATCAAAAGGCCCTAAACAATTGCCAATGTCCTCACCATGTATGTTCTCACTACGAGGGCAATCACTGATTACCGGTTTATAAACTAATTGTGTGCTATCTCTCAAGGGAGGTTTCTAGTCTCTTTCATTTTGATAATGCAGGCACATGAGTCATTACCAAGAACAGTTTTATTTTATTCCCATAATACAGATAAATTCTCTCCAATCTTAAATCAGCATTCATGTGGAAAATTCACTCAAAATTCCTAAGAATGTTTCTGGCCCATTTCCCATTTCCCAAAGTCATAAGCCTGGCAAAACTCTAAAAGCAAGAGCCAAAGACCTACCTGAATATTGAAAATAGATTTTAAGCATTCACTTTCTTCAAATGACATGCTCTTACCATTGTCTATTTTCTGGATGGTGATTTTTCATCCTATAGTTTTTGGATTTTCAATTTGTGTACACTAAATCACTTATTCAGTGACTGGGATATCCACTTAACAGGGACTATAATCATAGTGCTTTGTAAGATATTGCCCATCATCCAGAAACACTATTTCCTTATTCTCTTTAGTTATCAATGAAAAGTAAAAGATCAAATAATATATTTAAAACAAAACTTAAAAATTAGCTGGAGAATTATCACTGCTATGGATAGGGTAATACCTTTAGCTTTAATGCCTTTCAGAACTTTACCAAAGGAAATCAGAGGTATCACTGTATGAACTAATCCCACTCTGTGGGAATTACACCTCTCATAATTGATTATAATTTCTTACAGTTATGAATGGTGTATTGGTCTGCTCAGTTTGCCATACAGAATGTCAAAAACTGGGTGGCTTAAAAAAGCATTTTTTTTTCTTTTCTTACAATCTTGGAAGCTGGGGAGTCTAAGATCAAAGTGCTGGCTGATTCCATTCTGGTTAGGGCTCGCGGTCTTCTTCCTAGTTTGCAAAGTGACAAGTGATAACACCTTCCCACTGCATATTTTCTCTCTCTCCCTCTCTCTCTCGCTCTTTCTCTCTGTCTCCTCTCTCTCTCTCAATGGCCCTTTGGTACCTCTTCTTATAAAGACATCAATCCTATTGGACCTGGGCCTCATTCTATGACCTCTTTTAGCCACAATTACCTTCTTATTTAATTACCTATATCAAAACAGCCACATTGGGGGTATACATTGGGATTGAGGATTAGGGCTTTAACATACGAATTTTGGAAGGACACAATTTGGTACATAGAAAATAGATATATACTTTGATGATTTAAGGTAGTATAGAAATTTTTATAACCAAGAGGTCTCAGTGACTTCTCTCTAGATAAATCACAGGGATCCCTGCACAATCTTCAACCTGGAGACCTAGTTTTATTGAAAATGACACCAACATAAGACTGCTCTTAAAACTATTGAAGGGAATTTTTGAGGAACTATTAACTACAAATATAGTAATTAAATTATAAAAATTAAATGCCTGGACCTTCATTTTGCCACTCCAAATAAGTAAATTTCCATTATTTGGTTCTTTACAACTCAGAGCTTTATGAATGACTAGAGGCTCAGTTCATGAAAATTCATGAACTGGAGGAGGTCCTCAGCCCAGCCTACTCCCTCTCACAGTCTGGGAGCCCTCAGGGACAGGAGGCCATCCAGTAATCAGGGGAAGGGGACACCCCATCACACTCTGCTGCTGCCAATACCAGGAGCAAGCCTTAACCAGCCCTGGTTACCTGAGACTTGGATGGCCCTGGGCGGCTGGGCAGCCACCATCTCAGGCTTTCCTGTGCCTCAGGCTGGCTTTGGGTGGCTGGGAAGTGCCATCTGAGACTTGTCTGTGCCTCAGGCCAGCCCTGGGAGGCTGGGGGGCTGAGAGAACTGGGGGACGCTGGAGGCAGGTGCGTGGAGCGGCCAGGACTGCCTAGGGGTGGGCTCTGCCTTGCTGCATGCTTGCTGCCTCAATGGTGCTCAAGGGACTGGGCACAGCCATCTTGTGACTGTGGGTACCACCACCTTTGGGAGCATGGCAGTCCATTAGCATATTCTCTCCTTGTTGGCTGTGGGTGCTGTCATATTTGCAACAGTGTGATGGTCAATTAGGATATTCCTTCTTTTTTATATAGGATAATCTATCATAATACCTAGAATAAATAAAATTATTGAGCCAAGTTTCAGAAACTTATTATTTGAAGCTAGTAATAAGTAACCTAGATTCTGAGATTTGGTTTAAGCATATTGGTCCTAATCTTAACATTCATGTGGACCAAAAGGACCAGAAAAGACCTTGAAGACCTCAACAAACATTCTACTGTAAAATTTATGAGACCTTGGCATACAATAGTTTCTATCCACCCCTCTTGTTAAACATAAATTGTTCAAGCAATGATACTAAGCTATGGCTAATAATTCTACCCATACATTCTATCCCCAAATTAATGAAGCAATTTGTCTCATGTAAAGGAGTACTTACTGGCAAATACTTTTATTTTGTTTTTTAATTTTTTTAATAAATCTTTATTCTTCAGATTATTACAATTATTCCTCTCCCCTCCCTTTAACTCCCCTCCACCCGGTTCCCACCCTACCTTCTGCCCTTACACCACTCCACTGTCCCCACACCCCTTTTCCCCTGAGAATTGTCAGTCTACTCCTTTTCTATTATATTCTATTATATTCACAGTTTATTGTGTTCATCAGATTTTTATTATTATTATTTAGTTTTTTATAATTTATTTTATTTTTATTTTTTCCCTATTGCCCTTCCCAACCCTCCCCCCCCTCCAGGACATGCCCTCACCCCTCTCCCCCCCCCCGGCCCACCCCTCCTCCCCCGCTAGATGCAGAGGCAAAGAAGCAATGAACAGACTGTATGCATGTGTGTAGGCATAGCCAGTGGATACATGGCAAATACTTTTAAATAAATATACTTAAATATATTATATTATTTAAATTGTTTTCAATTATTTTTGTGCTTTACATTGAAAAACTGTATTCTTCAATTCCAACATGGCATTTTTGTTTAATTTGAACTTACAAAAGTAATGATTTTTGAGTGAGTGCTTGTATTTACTTGGGTAAATGAAACACAAGATCAAATAGAAAGTAGGAGATTAAAAAAGGTAGTTTGGTATAATTATGACAATTCTCATGATCATGATCTGAGACTTTGAGTATCATTCCATCTATAATATACATGTTGAATATACATGCTAACACACTGGTTCTACTGTCTTATTGTCTTTTTAGCAGATTTTTACAGAATACATCATATATGCAGGTATTGAATTAATAAGCTCTTGGGATTCACAAGTCTTTCTCTGTTACCCCTTTATATTCATACTAGAGGCCCAATGTACCAAGATTCATGCAAGAATGGGCTTTCCTTCCCCAAGATTCATGCACGAATGGTCTTTCCTTTCCTTTCCTGCCTTTGCTCTGGCCCAGAACTGCCTTTCTGCCTTCCCACACTGCCCAGAGGACCAAGCCAGAGCACCTGGGGCAGTGTGGAACTGCTGTGTCTTGCCCCCTACCACTTGGCACCTGTGTATGCAAATTAACTTGCCATCTTTGCTGGGTCAATTGCATACTCACTCCTGACTGGCTGGTGTCATGAACATACAGTCAATTTGCATCTTTCTCTTTTATTAGTGTAAATGTATCCTTTCCCCCAACACAATCCCTAAATATTGGCAACCACTAATGTTTTTCCATCACCATAATTTCATCATTCAAGCATGTTATATAAATGTATGCTAAAAGTTTTTCACTCAGCATAATGCCCTTAAGATTCATCCAAGTTGTTGTGTGTATCAATGATTCATTCCTTTTTTAGTGCTAAGAAGTATTTGATTAGCTGAAACCGGTTTGCTCAGTGGATAGAGCCTCGACCTTAGAACTGAAAGATCCCAAGTTTGATTCCGGTCAAGAGCATGTATCTTGGTTGTGGGCACATCCCTGGTGCGGGGCATGCAGGAGGTGGCTGATCGATGTCTCTCTCTCATCAATGTTTCTGACTCTCTATCTCTCTCCCTTCCTCTCTGTAAAAAATCAATAAAATATATATATAAATTAAGTATTTGATTATATGAATATATCACAATTTGTTTAATCATTCACTTATTGAAGTATATTTGTGTTGTTTTCAGGTTTTGGCTATTACACATAAAGCTGATATGAACATTCTTGTACATACTTTTTGTTGGACATAAATTTTCAATTCTCTATGATAAATACAATATTTGAGTCTTAAAATAGGTCTATGTTTATTTTAATAAGAAAACTAGAGGCCCAATGCAAAAAAAAAAAATTGTGCAAGAGTAGGCCTTCCTTCCTCTGGCTGCTGGCATCCACTTTCTTCTGGCCCCTGGGACCTGGACTTCCCTCATAGCCCCAGCTTCATCTAATGGTCATCTAGAAGGATGTCTGGTCTAATTAGCATATTATGCTTTATTATTATAGATGCCAGACTCTTTAGAGTGATTATTTTACTTTATATTCCCACTCTCAATATTGGGAGATTCAGTTTCTGGGCATCCTCACCAGCATTTGAGAATGTCATTAATACTATCTTTTTTCTGCTATTTTAGCTCTTCTATTGTGTGCATGGTGATATCTCATCAAAGCCTTAATTCTGATTTTCCTAATGGCTCATAATGATGAACAGATTTTTTTATGTGCTTCTTTGCCAATCTGTGATGCTAATCAGTAAACTGTCCATTTGTATTAGAATATTTTCCCATTTAATAATGAAATTTTTTAACCATTGAGTTTTGAGAGTTCTTTTCATAATCTATTTATTATTTGTCAAATATGTAGTTAAGTTTGAAGTAGTTTTTCTCAAGTCTGTAGCTTTTCATTTCATTCTATTGTTAACTGGAAATTTCACACAAAAAAGTTTAAAATTTTGATGCATCAGATTTTTAGTGTCAACCTTAAAAATACTTCACTCAGTTCTAGGTCACAAAGATTTTAGCCTCTGTTATCTTCTAAAAGTTTATAACTTTTATGTTTTTTATATTTAATTATGTGATCCAAGTATAATATTTTTGCATTAGGTATGAAGTTAAGGTAAAAGTTTTTTGTCTTCCACAGTTAATTCCTTTTGCATTTTTGTCAAAAATCTGTTGGCCATATATGTGTGGAACTATTCCTGTTATATTAATCTATGTGCCTATTTCTCTACCAAAATGATATGCCTTTATTACTGTTTCTATGTATTAAATCTTAAGATTGGATAGACTGATTATTCATAACTTATTCTTCTTTTTAAAAGTGCTTTAGCTATTCTAGTTCATTTGCTTTTCTTTTTAGAATAATCTTATTTAGATCTATAAAAATATTGATAGGAATTGCATTAAATATATATATCCTCTTGGGGAGAATTAATATATATGTTCTTTATGCATTCCAAACCACAAGGAAGGCATGTCTCTCCATCTACTTAAATATTTGATTGCTTTCATCAAAATTTTATAGGGTTTTTGAAAATAATTTTCAGCATACATGCTCTGTATAGTTTTGTTTGATTTAAACTCAAGTATTATAATTTTAATTTCAGTTCTATATGTCCACTACCAGTCTATAGAAATGAAATTGGTTTTGTATGTTAATCTTTTATATTGAGACTTTGCTGAACTCCTTTATTAGTTTTAATTATTTTGATGTACATTTCTTGATATTATTCTATATAAACAATCATATCATGCACAAATAACAAAAGTTTTATTTCTCCCCTCCTGATCTGTATTCCTTTTATTTCCTTTTCTTACCCTACTTCCATGGCTAAAACTTCTAGTGCTATAAATCTCTCTCTCAGCATGCTATCATGTATTTTCATTTTCATTCAATTTGTGGTATTTTTTAGATTCTTCTTTAAACTTCCTTATTGACCCATGCACAATTCAGAAGTGTCTATTTTAGTTTCCAAGTGCTTGGAGATTTTCTCTTTTATTGATTTGTAATTTGATATCATTTTGCCCAGAGAATACATTCTGTATTATTTCAGTTATTTAAATTTAATGAAGTTTGTTTTAGAGTCCAGAATATGATCTTTCTGTATGTTCAAAAATTACTAAAAATAATGTTTATTCTTTAGTTATTGAGAGAATGTTCTATAAATGTCAATTAGATCCTGTGGACTAATGGTGTTGTTAAGTTCTGCATCTTGCTGATCTCATGTATAGTTTTTCTATCAATTTTTGAGAGTGATGTTGAAATTTAATAGTAATTATAGATTTGGAAATTTGCCATTTTAGTTTCATTTATTTTTTCTTTGTACAGTTTGCAGCTCTCTTAGGGAAGGCCACCTTGTTACTGTTGGGTGGTTGTAAAATTTCAAGTTTCCTATGTGTTCTCTATTAGCTCATATGCGGGATAGGGTGCAGCTGTTTCTCAAAGGTGGGTAGGAATAAAAATATTCACTTCTACTTGGTCTTGTCTGATACTACCTCAGTATGCAGATGGAGGACACACCCTTAAGGTCTGTTGTGGTGGAAGCCTATGGTTTCCATTTATTGTTTGCTACATGGGATAACAGTCTTTATATATACATGTTGTGTTTTTTTTTTTTCTATATTGGGTTGTTGTTTGTTTTGTTTTGGCTGGAGTAGAATTGTCTTTTATTTTTTGTAATTTTTTTTTTTTTGTAAAACATTGTTCCTTTCCTGGTCTTTTTTGCTAACGAGAGCAATATTTTCTCATATTTTTAATTGTTTGTTTTTTTGTCTATGTTAAATCATATTTCTGAGTCATCAGCTTCTCCTATAGCCAGTGTGGGATATACAAAACAAAATGAAATCACCCAGAGGACTCACTATCATTTCAGACCTTGGGTTTCATGGGCCCTAGCCAGACTGTATTGTTGTTTTCTATTTTATATACAATTATTTTAGCTGTATTTAGCAAGATGAATAAAAATTGTCTTTATATTCATGTTCCCTTAAACACAATCCTTTTTATTTTCAAATAATTTTATTTATTTTATAGTAAAGTAAGTAAGACGTGCCGGAAACCAAACATTGTTCTCACTAAATGGATGTAAAAAGGAGACTAGAAAGCTGCTCAACCTTAATTGCTCTGAAAGGTCAGAGCTAATCATTCACTGTTTAGTTGAAAACATTGCTAGCTGAAGCAGCCTCTACCTGTTTGTTTCATGTTAATTTCTGTTTTGTTATTTCCTGCCTAAAGGCTAGGGGTGTGTCCCAAAGCCTTAATAAAAGGGAGAAAAACTCCAGAGCAAGTGGTAGTCCTTTCCACTAGAGCAGTGATTCTCAACCTTCCTAATGCCGGGACCCTTTAATACAGTTCCTCATGTTGTGGTGACCCCCAACCATAAAATTATTTTCTTTGCTACTTCATAACTGTAATTTTGCTATTGTTGTGAACCATAATGCAAATATCTGTGTTTTCTGATGGTCTTAGGCGACCCCTATGATGGGGTCAATGGACCCCCAAAGGGGTTGCGACCCACAGGTTGAGAACCGCTGCACTAGAGGAAGGCTCCTGCATGGCCCCCCAATATCGCCAAATTAATATTTTCTAGTCTCTCTCTTCATTTGCGTGCTGCCGCCTCCAGAACCTGAACCCTGAACCAGGAACCCTGAACCACGCAGAATGTGGAAACGGGCTCCCACAAAGATGGGTTTCATAGATCTTATATTGTACTTCTACTTTCTACCATTATTTGTACTAGTATGTGAGATGCATGCTCATTAACCAGAGTTTTTATTTTAATATGACTAGCAATATAGCCTACATTTCTTGCCGAACACTTTGCAGATGTGAAATAGCTAATCCTCCTTTTTAAAAACAGCATACTAAGATTTGAATGATAAAATGAGTTTAGACAAGAGTACATAGGAAGAGCTAGCTTTCTGATCTACCTTGGTAGTGAAAAAAATAAAAATAAACAAAAGAAATAGTGCTTCCAGCCAGCTGTACCCTCACCCAGGTCTCAGGCTGCAAGATGCCAAATCTGCCAACTCAAGAGAGAAAAATAAAGAAAATTATAGGTTAAGTGTATTTGAAATATGAGTGGCAACATAAAAATCTAACAAGTCCTAACAATTAAGCATTCAGAAATCTGAATGCTCTTTCTAAAGTGGCTTTATTATTTTACTATTTGCCATATATGTGTGTGTGTGTGTATATATATATATATATATATATATATATATATATATAATTAAATTTTATTCTTTGGTAACATTATTTTTGTTTAATAATCCTATTTTATAGCAATGGATTCAAAATAACAACAACAACTTCACATGTAGTAGAAACCTAAATAGAGATTTATCAATTTTTATAAAAGTTGATGGTAAGTTTCAACATATTCCTTATCTACAATCCAGGAAATTATGTAAACAATACAGATAATAATTCCATATTGAAACCAATATGGAGGGAAATGCAAAATTTGAAAATTACAGTCTCTATTGGATATGGACCAGGACTCAGGAAAAGGCTTTTCTTTGATATTGGGTCTAAGTCACCAGTCCAGACTAGACTCTCAATCCTCTATGGTGAATTGGTTTCAGCAATTTTTATCTTTCCTCTCCTCTTATAAAATTTATTTGAATTTTAATTCACCTCCCACAGCCCATTAACTGTATTTAATGTGTTAATTTCAAGAGTAATTTTCAGAATCAAATCCCTTTTATCTATCCCAGTAAGACACAAATTTATTGATATAATAGTACTATCAGTTTAACAGTTTGGATTCAGGAATAATGGGAATTAAAATAAAAGAGAATAATATTCATTATTGCTATAACACTACCTTCCCTGCCTATAATAGCTTCAGCTCATTCTTCCTTGCCTTTTTATCCCGTTACTTATCTTGCTATGTCATGTAAGATACACATACTATATAATGGAAGATAATCTTGTGAGAGGAAAAGGAATGATTTATATTATAAATTTTTAGACATATGTGACAATAATCTTATACTTTATGAGAATTACAGAGCACAATTTTTGTAAGGCAGATGATTATAGTGTTAGCCTATTAATTTTTTAAAATATATTTCATTAATTTTTTACAGAGAGGAAGGCAGAGGGATAGAAAGTTAGAAACATCAGTGAGAGAGAAATATCGATTAGCTGCCTCCTGCACACCCCCTATGGGTATGTGCTCGCAACCAAAGTAAATTCCCTTGACCAGAATTGAACCCGGTACTCCTCAGTCCATAGGCTGATGCTCTATCCACTGAGCCAAACCAGTCATGAGCCCTATTAAATTTTTATAAACAGCTTACTGAAATTTCTGTCTTAACAGGACACTTTGTAAATTTATTTTAATGATTATCCTATAATTGGGTCATATATAATCCTCCTTCAGTTTCACATAAAATCATTCTTAAGTGGATTAAGTAATTTCTGATTAATCCAGTTTAACTTTATAATTTTATAACTGATCCACAGCTTTTCTCCTATTGTTGGTAAAATGTGTAGCTTGGAAGAGAGGATAGGAGGAGGATAGTGGTCTACTTTTCTATTCTGCCTCCATCTTTTCCTCTGGCAATTGCCTGCAGCCATGGGTTCTAATTTAGAAAATTGCCAAACTAGTGCCAAAGCAAAAATTTCTTTCTGGCTTTAGATTGGTCCTGTTTCATCACATGCTAGTGGTCTCTGTTGGTGTGAGAAGGAATGTGTTTGTGTTTGAGATGCTACTCAAATTGATATCCATCCCACCTAGCCATTATTAAAGTCTCTCTCGTAGAGGATGGCTATGTCTCCCATTGGTCATACATTTCTGCGTCTCTCTCCTGGTTGGGCTTCACCTCACTTGAAATAGTGGCCAATTGAATAGCTCTGTTTTCTGCTTCTTGATCTTACCACAGTCTATTATTCATTCCTATTTAGACTATATTATAGTTTTTCTCACTCTGCTAAGTACCACTTTAACCTCCATAGCTTTGAAGATCTGAAGATTCTGCAGTTAAATCAGATAGTCTCCCCTTTTATAGATATTCTCTACAAGGGGAGTTTCTTGGAAAGTTCTCATGTGTCCTTTTTTCTCATCCTCCAATTTGTCAGCCATTACATGACCCATTCTTCTGTCTTTATTGATGAGACAATATTGTCTACCTTGCAGAAAAGATGTACTATTGCATATAAAATAAATAAAAAAACATTTATAGAATAGCAATTATTATCAGAAGGTTAAACTGAAAACAGGGAAGAGAATCATTTAGGAGAAAATCTGCAAGATACCTTTGCTAGCAACTAGGAATTAATGTAATGGCATATACAAGATGCCAAATACAGGCATTTTGGTCTTTTTGTCAGCTTCACTCAATATTAATTTTAGTGATATAATCAGACCAAGATATGCTAGTTTAAATTACCATTGTAGCCAAAAATCTAGAGCATGTTTATGTTACTTTCCAAAGTACATTTCTACTATCAAATTATCTACAGCATTTCCATTTTTGCAGACTACTTTTATAGCTACCACTATCCTTTAACATTTTTTAAACCACATTTTCAAGGCAGTGTGAATGACAGCTACATAAAAATGGCCGTGATTTAATGTATTGTATTAAGAACACAGCTGTTGATTTCATCCCCAAGTTACTTTGCTAGTGGTTAAATTGTGGTTCTTTCCCAAACAAAGCTTAAATTTAGCACATTTCCTTGGGTAAAATAAAGGAGAATATTGATGCTATGCAAGAATTTTATCAACTGCTGGTCTCTCACCCTCTTGGTAGTTTTAAATGAAACAAATACATCATCGAGTAGAATTATTTGGACATATGTCAGGGGAAACTCAAAGAAAAAATAACCAGCCCTCTGTGAAGGACTCTTCTTTTTACAAAGGAGTGCACAGAAGGTGTGCAGACAAATCTTATTACTGGGTAATGGGATTTATTTTCCTGTCCAGACACCAGTTTGAAAATGCAATTCTGCTCAAGACATAGGCAGAAGAGTTCTTAAATGGGACAAAATTCTGTCTTCAGGAAAGATGGAATATCTTTCACTGAAGTCAATCTGATTCCCATCTTATTAAGTTGCTTGAAGGAACAGAAAATCTTTGCTGACACAGGAGATACTGAAACCTTTTGAGCTTGGTCCTTTGAAGTAAGGTCTACAGTAGGCAGTAGGCAAAAGAACAAGGGATCCTGGGAAAGGGGGACTCAGAAACTCAATGGATTTCTACATGGCATCACTTATGTTGCCCAAGTAAGGCCTAGAATATGAATAGTAGAACATTTAAAAATATTATATAATTTATACTAAATATAGTACAAATTTACCAGTCACAGTGTCAAAACCTATTCACCCTACAAAAAATAAAGCCACATGACTGTTAACATATTTTTCTCATTGCTCAACTATTTATTAAGAATTGTTATCTAAAATAATGCATTAACTAGAATCATGTTGTATCAGAGCAGGAACTGGCATTTTTTTTCCCTTTGGATATCCCTAGAGTAGAATCTAGATAAGGGGAAAAAGCTATGGATGTCATTTAGTAGACAAATAATAAAAATTGAATATACATTGCATATATGTTAACGGTGCTTAATGGAGTTATGAAAAACAGTGACCTTGTTAAGTAACAAATTCTTAATTATTTAGTATTGGAGTTTTGGGTGATAATATGGCCATCTCACTCATAAATGAATCATATGTAATAATATATATATATATATAAACTGATAGAGGGTAATAAAGCTAATGAGGGCAAATCAGGCTAAATTATATACAAAAATTGCTTGTAAAAATTTATTTTAAAAGTACTCTTGCCCAGTCTTCCTGAATGTTGATACATATAAAATAGGAAACATCAAGCTATTTTCACAGATGATTTTAGCACCATATAACATCTTCTGCTTTAGACAAATGAATAGATAAAACAGTAGATAGCTGTTAAAGCAATAAATTAATACAACAATTTCAAGACTTCTAAAAATAACTTTTTTCCTCAAAGAAAATTGTTCTTAAAGATTTTCTAATAACTAAAACTTTTAAGCCTTGAAAAATTCAACCAAGGAAATTCCAAGTAATTCTCTCAAAGTATCCAATCAGCAGAAAAATACCTAAAATATTTATTCAGCTATTTTTTAATTAAATTATGTTTTGCCTATAAACCAGGTTAACAAGAACAAGAACACACGGTGTTTGAGCTCAATGCTGAGTAAGGGCACAGCAAAATAATTTGATGAACCAAGAAAACAAGTTTTCAAATGAGAATAAAATGGAGAATTTTTAGAAAGATGGGGCCTGAAAAATGAAAGGAACAATAGGAGGTTACAAATTCCTGAGGGTCTAGGTGGAAGTTGGTTAGGGGGACAAATGTTATTTTCTGGATAGATGATCTTCAGGGTTAGAAGAATATTCCTTCTCTGGCAGTTTTAGAAGAGCTTTTTCCTCATTCTAAATGACTGCTTTTAAACAGGTTTATGTTACCTATATTATATTTAGAATTTTTAAAATTTATATAAGTGTATAACCTCTAGGGATTTACATGCTGGTTTATACTAAGGTCTTCCAAGTTAGAATATTGAATAAATATGGGAAATCTGGAATTACTTGAAATTGCTTTTTAAAAAACCTCTTTGCTGAACTACAATGACATACATAAGGCTATAGGTATTTAATATATATAATTTGATGAGTTTTGGATATAAGTATATAGCTATGAAATCATTACAGTTATCAAGGACATAAATTTATCTAACACTTCTACAAGTTTCCTCCTGCCACCTTTATTTATTAAATTATTGTTATATTAATGTTTATGTGTATAGTAATAACACTTAGCATAAGCTCTACCTTATTAGCAACATTTTAAGTATTTAGTACAGTATTGTCAACTATAGGTCCAATGTTGTACAATCAATATCCAGAACTTATTAACCCTGAATCACTAAAATATTTGCCCTTTGACTGATTTCTGTCTAAACCATGAGTTGAACCAATCACTGAAAGCATGGATACTGAGTCTATTTCAAAACTGGAAAAATGAAATGACCCCTGAAGAGCATTGCCAGGACTAATAAAAAAATACTAATTGTCTTATCTAAAATAAATTAACTTGTATAAATATTAAAAGCATATTATTATAATTTATATTTCTTAACCAGGAGCTGAACTGAGACTTATAGTTTACCAAGTAATGTCTTTTCAAGAAATCTGAACTCAAATCTGGTTATAGTTTTCAAAGTGTCAATATATCCTTTTGCTAGAAACATATCTGAAAGCTGCAAATGGCAATATTATAAAATTAGTTTTATAGATAAAGCAATTCCAAAGTGACCAGTAAAACAATTTCTTGAAAATTAAAATATCCTCAAATTGTGATTTTCCAGAAATTGTGTTGATATATTTACAGCTTTGCAGCAATATCAACTATTTTGATCTGAAGTTGGCCAAGTGACTTCCATAAAATATCATTTATCTTGTTCCAGAACTTGAAACATTTCTTTTCCTCTAAACTCTTTTCAAATTAGAGATATTTCTATCACAGTGGAAGGTCATTTTAAATACGTTTGTTGGTTCAAATAATGCTTAAAATCAATAGCATTTTAAATATGTTTGTTGGTTCAAATAATGCTTAAAATCAACAGCATTTCCTTCATATCACCACACAGTGACAGAATATAGAATTTTGCTGCTGAAAGTCACCTTTATAAAAAAAAATGGCATTAGACCTTATTTATTTTTGTTTTGAGGCTTTACTTTGATTGATCTACTAGGTGTACCAGATAATAATGCGGATTTTTTTCAATAAATGGAATTACACATATGTTGATATATATATATATGTGATTTGATATGTATGCTTTTGTTGTTATACTGACAAGAAAATTCAAAACTTCATATGTCACATTTTCTGAAGCCGTAACATCATAGATATTTTTACACTTAAAAATGTCAAATTTTGTACCAAAACAAAGGCCATTTGTGGGAAGTTTTAATTCATTATTTTATTTTGAAGAAAATTGCTTGCTGAAAACTTCGGGAAGCTTATGGTGAACAATCTCCATCTCAATATATTATGAATATTGATTTAAATACTTTAAAAGTGATGATTTCAATGTGAAAGACAATGAATGTTCCAGTCACCTGAAGAAATTTGAAACCAATAATTACAAGCATTATTGTAGATGTATCTCAAACTCAAAAAACATCTTGCAGAAAGATTAAATGTTGCTCAGCAAATAATTTCTGATCATTTACAAGAAATGGGAAAAATTTTAAAGGAAGGAAAATGGGTGCCACATCAACTGAACAAAATACAAATGGAAATCCTAAAAGTCATAAGTAAAATGTTGCTTTAATGGCACAAAAGAAAGTCTTGTTTTGCATTGAATTGTGACTGGCAATGACAAGTGGATTTATTTTGAGCATCCCAAATGCACAAAATCATGGGTTGATCCAGATCAACCATCAATATAGAATGCAAGGCCAAATCGCTTTGGAAAGAAGACAGTGATCTGTGTTTGGTGGGATCAGGAAGGGGTGGTGTATTATGAGCTTCTAAAATCATGTGAAACCATTAATACTGGTCGCTACCAATAACAAATAATCAATTTGAACCACACTTTGATTCTGAAACGACCAGAATGTGCCAGAAGCAAAAAGTAATTTTGCTTCATGATGACACACCATCACACACTTCAAAACCAGTTACAGATATGTTAAAAGATCATGCCTGGGAAGTATTAACCCCCTGTTGTATTCACCAGATCTTGCTCCTTCAAATTACCACTTGTTCTGATCAATGGTACATGCACTTTCTGAGCAGCACTTCAAAACGTACAAAGAAGTGGAAAATTGGGTCTTTGAATAAAAAACCCAATTAGAAAATATGTGTATTTAATAAGAAAATATGTTTATTCAATGTTTGCCTCAAAATAAGAAAAGTTCTATTGGGATGGTATCCACAAATCACCTGAAAGAATGGGAAATGTGTAGCTAGCAATATACATTACTTGAATAAACACTTTTGCTGTGTCTCTTGAAATTATCATGTTTTTTATTACAAAATCCACATTATTAACCAATACATCTAGTATATCAAACCCATTCCTGTTTATGACTGACATTTCTTAGATATGAAATATATTAATATAATTATGAGTCATAACTTGGCATAAAAGTTTTTTTTAAATATGTTATTGAATCCTTCAAGTAACTTATTTTAAAACAAAAGCAAGTAGCTTGTGGATATAGAAAATATTTATCTGTTAAATGTCAATCACAAGCATATATTCTCTCACACAAACACACACACACACACACACACACACAATAAGTGTAACTCTTTGAAGGAAGTCTTATTTTCAATGATTCCTAATCTCTATTTCCAACTCCAAAGCCATTTTGGTCCTGCCTGTGTGAAATATACTATTTACCATCTTGTGGCCTAACCACTGATTTGCCTTTCTTCATGAGTAGCAGCAGGTATAGAACTGTAGTGGTAACTTTGCCTTAATATATGGTATCAAATTATTTGTTTTAAATTATATATTCCCTTCCCCTTGATCAGTGGTGGGCAAACTGAGGCTTGCATGACATGCAACTCTCGAGCTGCGGTTTGCCATTCTGTTGACTAATGAGTTTGCCGACCACTGCTCTAGATTCTTGATTCCAATAATTACAGGCTGTTGTTCCTGGTGATTAAGCCCCTATCCAGTGGTTGGCAAATTCATTAGTCAATAGACTGGCAAACTGCTGCTCGTGAGCCGCAGTTTGCCGACCACTGTCCTAGATCATAAATAAATGTAGCTATAGAACATTTCACCATTATAACTGTATCTTTACATTTGTACTAAAAAATCAATTATATATTTTACGTATTTTTTAAAAAAAAATAATCAATGGCATTCATTTCAAAAACTCTAAAATGACTTTAACAATGATATTAATTCGCCTTAAACTTATTTTAAAAATATTAGATTGTTCATGAGAACATTTAACTATATCATTTGATTTTGTCATTTATTCCAAATTGTCTTTTTTCATTTTTGTGTAACAAATATTTATACAGGTATATTTTTACATAAACAATTGTGAATCAATATTATCTAGTATTTGTATTAGACTAATTCCTCTAATTTTTACCACCAATATACAAAGTACATTCTCATCAGTGCAAAATTCTACTTTTTAAAATAAATCTACATATAATGCATGTTCTACATCACATTGTGCTAATAGTTTTAGCATTTTTTTCATTATATATGTTTATATCAAATGAGGTCATTCAATTCTTCCACTGCCAACCAGGTTGTAGAAGCAGCCCAGGACTGTATCTGTGTAGGTTGAGATTTCTTAAACACTCCAATCATCTAGCATCTGGAGAATCAATGCAGATAATCATGGTCAAGGGCCTGGATGCTAGGGCTATTATTGAGGGAAGATTTCTATAAAATTTATATTATCTTCTGTCATAATATTGATCACTCAAACATGCAACCATTTCTATAAAAACTAAAATAAAATTTTAAAAAATAAGTATTATTTTTAAACTCAGAAATCAGATAAGGATGTTATGACTTATCAGCACTTCTACTCAACATTGTATATGTGGTCTTAGCCCACACAATAATATGAGAAAATAAGTTAGAGGCATAAAGATTAGAGAGAAATTGCAGCATAAATAAATAAAATAATAAAAAACATAAACTGATGAACAAAAACAGATTTGGAGACAGAGAAACATTGATCAGACCATCAAACCTCAGAGGGAAGGTAGGGGAGGGGAGGGAATAAGGGAGAGAGATCAACCAAAAGTCTTGTGTGGATGCATATAAGCCTAACCAATGGACACAGACAACGGGGGTGGGGGGCGGGGGGGGGTTAGCATGAGCGAGGGTAATGGGAGACAAGGACACATATGTTACACCTTAACCAATAAAGAAATTTTTAAAAAGTAGTGAGCATTAATAACTTTTTTATGAAAGGTATTTTTTTCATGTCACTGAAAACTCTTTGTGCTACTTAGTGCTTAGTTCTTATTTTAAAATCCTAAGTATAAGTACACACACCCAGACTGTGCTGACATGTGGAAATCAGGTAATTATGACTTCCTATGGAAGTACAGAAGCACTAGCACTTTTGTAGGTAAACTTGCTGAATAAAAATATTTTTGCATATTCTCCATTGGTAATTATTGAATGATATAAAAAGACCTTGCTACATTTCCCCAGTATTTTTTTTTATCAAAATTGCATTATTAGATGGCAAGAATATTGCATCTTGGTTCATGTTCCAGCTATTCCCAAAGACTCAGGATAATGTTAGTAAATTAATATGATTTAAAATAAAAGGAATACATTATATTAACATTAAGCAAACATGTAAAGAGGGTGTATCTGTAACATTCACATAAGTGCCCTATAGTACTGTGCACATAAAATAAATTGGGGCTTTGCTCTCAATTAAATTATTATATCTTAATTATAAAATAATACATTTTATGGTTTATGTTGTGTATTGACAATGTCACACAGGAAACATAAAATGATAGTACTATTAAAAACATAAATATTTTCTATAACTTTAGTAGCTTAGTGTTTTCTTAATCTGTCCTTATGAGATTAGTTTCAATCACAATAAACAGTGTTTGATTTTTAAATTTAAAAAAGCATTCTTTTTTTTTTGCAAATTTTTAATTTTATTTTTTATTGTGTTACATGTATACATATCTCCCCATTGCAACCCCTCCCTCCCAGGCATACCCCAACCCCCCAGTGTCTATGTTCATTGGTTATGCTTATATGCATGGATACAAGTCCTTTGGTTGATCTCTTATCTACCCCACCTCTCCTTACTCTTTCTGCTATAATTTGACAGTCTGTTTGATGCTTTACTGCCTCTGTATCTATCCTTTTGTTCATCAGTTTACAATGTCCTTTATTATCCACAAATGAGTGATATCATGTGGTGCTTCTCCTTCATTGACTGGCTTATTTCACTAAGCATAAGGCTCAGATTTATTTTTACTTTATTATGTGTAAAGTAAAATACACTGAGTGGCCAGATTATTATGATCTCTGAATGCATTATATCTGGCCACTGAGTATATACCCTATATAATAAAAGGATAATATACAAATTGTCCCCTCAACCAGGAGTTCAACCAGCAGGCAAGCCAGCCAACCATCCATGTACCCTCTCCCTGGCCAGGCTGGCAGGACCCCACCCATGCATGAGTTTATGCACTGGACCTCTAAAATACACACACACACACACACACTGAGTGGTCAGATTATAGTGCATTCAGAGATCATAATAATCTGGCCACTCAGTGTATATTTCAAAAATATATAATTAAGGAATTAATGAACTCTAAATCATGTTTAAATGATTGTCTTCATCCAATAAATTTTCAGGTCCACTTATTATTTTAATTTTCCATGCTATGTGTATTCCATGCTATATGTAGAACTCTGAAAGTTGTTTTCAACTGTTCTTCTGAATCTTTTAAAACATCTCTGCTTCTTTACATTGCTATTGGGTACATTAGCTGAAGTTAAAAAAAAATAGAGAAACTTATCTTGCCTACTTTTAAAATATGGCAAAAATAATCCAGGGGAAAACATGCAGCTGTTGATCACTTAAACTTCTCACTACATATTTAGGGTTAGCATAACAATATTAGCTAAGGGCAATGCAATAGAGGAGTGTTCATTTATAAGTCATTTATTTAAATTTAAATGATATCACCAGTAAGTTATTCCTCGGTGTTAACAGTAAACTATTTCTGGACGCAGGCACAAAATGAGACCCGAGTATTTTTCCTTGCTAGCAGACTCATTAAAACCAGCCCAGAAAATAGTGGCCTGGATTGAAACTGTAACAGTTAAATTTTAAGCAGCAATAAATAAAATACATTTCATTACTGTTTATTTCATATTGGAAGCATTTAAGATTTAACTTATTAAAATACGTATTGAATCTTAGTCAAAAATCACCTGCAGAGACAGGCTTTCTGGAGTAAACACAGTGAGGGCCACAAAGTGCCTGCCCACAGGGAGTTCTCAGTCCCATGAAGTAACATTTACTTGCCCACATGGAAATTCTACTTGTGCTTTAGAAACAGCCACATATTGTTTTTTAGGATGCATGAATTCAATTGGAACAAGACATTATTTGACTATTTTTAATCCAATAACTTGATAAATTAGAACTACTTAAGACTCATGACCTAAAATAATAAAATTTGACATAGAGAAAGAAGAAGAAAATCTGAGGTGTGAGGTCTTTTCTGGTCCTGGCAGAAATGGAATTTGCAGAGAGAGAGAGATAATGTTATAGGAGAAACTAAATCTGAACATCAAAGAAAAACTGAAAACAAAACAAATCAAGCAACATTTTATTAACTGAATAATTTCAGAGAATGGTCTTTTATCTTGACAAGAATATGGAAATATCTGCCCCATTATTTGTTTTAATCTAATTCTATGTGTGCATTTGAATGATTTGTGGTCTTTGTGACTGTTTTTTTTCTGAAACATGCAGATAGCAATTTATTAATTCAGTAAATATTTATTATCACTTCAATTTTGTCAAGCAGAATTTTTTTCTAGATTGTGAAAGGAAAGAGATGAAAAGCATAATCAATGTTTTCGAATATCTTAAAGTTTTGTAAGTAATATTTTTCTTCTGACCTACTTTACAATGAACCAATTGCATGCAAATATGTATACTATTTTATGAAAGACACACAAATAATCAAAACCATGTAATTAGACAGCAACACCCAAGAACACAGATCATATTTGAGGTTAGAAAAATAGTTAAGAAAAATTTCTAAGTTAACCTTCAAGTCTAAGAATATAGATTACTAATTTTAATTGTACTTCATAAGGGGTTTCTGTTTAAAAAAATAAGGTTACTAACAGATGTGAAGAATATTACTAGAGATATTTTAACTAAGATTACTGAAATGTTATTAGAATTATGAATAAAGCATGACTCTCATGCATCCAAATAAGTGTGCTCACTTCCATGTGTAAAAGCAACAGGTGCCCTTGTATTCTAGAATAATTCAAAGAAATTATCACTGTGAAATTGTATCAGATTCATTGTGAATTAAACTACTATTTATTAGAAATATTTTCGCCAAAACCAGTTTGGCTCAGTAGATAGAGCATCTGTCTGTGGACTGAAGGGTCCCAGGTTCAATTTTGGTCAAGGGCATGTACCTTGGTTGTGGGCACATCCCCAGTAGGGGGTGTGTAGGAGGCAGCTGATTGATGTCTCTCTCCCATCGATGTTTCTAACTCTCTATCCCTCTCCCTTCCTCTCTGTGAAAAATCAATAAAATATATTTTTTAAAAAAGAAATGTTTTCATTGTTTATTGTGGGATCACTGTTACTTCAAGAAACAGCTAAGCAATAGACACCACAACTGGCTCACTGACTTTGGTGACAATTCAAAGACACTCACTTCTAGTCCTCGATACCTTGTCAGAATCAAATATATGAAAACTGAAAATTACAATATTAAAACACTGGAAATGAATTAAAGAGCATTATGAATCACTTGATATATGTGTTAGGGTCTTTTAAAACTCTTTCTTTTCCATAAATACATTAAAAATTTTATTTAATTCCTTTCCTCCTCTAACTCTGTTTATTTAATGACTAACGGCCTGGTGCATAATATTTGTTCATGGAGAGGGGATTCCCTCAACTCAGCCTGTACCCTCTCCAATTGGGGACCTCTTGTGGGATGTCCAAGGGATCAGGCTTAAACTGGCAGTCAGATATCCCTCTCACAATCTGGGACCACTGGCTCCTAACTGCTCACCTGCCTGCCTGTCTGATTGCCCCTAACTGCTTTTGCCTGTCAGCCTGATCATCCCTAACTGCAGTCTCCTACAGGCCTAATGTCAACTCCAACTGCCCTCCTCTATTGGCCAATTTAGATCTGATTGGTTGTTTCCTATGCCAGCATGAAAAGCTTCACCTCCTAGGCAGCTATTGGCTCCCCACAGCACCCAGATTTGATTCTCATTGTTCAGTTCCTATGCCAGTCAGCATCAAAAGCTCTGCCTCTTAGACAGCCATTGGCTCCCCATAGCACCCAGCTTTGATTTTGATTGGTTGGTTCCTATACCAGTAAGCATCAAAATCTCTGCCTCCTAGGCAGCCATTGGCTCCCACAGCACCACCTTTGGTTTCATTGGTCAGTTTATATGCTAGTCAGCATCTCCAGGCTTATCCCTGGGCCTGATCAAAGAAACAGGGCTTAACAGCAGTTCCTCTCAGAGGCCATGAGAGAAAGAAAAGTCTGGTTGCTGGCAAAGATCAGAAAGAAAGAGGGAGAAAGAGAGGCAAGTACACTGATCAACAGCTTCCACTGAGGATGCAGGTCAGACTCTGACTCACTTTCTGGGTCTCATCCACCTGAGCAATCAAGTGTTGGGTCTCCAAGCTTCAACTGGGCAACCCAGCACTGATTTCCAGATGGTCTGTATTTGGTCACAGGCTCAGCTCCTTCCCAAGCCCCAGGCTTTAGGCTTGGGAAGCACGCCCCTCCACCCCACACCTCTGATCTCAGGCTCAGCCCCTCTGGCTGGGAGTGACCTGGGTGCTGAGGGGATTCCCCGGACCCAAGTAAGTATGCAAATTAACTGCCATCTTTGTTGGGTTAATTTGCATACTCACTCTGATTGGCTATGGGCGTAGTGGAGGTATGGTCAATTTACATGTTTCTCTATTATTAGGTAAGATGGTCAATTACTCCTTCATTGCTAAACCTGCTCCTTCTTTTTCATTAAATAGAGTGTATTTTAGAATTGTTCCTCTGATCCTGCTGTCTCAATGTCCTTCACTAGCTTAGACCTTGAACTTCTGCTTTTTCTATACTCACTGTTGTAAAAATCTTATCAATTCACTTCAATCTCCAGTCAGTATGATCTCTAAGATCTTTAGATTCACCTGTCTATGGATGACAGCAACATTTATTTGACACACACACACACACACCCCACACACACACACACACACACACATATAC
>JAAGEH010000018.1:39669160-39947357 GCA_011751065.1 Lasiurus cinereus
AGAGAGAGAGAGAGAGAGAGAGAGAGAGAGAGATGCTAATTAACTAGGAAGCTGTAACGGGTCCACTGGACAAGAAGAGATTGTGCGTGCAGCTTCAGGGGCGGGGCAGCAGGGGCCTCCAAACACCTGTGCTGTGGGAAGGCCTGATCAGCAGCGGTTGCTGCTGCTTCAAAGGTTGGAAAGGGAGGCAGAGCCTGACCTGTGACTCCAGGGTGGGCCGTACCGCACAATTTCAATTGCAGCACTAGGCTCCTAGTCAATGATAAATCAAAATGTCTAAAATAACATTTATTTGCTCTGATAATGGAAATTTCTACTTATCCAATAGCATTTTTTTTTGGTTACTACTATAATTCTTTTGGTCCTCAAATGTGTAATACTTGGAATTAATTTTCTTTTTCTTTCTTTTTTTAAAATATATTTTATTGATTTTTCACAGAGAGGAAGGGAGAGGGATAGAAAGTTAGAAACATCGATGAGAGAGAGAGACATTGATAAGCCGCCTCCTGCACACCCCCTACTGAGGATGTGCCCACAACCAATGTATGTGCCCTTGACCGGAATCGAACCTGGGACCTTTCAGTCCACAGGCCAACGCTCTATCCACTGAGCCAAACTGGTTTCGGCTAATTTTCTTTTTCTTATCGTGTTTACTATTCCTTGTAATTTTTTTGGCCACTTTTCCCAGGTCACAATGAAAATTCTTCTAAGACTTCAGGGGACTCTATTCCAACATGGCTCAAGACAGCTCTTCAACAAGAACACAGCAATGAAGCATATGCAAAGTAGCATCAAATTCACATAAGATCAATAGAAAATCCTCATCAAAGCATTCATCCAAAAACCTTATCCACATTGTGCTTGCTTTTGAAATCAACATAGAAGAATCTGAAATCCAGATTTAGTTTCAAATCAAAGAGCCTGACACCAATTCCAGAAAAAAACGTGAACCTGAGGAGTACTTAGAAGCAAACCAAGACAAAGATCATACTGAAGAGAACATCCAAAGTACAGAATATAGAGGATGGTTGTACCAGCTACACTTCCTCCCAGTTACACAGCCTCATCATAACATTTGTGAACAATCCTTATCCTGGGATTGACTGCAAAGAGCAACTTGAAAAGGAAATTGGGGTTCCAGAGTCAATAATTCAAATTTTGTTTCAAAAGAAGATCTGAATTCCATGTCCATGGAAAAAGAGAACTGATGAGCCTTTAGAACAAACACAAGACCATGAATCAGGTCTCTGAGAGGAGAGAGTTTAAAGTAAAGAAATTAGACACAATGGCACCAATCTCATTAACAGCTCCCTTATTTCTCTTAAACCAGAACAGGATGGATCAAGAGACAAATCAGAGAAAATCAGGGTATTTGATATCATTAGTCTGGTATTTGATATCATTAATCTCTCTCACTCTTTCTGGGAACATATCCTTCTACACACACCAAGAACTTCTCCAAAAACTGAGTCTTCTGGCCATGGTAAATAGGAATTCAAAAGGCAAACAGATACAAGGCATCACACATCCCTACTGATGGAGCCGATCTCCACAGTTCAGCAGAAGGCAAGGGCCATAAAAATAAACATGTTCATATCATTAAAAAAATAAAAAATAAAAGGAAATTCTTCATCAACATCTATCTTCTCTTCTTGGCCTCTTTTTTTTTTTTTAATCTTCTTGATAATCTTGGGCTTTCCTAACAGAATAAAGTCCCCAGAAGCTTTTCAAATATTAGCGAAATTTTATAGCAAATTTACTTAGGGCTCTATCATTCCTGGGGTAGGGGAAGAAAACAACAATTTTGTTGTTTATTTGTTTGTTTGTTTATGTTTTTTGTTTTTTTTTTTGAGAAATTTACTTTGGTCTATCATTCCTTAGGGGGCGGAGGGAGACAATTGTTTTACCGTGTAATATTTAAGGTACTCCACAGTGCCACTTTAATTGTTATTAACTCTCACAAATCAAGTCCTCTATTTGAGTCAAGCTACCTTCAGTACTGTGCTAATTCTCTCTTCTTGGTTAGTTTCCCTAACAGAAATGATCCCATGTACATTTCAAGCTGTATTTCATCATTTCCTCTACATACAGTCAAGACTCACTCTGATTTTTGCTTCTCCATGGCCTTTATATCTGTTTTTAATTCCTTCAGCACTTGTAAATAGAGCTGGGCAACTTTATACATTTCTTTAACTTACAGCTTTGAAATTAAACTCCAAATGTTTTCTTGTGCCAAACAGGACTTAAATATACACATGCAGTCTAATTTTCTTTAGGATTATAACTGCTTTTCTTATATCTGTTGAGAATTTATTTCTTCAGAATTTACCAGATATTTAGGTCACAAAATGTCCTGAAAAATTCAGTGTAAGAATCTTCCATTTACATTTTTATTCTATGAAGATCATAATCTCTTCACATTATTTTTTTTTATTTCCTCTCCTCTTTGGTTTTATTTTGTTTTTAATTAGTTGCTAGTTATAATTAAAACAGATAACAAGGGATCTGATATAAAACTCAACTCCAAATCTAATTTTTACTTATTGGTATTTTAATGGAAATATTCTAAAGACTGTATGGGCCTTGTTAAAATAGAAGGTCAATAATGTTTGTGGAATTATACTAAAATGAAATTAGTTCTAATAGTCCTTGTAAATGTCCAGTGTCTGTCAGAATTTTCATGTAAACAGATTAAAATTTTGGATATTTTGTGGATTTCTTTCCTCTATTTTTTCTTATATCACATGTCTTTTTTTAATATAGCAAGCACATGATCTTTCTTCTGTAAAAAATGCTGTTTCCTTACCAATACTGAGTCTATTAAATAAACATCTAGGTAGTTGCCACTTACTGGTGTTGGAGGAAAGGTACTTATTATTCTTTCCATTTACCATGCCTACTAATTTTCATACAGCCACTGTTTCCTAATATATTTCCAAATCCCTTGAGCTAGTGTCACCAGTGAAAGGGAATTATACAAATTTACAAATTTTAATATAGTCATTAGTTCTTGAGATTTTGTTTTTTTTGAAATAGGAAGAAAATGAAGAAATACATACATACAGATATAGATATATAAATTATGGTATATGTTAAATTATATATAACTGTCAAATATATCAGTTCATTACCTTGTTTTGGTCTCTTACAATTGTATAATTTACCTCACTATAGTTTCAGTTTGTTCATCTATAAAAGAGGTATAACAATAGGACTTAACATATAGTGTTTTTAGAGCATTAGAAAATACAATCCATGTAAAGTCTTTAGGTCAGTGATGGGAACATATAAGTATTGTCAGTGTTGTGTTTCCATTGTTTTAATTGTTATTAATTTTCTAAGGGATTTAACTAAAGATCATCATTTTCCCAACTCTTCCCTAATTCATTTATGGGATATCTTTTAAGTTTTCAGGTTGAGAAATGAGCAATTGTAGTTATCCTTATTCTACCACCAAAGCAGAATAAAGCTGTCTCAGTCAGTAGGTAAACACATCACTCAAAACTACTTTCCTATTTCTTTGCTACATTATCCATAAGCCTTATTCTCATTGCACATCCTCTCAGACCCATATAATAGAATGTAACTAAACTGATGCCCACACAGCATGAATTCATATAAAGATGTCCCAACTGTATTGATGGTAGCAACCATATGCTGCTTATTCTACATGGGATGTTCAAGCTCACTTGACTTTGCACAGTGGGAGTAATTGGGTTCAGGGGAAGCTTGACTTACTGAGATGGTATACCTTCTCAGGTGAGAATACAAATAAGCTGTAGATGAAAAGAAATTACTGTGTCTGATGGTGATGAAGTTAGAAGGAGAATGCATTATAAATAAACAATTGCAAATGAAAGAGACACCCAGGGCACAGTAAAGAAACACTTTGTGTTAAAATTAAACCTGGCATCTTTGGAAAGTATTACAGTGGTACCTCGAGATACGAGTTTAATTCGTTCCGTAACCTTGAGGTGTGGGAACCTATGATACGATCAAGTTGCAGTAAACTGGTGGGTCGTGTGCAGCAGGCCAATCCATGCGATTACTCATATCTCAACTGTTGCTCATATTTCATAGCAAAAATCGCTTGCTCGACTGCTCGTATCTCAAAAATCTCGTATGTTAGGGCACTCGTATCTCGAGGTACCACTGTATATAACTAGAGGCTCAGGGCACAAAATTTGTGAATTGGGGGAGGGGGGCAATGTGGGATTGGGGGGATGTCCTTCAGCCCAGCCTGCTCCTTCTCCAATCTGGGACCTTTTGAGGGATGTCCAACTGCCCGTTTAGGGCCAGTCCAGGTAAGACCCGGACTAAATGAGCAGTCACACATTGCTCTTACAATCAAGGACTGCTGGCTTCCAACTGCTCACATGCATGCCTTCCTGATTGCCCATAACCACTTCTGCCTGCCAGCCTGATCACCCACTAACCACTCCCCTGCAAGCCTGATTGATGCCTAACTGCTCCTCTGGCAGACTGTTTGTCCCTAACTGCCCTCCCCTATGGGCCTGGTCACCCCTAACTCTCCTCCCCATCAGGCCTGGTCACTCCTAACTGCCCTCTCCTGCAGGCCTGGATCCCCTCCAGCTGCCCTTCCCTGAAGGCCTGGTCACCCCCAATTTTCCTTCTATGCTGACTTGCCCCCCCCCAACTGCCCTCCCCTGCAGGCGTGATCAACCCCAAATGCCTTCCCTTGCAGGCCTGGTCCCTCCCAACTGTCCTCCCCTTCTGGCCATCTTGTGGTGGTCATCTTGTGTCCACATGGGGGCAGGATCCTTTGACCACATGAAGGCAGTCATCTTGTGTGTTGGAGTAATGGTCAATCTGCATATTACTCTTTTATTAGATTGGATAGAGGCCTGCTGCATGGTTTACCCTGAAGGGTGTCCTGGATCAGGGTGGGTGTTCCCTTGGGGCGTGGGTTGGCCAGGGTGAGGGGCCTGTGGTGGTTTGCAGGCTGTCCACATCCCCTGGTGACCCAAAAATTGGCCTGATATATTGGAAATATTTATCTTCTACAATTGAAACTTTGTAGCTTGGAGCAGAGCCAAGCCTTCTGCTGGCACAGCCATTGAAACTTTTTTGCCTTAACGGAGGCCTGGGTCAGCCAGGGTGTTTGGAAAACTTGGCTTCCTCCATCGCCGAGGCAACCCAAGCCTCCCTCCTGCTCTCTGTGAGACCGTAGCCATCTTAGTTGGGTTAATTTGCATACTCACTCTGATTGGCTGGTGGGCATGGATGGTGGGCATGGCTTGTGGGTGTAGCAGTGGTGCAGTCAATTTGCATATTACTTTTTTATTAGATAAGATTGTGCCCAATGATTTGCCTAAAAATTAGAGGATGTTACTGAGGAAATTAGAGGATGGTACTTAGGACCACGTGGGTCAGTGCTTTGGTAGTGGACAGTTTTCTGATCCCTGACCACCATACACAAATTTGAAACAACAAAAATTAAAGAAGTATATACAGGATAGGAGATCATTATGATGCTATTATCAAGGCAGTGCTATGAATAAATAGCTAACTATTGATATCCAGTGACTTTCTTGAAGGTGGCTGAATTAACAAGGGTAATCCTTACCAGAACCCAGTAGTGCCATTAATTATTCAATACTTTGTCTATTCTCAAAGGTATCACTAAGAAATTGGACTTCTGAGTTTAGATTTAGCATATTTAGTTGGAATGTGCTTTTAAAAGGAGTCAACAGATTTATAATGTATATAGAAAATTAACTAAATTCTCTGAAGCTACGGGTAGTCACCACACCTGTGTATTATTACTGGCTGAGAATTAGTTAAGGGTATGTATAAAGCAAAATATACCCTTGAATCTGAAAGAAATTAGCTGGTTAAAAATTATGAGGGCTTTTAATATTTGCCTTCATGATTTATTTGACTTAAAGGAAGCAAATACAGTTTATAAAAGTCCATCCATAAATCTTTGAAGTCCATGATATGCAAGTGTGAATATGCAAAGGACTGAATTTACTTTGCTTTAGTTTGGGTTAAGGTAACTATGGCATCCTGCATTAAGTAGAATATATTACCATGTGGCTAAACTGCCATTGGCAATGGATGTTTTAAGAATGTTAAAAAAACAAGCTCATTGCCAGTTTTTGTACAATCAGAAAGCTAAATAGAGTTTTTAAAATTTTTAAATGTTTGAAAACAGATCAAAAGAACATTATTAGTTTGTGACAGGTGAAAATTATATGAAATTCACTTTTTTTTAGTACAAGTAATGTTTTCTTTTAGCACAGTCACACATTCATTTATGTATGTCTTGTCTATGGCTGCTTTCCTACTACAATGACAGAGTTGACTGGTTGTGACAGATACCATATGGCCTGTCCAGAAAAAGTTGACCAAACCACATTATAAGGCAAAACAGGATAATAGCACATTTTCCTTCCTTAGGAAGCTTAGTGACTTGAGAGCTGACTCTGATGGAAACTGAGGGTGTGAGATTTTAAATTAAAGCAACTCACTGGCTGGACTAATAGGAAACCTACAGACTTAAGTCTGAGGGGTTCTTGGCTCCACCATGTAGAGTCTTCTCTTCCTATCTTGATTTATAACAGAGCAACCAGAAAATCCTCTGACTCACTCAGAGCCTTTTAGAGCCTAGTTTGATTTTATCTTTAACTTAATGAAAATGAAGAGTTAAAAGGTAAATCTACGTATTTTCTAACAGAATATTTGTATTTACTTAGGGATAGGAAAACAAGAGTGTACCAAGCCCTCTGATGAGCAAAGATCATCCATCACACGTCTGTTTTAGTGATAGTCCATTAGTCTCGGGGTAAAGATGCAGGGCAAGACTCCATCCTCCTCCTGGTGCCTTTGTCACTTACCCTTGACCTGTGGAAAAGTTGCTTTGAAGAAAGGGTGGAAGTTCATGGAAAAAGATGATTTGTGTGCCACAGCTGCCCAATTAGTGGGGCATGGTGTTGAGCTTAAGGACTAATTATAAGAAACAGATGGATTTCTTAAAAATCCCTTCTTAAAAAGGAATGATGGAGTAACTTATTACAAAAGTCATCAGAAAGTGAATATATGTATTTATATTCTTCTGATTTGAATGTTTTTAATCTCTAAAAATTCTAAAAACTAAGTTGTTTCCTAGTCTTCTATGTTGTTCATTCATAAAGATCTGAAATGAATGAGGAGAAAGCTACTTGATTGCACAGCATGCACTCTTGAGGAGTGCTAGTCTGACAATAGGGCTTATTACTAAGTACATCTAGTGGCAGTCATTGTGGGTCAATATGGATCCTCTTGCAATCTGTTCAATGGCAAGTACTCACAAGATTATATTCTTAAAAATCAAAGAAGCTCTTAGGAAATGATACTACTATCTGACCTACCAAGCATTCACTAACTATTCAGTCATTTTACTTGCTTTGATGCTATTGAACAAAACGCTTCACTTTTTTTTTATTTTTTTACTCTACCTTTTGGTTAGTTACATGTATTTGAAGATTTTTCAGAATTTTGAGTCTTTTTTAATGTTTCATGATATGCAGTAGAGGATAAATTATTCTGCTTTCTACTAGCCAGCTTTTTACCTGATTTTTGTCATATTGACAGCAAAGGGCTACTCTGAAGCAAATAGAAAATGAACACTGTCTTATTAAATACATATCTAAAGTTTAAAAAGAAAGGTCACAACAAGTCTTTTAAATGGGCATTGTCCACTGTTCACTACCAGTATTACTATATTTACTTCCATAAAAATTCCAGTGAAGCATAATACATTTTTAGCCAAAATATGTAAGATGGAGAAAAATTAAAAGGCGTGTGCTTAAAAATTAAAATGCCTGAGATGAAAACATTTAGAATTTCAAAAATAGCAAGTACTTGTTATCATCTATTTTACAGCTAATACTTCATCCAATGAAGGGTAAACTCTTTCTGAAGTGAAAGCAAAAGTAAACATACATGATAACTACACTGTAGTTAACAATGCTGAGTGTTTATATGAAAATTGTTAAGAAAGTAGGTCTTATAAGTCTTCATCACAAGGGAAAAAATTGTAACTTTATGAAGTGATGGATGTTAACTAAACTTCCTGTGGTAATCATTTTGCAAAATATACATATGTCCAGTAATTATGCTGTTCACCTTAAATTTATACAGTGTTTTATTCCAATTATATTTCAATAAAAAAGGAGGAGAAAAAAGTAAACAATTCCTCAAATATGAAAATCAGTAAAGGAAGTTTCTTATTTTATTTAAAACATATAAACATAACCTTTTATTACACTTTTAACATGGTATTTGATATTCATGTACATGTTTGCAAGGCTATCAAGAAAGCAAATATAGTGAACTCCCAGAAGCCTACCATCAAAACCAAAAAAGAACATTACCAAGTAACTGAAGTTTAGAAAACTCTTATCCAATACACAGATGGCAATGACACTTAGGCAGAAAATTTGGGGAATGGAGAAAAAGGATTGGAATAGGTGTTGCAAGAACATAGTGAAAGAGGAAATAAGAGGTAGCAGCACAGCTATAGCTGCTATCTCAACTGAAAAACAAGACATGAATCAAAATCTGACCTTCTTGCTAATATAGATGTGTTGCTGATGTGAGCACCTAGAGCAGTGGTTCTCAACCTTCCTAATGCCGTGACCCTTTAATACAGCTCCTCATGTGGTGGTGACCCCCAACCATAAAATTATTTCCGTTGCTACTTCATAACTGTAATTTTGCTACTGTTATGAACTGTAATGTAAATATCTGATATGCAGGATGTATTTTCATTGTTACAAATTGAACATAATTAAAGCATAGTGATTAATCACAAAAACAATATGTAATTATATATTGTGAAATATTTATTTCTAATTACAAATAAATGAAATTTTGTCTTGAATCGTGGTGTAGCATGGGTAACAGTCTTTATATGACAACAGTAAATTACATTGCTACACTTTTCTACACCGAGGAGCGGTCTGTTGGTTCCTAAGACCATGGGAAATAGGTGTTTTCCGCTGGTCTAGGTGACCCCTGTGAAAGGGTCATTCGACCCTCAAAAGGGTCGCGACCTACAGGTTGAGAATCGCTGACCTAGAGGTTACTAATATCATTTATTAATCTTAAATTTTGTTATTATGTATGTGTTATAAATAAGCACTATACATATGTATTTTTATAATCCCTAAGATATATGCAGACAAAAATCATAACCCATTTTAGTCTTAATTGTAATATTACTGAGGAAACAACAAGTACATTTGGTTTGCTTTGATTTCTGTGCTTCCAAGTCATGCCTATTTGCAGTAAGCCACTAAATTAGAAAATAAGGTAGAATTGATTTTTGTTTTTATGTATAATCCTTAGATGATTTCCAGTAATTTTTAAAAGCTCTACTTAATATCTTAGTTCTTTTAATCATTCCATTCACAAAAGAAAATGAGAGGTGAGATTAGATATAATAATTCCTTTTAAAATTAACTTCAATAAAAAGACAGCGCAAGAATACATGAGAGAAATTTACAGAAAAAAATAACGCTTATTATTGACTGTTTAACCTTATGTTTGTGTTCAAATTTCTAATACACAAGTAAAAAGTGTTTTCTAGTAGATCTCTTTCTCTAAGGTCTTCTTAATAATCTGATATCAGGCAATAATGCAAAAGATAAGATGTATTTTATTAAACTGGATCACAATTGAAAGGACCTGTTTTGAAACTATGCATGTATATACGACATAGTTTTCTGTTGAAACAAAACACCATTTTCACCTTGCTGAGAGTGTCTGAATTGTTTCCTTGCATGAATGTTTATTACTCTACTTTCTTTAATTTTTTAAAAAATCTTCATTTAAGGATCTTTTTCCATTGATTTGTAGAGAGAGTACAAGGGAGAGGAGAGACATAGAGAGACAAACACTGATGTGAAAGAGGCAGATTGATTGGCTGCCTCTTGCACATGCCTTATCAAGACCAGGAATCTAGCCTGTAACTGAGGTCCTTGCTCTTGACTGGAATTAAACCCTGGATCCTTTGGTCCAAGGGCCAAGGCTCTACTCATTGAGCCAAACCAAACTGACTAGAACACTTTCTTTATTTTTAATAAAGATACCAAGTACAGTGTACCTGTTAATGTGAGTTGAAAAAACACTTATTTCTTCATTCTTGCCATTTAGTTTCATTTAGCCTCATTCATGGCAATGTCTACTAAATTTTCCCTCCTTTCTAGGATCTTTGTCTCTATATCAGCTTTATAAGTTCAAAACTACAGATCTTTTTTGTTTGTCTGCCCCTCACCCGACTTTGAGAACAAAAGGAAAAAGCAACTAGCTTAGTGACATGTATCAATAAGAACTATTATCTTCTTGAGAGCAAACACAATTGCATTTACTACTATAAGACTTAAACATATACTTGTTTTTTAAAATATATATGAACAGTTTAAGCTTCCCATTAGAATAAATTTTAATTAATGAATTACAAATTTTATACAATGCATTTAAATATTTGAAATCACTTTTTACTAAATAATTATGTCTCAAAATGTAGTCAATTATAATAAAATCCTACCAAATTATCAAGAATGTATATAGAATAGCTCAGTTATATCAAAGACTAACTTTTATTTCCATACAGAAAAAGAAAGGTTTATATATGTATCACCGTTTCTCTCATTTTAAAATGTCTATGTTGCCGAGACTGGTTTGGCTCAGTGGATAGAGTGTCGGCCTGCGGACTGAAAGGTCCCAGATTCGATTCCGGTCAGGGGCATGTACCTTGCTTGCGGGCACATCTCCAGTGCGGGGTGTGCAGGAGGCGGCTGATCAATGTCATTCTTTCATCGATGTTTCTGACTTTCTATCCCTCTCCCTTCCTCTCTGTAAAAAATCAATAAAATATACTTAAAAAATGTCTATGTAATATACACTTGTGAAAAGTGACACTTGGAAAACCAAATCTTCAGTCTCCAATGAGCAACAATATCTATATTAATACTGAAAACACCAGTATGAAAAAAAAGCATTTAAACTTCAAAAATTACCGATAATTTACATTATCAAGGATTACGCTGTAAAATAAAATAAGAAGCAAAAGCTGTAAACAGAGTGGCTACAGAATGAAAATACAAATCCTGAAAGTAAGGTTAGCAGGTTTCATTCTGGGTAAGACTGATGACATTAATCATAATTTGATTAATGCTGAATTTGCAGTTTTTTTACTTCGAATAAATTTTATAGTAGGTTAGAAATTGATTTTCAAAGAGTAATCTGTTCCTTAAAATCACATTCTCGGGAACTTTTACTAAGCTTTTTCTCCTCTCTTTATATAACGTTTTATGTAACTAATAAAAAAGTGCTTGTATAAAAAAAAATCACACAAAGTTGTAAGAGAGCATACATACAATTTACAAAACTGTCCTGGGTTTTTGTTAGATTCAGTTTTCTAAGGATGCACTCAAATCAATGGTAAAATGCAGACACTAGTGTTTTACTTGACCTTTTTTAATCTTTATTTGCTGTAATTATATTAGTGTAGACAGCAGACATATTTATGAAAAATTTCATGTCAATTTTGTTAAAATATTTTCAGAGAAATAGTACAAGCTCTTTTGCTTCAAATTCTTGTTTGAATTTGAAGTTGTATATGTTATTATTTTTACATTTATTTTCATGAAAAAGTGATAAATGTTTGTTAGTCCAATAAACAAAGTGCTCTTCTTCCCATATGAAGATCATACGACTGACTTGCTGAAAGAGGGGTGATGAATATGGGCTGAGATTGATAGGTTAGCAAAAAGAACTCACATTTATGGGCACATGGAGTTCATAGGGTTGGACCATAGGTAGTTAGATTACTTTAAACATTGAGTCAGACTTTTACCAAACAAGCATATGGAGTCTAAGGTCACAGCAAAATCTCTCATGATATATGTAACATTTAAAGATACAATAAAGCAACTTAGTTATCAAGAGAGACTCAAGAGCCCTGGCCAAGTGGCATAGTTGGTTGGAGCATCTTCTTATGCACCAAAAGGTTGCGGTTCAATTCTCTTTCAGGGCAAATACCTAGGCTGTGGGTTCAATCCCTGGTCAGGGTACATATGGGAGACAACTAACCAATGTTTCTCTCACATCAATGTTTCTGTCTCTCTTCCTCACTCTCTAATATCAATAAAAAATCAAGTGGGGATTTAAAAAAAAGGACTCAAGAGTAACTGAATCTAATTGATATTAGATCTGAAAATCATGTCCCTGATTCATTTCTTTACACTGATTTTTTTCAGTATGTCACTTAAATTTTCTTATTAGCACAGTTTTATTCCAATAGCATAAACATAGTAAGTACTACTTTACTATCTACCATGTGAGGTAATAATAGTATATAAAATTGCATATTGTTTGGTTAATACTCTGTTGAAGGTTTCCTAAAAGCTTAACATTTCAGCATGGTTTATAAGGACTGTCCTACCTCACCAAACCCCTTGCCACTCCCCTATATTATGCACATCTCATTATGTTTTCCTCATGCTGTTCACTACTTTCTACTTCCACAAATTTCAATTTCATTCTTTACTGGTGAACTTCTAATCTCTACTAGAGATACACTTTATTATCAACTCCCCCGAAACTCCTTTCCTGGTTCTTGATCATAATAGTTGCACTTCTCAGTGTCATTGATCAGAGCTTATTATTTCCATCTGTGCGTGCTCCCTTCCCACGGTCCCCCAGCTGACTGAGTATCTTAAAGGCTGGCAATGTGCCACTAACATCTATCCCAATGACTAGTATAATTTAATAGACAATTGAATTAATCATTAAATGGATGAACCCTATTCATCTGTCAACAACAATACTATGAGTGCAGCAGCTATCTCATTTAGTTTCAGAATTCTTTGGATGATCTCTATACCTAGTTTTACTCAACAAAGCATAGAAAATATTGTGGCATATTTAGATTTCAATAGTACATTAAGTTCATGAGATAAAACCACTTTAAAATAATTTACTTTCAATAGTGTTTCATAAATATAAAATATTTTTATGTTACTATCTATTTAGATTTAGTTGGAGAGAATGGATTGAATGTATGTCAAAGGACTTTTACAGTAACAGTATTACTGCTTCAGAACACTAGAAAATAAGTTCTGATTATCAGTGTAAAATTTCCTTTGTATTGTTTAAGCATTTAGCTTAATACACTGTTAGTTTTTTTATGAAAGTATAAACATCAAGAATAAGAGACAATATGTACCCCAAGTGCTGTTCCAAATAAGGACAAATAAAATAAACATCAACAACAAAAAAGACAGACAAAAATAAGAAGGCGTCTCTAAAGTACTTGGGTTTCTAGGATAAGCCGTGCTTCAACATGAGCCACATGCTGAAAGGAGTTTTTAGGGGTGAAATAGACAAGTTTAGTAAACTTGAGGAATTAAGGGGTTCATGGAGAAAAAACAGGGCTACAGAGCTGCAAAGGGTAAAATTCCATAGAATAAGGGAGCTGGAAACAGCAGAAGGTCTATATTTATAAAATAGTAGAAGCCCAATGCATGAAATTCATGCAAGAGGAGGCCTTCCTTGCCCCAGCTGCGGGCACCAACTTCCCTCTGGCAGCCCAAGACCCGGGTTTCTCTTGCAGCCCAGGCTTCATCTGGAAGGTCGTCGAAGGACCTCTAGTCTAATCAGCATATTACACTTTTGTTATTATAGAAAGGGAAGGAATCCCCTTATTTGGAGGGGGAAGACGAAAGCCCAAAAAGGATAGGAAAACAATAAGGGAGGAAGGGAGGAGAGCCGCACATGTCCCATGTGAGGTTCAACTTTTGAGCTCTGGAGTTGCTATAGTGACCAGATCAGAAGGGGATAGTGACCAATCAGAGGGGATATCAACACACAAAGATCTGCAGCCTTTATAAGCCATAGGAAAAAGGGACTCAGTGGGACCCTTTCCCCTTCCCCACATGGGAGTCTGTGCTTTTTTCTCAATAAATTTCCACATTTTGCTATACCACCTTTGTCCATGGTTTAATTCTTTGACTCCAGCAGACAAGAGACTGGGAACCATCCTGACCAGGGAAACATCACACGTTGCAGTCAAAATTTCCCATATCAATGTCAATGAAATGGCCTATTTGAAGTGTGGGGGAAATGTTTTTAAAAAGCTATTATGCTTTATTATAAAAATATGTTTTGGCAATATCGGTCTAATTCTATTTCTACTCAGGCTACTTTAACTTCAGGCTATATTTATGAGAACATGGAAAAACATGGTTCGAACTCTAGTTCTATCCTACATTGATTGTACTATGTTAAAAGTCTTTTTTTGTATGTGCTTTTATTTTTTTATTTTTTGTACTAAGGTGTTTATGCTACCTCTTTCTCATTTGTACTACATGAAAAGTAATCCTATATAATAAAAGGGTAATATGCAAATCAACCGAACAGTGGAACAACTGGTCGCTATGATGCGCACTGACCACCAGGGGGCAGACGCTCAATACAGGAGCTTCCCCCTAGTTGGGCTCATGGCTGGTGAGTACAGTGGCGGGAGCCTCTCCCATCTCAATGGCAGGGAGCAGGCCTAAGCCATCAGTCAGACATCCCTTGAGGGTTCCTGGACTGCAAGAGGGTGCAGGCTGGGCTTAGGAACCACCCCCTAACCCCTGCCCTGAGTGCATGAATTTGTGCACTGGGCCTCTAATAATATTTAAAAAATAATGTTTTAAAAATTAAATGAGATGATATATGTAAAAAACTAAGCACAGTGTATATTATATAGTAAGTATTTAATCCATGTTAATTATTTTACTTATAAATGTAAAACTTGAGCAATACTTGCATCTATGATCTAAAAACAGAAACAAAAATGACTGTTTTAGATTAACTTGTATTAGTTTGAGCACACATTGAAATCTAATAGTTCCACTTTTTCTAGTTTGAAGCAATCCACATTTATTTTATTATTTTTTTTCTAACATTTGTTTAGCATTATATAGCTCTGACCTTATATCACTTTCTAAAATCACACAGGGCTTATTCTCAGCAAATTCTTCAAAATAAAATGTTTCTTATAAGTGATTTTTATTGTTGAGTTCAATCACATATTTATTAGAATATACAATAAGAAAATTAATTACAGAGCTTTCAAATACTATGTGAATAATTAGTATTTCTTAGAAGAAATGTATTTGTTTTTTCAAAGTTCTAACATTTGTTTGTATTTACCATTTATAAAGTACTAGTGGTCTGGCACACAGATTTCTGCACAGTGAAATGAAATTAATTAGAAGAAATATTTTAATATCACAATTCACCTTTCTCTAAAATAGAAATGTCAGAGATGGAAAAGAAATTAGTAAAATGTATATTAAAATAATATATAAATTGATCAATAAATAAACAATAACAAAATGCTATAACAAGAAAGACATGATATAAAAACAACAAAAAGATCCAAGACCGGTTTGGCTCAGTGGATAGAGCATCAGCTTATGACTGAAAGGTCCCAGGTTTGAATCTGGTTGGGGGCATGTTCCTTGCTTGCAGGCACATTTCCACTGTGGGGCATGCAGGAGGCAGCTGATCGATGTCTCTCTCTCATCGATGTTTCTGACTTTCTATCTCCCTTCCTCTCTGTAAAAAATCAATAAAATATATTAAAAAAATAAAATAATAAAATAAAATAAAAACAACAAAAACATGATATAAAAACAAAAACGTGATATAAAAACAATATTGATAAAAACAATAACTAATAAATTGATTAAACTTATTCTCATATCTCCCTGTATACCACATTTAAGAGTAAAACCATTTTCAGAGTGCTTGAATAATTTCCCTTGTGATGAAGCATTTACAACTTTAATGTCACATGCTCTTGAAACTCGAGAGAAATCAAAATATAACTGACGATGTATAAAAGTGGATTCAGGTACGAATATTCCTACTTTGTTTAGAATTTGTCCTTATGACTTATTAATAGTCATCGCAAATGCTGGAATCACAGGATATTGTCTTCAAATTAATTTAAATGGGAGGCCAGTGTCAGATGGGGACAAATCAATTCTTGGAATCAGAACAACCTCTTCTTCCGCAGGTCCTGTTAATACTTCAGCTTAGATTATTTTAGGTCTCAATCTTGTGATAATAAATCTAGTACCATTACAAAGACCCCATTTTCTATTAAGATTTCTCAGTAGCATGATGATTGCACCTACTTTCAATTTTAATTTATGACACAGCAGTCCCAAAGGAGTAATACTATTAAGAAATTCAATGGGAACATTTTCTGTTATGCCCAGAGTTCCGGGTCCCCAATAATCCACCACTAAGGAGCCTTTTCAGATGCAAAAGCAAAGAGTGTTTATTCAAACCCGGGTTTGGCTCTCAGCCTTTTTCTGGCACAGCAGCTAGGCGAGAGCGCGAGCCGGGCAAGAACAATGAGTTTTATGGGGTAGGATAATTAGGGGGCTTAGGAAAGTGATGAGGGTTACAGAGATTGGTCACTTGAATTAGGGTCTCTCTGTGGTTTAGCCTTTATTAGGACCCTCGCTGTGTTCCTGGAGCTTCATTTGGGTGGGGGTCAGGGAAGTTAAGACATTGCTGGCACACCTGTGGCCACTCCCAGAAAAGGGAGGGGTTTTAGGCAGGGGTCCCAGCCCTATAGGACAAGATGGAGGGGAGTTCATTTCCTTTCATTCCCCCCTTGTCTTGGGACACATGTCTCAACCCTGAGACGGGATGCATTTCTGCCTCTTCTTTTGTTGCTAGAGGCTGGTACTGGGTTTGTAACCATTAATTGGACTACTCCTATGCGTTCCTTGACAAATTGGACCAGTTTGTTAATAATACAAGGACCGAAAGTTAACAGCATTAAGGGGATTATAAGGGGTCCAATGAGGGTGGAAATAAGAGTAGTTAACCATGAGGACCAATTAAACAGTGATTCATACTGTTTAAAACTGAGACCGCTCCCTTCTAGCCTATGCTTCTGCTATCCCTCTCTTATGAGGGCCATGGATTCCTTGACAACTCTCAAGCAGTGAAGTCTGACTCTGGGTCACGTTCCCTGTGGTGGGTGGACCCAGGTTGTGACGCAGTCTACTTTGAGGGCGGTGAAGGTCGTCAGCATTACGACATAGGGACCCTCCAACCTGGCTCAAGGGTCTCCCAGCGATGTCTCTTGACATAGACCCAGTCCCTGGGCTTATGCTGATGAGGAGTGGGGGCTGGGCAGGTTTCATAGATGGTGTGGAGGCAAGGCCAAATGTCCTCGTGCGCCCTCTGGAGCCCTCTCAAGGAAAGAAACAGTTCTTGACTTTCAAATTCTGCAAGAAATTTGGCTTTAAGATTAGGGATAATAGGGGCTGGCCAGCCGAACATGATTTCATAAGGAGTAAAACCCAGGGTGTAGGGGGAGTTGCTAACCTGATTAAGTGCATATGGAAGGAGAGCCACCCAGTCTCCGCCAGTCTCCATGGTCAATTTGGTAAGGGTGTCTTTTAGAGTTCTATTTATTCTTTCTACATGCCCTGAACTTTGGGGCCTATAAACACAATGTAATTTCCAATTTGACCCAATGGCTTTGGCTACTGCCTGTGTTACCTGTGAGACAAAGGCTGATCCATTGTCTGACCCTATCACGGTGAGAAAAACGTACCTGGGCAAGATGTCTTCCAGCAGCCTCTTAGCTACCATCTGAAGCTGTTTCATGCTTAGTTGGGTATGCTCCTACCCATCCAGAGAAGGTATCTACAAATACTAAAATATATTTATAGCCATACTTTCCTGGTTTAATTTCAGTGAAGTCGACCTCCCATTGTGCTCCAGGCTTGGTTCATCTGAGCCGGGTTCCTTTTTCACTTGGCCTGGTTCTCGCGTTTGTGAGTTGACAGGTCTTGCAGGTGGATACAACCTGTTCTATTTTGATGTCCTGTTGGTGGGTCTTAATTCTGCCGTGTCGGATTAATTCCTTTAATTTGCGTGCCCCCAGGTGAGTGGACCAGTGCATGCGTTCTAACACTGTAACCCAAGCCAGTCCGGTAGTATGAGCTCCTTGTTTGGTGTGTACGACCATCCTTTAATTTCCTAGATGTGGGGAAGCCTCCTGATCCACTGCAGCTCTTCCTGAGAATACCCAGGCTGATCTGGCAAGACTGGGTCCCCGGGGTCTGATAGTTGTAAGGCCATGGTAGGGATCAAAGTGAAGGCCGCTGCTTTGGCTGCCTGATCAGCCTTTTGGTTACTTCTTGCCACTGGGTCTCTGCCTTCTGGTGCCCTTGGCAGTGGATGATGGCTAGCTTAGTGGGGAGCCACAAAGTCGCAAGCAGGTCAAGAATTTCCTATTTATTCTTTATTGTACATCCCTTTGCTATCAATAGCCCTCTCTCCTGATAGATCGCCCCATGAACATGAGCTGTAGCAAATGCGTAATGGCTATCTGTGTAGATGTTAAGCCGTTTCCCAGCCCCCAGTGTCAGTGCCTTGCTGAGTGCAATGAGTTCTGCTCGCTGAGCTGATGTCCCAGGGGGCAGAGCCTCCGCCCATACAGTGTCCGTGTCGGTGACCACTGCTGCACCCGCATACCTGCACCCATCTCGCACGAAGCTACTTCCATCCGTGAACCAGGGAGAGGCCTGTCAGTCAAGTCTTTCTGGAGTCCACGCTCCAGCTCCGGGATTCCCGCACAGTCATGCAGCAGGGCATCTAGGTCAGGGTCAGGCAGCAGGGAGGCGGGGTTGAGGGCCACACTTGAATGGAACCGCACTCTAGGAGGGTTGAGCAGCAAGCTTTGATAGTGAGTCATACTTGCATTGCTAGGCTATTTTAGGACCTCCTCAATAACATTCAGGGTTGTAATCCAGATCTCCTGTCCTAGGGTCAGTTTGTCAGAATCCAGAGGCAGCAATAGCCAGCTGACCCTAGGAACTCCCTGACTTCTCTTTGGGAGGTGGGGCAGGGATCTTCAGGACAGTTTCTTTTCTAGCATCTGATAACTGCCACTGTCCACCCTCCGAGATGTATCCCAGGTAACTCACCCACTCTTGGTATATTTGAGCTTTCTTTGCGGAAGCCCGATACCCTAAGGTCCCCAGGGTGGCCAACAGGTCTCTAGTCCCCTGCTCGCAGTCTTCGGCGGTATCAGCAGCAATCAAGATGTCATCTATGTACTGAAGGAGGGTGAGAGTGGGGTGCTCTCTCCTGTACTCACCGAGGTGATCGTGCAGTGCCTCGTTGAAGATGGTAGGCGAATTCTTGAACCCTTGGGGCAGTCGCATCCAGGTTAGTTGTCCACTGTATCCCTCCTCCAGGTCATGCCATTCGAAGGCAAACAGGGGTTGGCTTTGAGGTGCTAGCGGCAGGCTGAAGAAGGCATCCTTCAAGTCTAATACAGTATACCAGACTCTAGAGGGTGTCAAGGAACTTAGGAGAGTGTATGGATTAGGAACAGTTGGATGTATACCCATGGCTCTCTTATTTACTTCCCGGAGGTCCTGCACCAGTCGATAGTCATTGGTGTGAGGCTTTCTGACCGGGAGAAGAGGGGCTATTCCAGGCAGATTGACAGGGGTCTAGTACCCCTAGACTTCACAGTCTCCTGATGTGAGGCTGGATTCCCTTCAGGGCCTCCTGGGACATAGGATACTGCTTGACTCTTACTGGGCCTTCTCCAGGCTTTAGCTCCACCAGGATTGGGGCCCTGTGAGCAGCCAGTCCAACTCCCCCCATCTCTGCCCAAGCTGTGGGGAATTCTTGTAGCCACCTGTCCACAGAGCTTTCTACTGGGGGCACCCCTTGGTGGAGATGATACTCATCCTCCAGTCTCAGAGTCAGAACCTGCATGGTGTGGCCTTTACCATCGGTAATCTGGGGCCCCCCTTGTCTGAAAGTTATTTGGGCTCCAATCTTGGTTAGCAAGTCCCATCCTAGTAGGAGGTAGGGGCATTCCGGTATTACCATACTGACTCATGCCAGTTGCCCCTTGCACCCAGGATTTCTTGTTGACTAGCTCCCTCTGCAGTGTGCGGAGGACTGAATGTTGTGCTCCGGTTTCTAGAAGGAAGTCAACAGGGGTCCCCTCCACTCTAAGAGTTACCCTGGGCTCGGGGAGGGGGTCTGAACTCTGACACCCCTAATAGCTCAGTTCTTCCAGCTCTAAGAGTCACTCGGTCAGTCTTGCCTCCCTTCCCATCAGCCTTCTTTGAATATTCTCGGGCTCAATGCCCTATCTCCTTGCAATAAATACACTGATTCCCCTGCAGCTTCTTTTTCCTGCCCCTGACGGCCTCCTTACCTTCTTTTTGGTCATCTGCAAGCTGGCGAAGGCGGCAGGTCTGCTCCTCAGGGGATTCAGTGGTAGTGGCTAGGGGAATCTTGGCCAGATTTTGGGTCTGCTTGTCACTGGCAGCCGCCATGGCTTAGGCTTGCCTATTTTCAGGGGACTCCCGGTTATTGTACACTTTCTCGGCCACTTGCAGCAAATCCAAAAGACTCTTTTCTCCAAATCTATCTATTTTCTGCAGTTTCTTTCTGATGTCTGTAGCTGACTGGTTTATAAAACTCATGACTATAGCTGCCTTATTCTCAAGGGCTTCTGGGTCCATGCGAGTGCAAGTGCGGCATGCCTCCATGAAACGTTCTAAGAAAGCAGCTAGAGGCTCATCCCTTTCCTGCTGTATGTTCCCTACCTTGGTCAAATTGGTAGGCTTTCTAGCAGCCATGCGGAGACCCTCCCATTAAAGTCTGGCAGTAGACCCGGAGACTCTCCTTACCTTCTACCGTGTTGAAGTCCCACTCAGGTCTAGTCAGGGAAAAGGAGGTATCTATCTGGGCCTGGTTGGTGCTAGGGTTCCCGGCCATGCCTGGGACTAGCTTCCAGGCCTCATTCAGGATCCTCTCCCTCTCCTTGGTGGTGAATAGGACCTGCAAAAGCTGCTGACAGGTGGGCTGATGGGTGAAAAGAACAGAATCTAACAAATCGATAAGCCCTCCGGCTTCTCAGAAAACTTAGGATTCTGAGCTTTCCAATTATAGAGATCACTAGTGGTGAAAGGCCAGTAGTGATCAGGCTGATTCTCCTCCCCCTGTACTCTGACCAACCACCAGTGATGGTAGGGTATGGGCCTGACACTTCAGCACCAGCCATTTTCAGGGCTCGCAAGCAGGATACCAGGCTTTCTCCGTGGAACTCTTATTAGCTTCAAGTGTTCAGGGTTCAGATACAGATCTTTCAAACATGATACTGCAGTCACTCTATAAGTACTTTGGCATAACTACCCTGTTTAGGGAGGCAAAATGCAAATTATTTACTCTTCCTGGCTTACTGGCCTGTATTATTTGATTTCCTTACAACATTTCCTCTTTCTTTCTTATTACATACACAATCCTTTATTACATTTTCACTTCCAAATTAGCCTTTAAACCTTTTTTTCCCCTATGTCCTTTAAAAATGCATAACCATGTCTCAGACTTTCTACTCAATATTCCTTATTCTTTGAAACCTTAATCCTTTATGATTCCTAACAAGTAAACAGCCAGAATTTCTGAGCTTAAAGTTCCTTTGCTGGATATTCCACCACTGCCCAAGAAGTATCCAGTAACCCCACCCTGCCAGATTGGGCAATGCGATTTCCTTTATGTGTATTAAAAGGGTTAAAAAGAAGAAAACGGGGCAGAAGAAGATCCATTGTATTTTGTCCTGCAAAGAGGGTGTAGCCTGCAAAATCAATCCAACTTCCTCCTCCTGTTCCCCAGCCCAGTTGCTTGTCTCCCTTTCCTATTGTGAGTCTGAGGAAGGCAATTTCTACAGAGGGGAGAAACAGAAAAGGGAGTTTCAAAGAAAACTATAGACGACCGCTGCAGTAGTGCTCCCTTTCGAAGCCTGAGGTCCAACCTGTGGAGAAAAATGACTCTTAGTCAGACTAGAATGATAAGGGTGTGTAGGGAGATTTCTTGTGAACTGGAAGCCTGAATGGCCACCTGAAAGAAAAGATCTTTAATCCAGTTACAGATGCTAAAATAAAATAGCACACTAATAACCCCAGCCTTAGTTCAGCCTTAGATGTCACAGGCAGGGACAGGCCCTATAGTCTCTCTGCCCTGCAGAGCTGTAAACCCTGTCCCTAGAAGTCTCCAACCACCAAAAGAAATAAGAAAGCCATAAATAAAAATTTTTTGTTCTTTGAAATGTCACAAATTCATGCTTAGGACTTTAAAATTTAATATAGCAAATTCACAAATCAGAACAAAATGAAATCATTACTTATACAAAATTAGAGAGGAATTTTTATTAGCTAAATGGGCTGACTCCCTCTCTGACAGAGAGCAAAAACTCAGAAAAAGAATTCCAGCACCTGCTAAAGACTTTTGCACTTTGTCACAGCAGGTCCATCCCAAATCAAGTGAAATAGAAAGAGATAATTATCAACCAATGTCCACAGAATAAAACAGAGAAACACAGACCCAAACAAAGGGCCACAAGAAAGTCTTCCAACTCCTTGGAAACAAAACTGATCAAACAGATAAAAACACCCAAAGCAGTTTTCCAATCCCGAGGAAACAAAACTGATCACTGGACGATGGCCATGCGCCAATCCATAGGAGCGACCCACTTTTGTCCCAGAGGTTTGAGGGGATTCCACGTCCCTCGTGTGAGGGGATTCCATGTCCCTCCTGTGAGGGGATTCCACGTCCCTCGTGAGGAAGCAGAGCGTCCTCTGACCTCCCCATACATCCCCCCACCCCCGCCCGAGATCCACTAGTGCATCCACCTAGGCCATTTAGGGCACTACAGACTTCAGAAGCGAGCTCGCACACAGAACAGAAACAGTCAGACACCGCGGTCAGACGGACTCTCCGGATCGGGGTCCCTTGTAGGTATTGGGAATCCAGGACGAGCCCCCAAATGTTATGCCCAGAGTTCGGGGTCCTCAATAATCCACCACTAAGGAGCCTTTTCAGATGCAAAAGCAAAGAGTCTATTCAAACCCGGGTTTGGCTCTCAGCCTCTTTCTGGCGCAGCAGCTAGGCGAGAGCGCGAGACCGCGAGCCGGACAAGAACAATGAGTTTTATGGGGTAGGATAATTAGGGGGCTTAGGAAAATGATGAGGGTTACAGAGATTGGTCACTTGAATTAGGGTCTTCCCGTGGTTTAGCCTTATTAGGACCCTTGCTGTGTTCCTGAAGCTTCATTGGTCCATTTGGGTGTGGGTCGGGGAAGTTAAGACATTGCTGGCACACCTGTGGCCATTCCCAGAAAAGGGAGGGGGTTTAGGCAGGGGTCCCAGCCCTATAGGACAAGATGGAGGGGAGTTCATTTCCTTTCATTTCCTTTTCGGCTCATCCATTGAATTAATTGATGGAGTCATCACTCAAATAGGTTTGAAAATCTCCCCTTTCTTTCAGTTTTAGAATGTCAACAAAAACACCCAAATACAATGACTGATCGAAATGCGTGCATGCCATTGGCACCAGCAAGAGCTTTATATGTATTGAGCATGGATGAGTCAACATTTATTTTTAAATTGCCAGTATGTGTCATATGTACCAGCTGGTTGGTTGGTTGGTCAGACAAACATATGGTCTGTCACTTAGCCTTATATTCACAGTAATTTCTTATAACCTATTATTTTATAGCAAAGCCATTATATTAATAAAAGGATAAAAATATTTCACATATATGCAAGCCAGGCCATAAAAAATCTTTAAATTCAGATTTAGCTCTTGTCAAAGAGATATTGTTGAGGTATTACTTTTTATAAAACCGTCTGTAGGTGTTACAATCAAATAGGTTCATATTAACTTGTAAATGTACAACTATTGTATGTATTCCATTTCAAGCCTTGACAATTATTTCCCTGTTGTTTCAGAAAATAGATGCCAGGAAGTTGAACTATTGTTATGCTTATTGCTGCAGCTGCACCATCTCAGAAATAGCTATGAAAAAGGGAAAACACTATAGAGTGGTTTGGAAAAGGTATGGAAGTCATCTCAGATTTCTAAAAAATCTCAGTCAAACCACTTGCACCTGGGTTCTCAAGAGGCACATTTTCTTCTAGATGACAATAGTGTAATAGTGTCGTGGGGAAATTTTTTTATCATGGGTACATAGAAGCATGTATAGCTATTTGATTTTTTTGTTTTGTTACTTCAATGTATTCTTATCCGTGGAGACAGTAAAACAATCACATATGCTTTCTGTTTATTTGCTTACTTTTAGTTCAAAATTTAAAATGCATGCATGTGTGTATACATGTGTGGGTGTTTTATGAAACTCATGATTGTTACAGAATCCATACCTTAATGCATATTTCATAACAGACAAAATATCAATGCTTAAGCATGTTATAAAAAATAAGATAAAATGCTAAGTTTTGCAAAAATATTTAAGGTTATGAGTTAATCAGTCAAATAAAAAATCCTATTTCATATCACTATAAAACTTCCAGTATAATATGTTTTGTATGCTGTTGGTAAGAGCAGCACTGTTATAACATTTCATAACCAATGCTATGGTTGCTACACTGGTATTTCATTTTTAAGAAACAATATCATTAAACAGTAAGTAAACAATCCATTTAAAATTTTTATTTATTGATTGATGTCAGAGAGAGAGAGAGAGACAGAGAGAGAGAGAATCACTTATTTGTTATTCCACCCATTTAAGATTCATTAATTTACTCTTGAATGTGCCCTGACTGGGGATCAAACAAACAAACAACTGTGGCATATAGGGATAATGCTTCAACCAACTGAGCTTCCCAAACAGGGCTCCAAAAAAAGTTTTGGAAGCTCAGTTTGTAATAGACACCCCCCTACAGATGATATATATGTGGCAAGAAACTTGTGAAAAAGATTCGCCATGTCACATGTCATCAGGAAAATGCAAATTAAGACAACAATGAGATGCCACTACACACTTCTATACCACATGCTAGTGAGGCTGCAGAGCACCAGGAATTCTCACATAGTGCTGGTGGAAATACAAAATGGGCAGCCACTTTAAAAAACAATTTGACAGCATCTTATAAAACAAAATGTACTCCTACCATATGATCCAGAAATCATGCTATTCAGTATCTACCAAAAGGAGTGAAAATGTACATCTACCCAAAAACTGGCACACAAATGTCTGTAGACACTTCATTAGTGTCAAACCTTGGAAGCAACCCAGATGTCCTTCAGTAGTCAAATGTATAAATAAACCTTGATTCATGTAGACAATAGAAATTATTCAGTAGTAAAAAGAAATAATCTATCAAGCCATGATAAAGCATGGATACATATTACAAAAAGCTTCAATACATATTACTAAGTTAAAGAAGCCAATCGGAAAAGGCTATATAATGTATGATTCCAACTATATGAGATAATTAAAAAGGCAAAAGTATAAAGATAGTACAAAAATTTAGTGGTTTTCGGCTGTTATTGGGGGAGAGGGGAGTAGACAGAGCACAGGATATTTAGGGCAGTGAAAAATACTCTATATGATATTATAATAATGGATATACAGTGGTACCTTGAGATATGAGTGCCCTAACATACGAGATTTTTGAGATAGGAGCCATCAAGCGAGCGATTTTTGCTTTGAAATACGAGCAACATTTGAGATAGGAGTAATCACGCGGATCAGCCGGCTGCACACGACCCACCAGTTTACGACTCAAGCCTCTCATAGTTTCCCACGCCTCGAGGTTACAGAACGAATTAAACTGGTATCTCGAGGTACCACTGTATGCCATTATATGTTTGCCTAAACCCATAGAATTTACAACACCAATAAGTGAACTGTCATGTAAACTATGGGCTTTGGGTAGTTACGATTGTCAATGTAGATATATCCTTGTTAAAAGTACCTTTATAAGGGTGCTGTTGATCATGGGGTAGACTATGCATGAGAGTGGGCACATGGGAAATCTATACTTCCCTTTCAATTTTGTTGGAAACCTTGAATTCCAAAAAACATAGTCTTTCTATGAAAAAAAAGCAAAATCACAAGTTCATAATATTTACTTTATTTATAAACTATGTGTACAAATAATTTCTTATTCCAATCTTATTTATTCTGGAATCAAGATTTCTATAGCATTTTCTTCAATATCCAGCTCCATGAAAATTTTATCTCAGAGAAAGTACAGTTCAAAACTAAAATGTATAACATGGCATATTTAATGGCACATGACATACCAGTTTGTTTGTTTTTTTTCATTTGTTTACCAATTATACACACACACACACACACACACACAAAGGGGAAAAAGTAGATCTAGATATAGAAAATGCCAAAGTAAGTATTCAAAAAATCTGTACATCTCAAATTCAAAGTTTCTTTCCGTTTGGCACACTCATACCCTCTTTAAATGCCTACAATGTAGCTGTTGGTGTTTTTAATAGATTTTTATTGATTTCTGAGAGGGAGGGAGAGGAAGAGAGAGAGAGAAACATTAATGACTAGAGAGAATCTTTAATTGGCTGCCTCCTGCCCATCCCCTACTAGGGATCAAGCCAGCGACCAGGGGATGTGCCCTTAACCTGCAGGGAATCTGGGGCCCTTCAGTCTGCAAGCCAGTTGGCTTTTAATGAAAATGGTGTTGTATTTAAAAAAATCAATACCTTGTGATTCTCACTTTTAAATATTTTACTTCATAGGTCAACAAAGACACTTCTATATCTTGAGAGGACTCTCTACAGCAATTACCTGGTGTTTTTCTGGGCCACCATGGAGTGAATGACAAAAGGCAGTTTTTTCAACCCCAAGCAGAACAGTTTGGTAATGACAAAGAGAGGACCCTGACTGACATGTTCACCCTCACTTCATTCTCTCTACAATAGGCCAAGAATTGAATATCTACTTTCCATCCCAAAGAGGGGCTATTCTTGATTCTAATTTTTTCCTAACTATAGTCCTTGAATTTATTCCTAAGGATAACAGGAGCTTGAAAAATAAAAAGAGTACAAAATAAAGCACATTTGGAAAACATTGGGATGAATGAAGATAAACAAATTTCTTTGTGGCAGGACTATTCAATACCTACACACACTAATAAACATTATGATTTTCCAAAAAGACAAGCTGTAGTTTTTCTCAAGCTTATTTGACTATGAAACTTTGACCTAGCTGAATACCTGATAATACGGGTTGGTAAATCCAGTTTGTGAAACACAGACTTAACTAGTTATTAACAATTTACACTTTAGTGTAAAGGAAAAATAGGAGAGAGGTTTCTGATAAGAGGACAATTTACTTGCTATTACCGAGCTTCCAAATAGAAATGCTATTTTGGGGGCAATTGTACTTGGGCCTTCTCTGAAGCAAGCCACCATCACAGGTATAGCTGATGGTCAGGGTATTAGAAGGAAATGAATTCTCTGTTTTTGCATTAGTGTGCTAAAAGTATTAGCACAATTGTTCATTTTCTGCACAAGATTTTAAAAACAGCTACATAAATACTTTTGCCAATATAACTTGCAATACAAGAGCAGAGTAATAGATGTCTTTAGTGCAATAGACAGCACACACTTAATCAGGTAATAGAATAATCTTAGCAGTAGTCTACCGAGGGGAAAAAAAGAAACAAATAAACATAAATAAACAGATCCAGTTGAGCAAATTCTTATTGAACCAGTTTGTTTTTATTGTCAAAGTCACTTACAAAGTCACTCCCTCTCAGTAAGGTAGGAATTTAGGAAGTTAGTAAGCTGCTTGAGGAACCCACTTAATTATCCCGCTGGCACATAAATGTTTAGTTTCTGTTTCAGTAAAGAGATATAATAATGTTGGAGTTTATTCCATGTTCATATGCTTTCTGTCCCCAATTAAGGGTGAACTTAAGGTGATACCTTCTTGTCTATTATTTTTCAACTTTTTTATTGCTGCACTGCTTTTTCATAGTTTGGGCATTTAACACATTTAATCCACTTGACACTCAAGACAGCTGTATTTAATTAACAGAATCTTATTAAATTGAAAGGGTTCAGTGTTTTCTTAAGTATCTGTTTTAAGCCCAGATTTATTTAAAACATAGAATGAATCAAAAGATCACTTTTATTTTATTCTTAAGGAGAATTACTCATTGCCTTTTCCCATTGACATCTCATTGCCTAAATAATTACTCTAGTATGAAAAATGTAGGAGTGATAACGTTTCTCCTCACCTATAGAAATAGAGATTTTACCTTCGAAAAGCTTGAGTTGTTCAAAATGTTATTTATATTGTTTAATTTCTGTTAAGCCTCTTGTAATCCTTAGATGTCAATTTTTTGTGACATCACTTAGTAGGTTGTAGAATTATCCAAAAAGAAAGAAAATCCAATAACTGTCCATTCCTTTGTGATACAGTCCTCCAAACAGTACCCAGCAAAGCAAGGCCACTGGCCGCAAATAGGGCCAATTATCACTCAGAGAAGAAAACTGCTAAGTTTGTCTTTTACGTAGCACAAGATATGCATTAATTTTATTTAATGATGATCTAAAACACTTTTCTGAGTCTGTGAAGTGTAAAAATACCCACTCAAAGGCATGGCCCTGGGAGCCTGGATGTGTCGCACTCTATTTACCCCCCAGCCAGGCAGCTGATGCTTTTTCTTCTACTTCTCTATTAACAGTACTAATGGACTTTGAAAGATTTGCATTTCTTTGGCAGTATTATTCTGCCTCATTTTCTTAATGCTATCCTGTGGGTTTTGTCATGCTCCCCTTTTACCTACTCTTTCAGTCTAAATTAAATTCAAACAAGCTTACATCAATCTCTGTGAATATAATAAAACATGCAAAGCAAAATCTTCGGGAACATAGTAAATAACACTTCTGAAGGTAATATTTAAGTGCAATTTTAAGCAAAGTCATCCTACTTTGTAATGGAACTAGATAATTAAACAAAATAAACTGCCTAAAATAACATTTAAGAGGTTGGTACAGGAAAAATCTGCAAGACAACTGAACTAAGGGATTTTTCTCCTCATTAATTCAGGTGAAGTGACTAGGCATGATTGTTCCTTCGTTCTCTCATGAAAGGCTCTGTTGTCAGGTTTCTGACTAGTTGTCCCTGCCTTTGAAGTTGCTTAGTATGCAGGATCATCAGCTGTAAAAAACAGTAAGGGCTGCATGTGGAACAGATACTGTGACCTATTTCTATCCAATATCTTTCTCCTCTCACCTGCCAGTCAGTATCCTGAGAATTCTGGTAAATAGTGAAAATTAGGCTTCTCTGTACTACAGATTTTCAACTCAGGAAACCTAACTACATATCTGAAGTCCACTTCATGGATATCTGCAACTATCTTTGTTTTCTTCTATCTTTTCCTCACTTGTAAATAAACAAGAGTTTGCAGCTCATATTGGTCTTTCTTTACCCCAAATCTTAAAAAAAATTACTAAAAATAAGCCAAAAAAAATAAATATACTTTGGCCACCTATTATTCAGAGACTTTAATGTTTTGGCTCCTCTTTTCTAAGAAAGGCCAGTTATGTTAAAAGAGGACTAGCTGGGGCTACATTGTAACCAACAGAACCCAGTCAACCAACTAGAAATAAGAAACTTAAGCATTTGAAGATCAGTATGATATTGTTTGCTGTCATACACTGTCATTCACTGTCATTCACCTAATTAGTCCCTTTCCTATTTTAAGATAAAGTAGCCAGTTCTGTGCTTTAATGTTTGATAGATACAGATAGCTTCAGTCAAAAGAGATAAGAACTTCTGAGCTATAACCAAAAGACCAGTTGGCTCTTTATAGAACTACAGACCAGAAGAGTTAAGAAGTCAACTGCAAGGACAAAATTAGGAGCCAGAAAATGTGGTTGCTTCTGAACACCATATCTTTGATTTCTATGAGATCTTTCTTTGCCCCTGACAGCCCACACACCAAACCATACTCTGGCACTTTCTGGTCATTGTGGCTCACCCAGATCATGTCAAAACTTATCTCAGATCACCTTTTCTTCCTTTTTGCAGAGCCTTCCTTGGATAATGAGAAACTTGAAACTCATTCTCAGAAAGCCATTCAAGTGCATACTTGCATTTTTTAAAAAACTATTTTTCTTGCAACCTCCTTACCTGGAGGAGCCTTTATCTGTTATAAGGATGAGGAAAAAAAATGAATGAATACCCTTCCAAATATATTTACTATAAAACGTAAGCCAGTAACAGAAAGAAAAATACCACATGATTTGATGTGTATAAGAAATCTAAAATAGTCAAATATATAGAAGCAGAAAATACAATGGTATTTGGCCACAGGAGGAAATGGGGAGTTTCTATTCTATGGGTATAATTTTTTTAGCTCTGCAAAACTTCTAGAGATCTGCTGTACAACATTTTGCCTATAGTACTGTTAACCTAAAACTTTAAGAAGGTCAATCTCGTGTTTAGTGTTCTTACAATAAAAAAAAATACATATATAAAATAGAAAAAGAAAAGAACTCCCATAATTTTTCTATCTCTGTCATTTTCTTTATGCATTTTAGAAATTACTTTACAAGCTATATTTTTAAAGAAATGTAATCATAAAAGTGTGTGGATTTTTGTTTGGTGATTTTCTGTTTCTATATACTAGTAGCCATAATAACTGTGATTGGTTGTGCTGGATGTGCTTTATCTCCTTCTGAGGCAATTAATAGGTAAGGAACTAGACTAGTTCCCAAACAAGAGCTTTGTTTTTGGACCACGAGGATTAGAATTCTCACTCTCTATTTATTACCTGTGGGATAAGAGGAAGGTTTCATATTTGCTAATATTTTGGTGTTTCTATCTCTAAAGGAATAAATGCATCTACTTCCTAGGGTTTATTTTAAGACTTAGAATTATTTATTAAATTACAATTACTTAGAACAATGCTTGACACATAGTGAATCCTCAACACATGTAAGGTAGCATTATTCTTATCATTGAACATGCATGCAGTATGCTTTTTCAACAACTGCCAATGCAATCTTGCCATGAAAAAAAGTTTAATAAATGAATATATTTTATATTACTATTACCTTATATATTAGATTTTTTGCATCCAAATTATTATTTTTTAGTTCAAAGTATAAGGCAGTTTTAGTAGGTACCTACTATCTTCTAAAATTCATACAATATCCCAAAGTAGCTATTTTATATTTTATATAATAGAACCTTAGGAATCTATTAGTATTTTATTATAAATATAGAGGTCTGATACATGAAATTTGTGCAAGGGGCTCAGCCCTTGCAGCCCCAGTTTCTTTTGGAAGGTCGTCTGAAGAACATCTGATCTAATTAGCATGGTACTCTTTTATTATTATAGATAATTTAAAATCATTTTTCTATATCACAACAATTCCCTTGCCTAGAATTCAGTAATTTTTAAAACATATATAATGTATGAAGTAAGGAACAAGAAAACTTTTGAAGCATTGCAATTCATGTTGCACACTATTTGAAATAACGCTCAAGCACTAAGTGCACTCAGGTTCTCATTCACAACTATAGAATATTGTTTTACATGAATTCTTAACAACCTTTTCTGAGTTGCCAGTAGAATAGAAGACAAATAAAATAATATTGTTAAAATGTAAGGTAAAAAAAAAACACAAAAAACCTAAATTACATTAACTAAATTGAATTGAAATACAGGCTAACAGTTTCAGTAAGAACAATAAAATATGCCAGCCTACGGCCAGGCATCAGAGGAAAATATAAAAAATATCCACAAAAGTAGAACATAAGAACTGGAGATACAACACAGTGTAAGGTCACTTAGCATAATGGCTAACAGCCTTACATAACTCAGTATGCCTTGGGGGAATTGCTGCATTAGATCACAATACAATGATTTAAATTCTGACTGAATTGTCAATGACAGTTTAAATGATTTTCATTGTGCTCTCTTTATACAGTCAGGAAGATATCCATTAAATTTCAAAAATATATGACAAAATGGCTATGACTTTTTAAGTGCGTTTGCTTTAAGTGTTAGGAAAAAATCATAAAGTAATTGATTTAAAATGAGACATTCACAGAAGGTTTGCATTTTGTTTTAGAGACAGCCACAATCTAGTGAAGTTCTGTGCCTATTTCCCTTCATGGTCCTCACAGACACACTAAGAGAAGCACAGGGGGGAGGGGAAGCTTGGACAAGACAGTTGTTATAATGAACCAGGAGCCCAGTAACCTTCCCTCTGTCCTACTCTAAAACTGGGTAATGAAAAACAGTCACCTTAGAATCTTATACATACTGTATTTTCCAGATCTCATTAATGTACATTTCAGAATTAATGATGTAGTTGATATATTTCTTTGCGGCACTTATTTTAAATAAAAATTTTAACATTATGTTTTCTGAATTTGCATGTTTTTTATGTTTTGTTTTGTATTTTTCTTTTGCTTATTTACTCTGGAGTATCTCATTTTTATTAAGGAAAGACTATTCCTCTTAAGAGCTGCGATCCCACACAAAGCATAGCAGCTTAGTCAGGAAGAGACCAGCAAACTACTGGTTCTATATTCTGCTCTATTAAGCAAGGCAAGGTTGTAACATCATAATGAAACACTTAGATGTATAATTTATTCAGTGAAAAGAATATTATGTTTATAATTATTCATTTCAATCACATTGCAATCATAATTATCAGCCCCTTCCAATGTTTATATTTTAAGACTGTCTTTCATAAAATGTATGTTAATACTTTTCATTCATGCCTCCTCTCTACATATATTGAGTTGTTTAAAAATTTGAGTGAGACATAAATATAAAAAGTTTCTCACGTATATAAGTTTATTTTGTATTTAATTGAAGCCAGATGCTAAAGCATATATCCATATGCAAAAACAATGTAAAATTGTTTATTAATGTTAATATACATTTAACCTGTTTAAGAAACTATAAAACAGAACAAATTTTACCTGCAGATATTTTATTATTAAGATTGTGAACAGAGTTTTAATTTCTTTTTTACCCCTTTAAATGCTATTTCTTAAATTGCCTGAAAATATTGCCTGACAAAAGTGCTCTGGTTAATACTGTAATTTAGAAGAGCATTGAAATGTGCCCTTAGCTAAGAAAGTCACAGGTTCTTGGTTCTCGTGTTACTTGTGCCATAGGGAGTTTATAATGGAAATGACAACAGACCATTAACTATAGCACTGCTTGTGGGCATTGATATAAATACCATTACAGATTAAAGACCTCTTCAAGAATTTAGTCAAGTAGGATTAGCAAATAAACTATGAGAGCCAAAGATTAAATTGTGATAGACCAAATAAAGTAAATCTGCTATATCCTCGCTTTTATTTGTTTCCATAGTGGCAACAATTATTGCTAGTTTAAAAAATGATTCCTAAGTGAATTCTGTGGAGAAAGTACAACTAAGAGGTGTGAAAGTAAACCTAAGGTTAAGGTTGATATTAAGGAGATGGGAGAAGACATTTTGGGCTCAGTGCGTTTTAACTGTGCCTCATAATCAAGAGAAATGGAAATTTCAGAGCCATTAATCGCTGTGCATACCCACAATCCTTGGCAATATAAATTGGATATTCTAATCTTCTGTACTTCATGGCCTTGTCACATCTCATGGAAAAATCTCCTAGGTTTTGATATCTCCTGTGATAGTTTTAATGAGCTCAAAATTACAAGGATTCTAATACATATTTACAATACCTTCTTGATATATAAGAATAAGGTTATGTAAGTATATCAGTGTATGTGTGTGTGTGTGTGTGTGTGTAGTGTGAGAGCGAGAGCGAGAGAGCGAGAGAGAGAGAGAGAGAATGCATATTTATGAATATGTGTGTTTGTTCCCTTCTAGAAAATCTGTTTTATCTCTGTTTGGCTTCCTTCATTTGTTGATTATGTTTTTTCAAGTCATGACCCATGTAAGCAATGACATTTTCATCTTAATATTGATAGGTAAAAATTTAAATTGCATCCATACATAGAATTACTCTACAGAGAATTATAAATTAATTATGCTAATTTACACAGTTACTATCAGTTCCTCTGTCATTTGTTTTATTAAGATATTCAAAGTTTATACACACAATAGTTGAAAGAGGATCAGGAAAAAGAAATGACACTGTGTACTAAAGCTTCTGTAGGGAAATCAGCTGTTTCTGACACCCATTTTCAAAGATGAAACTGGAAGTAATGGTATATTCTTGTTCAGCAACACCATCCTGGGATATGAACTGATGGGTGAAATAAAATATATAAACTCAGCACACTACTTGGTTTTACTTTTTTTTTTCTTTATCTCAAAAAGATATGAAAGTAAAGATTCTGAGACCAGTGTCTATCACCAAAATCATAGAGTAGTGACAAAGAGCTGTAATAGGAAAACTTAAAAGGAAAAAAGGGAAGATAGATATCATGGTTGTTGTTGTTTTGTAACTTTGATTTATGATGGTAAGTGCTGGCAGGACCAATGTGAACCAATCAACAAACAAATCCCAACAAAAATTAGTGCAAGAATTGTGGTGCTTTATGTCACACTAGAACTGGTTGAGGGGACTATAAACCAAGGATGGCAGCAAGATTGATAACAATGGGTCACACGAAGGCTCCACCTTCAATGAGTAATGCCAATCATTTAGACTATGAGCAGTGCAGTAAGAACATCAGAAGTTCCCCATAGTTGTGAATAGGATGTGTTTTGATTTTAAGTTGTAACAGAAGTTTTGAGGAAATTAAATCCCTTTCCTTATGACTAAAGTAACATATTTTGTCTAACATAAATATCTGAATTTGTCAGATACTCATTTATTTGTTAATGTGTGAAAGAAGCACATATAGTTTCATGATGATCATAATAAAAAAATTAAGCATTTATGTTTTTATTATGTAAAACCAAACAAACAAAATCTGATAGCCCTTATATGAGCCAGGCATGGTTCTAAGCAATATACCAATTTTTAAAACACATTTAATCTTGTAGAAATAATATGAACTCAATACTATTAATATCCTCAGTCTATATGTGAAGAACTTAAGGCCCATACCCCAATAATAGACAGCAGGGTGCAAAGAACACATGCAATCTGATTCTGTGTACCTGTTAAATCATTTTTGATGAAAAAAAAAAGCACATTTATGAGATGGCCTCTATATCCCTGGAATGCTTAGGAGTGGGGTTAGGCATTTTGTAGAGCAGAGATGTGCCAGACCTAGGGGAATTCTGTGGAATATAAGTAATTACTTTAACTTTAACTTTAGCATATCATGTAGTACTTACTAATGTAAGAAATAAAATCTACTGTATGCTTTCAAAGTGCATTTCATATACAATAATAAAGAGTTACTCATATGGTAATAATAATAACAATCATTGCACTTACTAGAAAAGGAAGGTGTTACAATAGTTCCTAAGATTTCATAAAGTAAGTCTGGAGGCAATATACTATAATATTTTATTATAATAAAATGCACTGATTTATAAACTCTACCATATCTTTCTGTCATGGATGTAAGTATGGGACTATAATAAAGATATATGAATAGGATAATTGCTTGAAGTATGTCTGTATATGTATGTGTCGGGTTCTATTTGTCTAATTGCTTTGCTAAGCATTGAATTTTTATAATTTAATTTTTCATAATGCCTTGGAATTATAAATCTATGTTTATGTGCTTAATTTCTATTCTTAGAGTGTTTTGAATTTATGTTGTGATATAGAGTCAAACTTATTGAAATACCTTGAAAAATATATCTAGCAAAACTACCTTTTAAATAAAATAATTTTAATTAAAATTATGAAGAAAAGAATTACAGTGAAGATTTTATTGGGCTGCCTGGCTAGTGTGGCTCAGTGGTTGAGCATCAACATATGAACCAGGAGGTCTGTTTTGATTCCAAATGAGGGCACATGCCCAGGTTGCAGGGTTGATCCCCAGTAGAGGACATGCCAGAGGCAGCCAATCAATGATTCTTCGTCATCATTGATGTTTCTATCTCTCTCTCACTACCTCTCTCTAAAAACATATAATTTTTTTTTTTAATTTAAAAGAATGTTATTGGAAGGAGGAAGGAGGAAGGCCCTGCAAGTGTTTGGAGACTGAATATTATTCTAATTCAGCTGGGCCTCATGTCAGTAACAAATTAGTCACAAAATGTCATTAGTTTAATCCTAAAAAAATTTATTGCTCTTTCAAGTAAGATAAGTGGCCTTCTTTCAATGTAGAGCTATCTCAGCTATAGATTCTGTTTTCTGACATTGGTGGGGTTTGGGATAGAGAGGTAAAGAAAGCACATCATTGCTCAGTGTTCTCAGCTAGTAAGTGAAACACTGTCTGTTCTATTAAGTCCACTGGCTAAAAGTAGTTACATCAACCTAGTTTGAAACAAATTAAGAAATCTACTTAATTTCAAGGATTAATGCAAATACTGGTAATCACATGGAAATATTTGAAAAATTAAATAATTATTTTCCCCCCTCTGCTACAATATAATATTAGATGGAATAAGAATTTAATACCCAAGAACTAGTAGAAACATAAAAATACATTTATTTAATTTTAATAGTACCTTATAATAATGCTACTTGCTTATATATTTAATAAATAAAGTTAATGAAGGCTAATGTGCTAATATATGTTCTGACCATATTTGGCAAAAAATAGGTGAATCAACAGCAGAGGCCTTGTAATTAATAAAAACAGGCAGATTTCAAAGGAGTAGGGTTTGAAGTTATAATATTAGACAATAATAAGATTGGTTAACTCAAGCAATGGTTAGAATTATTGTTTGAGTCATCTGTTCAATCATCTTAGAATTCTCCTTTAATGTAAGAATTATTATTGATTGAGAAATGTGATGAGCTGAAATTAGATCAGCTACAAAAGAACAAAATTTACAAAGCAAGAGGGAAAATATATTCTGTTATAGTAAACAAGACCATGGTACTCTTCTGATAGTAAATCTATTTTCATAAAGAGCAAGACTAATTAAGAGAAAATAATGCCCCCCCTTTTTTTAACTTTTGAAATAGGCCAATCTTAATCAATAAACTGATGCATCAGGTGCTATATGACTGAGAAGCCACCATTGAAATATTACTGGAAGCATTGATTCTTACCCTATAGTAAATAAACAGTAGCATTGGGAAGGATTCAGTATAATGACATAGCTGGGCATATATCTTAAACCTACCAGTTAGATACATATACATGAGCATACTCTTTAAACACACTATACTCATCTTTAAAATGAGGATAATATATAGCCATTAAGTTTATTATTGAAATTATAAAAGATAATGAATATAAATTTCCAAGAACAGTGCTTTTGAACAGATGGCATTAAAAATAGTGGTTTTCTAAAGAGTAGGCATTAGAAAAATAAATATCAAAGGTAAACTGCATAGGAGTGTGCATTCCAGTAACAAAATCCTCCCAGATATTGTCCCCTCTATTTCTACAAGCACACAGGCAAGTGTGACTGACTTGAAAAATACACCTTTCTCAGAGCAAACACATGATAGGATCATACATGAGGAAATTACCTCTGTAGAGCTCAAGGGAAAAAATGAAAGAATAGTTTTCTCTTTTTATCCTAGAAAAATAGCTATCCCTCACTGAATCAGAGAATCAAGTTTGTTGATTATGTATTAAGTGACCACAGAGTGAATTAGCTAATCTTGGGACTGAATCATTAAAGTTAAACAATGAAAACATTCATTTCGCTAAAAAATGGAAAAAACAAAACATCTTAGATCAGTGGTCGTCGGCAAACTCATTAGTCACCAGAGCGAAAAGTCAACAGTATAAAGATTGAAATTTATTCTGAGAGCCAAATTTCTTAAACTTAAACTTTTTCTAAATGCCATTTCTTCAAAATAGACTCACCCAGGATGTGGTATTTTGTGAAAGAGCCACACACAAGGGGCCAAAGAGCTGCATATGGCTCGCAAGCTGCAGTTTGCCAACCATGGTCTTAGATGAAATACATCTTTTATGTTTGTAAAATGCCAAGAAGGAAAGGAAATAAGCTGTAAGATTTCAACAGTCTTGGTAGCATTCATAATTTTATTTGAAAAGCAATTATTTTTTTGATAAGAATTTGTCATAAATGAAAAAGCTGATATATTTTCATTTGTTTTCCAAATTTGCTTATTAAAAACACATTTTGGATATTAATATGAAAATAAATTGTAGGAATATATTTATAACCAGTGGGAATCATTAGTTATAATATTGTATCATTTTAAGGTTTAAAATCATGCCCATTTAATTCCTAATTCATAAAATGCTACTTATATTTAAGTAATATTTAATTAAAATAAGTTGGTATACTGATTAAAAGTTGCATAAAAATCTCATGACTTAATTTTTGTGTTAACAGCATGTCTATTTACATTGAAGATCTTTTAACAATATGAAATCAAAATAAATGCTAAAACTGCAATCTCTGTTCTCTTTCAAGTTTATTTATGCACAATATTTTGGGGTTGATAAGGTTCAGAAGCTTTACCTCCAAGTGCTTACATGTGGATAAACTATTCCTATCTAATAAAAGAGTAATATGCAAATTGACCATACCTCTGTTACACCCTCAAGCCATGTCCCTCAGCCAATCAGAGAAAGTATGCAAATTAACCCAGCCAAGATGGCTACAGCCACAGAGAGATCAGGAGGGAGGCTTGGGCTGCCCTGGAGATGGAGGAAATCAAGCTCTCCTCAAAACCTGGCCAGCGCTTAAGGCAACAAAGTTTCAATGGCTACCACCACTGATCCAGGCTTAGGTTGCCCTGGAGACAGAGGAAGCCAAGCTTTGTGCAAAGCCTGATGGGCACTGACAGCAACAAAGTTTCAAAGGCTGTGCTAGCAGAAGGCTTGGCTCCATTTCAGGCTATAAAGTTTCAATTGTAGTAGATAAATAAATTCCAGATACCAGGGCCTCAGCTTGGGTCACTGGGGGTGTGTCTGGCCTGCAAACCAACACAGGCCCCTCACCCAGGCCACCCCACAACCCAAGGGAACATCCACCCTGATCCAGGACACCTTTCAGGGCAAACTAGCTGGCCCCCAGCCATGCAGCAGGCCTCTATCCTATCTAATAAAAGAATAATATGCAGATTGACCATCACTCCAACATACAAGATGACTGCCCCCATGTGGTCACAAGATCCTGCTTCCATGTGGACACAAGATGGCCACCACAAGTTGGCCAGAAGGGGAGGGCAGTTGGCAGGAACCAGGCCTGCAAGGGAGGGTAGTTGAGGGAGATAAAGCTGCAGGGGAGAGCAATTAGGGGTGACCAGGCCAGCAGAGGAGGGAAGTTAGGGTGCAGGGAAGGGCAATTGAGAGGAACCCAGGCCCGCAGGGGAGGGCAGTTAGGGGTGATCAGGCCCAAAAGGGGGTCAGTTAAGGAAAAACAGCCTGGCAGAGGAGCAGTAGGCATCAATCAGGGTGGCAAGGGAGTGGTTAGGGGGTGATCAGGCTGGCAGACAGATCGGTTAGGGGCAATCAGGAAGGCAGGCAGGTGAGCAATTGGGAGCCAGGAATCTTATATTATTGAGAGGGATGTTGGACTGCCTGTTTAAGCCCATTCCTACCTCGATTGGGCCTAAATGGGCAGTCGGACATCCCTTAAGGGGTCCCAGATTGAAGAAGGAGCAGGCTGGGTTGAAGGACACCCCCCCCCATGCACTAATTTTGTGCACCAGGCCTCTAGTCCTACATAATAAAAGAGTAATATGCTAAGTGTCTGACTGTTCATTCAAGCAGTCACTATGATGTGCACTTGCTGCTGGCGTCTGGCTGATCAGGACTGGGCGAGAAGGGCCAGACATGCCCTGGAGCCCTCCTGTGGTCCCTCCCAGCCCTGAGAGTGCACTGGTGGGGTCCTTCAGCCTGGCCGACACCCTCTCGCAATCTGGGACCCCTGGGGAGATGTCAGTGAGCCAGCTTCGGCCCAATCCCCATAGGCCAGCCCAAGGGACCCCACTGGTGCATGGCTTTTAGCAATAGCATAAGCAAGGAAGGTTACTCATGAGAAACGTATTGTATTGTGTAGGAAAATTTAGGGCACTGTCCATTTATAAAGGAGTCACTTTAGAACTTCCTGAGGATTTAGTTTCTGTATTTTTTTAAATTGACCATTTTTAGAAAGATCAATTTAGTGTTAAGAGGATGGGTAAAGAGATTATTCTATATAAGGTGCTAGAAACTCCTAGAGTGATTTGAAACATTCCAGTGCCTCAGCTCTACTTCCTCACTCTGACCTCCCCTGGTCAGAATTATCGTTGGAAAATGTAAATGAATGTTCAATTTTCCATATCTTTCCTCCAACCCTAAATTCAACTTTTAGAAATCATCTTTGCTTAGCCTAAGATTTCATGGGGTTGATATTGGATAACCATATTTATTCTCTTCTAAAAACTAGCTTATCCTTCTTAAACGGGGAAGCCTTAAATCTTTGTATTATTTGACAAACACTGTTAGAGGAAATGCAATGGCCAGTTCTGTATGCCAGGCTGGCTAGGTTGTAGTAATCCACTGTTTAATCAAACATTAACCTAGGTGTTATGGTGAAGGTATTTTGTATTTGCGGTTCACATCCACATTTCCTAATAACCCTTGTTGATGTGAGTGCACCTCACCCAAACAATTGAAGGCTTCAAAAGCAAAAACTAAGGTTTTCAGGAAAGAAGAAATGTGGTCTCAACACCACACCATCAATTTCTGAATGAATTTCCAGTTACCAGCCTTCCCTACAAATTTAAAAATTGCCAGCTTCTACAATCACAGATCAGTTCCTTCAATATTTCTCAGATGAAGAGAAGGACAAACACAGACAGATTTAGTTATAGTTATAGCTAGAGACAAAAATATTGATACAGAGATGTCACAATGTCCTTACGATAAAAAAAGGAACAAAAATAAATGGAGTATCTAATATAATCTTCTAAAAAATGATTTGATTTACTTTTAGTTATTCTAAACTAGAAAAAAATCTACTTTGTTGTAGTGGAAAAAATTAAATATTAAGAATGTTGTCAGTGGCCTATGCTGCGCAATGCATTTACACATCATTTGACTTTCATTTAATAAGATATTTTATTTTCAACACACAAGACTTCAGAAACAAGCTATCAGTACAAAAAGAAAAATATTTTTGTTAAATCAAAGTTATTCCGATTCTTAGATTATGTTGCAATCTGATTTTGCATAGAGTGAAAATTTAGATGAGACTTTGCTAACAAACATTCACAAAGATCAACTTACTCTTTCCTGTTTGATCAAACCCTTTCCTAAAACAGTTGGAGAAGAGAAACATTTTTAATAAAAACAATCTTAGCTGAAATCTACAAAACCTTTCATTCAAGCTGCTGAAGTTGTATTATTTCATCATAAACTCACTACAGAAAAATGATTCAAAAAAGTTATTTACTCAAAGATACAAAATGATTTTAAAAGTAATAACAAACTGAAGTTTCAGCTGCAGCGATGCAAAAGTTTTGTCCAAAATCATGATGAGCATTCCTAGTAAGCACCCTATGAGACAATACATCACATCCATCTAGCATACCTCTCACATTCTGAAATCCATTTCTTTCTCCGAAACTTGGATTAATTGCTGCTCAAATCTACTGAAACCACATCCATCCTTGAAGAACTAGGTAAAATGCCACTGCCTGTAATCCAACAAATGTTATTCCTTCCTTCAAGGACACTGGATACTTCTTGTTATTATTACTTAGGACATTATGCATTGTTACTTCCATGTAATAATAAAACTTCATCCAAATATCCAAAGTCATTATTATAGAACTTTCTTTATTTGAAATAATGGTATCAACATTGATGATATCAAGTTATAATTAGGTTTATATTAAGAGAATATCAGTAGAGAATAAAAAAGCACAACACTGTTGTACCTGTAGCAAGAAGAATATAAATAGGCCTAATATATAATACTAAACCATGTTATGGATTATAAAGTCAAATTGTTGAAAGATATCTATATTGTGAAAATGACCAAAATGAAATAAGGGAAAAATGAATTTCCAAATAGTACAAATACTCAATAAACAAATGCATTCACAGAGATGTACAAACACACATGAGTACTTCAAAATATTAACAACCACTTACCTTAAATGGTAGGATTACTAATGTTTAATTATTTTATATTTTTGCATATTCAAATTTTTAAAATTAATACATATTCCTTTAACAATCAGAAGAGTGTTATTTAAGAAACAAATTTTTATAGTAATACAGATAAAAAAACACTTCAACACATATTTTTCAGTATCTTTAATGGATAGAAATTAGATTACTCTTAGCCTAATATATACATACTAGAGGCCTGGTGAACGAAATTTGGGCACAGAGGGGTGAGGATGTCCCTTAGCCCAGCCTGCACCTTCTCCAATCTAGGACCGTATGAGGGATGTCTGACTGCTGGTTTAGGCCTGATAGCACCAGGATTTGGCCTAAATGGGTAGTCGGACATTCCTCTCACAATCCAGGACTGCTGGCTCCCAACTGCTCACTTGCCTCTGCCTGATTGCCCCTAATGGCTTCTGATCATCCCTTAACCACTCTCCTGCCAGTCTGATCAATTTCTAGCTGCTCCCCGGCTGGCCCAATTGCCCCTAACTGTCTCCCCTGCAGGCTTGGTCACCCCTAAATGTCCTCCCCTGCAGGCCTGGTCGCCCTGAATTGCATTTCCAGGTTGGCTCAGTCACCCCTAATTGTCCTCCCTGCTAGTCTGATTACCCACAACTGCCTTCTGCTGCAGGCCTGCTCCCCCAACTGCCCTTCCTTTCGTGCCTGGTTCCCCCACAATTATCTTCCCCTGCATGTCTGGGTCCCCAACAGCCCTCCCCTGCAGGTCTGCCCCACCCTCCAACTGCCTTCCCCTGCAGGTCTGGTCCCCCCAACTTCCCTCCACTGCAGGCCTGGTCCCCCACAACTGCCTTCCTCTGTAGGTCTGGTCACTCCTAACTGCCCTCTTCTGCAGGCCTCATCCCCTGCCCCCTGAAACTGCTCTCCCTGAAGGCCTTGTCTCCCCAACTTCTCTCCTCTGCTGGCCTGGTCACCCCTAAATGCCCACAACTGCCCTCTCCTGCAGGCCATCTTGTGGCAGCCATCTTGTGTCCACATGGGGGCAGCAATCTTTGACCACATGGGTATGGCCATTTGTGTCTTGGTGTGATGGTCAATTTACATATTATTCTTTAATTAGATAGGATTTTCTATAAATGTCTCTGTAAGAGGTTTGTCTGAGCTGGGCCCAAGTGTTTACTGACCTGGTGGAACTCAGTACCAAATATTGAGATGTATTTGAATTAGCGAATATGCTAGTATGTTTTCTTTATGTTCATTTGTTTGCTTGGTTTAGCTAAAAGAAATCAGAAAATAAAGTAAAAGAGTCCAATAAAAATGTTCAAAGAAATGGAGAATGGAAGATATTATGCTAGCTCCTGAAAAAAGGGGTGCACATAGGATGCTACTATGCTACTTTAAGGCTTGTTAGAGTTACAATAACAATGAAACCTGTAGAACCAAAGGACAAAATATACCATGGATTGAAGACAAAGACTCCAGCATTGCTAATTCTTCCACTGCTATTAGGGTGGCTTCAGTACCCAAAGGCTTTGGGACATCAGGCAGAGAAAGATGGTAACAAGTTCAAAAACAGAAAAGACAGAAGCAGTATGTAAAATAGCATTTCTAGGAATGAGAACAACAATATGGAATGTAGAAATAGCTGCAGGCAGCTTCTTGCAAACAAATTAGAGTAGAAGAGGAAAACCACTAGAAAAACTTTTTGATAATTATTAGAAAGGTTCATGAAATATCTGCTGACATTCTTAAGGGCATTCCAGTATCTTTTCAAAACCCTTAGAATAACTGCCTAGCAATGGATGTGGCTAATGCCTTTCTATCTAATATGGCATCTGCCCAGCACATAATCCTCATCTGTTCTCTAGTCAACATACACTTTCTCCAATAAAATTTTGCTTGATCACAGAAAATTTTCTATTCTTACTGTGTGCATGTCCTTGTTTATATCATTTACTTGTCATCCAAGTCTAATGTTACCTCCTGAGGGAAAATTTCTCTAAAGATCTCCATTAAAATAACCACTTCTAGCCTGCACTACTCACCAGAAGCACTCTTTATCAATGTGCCCTACTTTAATTCACAGACTTTATTGATATGTGCAAATTCATCATTTATGTATTTGTGTGCTTTTTTAGGATCTCAATATCCCACCATGATAAAGGCAGTGAATTAGTCTTATTCACTGATTATAATAGTATCTTAAACATAAGAAATGTCAAATAGGGTACAGAAGGAGGGAGGGAAGAAGGGAGGTAGAAAAAGTGATATGTGTAGGGTGTTTACTGGTTATTACAAGTGAAGATAGTTGTCAAAGCTAGGGAAATTCATTGTTTATTGATAACATTGCCTACCGATGAGACACAGATGAATATGTGTCAGAGATTCATGACTTAAAGGAGGATTAATAGTTATATGGGGATTATTTGAATAGATTTATGCCTAAAATATCTTTCAGAAGTAGTAATGTTACTGTCCTTCCAAAATAGAATCTAGGAGCCTTTCCAGTTTTGGATATGTTATATTACAAAAAAATACAATACTTTGTACAGTGGGAGAATGGTATACTTTTATTAGTGAATGTTCACAATAATTTAAGGTAGTTGGGTAACAAACACAATTAACATTTTTAAAGGTTTTTAAGTAACATATCCAGAGTTAATAAAATAAATCTTGCCCCAATGTAGTAGTACTCAGGAGGTTGTTGGCAAGCACTATTCTCAGTCATGGTGATTAAAAAAACAAACAACAAACAAAAAAAATCACATACCATTTTAAAAGTTTCTCTCAGTAACCCTCCAATTAAAATCAAGCTTTTCACTTTGTAATTATAATATCTACTAGTATAAACAGTGTGTGTGTATATAGGTGTGTGTGTGTGTGTGAGTGTGTGTGTGTGCCAGCACATGAGAGTGATGGCAGTGGGAGGGGCTACCAGCAGATATGGGACAAGGGGCCTTGGTGGGAGGGGCTAAGGTGGGGGTGCTGAGGATGAGCCAGAACCCATCCATGTAACTACAGTAGCCTTGCAGCCCACAAAGTGACCAAATGTTGGAATGAGCAGTTGCTATGGCATGCATTGACCACCAGGGGGCAGATGCTCAATGCAGAGCTGCCCCTTGGTGGTCATTGCACTCCCACCAGGGGAGCACCACTCAGCCAGAAGCTGGGCTCACAGGCTGGTGATCGCAGTGGTGGTGGCAGGAGCCTCTCCCATTGCCTCCGAGGCAGTGTTGTGAATGTCCAACTGTCAGCTTCGGCCTGCTCCCCCTCAGTCAGACATCCCCTGAGGGTTTCCAGACTGTCCGTGTAATGTCCATAAATAGCAAACTGCAGTTACAGGGACATACCATATCTGTGCACAATCAATGTGCTAAATTTACTAGCTATAAGTATAACCATACTAGAGGCTCACCACATGAAATCACATGAGACCCAGACCTGGAGCACCATGGAACCCAATGTCAAGTCCCCGGCCTAGCTGAACACACAGCCCCACCTACCTTGAAGACAGTTGTAGTGGGAGATAAGAATAGTTTCCTGCCCTAACCTTTCTTTTGCAGGAGCACTTAAATTGACCTTTGTTGGAAGATGAGAATTGAACAGACCAACACTTATTGTTCCCATAAAGAAATCATATGATGTTCAGCAGGTGCCTTTTGGCGTTTGGTTGTTACAGCTCAATAGCATCACAGCCATGGGGTTTTTACAATAGAGATGTTCAAATATTTTATACTAGAGGCCCGGTGCATGGATACATGTACCGTGGGGTCCCTCAACCTGGCCTGCACCCTTTCGCAATCCAGGACCCTTCAGGGGATGTCAGACTGATGGTTTTGGCCCAATCCCCAGAGGCCTGGCCTGCCAGGATTGGGCTGAAACTTGCAGTCCAGCATCCCCTTAGGGATGTAGTAGTGTACGAAATGGCAGGAGGCCAGGGAGGAGCCCGAGCTTGGGCTAGATGCTGCACCACTCTTGCTCATCCCAATCCCACTGTACCTGCTGCAGATCGGTAGCACTGCTGTGGAGGTGGGACAGGCTCAAGATGTCACAGCTGCACCCACCAGCTGTGAGCCCAGCCTTTGGTGTCCATTGGTTATCTGAGTGACGCTTCTACTGTGGGAGTGCTCTGACTACCAGGGGCAGCTCCTGCATTGAGGGCCTTTTCCCTGCTGGTCAGTGCACGCCATAGTAACTGGTCAACCAGTTGTTTGGTTGTTTGGTCACTTACCAAGTGTATCATTTAATAATGTGGATTTTTTTCAATAGATGGAGTTACACATGTTGATATATGTGTGATTTGATATGTATGCTATTTTGTTTATTCACAAGCTTCAAAACTTCAAATGTCAAATTTGTTGAAGGTGTTAACATCATATATATTTTTATGCTTAAAATGTCAATTTTCATGCCCAAACAAAGAGCATTTGTAGGAAGTTTTAATTCATTATTTTGAAGAAAAGTGCTGCTGAAAGTTATCCTATACTTCAGGAAGCTTATGGTGAACATGCTCCATCTCAAGATACTTGTGAATGCTGGTTAAAATGCTTTAAATGTGATGATTTCAATGTGAAAGGCAAAGGACATCTAAGTCAACTGAAAAAGTTTGAAGACCAACATTTACAAGCATTATTGGATGAAGATACATATCAAACTCAAAAACAACTTGCAGAAAGATTAAACATTGCTCAGCAAACAATTTCTGATCATTTACAATCAATGGGAAACATTTTACAGTAAGGAAAATGGGTGCCACATCAACTGAACGAATTGCAAATGGAAAACTAAAAAGTCATCAGTAAAATGTTGCTTCAATGGCATGAAAGTCTTTTTTGCATCGAATTTTGACTGGCGATGAAAATGAATTTTGAGAATCCCAAATGCACAATATCACGGGTTGATCTAGGTCAACCATCAACATCAACTGGAAGGCCAAATCTCTTTGGAATAAATTTGCTTCCTGATAATGAACCATCACACACTTCAAACCCAGTTAAAGACACATTAAAAGATCTTGCTTGGGAAGTAATAACCTATCCACTGTATTCACCAGACATTGCTCCCTCAGATTACCATTTGCTCTGATTGATGGCACATGCACTTTTTGAAGTGGAAAATTGAGTCTCTAAATGTTTTGCCTTAAAACAAGCAAAGCTCTATTGGGACAGTATTCACAAATTATCTGAAAGATGGGGGAAATGTGTAGCTAGCAATGGACATTATTTTGAATAAATCACTTTTGATGTTTCTCTTGAAATTTTTCTGTTTTCTTTGATTACAAAATCCACATTATTAACCAGTACACCTGGTAGACTTTTATATGTACGGATTTCATTTAGAATGTGTGATCCTTAGGCCAAGTTTTATTTATTTTTTTTCTTCCTCAAAATCAGTAAGTGCTTCATTTAAACTTGTCATCCTTTGGCCAATCAGTGGATTATAGTACTTTTTAATTGTTATAAAGTTTATAAATAGGAGCTCTAGCCATGTGCCTAATATGCTCCCACCTTATGTCTGCTACCCAGGCTAGCAGTTATCCTGGGAAAACTCAATCTGAACATTCAGATGTTATTCCATCTGTAATTGTTGTAAGAATAACTAGGTAGAAGTTGCCTGTGCATGAAACATATATATGTAGGCTCATGTTAAAATTAAGTGAAATGTTTTCTAAGGAAAAAAAAAATGTTTGGAAGATGATATCTGAGAAAAATTCATACAAAATAAAGAAAAGAGGAAATATCTGAAAGATTTCACAAAAGAAAATACATTTTGGCCAAACAGCCAAGTAGTCTAAAATTCCTTTTAAAAAGTGAGTTTTTACTGAATATTGTGACTCCTTATATTCTATGGCAAAAAATAAATAAATGAATATCATTAAGGAACACTTGAAATGGCCACTTGATATCAATGAGATTTCCATTCTTATTAATATGAAACTGTAGAAATACAAAGAAATTCTGTGAGAGAAAATATTTAGTTTTGAGTAATTACACATTAACTTCTGATACTTGGTTTGAAAACTTTGGGTACTTTTCCTTTTCATAAGTAAACTCAGGTAAAATAATAAAATAAGAAAATGTTAGTCATCTTTTAATTTGATTGGCTCAAATTATACTTTTTCCCAAAAGCTATTAAAAATAAAAATAAAACACATTTCAAAACTATTTTGTAGTTTTGTTTTTTGTTGTTGTTTTTTTTAACTTGGAAAGAATAGATTCATTGTAATTTATAAAAGGAAATTTTCTTTCTCTTTGAACAATCACATCTTATTGTTCCTAACATTTATAATCATGAGAGTATGTACAAAAATCTTGAAAAATGCTGCTTTGATTGTGTTATTTAAAGCTGCCAATTTGCCGAGGCTTATTAAAATCAAGGCTAAATAATTCCAGTGAGCAAAGTCTTAAGTTTTAGTTGTACTGTCACTGGCCTAAGAATAAATTAAAATGTAAAACTTGAACTTTGAATACATTTAAATGATTAAACTAAAGTGTCAATACAAGATAAATCTAATCTTAGCAGTACAAAAATGAGTCTTTACTAACAAGTCTCTTTCAAGAATCAACGAATGTTAGTGAATAATATTAAGTGATGTGCTTAACAGCCCAACGATTAGTATGCTTCATCTAGTTATCTTAAAAGAGAAGGTTTGGCCACTTTGGACAGAAACAGCCTAATCTATTAAAATGCAAACTGAATGTCTCTTTGTAAGGTATTTTTCTTTAAACAACTACATAACCCATTAGTATCAAAACTAATTTGTTTTAATTAGAACATGTCATTTCTATTGAATATGGTACAATTTCTTTTAAAAAAATAAGTCTTTATTGTTCAGATTTTTAGAGTTCCTCTTTTTTCCCCATAGCTACCCTCCACCCAGTTACCACCCATCCTTTTCCCTTAACCCCCACACACTGTCCTCATCCATAGGTGTACGATTTTTGTCCAATCTCTTCCTGAAACCCCCCACACCCCTTTCCCACTGAGAATTGTCAGTTCACTCCCTTTTTATGCCCCTGATACTATTATATTCACCAGTTTAGTCTAATCATCAGATTTTTATTCACTTGATTTTTAGATTTACTTATTGATAGATATGTGTTTGTTATTCATAATTTTTATCTTTACCTTTTTCTTCTTCCTCCTCTTAAAGAATACCTTTCAGCATTTCATATAATACTGGTTTGATGGTGATGAACAGCTTTACTTTTTCTTATCTGTGAAGCTCTTTATCTGACCTTCAATTCTGAATGATAGCTTTGCTGGGTAGAGTAATTTTGTTTGTAGGTGCTTACTATTCATCACTTTGAATATTTCTTGCCACTCCCATCTGGCCTGCATAGTTTCTGTTGAGAAAACTGATAGTCCTATGGGTACTCCCTTGTAGGTAACTGTTTTTCTCTTGCTGCTTTTAATATTCTCTATTTGTCTTTTGCCCTTGGCATTTTAATTATGATGTGTCTTGGTGTGGTCCTCTTTGGATTCCATTTGTTTGGGGTTCTGTGCACTTCCTGGACTTGTAAGTCTTTCACTAGGAAGGGGAAGTTTTCAGTCATTATTTATTCAAATAGGTTTTCAAGATCTTATTCTCTCTCTTCTTCTGGCACCCCCATAATTTGGATGTTGGTATGCTTGAAGTTATCCCAGAGCTCCTTACACTATCTTCATATATTTTTGTTTTTTGTTTGTTTTTTTGTTTTTCTTTTCCAGTTGGGTGTTTTTTGCTTCTTTGTGTTTCAATCTTTGATTTAATTCTTGAGATCTTCTAGTCTGCTGTTGGATCTCTGTATATTATTCTTTATTTCAGTCCATTTATGCTTAATTTCTAGTTTGTCCTTTTTCATATCCTCAAGGGTCTCACTAAATTTATCAGCAGAGTCTAGAAAATTATTGAAAAAACCTTATAACCATGGTTTGGAACTCTATATCCAGTAGTTTGTTTTCCTTCATTTCTGTCATTTGTGACCTGTTTCTTTGTGTCCGCATATTTGCTGCTTCCCTGTGTTGATAGAGTAGATTTGCTAGATGTCCTATAGGGCCCAGTGGCTCAGCCTCCTCAGTTACCTGAGGTCGACCCTCTTGGTGCACCCCTTTGTGGGCTGTATGCACAGTCTTGTTGTAGTTAAGCCTTGATTGTTGTGGTATCACTGGAAGGAATTAGCCTCCAGGCCAATTGGTTGTGAGAATCAGCTGTATCTATGATGGGAGAACTTCTGTACTGGAGATACCCTTATGGGGCAAGACTTGCTTCAGTGGGGTTTTGGCGCTCACTGAGGCTTCCCCCTGAGTATGTCCCTTATGGATCTGAGAAGTTGTAATCTGGATGGTCCCACTGTGACCACTGGCTCTTGGATCTCTAAGGAGGTTGCTAATTTAGCTTTTGCCTGAGACCACCCAGCAGGACCTACTGAGAGAACTGCATATTCCTCTTCTTTGTTTGAGGTTTGGAGGTGCCCAGATGAGGTCCAACTATGAAGCAATACAAGCTGCTATGGGGCCTTGGGCTTTCTTTTGGATGTTCTGCTTCTGTCTGACCCAGTTGTGGTTTGTTAGGTAATTTAGATTGCAAAGTGGCAGGCCATTCATATGTAAAAACCTCTTCTCACAGCTTGGGAGGGGTGGGGTCTCAGGGAATTAACAGGGCAGAACAAACAGCTATAGCTGATTCTCAGCCATGCCTTAAGAGGCCCTGAGGTCTCAGTGTCCCAGGGCAATTGCTGCAAGCAACTCTGAGAGAAAGCCACCTGCATATTCTGCCAGATGCCAGACAGTCCAGTTTCTCCCCATATAAGTCTGGGTCCCAGAATCTCATCCAGAACTGGAGTTCAGAGCAGTCAGAAGCTTGTGTTTCCCTCCCAATTGAAAAAGATAATTGCGTCCTCAGTTGCCAGCCCTTTCCACGAAACCTCTGTACCTCTACACTTTACTTCCGAAGCTCCTCTGAGTCTATGAGTGCTTTTCTCTTTCCTTTTAGTTTTAGAATTTCCACTCAGCCAGCCTTCCTGTGGTTCTAGATGATGTCTGTTTTGTCTTTTAGTTGTAGTTTTGAAGTGGTTGTGTGAGGCAGCAATTTCAGGTGTTCACCTATGTCGCCATCTTGTTTTCTCCCATATGGTACAATTTCAATATAAAAGTATTAATACCATAAAATCTGGATAAACCATCTAGACTTAAGTAATCTCTGCATAATAATATCCCTGATAAAAAGAATAATTATTAATAATTAGTTATTTTCATACTTTTAACAGTTTTATAGTATAGAGACAGAACTAAAGGTAACTCTTATTTGTGACTTTTCTTTCATTTCATTTAAAAACAAACATATTATTGAACCAAGATGATCTCAAGGACTCAAATTCACTGAATACTTAAAAACGTTTAAAAGATATCCAGCTATTTCTTACATTTATTTAGGTTTTGAAATTTTATTCTATATATGCTTTGACTCCCCCCCCCCCGCTTTAATTTATCTTTATTGTTGAAAGTATTAGATGTCCCCTTTGTTTTCCCTTGGTTGACCCCTCCACTCCTCATCAGGCCTTCCCACAATATTGTCCGTGTCCATGGGCTATGCATATATGCATATAAGTTACTTGGTTAATCTCTTCCTGACCTTTCCCTCTGATGTACTTCAGTCTGTCGCATGCTTCAAGATCTTTATATCTATTTTGTTTATCAGTTAATTTTGTTCATTAAATTCAACTGAACTTAAATTAAATTCAACTGAACTTAAATATGACTGAGATCATGTGATCCTTGTCTTTCTGACTGGCTTATTTTGCTAAGCATAGATAAGATTTTCATATATAAAGGGTGAACAATCAAGCTGGAAAAAGGGAATTTACTTGAAAGTAAGCAAAACATTTACAATATTAATTATAATGAATATATTTAGAGTTATTCATAATGAAAAAGAATTAACAAGAAAGTTTTCTAGAAAAATAAAAAAAGGTGAGTCTCAAAAATGAATTAAGTGTAACAGATAAAGTTACACAGAAACATGGAAGAAAAATAAGAAAATATGCAATAGAATATAAATATTATAAAGTTAATGTGTTTTCAGATTTAAGAGCTAAACAAGATAAATGAGAACATTCCCATTTTGACATGTAGCTTGTGAAATTTTACAACAGCAGAGAATATTAGTAGCTACAAAAAATTGAGAGGGATGAAAATTAGCTTATCCTATAAAAGTATGAAAAGCAGACTATCTTCATATTTTTCATCAGTCACATTAGATGTTAGAGAAATAGAAGAATAATTTCACTACTCAAATGAATATATATTCTTCCTATATATGGAAACTAGAAAATTGTGCAACAGAAAGCATTTTTAACCATTCAAAAATTCAGAAATTAATTTTTATTTATATTTCTATGTTGTAATAAGAGAACAGAAAAAGAGAAGACTTCCTTAAGCCATAAAACCAAGTATCCTTAACAAACTTGGTTATTATATAAATATGAGAAATGAACTACTGGAGTGACTGAGAGCCTTGACTCTAGCGCTCTATTGCCTGCAGTACCACTATTAGTTCTATAATCTTTGCAAAGTAAGTTTACCTCTCTGTACCTCAGTTTCATTATTTTTAAATTGGGCAAGAACTACCCAACTAGCATGGCTCAGTGGTTGAGCATTTACCTATGAACCAGGAGGACATGTTTTTATTCCTGGTCAGGGCACATGCCTGGGTTGTGGGCACAACCCCCATTGTGGGACATGCAGGAGGCAGCTGATCAATGATTCTCTCTTATCATGGATATTTCTATCTCTCACTCTCTCTCCCTTCCTATCTGAAATCAATAAAAAATACATATATTAAAAAAAACTAAAAATAAATAAAATGGGTAATGATTAAACCAACCTCACAGGGTTGTTGTAAAGATTAAATGAGTTAATATTTGTGAATTACTAACAACTATGCTCTAGATATAAGCATTATACTAACCATAACCATTATTGCCATTGGTACTATCTCAGTAAGAAGCTGAACATATTATTTTAGGTTATATATTAATCATCAAAATTTTAAGTAAGTGCAGTCAGAATGTTAAGTGTATAAAGAAATTTATAAGAAAATGGATAAGAGGAGGAAGAAACTGGAAGATTGGAAAAAAGTCTTAAGATTTATTTATACAATGAAACAAAAATTTTCATATATGCAATCTTTCTATGACATGCAGAATATGTGAGTGGAAATATGGGGATTTGTCTAATGGTGTACTTGACTGATTACAAACTGTAGGTTTAGAAAAAACTGTGTCAAATATGTACTATAAAGGACAGGTCTACGCAATTTCTCAGTTCCTCACTGGTAAGATATGTCTAATGGACAGAGAAGGTGGATGAGCTTCTTTCCTGGTTACAGCAAGCTCTGGCTTCATCCTACTCTATCTGCTAACACAAGTGTCTAAGAAAAGAAAGCTGCTGAGTATAGTGGAATTCACTCAATGATAAAGAGTTGGAGTTGTCTCTGGCTTACACACTAGGCTGTTTTTTACTCAAGGAGCAGCTACAGAGTTAGTAAGCTCAAAGTTCATGGACCTAGCTCTCTTCAGGCTCCATAGAGATAACATGGCAAAGAATGAGAAGTTTTCCCACAGTTAGAAGTTTAAGGTAGACAATCAAAAATTGTTAATCATAACATACTGAATATTCTCTATTAGTTTTTATTTCTTTGGCATTTTATAGAAAAGTGATATTTTCAGGAATAAATAAAAGTTTTATTAGCATTGAAAATATAATAATGACAAATTTTATTAGCATTGAAAATATAAAAGCCATGAAATAGAAGAAATAAAAATATTGAGCAGGTAAAATGAAAAAAAAAATAGAAAAATAAGTAAGAATGACATTTTCTTCTTACCTAATGTGCTTATGACACACAATACTGAATTTTGCTATATCAGGAAATATCAGGTTATATATATATCATTTAATTTTTAAATTAACCAATGAAAAATTTAATAATGAAATGTTATTTAAAAATATTAAAATACAGTGGTACCTCGAGATACAAATTTAATTCGTTCCGTAACCTTGAGGCATGGAAACTATGAGACACTCGAGTTGTGGTAAACTGGTGTCGTGTGCAGCCGGCCAATCAGCGCGATTACTCCTATCTCAAATGTTGCTTGTATTTCAAAGCAAAAATCACTCATTTGACGGCTCGTATCTCAAAAATCTCATATGTTAGGGCACTCATATCTCGAGGTACCACTGTATTAAAATATTAAATGGAGGATAAAGAAAATTAGGGTGCATTAATCTCTTACTCTTCATAGAAAATAAGCAGAAACTGTCTAAAGTTGATTAATCAAACTTGGGCATATAAGCCCATTATATAATAAGACCAACTAGCACACACATTAAAAATAAAATGTAATCTGATTATTTTTGGAGAGAGGAAAAGGGAGTGGGGGTGGAGAGGGAGGGAAGGAAGGAGAGGCAATGAGGCAGTCATTATTTCAATCAACTGGAATGAATACTTCTGTAAGAATCTGCCTTGCTTTGGTGTTTACTCAGGTACAGCAAGCTAACGATACAGCAGGGACTAATTACTTGACCATCTACACCTTATGAAAAGCCAGAGAAAGAGAAAAGGAATGAATAATAAAGATAGAACATTAAGCACCTAAACTACTATTGTTTAGAGAATTTTATAGCTACCTTAGTAATCCATACATAGATATGCACAAAATAATCACTGTTAGCCAACTCATTGAATTAATATTCAGTTGACTCATCAAGAAATCTCCCACATTCAAGAAATATATTTTTAATTTTCACTATTTATACTTTTTTTCTGTTCAAAAGAATAAACCATGAGGAATCAAATACTTAAGGTGGTCTTGAGATAAAATTGCTAGTTAATGAACTGTGTTGAATAGTTTCTTCAGCCACAGGTATAAAATGCTTCAGACATGCTAGCTGTTTCAAACGAAGCACACAATGGTGAAATGAATGTAGGTCAAGACACTTTTTAATGACATTTGAGGGACTCTGTTAATGACATTATGTAGTTTCTAGATGAGACCATTTCAACATTTCCTAATTTCGACCACAATTTAACAGTTACACCAGATCTAATTTCATTGAAATTTGTTGTGAGATTAGTAATGAGTTAATTCCACCTACACTAGTAGAGGATTAAAGAACTAAATTTACCTAAAATAACTGCAAATCTTATTATGTTGACTACATTTTAGCTGCTTAAGAAATCTTGTGAACTATTTTAATCTCCTCCAACCCAGGAAGGTGGGGGATTAAATGTAGGGAAGACAGGGGGATGGGCATTGGGGAAAAAAAAAGAGACATATGTACTATTATCTGTAATACTTTAAACAATAAAAAAAGGAAAAAAAATAAAGTCAAAGAATAAAATAAACTCTCTCTCAAGACACCAAGTATATATGTGAATATACTGGTACATATTTTATATTTTATGTAACACTCCTAATTGTAATATCTACAATTTTATTACTATTTTAATTTATTCCAACACCATTTGCACTACTTGCTGTAATTTTAATACTAAAGTTTGTCATAACTTAAATAATTCCAGATAAACCCAAATATTAGTAACTCAGTATTTTAGTATATTATTTAATATTTTAAAAAATGTATTTATAATAGCAAATGCTGAAATTCATTCATGGGACCTTTAAATTCTCATTCTGATAAATTTTGAAAACCACAGAAATGGAACATGAAGTATATCTAGATGAAGTTGTCATTTGTTGCATATTCACCATCCCATAAAGTTCTTTTATATAAGTGTTTTAGTTTGAATATTCTACTTATCTATCATAATAAAAGTATAATATGCTAATTAGATTGGACTTCCTTCCAGATGACCTTCAGGAGGAAGCTGAGGTTGAGAGGGAAGCCTGGGTACCAGGTGCCAGGCAACAAATGGAGGGAAGCCCCGGTCCAGGGTGTCAGAGGGAAGCTGCTTCCAGCAACTGGGGAAGGCAAGGCCTACTCTTGCATAAATTTCAGGTATTGGGCTTCTAGTTATTTTATAAAAGTAGATCATGGCAACTATATAATTCTATAACTGTGAATTTAACAGTGACAAGTCTCTAATCATTTGAGATTAAACAGTTACATTTGCAACTCCATTTTGGTAAAACTCATTTCCAAGTATTTAAGGACATCCTGTAATATTAATGTACAGCTATTAATACCAATTAATTAGTTATATTTGGTATATGTTTTATTACATTTATTATCAAATTTATAGTTAGAAGCCTGGCATAAAACTCAATGAATAATAACCTACCCTTAGTATTTTATGTACTTTTACGGGATCTTGTTGACAATTTAACAAGTGATCTATTTTTAAGTGATCCAATGGATTAATAGAGAAAAAAATAATTTACTATTAGGTACATATATCCAATTATTTCTTTTTGGTTATTTTTCCTTTTAAAAACATTTATAATATAAAATTTTAAGTTCCTTATATTTTATTTCAGTTATTAGACATTTTATCTTTTATGTTACCATGTGAAATTAATTCCATTTTAATTTAAACTAGAGGCCTGGTGCACAGGACTCATGCAGTGGTGTGGGGCATGGCCTGTGGGGATCAGCCCACTGTGGGAGTGCCACTAATCCCAGTCAGATGACCAGATGTGGACCGGCCCTCTGAGTGGCTCCTTCCTGGTCCAGCATCTTCCATGGAGCCAGAGCACTCACTTCTCCAGGGAACCTGGTTGGGGCCGGGTCTAAAAACCATAGCAATGAGAAGCATTAGAGTAGGCTTCAGTCCCACAATGGCCACGAACCCGCCTCCCAGCCTCTGGAATCAGCTCTCTGGTGGCAGTACTACTTTTACTGTGGGTATGTGGATGAAGCAGTGGAGAGTGAGGAGGAGGAGGCCACAATCGCAGCTTGGGTTCTTGCCCAAAATCCTGGGGTTCACAGCAGGAGCAGCGACTCATCCTGGTCAGCCTAGCAGCGCTCACACTGTGGTAGTGCACTGACTATCAGTGGGCACCTCTTGCATTGAGCATCTGCCCCCTGGTGGTCAGTGTGCATCATAGCAACTGGTCGACCACCATTTGGTCACTGGGCATTTATTATATAGAATGAGATACTTAACAAACAAACAAAAAAAAGACTCCAATAATATTTAAGTGAATTTCTTGAGCTGTACTTTTTAATATTTTAAATAATTAAAGGTTTTCTTTCTATTATGGTTAATATTGTTTTGTATTAGTTTCAGGTGTACAGCATAGTGGTTCAATTATCATATACTTTACAAAGGGATTCGCCCTGATATTTTATGTACCCACCTGGCACTGTGCATAGTCATTAGAATATCATTGACTATCTGAGCTATGCTGTACTTTACATCCCTATGACATTTTTTTACTATCAATTTGTAAGATTTAATCCCTTCACCCAACCACCCTCTCTTCTGGCAAACATCAGTCTGATCTCTGTGTCTCTGAGTCTTTTTCTATTTTTTGTTTATTTTGTTCTTTAGATTCCACAAGTAAGTACAATCATATGGTATTTGTCTTTCTCTGATTTATTTTACTACCCATAATATCTTGAAAGATATTTTAAAATAATATTATGACTTCTTACAAACACTAATGATAATTTTCATCTTCCTTTCAAGTAATGATTTCTCCTATGTTTTTTCTTGAATATTATCTAGATCTATGGTTGGCTAACTGAGGCTCACGAGCCACATGTGGCTCTTTGGCCCCTTCAGTGTAGCTCTTCCACAAAATACCATGGCCTGGGCAAGTCTATTTTGAAGAAGTGGCTTTAGAAGAAGTGTAAGTTTAAAAACATTAGCTCTCAAATTTTCAATTGTTGTACTGTTGACATTTGGCTCTGATGATTAATGAGTTTGCCGACCACTGGTCTAGATAATCCAGGGGAAAAAATGTAATGGTAAGAGTGACTGTAACATTATTTGTTGCTGTTTTTGTTAATCCTCATCTGAGAATATTTTTCCATTGATTTTTAGAGAGAGTAGAAAGGGTGAGAGATAGAAACATCCATGTGAGATAGACATATAGATTGCTCGCCTCCCACATGAGCCCCAACCAGGGTCAGCCTGAAACTGAGGTACCTGTTCTTCACCAGAATTGAACCTGGGACCCTTCAGTCTATGGTCCAACACTTTATCCACTAAGCCAGTGGTCGGCAAACTGGCTTGCGAGCCACATGTGGCCATGGTTTGCTGTTCTGTCGACTAATGAGTTTGTCGACCACTGCACTTAGCCAACATTTTTAAAATATTTGGGTGTAAAAACAGAGAAAGAATATGTTACACTAATAAGTACTAGAAAGAAATGGAACTGTTACTTTTCTATTTTATACTTGTCAAAAATGTTTCCGCCTGGTATGCTGCCATTCTGCTTCCAAGACAATGTTATATTTTCCTCTTTGGATTCTTATAAACATATGAGAAGTTTCCCATCCTCTGTTGTGGGTAATATACATTATTGAATTTATCGTTCTTTACCACATGTTGCCAGAAGTTTCAATAAAGCCTGGAGCACACTGAATAAGGCTGCTCAGATTTGAATCCTTGCTTCATTCCTTACTAGTTTTTTGACCTAGGAAAGTCATTAGATTTTCCTGTCACACATTCCTCATCTGCAAACTCATTAGTTTGCCTTATATATAAAAGGCTAAGCAACTATCACATCCAAAACAACCAAATGGATGACCGAACAGGCTTTGTGAGGCGACCAGGCTGGCAGAGGGAGTTAGTGAAGGATGACCAAACAACTGAGCAGCAGGCTGTGTGGGGCTACCAAGCCTGCAGGAGGAGCATTTGGGGGTGTCCAGCCTGGCAGGGGGGCAGTGAGGGGCAAACAGGCCAGTGAGGATGACTACACCGTCAGGGGGTCAGTTGGGGGTGACTAGGCCAGCAGGGGGGCAGTTAGGGGCAATCAGTCAGGCAGGTAAACAGTTAGGAGCCAGTGGTCCCAGATTGGAGAGGGTGCAATCTGGGCTGAGGGGACACCCCCTGCCCCCAGCACAAAATTTGTGCACTGGGCCTCTAGTATGAGAATAAAATGAGTTAGTATATATAAAATATTAAAAGATCTTAAAGACTTACATGGCTATTATATATGATTCTATAATTATACAATTGCAAACAAAGAATAACAGAATGTTGCATATAAACTAATGTATAAGGAAATCATCATTTTTATCATATAAAACTGAAAATGCATCTATAAAATATTTTTTTAGTCTTACTTAATTAGTAGTGTCTTAAAATACTATAAAAGATTATAAGCCCAAAATCCTTATCAATACCCTATATTTTAGTGTGACTTTTGTTTATGTTATCAAATGCCAGTTATAGGTCAAGAAATATTGCAAATGATTCTGATCTACTTTTAGCATCTCAAGGATGGGAAAAATATAAAAAAAATTACAGCAAATGAGAATTTTGAGAATACATTTGAAAGATGTGCCTTTTAAATTTCAATAAAACAGACACTTCAAGGAAAAGATGGAAAAATCATGAGGTAATATTTGAGAAGTACCATTCTAGAAGTATCTCATTCTAAAGAAAAAATTTGTAAATATGTGGAATACCCCCCAAATACAATCAGGATGACTAGAGTACACTTACCGGGAAAAAGGAATTATTAAACTTAGAAAAGTTATCCCTCATGAAACCTTCTGATTCAGTCCCATGTACATTTATACCAGGCTGGTATCCCAAGAATAATGAACATGAGTGTTCCAGTATCTTAAAAACCAATGACATAGTAAAAGTAATAAATTACCCATTGGCTTAAGTCTAAATCTTCTATGTGTTTGTCATTAAGAATATCATTCCATGAGTCTGCCTGATTAAAACAAATATATAATTGATTTGAATATAAGAGGTACCAAGAAAAATACCTTATTTTATAAAAGATATTTGGGATAAACCAAATTATTAAATCAACATTATGAGGACATGATATTATAATTAGGTTTACATAAGCCATGCACCATATTAAAATTCATCTTGCTAGTCCTGATAACAATAAACAAAGTCTCACAATAAGGAAGATCTTTGTAAGAATCTCAGAAGTCGGTTTCTAAGAATTGAGGACTTTAATATTGATGAGGATTTTGGTGAGTTTTGGACAGCATGAAAGATGTTATCGAAGAGATATTATTATATAAGCAGGATTTCGAAAGAGTAGGAATAGAACATTTAAAAAAAAATAGCATTCTGTCTTCCTCACTTTCCCATACAAAGGCACTATGTACAAAGATACTGCGATCCATGATTAAAAAGAAAAAAAGTTATTGGTTAAAAACAACTAAAGTCATAATGGACATAAAATCCCAGAAGTCATGGTAGGTAAAACAGTCGAAATTTGGGAAGATTTGAACAACATAGTTTATGAACTATTTTAGTAGAAATATCTATAACACTGATCTGATCCCAGAAAGACACAGAATATACATATTTTTTTCATTATTTTTTAAAAAAGAGACTATATATATATATATATCACATCATGATGTCTTGATATAGATACACAGAGCTAATGATTACAAATACACAAAGTAATGAACACAACCATCTCCTTATTAGTTACCAGGTTTCCTCCATGAGGCTAGGGTGTTAGAAACCTTATCCAATTCCTGAGACCAGCAAGCTGGAAAAGTTGGGGTGCCAGATGTGTGATCCAGTTCCTTCGCTCCTAACCGAGAACCTGGGAGCTGGAGTTTCTTGCCCACAGGCTCTGCACTAAGCTCTCTCCATCTCTGGAGTAAGGGAGGAGGAGGGACGCTGCAGGACAAACCCACCAGCTTTTCCAAATGCCTTGCAATTCCTGCTCCTCAGCTCCCAGCTCCCCAGACACAAGCTAGCTAGAAGAGGCCTACCCAGGGAAGCTTTCGCAAAAGTTGGGGCCCGCGCGTGTGTCATTGAACTCCTCTCCCGTGAAACTGGGAGCTGGACTTCATTGCAAGAGCACACCCGAAAAGTCGCAGAGCAGCCTCCTAGAATCAGGAGGACTGCCTCTGTATTTACTGTAAACTCTGGAAATGCCAGGGCCCACCCAGACACAGGGGAATCAGAAGCCAGGTCTTCACGCAACTGCCGGAAGTGAGGGCACGCTAAGGGCAGTCCAGCTTCCGGGTAAGATCTGCAGTTTTAAGTATTTTCCCTAAAAGGGGGCAGCGCAGACAGAGGAGGCCTCACCAGAAGTGGCCAGTCACCCCTCCCCCTTCAGCTGAAAGGCCACAGAATGGCTGTGGCTGGCGAAGGCACCAACTTACTCAAGTCTCACCCACCGGAAAGGTGCGGAGCCCCCAGAGGACGCCGTCAGCAGCCAGAGGTAGGCGAGTAGAAGGGCAGTGCACCCCTTGGGGAGAAGGGTCAGGCTGGGCCTCATTGCGTGGTGCCTTCGCCTGGAGCTCGGCTGCAGGTCTAGCTGCTGCACCTGTTCTTCCAGGGTAAACAGGCCTCTTGTTCTCTGGGTCCCAGAGGCTGCTGAGAGCAGCAATCAGAAACAGGAGGGGAGGGGGTCAGTCCTTCAGGTAGCAACAGTAAAAGTGGGTGCATTAAATGTGCAATCCATTCTCTTTTCTCCTCAGGGAACAGCTGGGAATTGGGGTTCCTTCTAGATTTTCGGCGCTGTGCCAGGGGTGGGGTTTTTCATGGACGTTTGTATCAGCTTTTCCTACCCTCTACAATGTGTTTTCTCAGTTGCTTGATGAGAACCTTTTATTCTGTTGTTGCTACCCACATCCTTTTCAAAGACACTTGCAGCATATAGAAAAAGGTGTTGCTTTTAGGTTGCAAGGACAGTTTCATCAAATTATAAAATATTAACTCTACAGAGAGAAACATTCCTTGACTGCAATAAAACATTAATAATTCAATAATAAATGTCTTACACCTGAAGCCTGTATAATTTTATTAACCAATGGCACCCCAATAAATTCAATTAAAAATCAGAAAAAATACATATGTTCTCAAAACTATAGATTTGGAACATAAAATGGATTTATGAATAGTAAAAAGTAAAATATTTTATAAACTTCTATATATTAATTATGATTGTCAGCATGATTGGGAAGTTTAATGAAGCTAAATATGAACTTGGAAGGAAATTAATATTCTTAAATTTGCTTTAGAAAGTAGGAAATATTAGACATTAATGAGAATTTTGCTAAACGTGCTGGGAAAAAGTCATCAACCAAATAATTTGTAGAAAAGAAATTGATCAAAATAAAAAGAACAGAAATTAAAGATTAATCAACTCCCCACTGACATGATCAACAAAACAAGAAGTTATATTTAAAAATGAATAAAAAGATCTTAGTGTAAGAAAATAAAAGAATACTGATTTTAACTCAATATAAAAGCAATGAAAGAAATCACAAAAGATACTTAACAACCCTGGGATATTGCAAAATTTGAAATCTTGCAATTCAAAATATTAAAAAGAAGTACAGTTAAGAAACTGGAAAAATATTTGGCACATATGGAAATTATAAGGAAAATACTTAGACAAAGATAATGCAATCCTCAGAAAAATTAATAAGGGCATAAACTGTTTACAAAAAGAGACTACAGTTAAAATTTTTTAAAAAAGTAACTATCATATGACCCACCAATCCCATTTCAGTGTATATATATGTGAAGGAAATGAAATCTGTATCTCAAAACCATCTACAAATTCATATTTACTGCAGCATTTTTCAAGATAGCCAAGATATGAAAACAACTTAAGTATCCCTTGATGCATGAATGGATAAAGAAAATGTAGTGTGTACACATGCAGTGGAATGCAATTCAGCAATAAAAAATGTTGGAAATCCTATCATTTGCAATATCATGGATGAACCTGGAGCACATTATGCTAAGTGAAATAGAATAAGGACAGAGAAAGACAAATATAGTATGATCTAACATATACAGCCTAAAAAGTTGAATTTATAGAAATAATAGAGTAGAATGGTAGTTGTTAAGGGGCAGGAGGCGAGGGAAATGGGGAGATGTTCGTTAAGGGGTATATATTTTCAGTTATAAGATCTAGAGATCTAATGTACAGCATGGTGACTATATTTCATCTATTATATGTGAAATTTGCTGAGAGTAAGTCTTAAGTGTTCTTGTTACACACACACAAATGGTAACTATGTGAGGTGATGATGTGTTAATTAACTTAATTGTGATAATCATCCTATATAATAAAAGCTAATAGGCAAATTGTCCTCTTGTGAGTTCAAGTGACTGAGAGTTTGACCATATGGGAGTTCAACTGCTTGCTATGATATGCAGTGACCACCACAGTGTGGCCCAGAATGAAGGAAGGCCCCAGCCGGCAGCCAGAAGTCAGGGAAAGAAAGGATCAGCCCTGACCACTGGCCAAGCCTGGGGATACTACCCATGCACAAATTTCATGCACCACACCTCTAGTTTCATTATTTTTGTATGTTTGTATATTTATAAAATCATAATGTTGTATACCTTAAAATATATACAATTTTATTTATACATTGCTAGTGGCCTGGTACATAGATTTGTGCACATTGAAAGGAAATTAATTAGAAGAAATATTTTAATATAGCTACTCACCCTTTCTCTATAATAGAAGTGTCAACCAAATTCATGATCAGAAGGAAATACACACATGTGATTGGTGCCAGTGAGAGCTTTATATGTATTGCTCATACATGAGTCAACTTAGCCTTTTATATATATAGAATAAACTTGCTTAATTAGACCTGCTTTCTGATTTAGCTAAACTTTTTCCAGCTCAGCCCAGTGAAGCACCCAGCTTCTCTTTCAAGTAATTGTCAGCAACACAGCAGTAAATATCAACACAAAGCAGATTATTATTGTAGATCATGTAGGGAGAACCAAGGGTAAAATATTTATCTGCAGCAGTGTTTGACTGTATTCTGCACAGTGAGAAAACCTGAAGTCATTTTCAAGGTCCACCATTACTTACTTCTTTTCAGTTGGGTCAAGTTTCTAAATCTGTTTTCTGGCTAATGAAAAGGAAATAGGATTCCACCAAGTCTCCTATATACCTACTCCAGACTTCTGTGAGGATCAAATGAGACGAAGCATGGGAAAACACTTCACAGACATTTGGTTAAAATATGAAATATTTCCACCTGGCTATAAAGCAAGTTGTGTCCTGGGCTGAAGAAAGTGCAAGGGGGCTAGTTGCTAGGGAAAAGAAGTTGGGCATTGCTCTGTGATTACCTGGTGCCCACAGCAACTGTATCCAGGCTGGGCTGGGCTGTGGGCCACATTTTGGGCTATGGCGTCATGGCAGTGTTGGCTGCGATTTGATGGGATGTCGCTCTAGGGTGGTGGTAGAGTCTGTGTCCCACTTAAGGGAAACCAAGTGTTGCTTTGTGGGTGCCATTTCTGTGGTGCTGTTTCTCTCTGTGGGTCATGGCAGCTCCCATATTGAGCATCTGCCCCCTGGTGGTCAGTGTTCATCATAGCAACTGGTCAGATGGTCAGACACTTAGTATATTTTATATATCAATAAAGCTGGAGATAAAAAGGCTTTTAGGTAATTCTCATGCATACACTCAGGTTTGAGAATTACTGCTATATATTTTTATTAACATTTATTTAAGTCACACTTTTCACTTTTGAAATTTGTATAAACTACTTTGTGATTTACATGTAAAAATGCATACTATTTAAAAACAAACTATTTGCTTAAATGAAAGAAATTAAAATCATTATATAAGATAATTTTAACATATGAAATTGAGCAAAACATATATAAGATGATGGAAATAAAAAGTTATGGTAACTACACTTTCAATGATCATACTTGTACACTTGAGACAGAACTTTAAATTGAAACAAACATTATAAAAATCAATTTAACAAATTGCATTAAGGTTATATGAGTATTTAGTAAATTTGTACTATTAATTCTCTTAGTAATCTATTGAAAAAAAATACTCTTATAATGATTTATCTACAAATAATATAAAAGTTTATTCTCTCTCTCTCTCTCTCTCTCTCTCTATATATATATATATATATATATATATACACACACACACACACACACACACACACACACACACACTAAGTAACCAGGATGCCATAATGGGTTGTGTGTTGGCTGGACAGGAGGAGATTGTGCTTGCAGCTTCGGGGGCAGGGATGCAGGGGCCTCTGTGCACCTATGCCAGGGGAGGGCCTGATTAGCAGTGACCATGGCTGCTTCAAGGGCTGGAGATGGAGGCAGGGCCGGACCAGCAGTGGCTGCAGCTGCTGTGGAGCCCTGGGAATGAGGCAGGGCCAGACTGGCAACTCAAGGGTGGGCAGCACCATGCGATTCGAATTGTGCACTGGGCTCCTAATGATAATAGTAAAATAGAAACAGACTAGATATCCCCAAACGGAGGACTAGTTAAATAAATTACGGTATATGGATGTTATAATGGACATTTGTGAGGGACTACCCATCATACCCTATTTTTTCCTTTTTTTATATATATTTTATTGATTTTTTTTTTTACAGAGAGGAAGGGAGAGGGACAGAGAGTCAGAAACATCGATGAGAGAGAGACATCGATCAGCTGCCCGCATCAAAGATACATGCCCTTGACTGGAATCGAACCTGGGACCTTTCAGTCCACAGGCTGATGCTCTATCCACTGAGTCAAACTGGTTTTGGCTATTTTTTTTCCTTTTTTAACAGGGCCTGGATTTCCCCCCCATTTTATAGCATCTGTATAGTTTTTGGAGGTAGGCTCTGATTGCCCTCATTTAAAAAATATATATATTTAAATGGACAGAAACCATTAGTAAGCTTATCAGTCCACATCATTTTCCCTGAATATAATAATTGGTTCAGGATAAATGTGCCAGGTTTTATGTTCAGCTACCTGTCAATGCGAAGCCCAAACAGAGTGACATAGCTAGATACCAGTGTGTACCATGCAGCACCCCTAGAGCCAGGCTGGCTGGGATTGTTTTGTGGCTCCAGCATCCTCACCACAAGTTCCTTCTTTCTTCTCTCAGCCATCTTTAGTATAAACTGTTTCATATTTCACTTCATAGTCCCACATTTGCAACACCACACCAAGCAACAGACCCATCTTCATTCAAGAAAAAGGTAAAGGGCAAAATCTGCATTCCAGTGAATTTTTCACACTGAAGAATTTTCCTTTGGAACCACCTAACTGCTGTTTGTAGCTCACAGGAAGATGGGAAACACTGGTTTTATTATCCCAGGTACTGGTAGTAAACAAAGGGAAGAGAGGAGGGAAGATACTTGTTTCTGACAGAAGTGAGTATTAAAAATGAGTAAGTCCTGAGAGAGCGATGTCCTTGGCTTTTTCCCATAGTTCAGGTGGAAATGTTTGCTTGAAGTTTTTAAAAATACTTTAAATGTCATTTCTGTATAAATCAAATAATACTTTAATTAGTATGTACCATCAGTTCTCAATCATATTCTTAATTGTTTTCACTGATAGACAATAAGGTTATAAAATTTAATATTTATAAAAATAATTTGTGATCTTATACAAATAAGCTATATAAAATCATCATTTAAATGATAATCCATGCACATTATTTTTCACTCCATAAGTTGTTTACTTTCAATATATGTGTACAATTTATTTTAGGAAGTTAAATGGGCTTTAAGTATAACTAAGTTATCACCCTCTCTCTTAGGATGATGTGCAATGATGGAAAGAGTAAGGATTTGTAACCGGAGATTTGGTTTTGTGTCCAAGCCCCATATATACTAATTCAGGGCTTCTATTAACTATCTAACCATCAGTTTCTTAATTTATAAAAGGGAAGTAATTATGAGTATACTCAAAGGACTCTTATTAAGGAGTTAAAGGAAAAAAATATTTGAAAAGCATTTTTAAAACCACCGAGTTCTCTCATTTTAAAACATTACTCTTTTTTATTATATTTTAAAAAATTTCCCCTTTATTCACTTATAAAGCACAGTGAGACTTACTTAACCTAATTAATGTAATATTATGTAACCTCACTTTCATCCAGTGCTGTACTGTAAGGAAGTTTTATTTCACTTATACGTTAAAAATACTCTGGTGCCGTTTCCTAGGCAGAAGCAGAGGGAAACATGAGCCCTATTCACAGATCTAACAGGCTGGGCTCTCACCAAGCATATGGGCAGGCAGTGCTTCAGTGGAGAGATCAAAGCCCAGTGGATGGCCTTTCTATGGATGACTTCCCCAGATGCCTCAGGTTCTTGAAACAGCTGTTTCAGTCCAGGCACAGCAGGTCTCCCAAATTGTGGGTTTTTTAAATTATAGATTATTTGCAATGTGCCCAATGGATTTTTCCGCGTGCAAACTGGGCTCTAGATTAGACATGACAATTAGGACTAGTTCATAGATTTATAGAAATAAATTAATCTGGAACTACAAGAAAACATGTTGTGCACTGGTAAAACATACGATATAAATTAAGTCAGAAAATTCTAAATGATGGAGCTAAACAGGACCTTTGAGACTGCATAACCCATTGTCCTCATTTTACAGATGAGGAATCTGATGATGTATTTTGTTAAGCTTCTCACAGTTACAGTTTCTAAAATTGCTAAAAAAAATGTGGTGGGTGAGAAGCAAAGAGAATTTTGCAGACTCATTTAGAGCATGGCTATATTTTGAATCTATAAATATAAAGCAAAGTGTAATACCTCTATTCAAAACTCAGCCATCATTTAAATCTTTATAATACTCCAAAATTTAAAAATATTACATTTTTTTCCTTTTACTAGTATGAGTAAATCTTTATAATACTCCAAAATTTAAAAATATTACATTTTTTTCCTTTTACTAGTATGAGTAGTTTGACTCAAATATAGTTCTTATTAATATTTTAAGTGTTGACTCTCACTTGAGCCCTGGCCAAATTTTGTTTTCAGGGCAAGCCCACTGTATTAAAGTGAAAAATAATCTATTAAAATATTAATTTACTTATTATTTGTCATTCATTCATTTGTGTAATGCCCAGTGTATCTTTACAATGTATATGTTACCGCTCTGGTATTGTACTAGAGAGTGAAGATTTAAAAACTGAGAAATGATTCTTGATGTCTTAGTTGTAAAGAAAAGTGGCTCTGGAACTACCTTGTCTTAGTTTGAATTTTGTCTTCATTACTGTTTATTTAAGGGCTATTCAGCAAGTTACTTAATTTCCCTGACTCTTAGTTTCCTCATCTGTGAAATTCTCATAATAACATTATCTACTTCATGGGAGTTTATGTGTACTTAATGAGGTAATCCATGCATAGTTTTAGCTTACAACCTGGCAATTGCTAATCACTGAATAAATGGTCATTATATATAGCATTAGAAAACTCCTTATCTAGTTAGAGATACAGAAAATTACACCACTACTCATGAAATGACAAAATAAAATAAGTGAAGGGTATGTACTTTCATATGTCCCTATAAATATACCTCTGTTCTTACAGGACTACAAAGATATGGCTCCCATCTATGGTTGAAGGATAGGCTTCTGTTCCCTTAGAAGTTAATGTTTAAATTGCCTTTTTTGTTTGTTTTGTTACTTGATGGTGATTTAGGAAAGTCATAATATATTAAGTAAATATTCCCAGAAAATACTAAAACATTAATATATATATATATATATATATATATATATATATATATATATTTAGATTTGGAATGATTACTTTAGCAATCAAGATAGCTTGAATTTATCCTGAAGGCAGTTATAAAAGTAGACTATTTGTATACTGAAGCTGAGAAATTATGTATATAATAGTGTAAAAGAGAATGCTTGAAAAATATTTAGAAGTTAGAATTAGTTATACCTAGTTGTTGATTGCATATGAAAAGGAAGGAATTAGGTAAAGATCTAGTTCCTCATTTTAAAATAAGTGGCTTTGAAGTGATGGTGTTTACTACAATAAGAAATCAGGAAGAATTGTCCTGTGTTCTCAGTTGGTTGGAACATAGTCCTAATATACCTAGGTTTTGGGTTTGATCCCTAATTAGGGCACACACATGTATCATCTAATGAATGCATAAGTAAGTGAAACAACAAATTGCTGCTTTTCTCTCTTTGGCTCCCTCTCTAATTAATTAAAAAGAGAGAGAGAAATCAGGAAGAAGACCAGGCTTGATGAAATGAGGAGGTCATGAATCTAATATGCTTTTATTTCACAGGAGACAAATTTTCCAAATGATCTGTAGTTCACAAGATAAAAAGATGCCAAAGCTGGACATGGATATAAAGATATATTCACTGTGAAGTAGCTAGCATTTGTGTGTGGATGAAATTATTCAATGAGAAGATAAAAAAATGCTGTGGTCAATTCCAAGATTAAGTTTTGGACTGAGAGGTTTGAAGAGGTGAATCAGTAAAGCTGTCTGTCAGGTTCATTTGAAGAGGTGAATCAGTAAAGTTGTCAGGTGCATTTGAGACAATGCAAATTAAAGGAAGGTACCTGAGATTATATAACTTTAATAAATAAATGCCACAACCTCAACTGTTTATATGTATTAAACTGTTTATATATATTAAAGTATTTAGGTCTCCAAGAGCCTCTGAGACCGTTACCACTATTTCAAAAATGAGAAGGCTTGGGCTCTACTTACATATTTTCAAAATCATCCACCTCTTACATGGTGGTATTGAGGTAACACGAACTTGACATCAAAGCCTTTATGTTTCATTATCTTATTTTATACCCAGAAAGATAGCAGGAAAACAAAACAGTGATGTCACATAAACAAAAACAAAATAAAACAAACAAAAAGAGAAAGTACCTTTCCTTACTGCTTTATTCTAAATAGGTTCTTATAGCTTCTAATTTAATCCTACTCTATTCAGCAATTCTGCTGTTTAGACATTTAATTCATCTTTATGTTCTTTTTCTATGAATTTTATTTGGTTTATATATAAGTCATTTTTAAAGTTTTATTATTTCTTCTGCAAATTTCAAACATACATATTCTTTCTTAAAAGTCTGCTGGAATGATCTACCATGGACCCTTAAAATTCTTGCTCTATATTCCCAAAACAAAACTCTTTAAATGTTCTTAATTGAGCCATTTCTTAGATTGTATTTGTAGTGAGCAATCATGAGGGATGAGGGATCAGCTCTCTCCAGAGAGAAAACAGGATATTTTATTCACTATAAAAGTGGTGAATTTAGCAAGCTCTCAATTAATACAACCCATTGATTATGCAGGCATCCTCCACAAGCACTGCACCATCCTTTTGGAACTTGCGGGGCATGAGGGAGCATAGTGAATATGACACTGACAACAGTTTTGCTACTCCTTTTGCCTGTAACCCAGAAGCTTACATGGTGTCTTCTTCCACTGTGGTGATAACCTAGCTTTTTATTTTGTCTATGTAGGTCTGATATCTACTAAGGCAAATAGTATACATAATATGTCTCTGAATAATCTTGACACAAAGTGCATACTAAATACATAGTATATGCTCTTGTTAAAAAAAAGAGTTGGATAGATACCATCTTGAGGCAAATATATAACAAAGTCTCATAATTGAAAGTTATTAATTATTTTATTGTAAATAATTCTCAGTTTATTTCAATTATTTTCCCCAATTCCTGGAACAGCTTTGCAAATTTCACATCCTCTGCAGTGAATATTATTGGATTTTTTAAAACTATTTTTGTCTGAAAATTTAGTTTGTCTTATAGCTGGTATAAGATAGAGTTAACTGAAATTACAGTTAATGAAATTATTATGAATGCTGTACATAGAAAGATAACATTCAAATAATATTTTGTTATCTCATAGAAAAGTAAATGAAAGCTTATATATACACTAGAGGACCAGTGTACGAATTCATGCACATTGAAAGGAAATTAATTAGAACTTGGCTAGCAGAATGTGACTGGGTGAGAAAGGCCAGACTTGCCCTGGGGCCAAACTCCTGTTGTCCCTCCTGGGCCAGCTACACCTGGGGCAGCACTGTGGCTCGAAGGGCATCTGCAGAGTGGGTAGGGTCCCTCCGGCAGGTGGGTCCCTTGGCCTGGCCTGCGAGGATTGGGCTGAAATCAGCAGTCTGAAATCCCCAGATGTGTCCAAGAGTGTAAGTGGCATTCTGCAAAGTAGCTGTTGCTTAGCAACTCGTGCATTGAGTCTCTGCTCCCTGGTGATCAGTGTGTGCCATACCTCCTGGCCAGTCAGCTGATCCCTTAGCCTTTTATGTATATAGATAATTTCTAGAGAAGGTGTTTTATTTGGAAATAAAATACATTGAATTTTTATCTATTGAAACATTAAAATAACATAATTTCAAAGAGCCCCAACTATAGTATTTTAATATAATTGTATTAAAAAATTTACATTTCTATAGTGCATGGACCATGATAAAAATACATGAACAAATCTAAACAAAGCCTTAGTTGCAATATATGCAATTTAAAATGTAATATTTACCATTAATTTTAAATTGATTTAAATCTAAGAAAAATATTCGATACATAAATTAGATACATAAAATTTGGAAAAGAAAAAAATTCATTAGTCACTTTGCTTTTTTAAAGACACAGGTCAACTTTATCACATTATAAATTCCTTTATACTAGCTATAGATCTCAGCAAGCACATATTAATAAAAATAATTCTGTTTTCATGAGTTAGCAACAACCAGCTTCACATTATGCCCTGACACTATGTAGGTATAAATGCCTTTAAAATAAGATACCAATCTGATTTGCACTGATTTTTTAAAAAAATCACTTCATACTTTACTGAGTGATCTTTAATGTCTAAAAGTTCAAAGCTTTGGTTGAATGGTGCCCCAAAATAAAGCAGAAAGCAGTGAGTTTGATCTGAACTCCACAAAATCAAGTTTCCCTGGACACAGATTCTACATTTTACCATCTAACTATGGATTGCAATGGGAAGTTCCTGAAGTATTACTTTTATTCCTTTCATCTAACATATTGAAGGGCTTTTGAGGACTTGATTTATGACTATGAGGAAGTGAGTTTGGATGTTAACAAGCAAAGAAGAATTTAAACATCTCATCGCATATGTTCCTTCAAAGACATATCCTTGGTACCTAATGTACTGATTGAATGTTTGATTAAGTGGTTATGCCTTAGTAGATTATATGAAAAAATGGAGGAGAATTTTTCCCAGTCTAGGTTTTTCATTGATGTGGCTTTAGCAAAATTTTTCTATGATCTATCATTCATATAATTTATCATAAAAACATTTTATAATCTATAGGACATACTGAAGTTATAATTCATATAACTCTAAAATTGTGATTAAGCATCTAAAATGCCTATGCTTAGGATGAAGATAACATATAAATCCCATGTCACTTTTATAAGAAGCAAAATTATTTTGGAAATATGGAATGGAAGATAGGATTTTATTTAGTGAACCAGGTAGCTAGTTTAGAAATAAACTCAGAACTGAGATTAGAACAGTGAGCCTACACTTTGACCTACTGAACTCATATAAAAACATATGTTCATTGTTGAAAAACAGATTTGTAAATATCTTTTTAAATTATTTATATAAATATCTTGCCAGTCAGATCAAGATATTAGAAACATATTCTAATACCTATTGGCACTTCTTTGCTATTACTTCATCCATTTTTGTATCTTCAGCCAGTTAAATTGACTACTTTTCTCCTGAGATTAAAAAAAAAATGGTGGGAATGGAGCTAAAAAAAAAAAAAAGCAGACATTTTCCTGGAATACAAGATAGGGGAAGAGTTAAGGGGCCAAACTGTACCCTTAGAAGATCCGATTAAAAATCAGCCTGATCGCATACTTGCATCTAGGTAGAGCCAGTTATCTGTCAGTGACCTAGGTTGATAGAATGAGTATAACTGAGTGAGGGATATTCAAATGTCCAAAAGTTAAATTGCAGTACATAGCTGAGTGCTTGTGTTTGATTTTTTTTGAATAGTAATTTTTTCAAACTTCCACAAAATTGCAGTGAATGTAAGAAAGTCCCTTTCCTATATTTTGCAACAAATTATTTGCATCAGGTTGCTTGCAATGTGAATAAATGTTATGTATTCAATATGAAAAGCAGTGTGACATTCATTTTTAAATTTCATGCTTCATGTCACTTCACCTCTCTCCTTACTGAATTACATTTGGTCACAGTTTAACCATGCAAGATAATGCAGCTGTGTTATATACGGAAGAGGGGCAAGTAGGTAGAAAGATACAGAGGGTAGTGCAAAAAGATTTAAGTTTTTAAAAACCTATCTACTAAAAAAATATAAAGTTATGGTGCTCAGACCAACGGTAGTGCAAAAAGATTTAGATTTTGTTTAAACCTATCTAGTAAAACAATATAAAGTTATGGTCCCCAGACCAATATAATTTTAAGGATCATGAGACTGATTTTTGTAATCCTGTACATATTTATGTTTACTGAAAATTAATTCCTTTTAATTCATTTATAAGTGTTCACTAAAATACTTCATATACTACTTTTGCTATAATCATGTATGACATTTATGCAATAAAAGATTAGATTTATTACATATTCATTAATTTGTCAAAGTAATGAATACTGTTAGATCTACAAGATCCAAAAGAAATAAATCCCCCTCCCCCAAACCCAATTGACTTTGGTGGGGTAGGACATTGATTCTTTTTTAAAAATATATTTTTTAAAAGGATTACATAAGTCCTCCTTTTCCACCATTAACCTCTTCCATCCTGCTCCCATCTAGACTCCCCCATTCCCCCCCACCCAAAAAGCCAGGCCCTTAATACTACATTGTCTGTGTCCATGGGTTTTGCACGTACAAGTTCATTGGTTGATCTTTTCCCACCCACCTTCCTGTGCCTTCCCTCTTAGATTCAACAGTCTGTTCATGTTTCTATGACTCTGGGTCAATTTTTTTAAAAATATATTTTATTGATTTTTTTTTTACAGAGAGAGGGAGAGAAAGTCAGAAATATCGATGAGAGAGACATCGATCAGCCGCCTCCTGCATGCCCCCTACTGGAGATCTGCCCGCAAGCAAGGTACATGCCCCTGACTGGAATCGAACCCGTGACCTTTCAGTCCGCAAGCCAACGCTCTATCCACTGAGCCAAACCGGTCTCGGCTCTGGGTCAATTTTTATCATCAGTTTATTTGGTTCATTAGATTCCACATATGAGTGAGATCATTTTACACCTTTCTCCAACTGGCTTATTTTGCTCAGCATAATACTCTCCAGGTCCCTCCAGGCCTTTGAACATTGTATGAGTTCTTTCATTTTTATTGCCGTGTAGTTCTCCATTGTGTAAATATACCATTGTTTTTTATCCACTCATCTACTGGTGGGCACTTAGGCTGTTTCCAAGTCTTTGGAAATTGCACGGTCTTGAACATAGGGGTACATATTGCCTTTTGATACACAGTCAAGAGTTTGGAATCAGGTGGTTAGGAAGCCAAAGTGAAACAAGTTATAGAAAATGTGAGGGAGGGTTCCAGGTGATGGAGATGAGCCACTGCAGCTTTTGTGAAGGATGATTTTTTTTTTCCTTAAAGGAGGTAGAATGGAGAGCATGTCTATTTTACTCACTTGGTGAGTTCAAGATGAAGAAAGATATTAATTCAATTATCTTTGCATCTAAGAATTTAGACCTGTATCTGGATTGTATTGAAAGGTTAATTAATAAATTAATAACTTTTTATGTTTTTTTCCTACATTTTATATCAAAATTGATGGTAGATTCCTAGCTATGAATGTTTATAAACACTTTAGAACTCTGGAAAAATTATTAATTATTCCAGAATAAAGCATTTATTAAGGGACTTCTAGTTTCCAATTGCACACTTGAAAGCTGTCACTCCATTCTATCAAAGAAAAAGTTGAACAGACTTATAAATCAACAAGTGGCCCCACAAGAGGAAGAAGGACACAGGGCAAACCAATGCCTCCCAGAATGGAGAGTCAAGTCAATACAGTTGAGTCCTAGTTTACCAAGGCAGAGACTTATGAGCACAGACACCTGTAACTTAAGCCGTGTAGGAAGACATGAAATGTAGTATTTGCTCCACTAGCAGGATCCTGTCAGGGTCTCACTCATTGGTATGCTGGTTCTCTGTCAAAATCTGTTGATGATGAAGCACGTACCTATTCTCCAGTGATATGAAAAGGGCAAATGAAAATTTGAATAAAGGGTTCTTATAAACATTGCACATTAAGAGGAATCTTTACCTATATCAGACATTTACTATTATTTATATTAAAGTTCCTTAATGGAAGTGTATAAAATATTTAATAATTGAAAATTATGCAGATTTTTGTAAAGAAAATTAAAACACAGAAGGCAAAACAAACTTATCAAGTGAAAACAGATACCTCCAGTGGAAGAAATCTATAATGTCATACTATGAATTTTATAGATCACAAAGGGCACAAGAGGATTACTGTGCTTCATTTGCTCAAAGATGTAAAACGGGCACTTGAGTAAAAAGAACATTTCAGTAGAGAAGGTTCTGGGTGACTGTGTTCCTCCGTGAGTTGAATTGTGTCCCCCTCCTAATTTATATGTTGAAATATTAACATTAATGTTGGGGATTAGGGCTTTGACACTGGAATTTGAGGGAGCATAATAGGATCAGTCCATAATAGGATCCTTCAGGATACCTCATGTTTATTTTTTAGAGTGCATTCCAAGATCCTCCTCACTTAGCCTACTAATCATCTAAGGACCTGGTCTCTTCCCACCTTTACAGTTGATTTTTTAGCATAACTTCCAGTCTTATGTGAACAGTTTCCAGTTTCCAGGAACAAGTCATGCCTTCTCTCTTTCCTTCAGACAAGTACACCTCCTTTCTGTCCTGCTGAAAATGTTTTTCTCTCTTCTGCTTTATCTATTCATTTTTTAGATGTCAGCTCAGATATTTCTGTTGCAGGTGGGGAAAGATTTCCCTGTCCCTCAAGACTGCCTTAGTAGTGTTTCTATGTGTTCTACTTATTTATATCAGAGCACTTAAATCTTTGCATTTTATTGAGTTGTCTATTTACTTCTCTATTATGTAAGTTTATTTTAATATGAATGTGTCTTCCTTGTCATTTATCCCAAGTAGTTAATCTTGTAGATTGCATATAATAGGTACTGTAGTTCTCCCCTTATCTGCAGTTTTTATTTTCCACAGTTTCAGTTACACATGGTCAAAATATATTAAATGGAAAATTCCAAAAATAAAATATTCATCCGTTTTAATGTGCACATTGTTCTGAGTATCATGGTAACATCTTGTGATGTCCTACTCCACACAACCTGGGGCATGAATCATCCCTGTGTGTACCTATCCACTGTCTATGCACAAGTATAAAATACTTTGAGAGAGAGGCCACATTCACAAAACTTTTATTACAGTATATTATAATCTCTCTATTTTTATTAGTTATTTTTGTTAATCTCGTACTGACCCTATTTTAGAAATTAAACTTTCTCACAGGTATATATGTACAGAAAAAAAAACAAAAAACAACAACAACACATAGTGTATACAGGATCCAGTACTGTCCACCATTTCAAGCATCCACAGGGCATCTTAGGTTGTATCACCTGCAGATAAAGAGGGACTGCTGTTCTATATGAATGCATACTTGATAGAGTGAGGCCAAACCTCCCATGGCAGCTGGGTGCTGTTTGTTGGACCAATCTAACCTCATTATAAAGAAATTGGCATTAATGATGGATTGAATAATAATATTGTCTAGAAATGCTTAGGTTTTCCAAATGAAATTCTAATATATATTTCAAAATACAAATCCTCATATGTGATATATACACATTTAGAGTGTATGGAAGAATCTTTATACAATGATTTGGTCCTAAAATTTGAATATAATTGCATAAAGGTAAACACAAACTCATGCATATAAAAAATATGGAAACTGAAAAGCACTGTGTAAATCTTATTTACTTTTTGGAACTTACAGAGATTTCAAAGATATGATTGTTGAAAGAATAAAGTGTAAGGGCATTGTCAGTGCCAAAATTAAAGACTTCAATGTTTGTTTTAAGTGTAGTTTAGGGAAAAAAAATCACTTGATTAGATTCTGCCACTATCTACTTTAATCTTTATTTTCACTATTCATGCGCTCACTCAATCTTTCTAGACCTCAGATTTTCCATGTGCAAAATGGATAAATCATGGGTTGTACTTCTTATATCACTAAGAAAAATTGGCGCAATGATGTAAATAATAAATCATGAAGAATGAAGCCATAAGCAAATATTGGGCTAGGAGGCATCTACAGATAGGTCCTTGAACCACTACAATACTATGGAAGCAGAGAACACAGATGAAAGGTCTAATTTAACCAACCATTAATTGAAGTCACAATTAGATGATTTCTTTTTTCTGGGAAAGAAACAATTTAATGATTCTTAAATTAAACATAAGAAAAATGTGAAAACAGTATTCTACACTTAGAAGTCAACAGATTTATTTTCATAATTTGTGTCAATATGTTTTATAAACACAAAAGTAGTATATGTATTTGCTCATTTTATATAATAATGTTTTTATAATCCCACTAAATGGTGGGGAGTTCATTTATCAGGTTTATAAAGAAAAGACCCATGTATGAGACTAAACACTTGACCTTTTTGTTTTGATAGCCTATGACCTTTTCTGTACAATCCATTGCTTCTGCTATGAAAAGATGACAATCGCTGCATGTTGAGATCAGATGATACAATGGACCTGGTGCTCTAGAGCAGTGGTGGCAAACTGTGGCCCTCAAGCCACATGTGGCTCGAGCTACAGTTTTTCCACTCTGTTAACTGAGTTTGCCAACCACTGCTCTAGAGCATTAAAAGTAGTACAACTAAGGAATAAAAATCTCATGATTTTCACTGGATACCACCCTTGGAACAGAGACATGTGAAGGTTGATGTAGGCAGTCATGAAAATGTATATTTTGGGGAAACATTTGCTTTTATCTTGCTCGCTCTTTAAGTTCATGGGCATGATTTCCAGCAAAAAATACTGGAGAACAGGTACCTTTTAGAATGCCAAATATTTAACATTCCCATCTAGATAAAGAACGGACACTGTGGTCAGCAGGCAGGTGGTTGTGGGGGAGGAAGTATCTTACACTTCTAGACCCAGAAGCATGATCTGAATGATGTTTTACTCCTAAAAAGTACCTTAAGTTCAATATTCTATGTGGTTATGGGTCTTAATATTTTAATTACAATTGACATTCAATATTATCCCATATTATTTTTCTTTTTTTCTTTTATTTTTTTATTGTGTTACATGTATACATATCTTCCCCGCCCCCACCCCACATCCCAGGCATACCCCAACCCTCCAGTGTCTTGTGTTCATTGGTTATGCTTATATGCATGCATACAAGTCCTTTGGTTGATCTATATTATTTTTAGGTGTACAGTATAAGGGTTATGTAATCATATTTTACAAAGAGATTCTCCAATATTTCAAGTGCCCACCTGACACCACACATAGTTACTACAGTATTTTGACTAAATTTCCTATGCTGTAGTGTATATCCTGATTGTTTTGTAACTATTGATTTGGACTTCTTAATCCCTTGACCTTTTGCACCAGTACTGTGATCCTCTTCCCCTATGCAACCATCAGTCTGAACTCTGTAACTATGAGTCTATTACTATTTTGTTTTTTTTTCATATATTTTGTTCTTTTAATTGTACATATAAGTGAAATCATATGGTATTTGTCTTTCTCTGACTGACCTATTTCATTGGGCATAATACCCTCTAGGTCCATCCATGCTGTCACAAATCATAAGATTTCATTCTTCTTTTATGACCAAGTAATATACTATTATGTGTATGTATGTGTGTGTGTGTGTGTATGTGTGTGTGTGTATATATATATATACCTCTATATACCTCTACTTTTTATCCACTCATCTGTTGATGGGCACTTGGGTCACTTCCATATTGTGGCTATTGTAAATAACACTACAATTATAATGGGTGTGCATATTTCTTTTGAATTAGTACTTTGGGATTATCTATAATAATAATAATGTAATATGCTAATTAAATGGATATCCTTCCAGATGAAGCAGAGGCATCCACTGGGTTGAGCAGGAATTTTGTGCATCAGGCCTCTAGTATATATATAAGTTACTGAACAACTGAATGATTGCTATGATACACTCTGACCACCAGGGCAAAATGCTCAGCAGCTGGCCTCTGGTGATCAGTGGGCTCCCACAGCCAACCTCCTGCAGCTGGCCAACCTCACATGGCCCCTTCCCCCAGCCAGCTGGCTGCAATTGGCCTCGATCAGGACTGGGTGAGATGGCCCTGATTGGCCAGATTGCCAGCCAGGCTGAGGGACCCTCCCTGTGTATGAATTTGTGCACTGGGCCTCTAGTTTGATATAAATCCAGAATTGGAAACACCGGGTCAAAAGGCACTTTCATTTTTTTAAATGTTTAAGGAAGCTCCATACTGTTTTCCATAGTGGCTGCACCAGTCTGCATTTTTACCAACAGTACATGAGGGTTCCCTTTTCTCCATACCCACAACAACTCTTGTTGTTTGTTGATTTATTGATGGTAGCCATTCTAACAGCTGTAAAGTGATATTTCACTGTGGTTTTAATTGTCATTTCTCTAGTAATCAGTGATGTTGAGGATTATTTTCTTTATTAATGTGTTACATGTATACATATCTTCCCATTGCTACCCCCTCCCAGGCATACCCTAACCTCCCAGTGTCTTGTGTTCATTGGTTATGCTTATATGCATGCATACAAGTCCTTTGGTTGATCTCTTATCTACTCCACCTCTCCTTAACCTTCCTGCTGTGATTTGACAGTCTGTTTGATGCTTTACTGCCTCTGTATCTATCTTTTTATTCATCAGCTTATAATGTTCTTTATTATCCACAAATGAGTGAGATCAAGTGGTGTTTCTCCTTCATTGACTGGCTTATTTCACTAAGCATAAGACTCTCCAGTCCCATTCAGGTTGCTGCAAATGGTAAGAATTCCTTCTTTTTAATGGCAGCATAGAATTCCATTGTGTAGATGTACCATAGTTTTCTGATCCACTCATCTGCTGATGGGCACCTAGGCTGTTTCCAAATTGTAGCTATTGTAAATTGTGCTGCTATGAACATAAAGGTGCATAAATCCTTTCTGATTGGTGTTTCTGGTTTCTTAGGATATAGTCGTAAGAGTAGGATTTGCTGGGTCAAATGGGAGTTCCATTTTTAGTTTTTTGAGGAAACTCCATACAGTTCTTCACAGTGGCTGCACCAGTCTGCATTCCCACCAACAATGCATGAGGGTTCCCTTTTCTTCGCATCCTTGCCAACACTTGTCATTTGTAGATTTGTTGATGATTGCCATTCTGACAGGTGTGAGATGGTATCACATTGTCGTTTTGTTTTGATTTGCATCTCTCTGATAATTAGTGACTTTGAAAATGTTTTCATGTGTCTCTTGGCCTTCCTTCTGTCGTCTTTTGAAAAGCTTCTATTTAGGTCTGTTGCCCATTTTTTTATTGGATCACTTATCTTCCTTTTATTAAGTTGTATAAGTTGGCTGTAGATGTTGGAGATTAAACATTTATCAGTGATAACCTTTGCAAATATGTTCTCCCAACCAGTAGGCTTTCTTGCTGTTTTGTTGATGGTTTCTTTTGCTGTGAAGAAGCTTTTTATTTTGATGTAGTCCCATTTGTTTATTGTCTCTTTTCATATGTCTTTGGGCCATCTGTATGTTCTCTTTGGAGAAATGTCTATACAGGTCCTCTGCTCACTTTTTAATGGAGTGGTTTTTTAATTTTTTAATTTTTATTTGTTTTTTTGTTTTTCTTTTTTGGTGCTCAGTTGTGTGAGTTATTTATAAAATTTGGATACTAAATCCTTATTGGGTACATTATTGGTGAATATCTTTTTTTACTCAGCAAGTGTTCTTTTGTTTTGTTGATGATTTTCTTTGCTGTGCAAATATTTTTAGTTTGATGTGGTCCCATTTGTTTACTTTTTCTTTTGTTTCCCTTACCTGATGAGATATATCAGAGAAAAAATATTGCTAAGAGAAATGTCAGAGATTTTACAGGCTAAATTTTTTGCTATGAGTTTTATAGTTTTAAGTCTTACATTTAAGTATTTAATTCATTTTTAGTATATTCTTTATATGATCTATAAAGGTAGCGTAGCTTCATTTTTTACATATATTTGCTCATTTTTCCAACACCACTTATTGAATAAAATGTCTTTACCACATTGTATGTTCTTGCCTTTTGTCATATATTAATTGACCATATAGGTGCAAGACTTTGTTTTTTATCCATTACTGTCTTTTAGTTTTGATTAAAGAGTTGCTCAGCTAGTTCTCTTCAAGGGACTATTGCTTGAGGCTCAGAGGTACAATTGATATTTCTGGAGAAAAAAAAGAGCATGTTGCATTCATCTTAGAAGCCTAGAGTAGTGTTTTCTAAATATGTTTTTATTTATTTTAGAGAGAGTAAGGGAGAAGATAGGTAGAAATATGGATGAGAGGGAAACATTGGTGATCTGCTGATTCCTCTGGCCATGCCCCTTACTGGGATTTGAGTCTGCAACCTGGGCATGTGCCCTCATCAAAAATGGAACCAGTTGCCTCTGTATCTATCTTTTTATTCATCGGGGGCATGTACCTTGCTTGCGGACACATCTCCACATTGGGTGCGGGCAGGAGGCGGCTGATCGATGTCTCTCTCTCATCAATGTTTCTGACTTTCTATCTCTCTCCCTTCCTCTCTGTAAAAAATCAATAAAATATATTTAAAAAAAAATAGAACCAGTGACCTCTTGGTTCATGGGTGGATTCTGAACCACTGAGCTATACCAGCTGGGCATGAATAGTGTTTTCTTATCTATCTGCCAACAACTTGCCTGGTGACCACAGACCCATTGACTCAGTCTCTGTTTGGCAGTTTAGCCATTGCCTTTAAAACTCTCCTAGCTTTTGCCCCCCTCTATTCAGCCTCGACCCTTCCCCAGGCATTCACCATAATATTGCCTATGTCCTTTGGATGGATATATATATATATATATATATATATATATATATATATATATATTCTTCATTTAATTTGCTCTTCCACCCCCCATCTCATCTGAGGTCTGTCAATCTGTTTCATGCATCCATGCCCCTGGTCCATTTTGTTCATCAGTTTATGATGTGCACTACTGCTTGAGAACACTGGCCAAGTGATGACAAAAATGAGAAACACATTTTATCCTTTTGCAAATAATTTCCATTTGGATTTTTTTCAACAAAACTGTAGAGCTTCTTCTAATTTCCCCTGTCCATATTGGTAAATTACTCTCAGTCTAAGATACTCTTTGTATTTACCTCTAGAATTCATCTATGTTATTATTGAGGTAAAAATTTCCTGCAATATAAGCCTTTCTCTTTCTCATTACAACCTTACTTGACAATATGTCAAAAAAACTTGACTTGAATGAATGTCATAACTTTTACACAATCTAATACAGAACTATTTCTATAAAAATTGTTTTCTCCTTTTTCAATGACATATTTTGTCCTGAAAAATAAGATTACAACAGGAGAGATATATTTCCACCATAGTCAAGTGCGTCTGCAAAATGATGTACTCTTGCCGAGACCGGTTTGGCTCAGTGGATAGAGCATCGGCCTGCGGACTGAAAGGTCCCAGGTTCGATTCTGGTCGGGGGCATGTACTTTGGTTGCGGGCACATCCCCAGTAGGGGGTGTGCAGGAGGCAGCTGATCAAAGTTTCTAACTCTCTATTCCTCTCCCTTCCTCTCTGTAAAAATCAATAAAAATATATTTTAAAAAAATGATGTACTCTTATTTAGATAATAGATTCATACAATTTATATATATATATAAAAGGATATAAAGGATATATATATATATATATATGTATTAGTATAGTTTTTTCACATTATTATATATTGCAACAGTGGCTTTTACCTGAAATTAAAACTCATAAATATTGACCATGTTTTTATTATTATTTTTATCCTCATTGACATAAAAATATTGAATTTCCATACAACACTGATCAAGAAAGAAAGCCCTTTACATTCATTTGGAACCCCAAAGGCTTTGAAATATTTCCTCTCACCTGAATCATCCTAATTATAAAAGAGAAAATGATCCATGAGAGTTATAAATTATAGCTTGGAGTGTTATCTATTAATATCAACCACTGTCTCCACTGTCAGAACCAAGCAGTTAAAAAGAATATGAAAAAAAGCCTCCACTCAGTCATATCTGGTATCATTTTTGGATTTTTACCAGTTAAATCGTTTTACCTGCTTTTGCAGCCCAGAACATTTATAGTAAAATATTTACTTACTTATATTTATAGAATGTTTTCCCTACTCAAGAAAACTACCAGTAATATACAGATTTGAAAGGGATATTGGTAGCGAATTTATAAACTTATCTATAGTGTTGAGCTTAAAATCTTGCCTAAGGCATTCCTTCTAAAATTTTACTTGTGTTCTTCAAATCCATAAGGTCACCAAACACCTACTCTGTAGTATTTAGCCTTTCCACATTCATGCTTCCACTTTCCAGTTATTTCCCAGACTTTCATCACTCTTCCATCCATTCATCATGTAGACACCACACCTCTCTCCAAACTCTTACCTCCTCAGTTGCATAATATCTTCCACTCATTATTTAATAAAGTCTTCTAATTTCATGATGATTTTTTTTGTGTGCATAGTAAACACATTTTTTTAAAATATATTTTATTGAATTTTTACAGTGAGGAAGGGAGAGAGACAGATAGTCAGAAACATCGATGAGAGAGAGACATCGATCAGCCGCCTCCTGCACGCCCCACAGTGGAGATGTGCCCGCAAGCAAGGTACATGCCCCCGACCGGAATCGAACCTGGGACCTTTCAGTCCGCAAGCCGATGCTCTATCCACTGAGCCAAACCGGTCTCGGCAGTAATCACATTTTTAAAGGCTCCTTTGGAGGACAATTTATGATCAATGGACACTTAGAACTTGTTTTATTTTGCAAAATTTTTGCTAAAAGTTTGTAGCAGAGGCTTTCCACCAGAATTACTACCACATGCTCCAAAGTTCATATGCCTACCAACATGTTTCTAACATGTATATAGGATGACTTTCCAAATACCTCTTAATAAAATGTGTGTCATTAAAAAGTAATTTCAGTAGCTACTAGGTGTATTCATTTAAATAAATAAAATACAAATATCACATGAAAGGCATCTGTAAAATTTTCACCTAAATGTATTCAGGAGACACCTAGATAAGGTACTAATGAAATTCCAAACATTTATTTCATTTTCAAGGGGATCTAACATGGTCTTAAACCCTATCACCTCACCTCACACCAGCTCTCTATATAGTTCATTTTTGAAACTGGAACGCTTTTTGAAAAAGCATCAGTGTTCAATCCTATCTAATAAAAGAGTAATATGCAAATTGACTGCACCTCTGCTACACTCACAAGCCATGCCCACCAGCCATGCCACCAGCCAATCAGAATAGGTATGCAAATTAACCCAACCAAGATGGCTCAGCCACAGAGAGAGCAGGAGAGAGGCCTGGGTTGTCTCTGCGATGGAAGAAGCCAAGCTTTCCGCAAACCCTGGCCATGGGAGGTTAAGGCAACAAAGTTTCAATGGCTGTGCAAGCAGAAAGCTTGGCTCCACTCCAGGCTACAAAGTTTCAATTGTAGAAGATAAATAAATCCCAGATACCAGGGATTCCACTTGGGTAGAGGGAGGGTGCGGCCGGCCTGCAAACCACCACAGGCCCCTCTGCCAGGCTACCCCACACCCCAAGGGAACACCCACCCTAATCCAGGACACCCTTCAGGGAAAACCAGCTGGCCCCTACCCATGCAGCAGGCCTCTATCCTATCTAATAAAAGTAATATGCATATTGACCATCACCCAACACACAAGTAGACTGCCCCCATGTGGTCACAATATGGCCACCACAAGATGGCCAGCAGGGGAGAACAGTTGGGGGTGATCAAGCATGCAGGTAAGGGCAGGGAACGGTGACCAGGCTGGCAGAAGAGGGAAGTTGGGGGTGACCAGGCCTGCAGGGAATGGCAGTTGGGGGTGACCAGGCCCATAGTGTAGGGCAGTAAGGGGCAAACAGGCAGGCAGGGGAGCAGTTAAACACCATTAAGGCTGGCAGGGGAGCAGTTAGGTATCAACAAGGCTGGCAGAGGAGTGGTTAGGGGGTGATCAGACTGGTAGGCAGAAGCAGTTAGAGGAAATCAGGAAGGCAGGCAGGTGAGCACTTGGGAGCCAGCAGTCCTGGATTGTGAAAGGGATGTCCCAGATTGGAAAGGGAGCAGGCTGGACTAAAGGACACCACCCCTCCATCCTCCCTCCCATGCACGAATTTCATGCACTGGGCCTCTAGTAATAGTATAAAAGGACTTTGATGATTTCCTCACATTACCTATAATAATAAAAGCACAATATGCTAATTAGACTGGATGACCTTCCAGATGACATTCCAGACAAAGCTGGGGCTGTGAGGCCAAAGGCGGCAGATAAGGCTGCTGCTGTGATGGTTGAGGAGGCAGCCCTGGCTGTCACCTAGGTCCTTGCAGAAGCAGCACTGGCTGCCACCTCGATCCTCAAAGCTCCTTGCACAAATTTTGTGCATGGGACCTCTAGTAGTGTGTGCGTGTGTGTGTGTGTGTGTGTGTGTGTGTAATCCTAAGCACCAATAGACCATTCCCTGGTAGCTTTGACATACAATGACCACCAGAGGGTAGACGGTCCGACCAGTAGAGTAGGGAGCCCGATTCCTCACGGGATAATTTCTCATGCTCAGACACCAGTAACTGGATGATTTCTTGCTCAACTATTATTTGCTATCCTGAATAAAATTACATTACATGTAAATGGAATAGAGTCTCTTGTGTATCATGCTATGTAGCAATTATAATACTTCCTAAGATGTAGTTACTCCTATCCCAGAAGTTGTGCTGCCTTTTTAGCCAAGTATCAAATGCTAAGCTTTTTTCATAGCAACATTGTTAAGTGTTTGTAATAAATACTATTTCAATCCCTTACATCTCAAGATATAAATGCATTTATCAGAAAATATTAACTGAACTAAAGGCAACTTTTCTTTTTCTCATGTGATTTTTGTGGTTGAGATCCAATTTCCCACTTAGAAATAACTAAGGAAGACTGTTAAAGTGATTAAGGCTATGTCAGCAAACAACTAAATGAATTTGGTTAATTTTTCTAGTAATTAATTGGTTCAGTAAAAACAATCAAATAGCTAACTGCATACTCAAATTAATAAGTCATTTAAAGCAACCAACCCTATAGCCCTAAATCTAGCTTTGATCCCAGGAAGGAAGAGCAAGGCCAGGAAACAGAGTACATTAATTAATATTTTTTAGTTGATAATTCCAAAGCATTGTTTAACAAGTAGAGCTCATTTCTCTGAAATATCAAACACATTGTTATACACAATTTATTGAATAATTGCAAAGCATTTAACAGTTTTTGCCATGTGTTTTAAATATTAAATGTGTAAAAAGCATAGCTTTTATAGCTGTAGATTTAAAATAGTTGTTCTTTGGATATATTATATCACTCTATCCATTATGATTTATTAGGAATTTTAAAAATATATTTGACTTTTCTAATGCCTACATTGCATTCCATCAATGTCATTCATTCATTTTAGTAAACTTTTCTTTCACTGTGATTTTCAAAATGTTACTAAGTAAGACTTGTAAAGATTACTTTTCAATATTATGTACTTCTTTTACCAGCATTTTTATTTTAGGATTTTTTTTTTCATTGGCATCTATTTTCAAAATACTCTTCTAAAAGCATTTTACACTTTTTAAAAGTAAGTATTTCATAAATTTTGCTAGCTATTGTCCGATTGGTCTCCAGAATAACTGAACAGATTTACAACCCACTAACATATCTTAACATGCATATTTTCACATTTCCTGGAAATCCACATTCTCAGTCATTAAAGTTTTTTTTATCTTTCATTAATATGCATGTTCTAATTTTAAAAAAAAGCTTATTTCTGTAGGTATCTCTATTTCTTTAAACTTTGTTCTTTACAATAGTTCTCCATAATAATTTATATTTAACAATATCCATATTTACTTCAATTATTACTAATTTGTGACATATTCACTAATTATTGTCATGGTTGTTTGGTCATATTTTATTAAGCCAAAGATTTAATAATTTATATTTTATATGATTCTATTAATAATGACTTAGTTGATTTTCTCTCTTTCTTTGATATTTCTAAATTAGCCCTGTCTTTGTTGTCATATTACTTCTGATTTGTCCTTACCAGAAAAGCATTGTTCTACATCAAATACTATAATACCTTTCAAAGTAAGATTTTAGAATTTTAGAATTTTTAATGCCTAATTTAGTACCTGTTCCATGTAATCCTATCTTTAAAATGATTAGATTACTTTTTCCCATCTAATCTTCTATAATATGTATTGTGGACCTTATCTTTAGGATTTTCTCTATTAGATATTTTAATTCCAAATTCTGTCTCTGTCAGAGTTTTCTAAATTGTTTCAACAAGGATCATTGAGTCAAAATTTCTGACTGGAAATGGATGAGTAGAGCTGTATGAATAATCAGTGCCTCATTTTTGACCCAATAAGTAGAGACATATGAAGAAAGAAAAAAATACACAGTGAGAGACTGGAATATGAAAGAGGGAAATGTAGAAAAAAACATAAGGATAGAATAATAAGTTGGAGAAAACTGCCCTTTTCATTCAGAGGTAATGGGCTGCTTAGGGTTATTGCCTTAAAAATAGTGTCTGATGTTCACAGCTCTTTATTTTTTATACTCAAATTATAAAATTGTTCCTTAGTCATGGAACTGAGAAGGCAATGAACTAAGACAAATTACTATGTAGGTTGTAGTAACCTTGAATAGAGCTTTATTATCTCCCAAGTTATATGGACTTAATTAGATACTATAAACCTATGAAGTAACACTTTGCTTATAAAGTAGATATATAAGATACATAGTGATGAATAAAATAAATCATGTGATTAGAGGATCCTCATATTAAAATAATAATAAATTAAAATAATAACTTTAAAATAATGATTAAATTTTTTTCAAATCTGTCTTTAATGCATATTTTTTTGTGATTAAGGAGACACAAAGCACAGAAAGACAGAGCTTAGTTCTGTGCTGAAAAACATCTGAGTTGGGACTTTCACTTCTTACTTACTCCCTTAAGCATGCTCCTTAACCTTTTTAAACATGTGTGTTCTCATTTTTAAAGTGAGAGTATTTATAGTACAGACCTCAGAGGTTGTAGGGAAAATTTAATATGTTAATATATTGCACATATTAAGCTTTCACTAAATGTTAGCTATTAATATTAAGGTCAAAAGCCTACAAAACTTATGCTTGTGTTTTACCAGAATATTTTCCTGGAATGGAATCATTATCATACCATTTCTCTCTGAACATAAAGTCCTCTACAAATCATAAGCTCCACAGAAATCAGTTTATCTACAACGAGTATATGGAATATAAAAGTACCCATTTTTTAAAAATTGAGGCCAAATTTGGTGGAATCCTACATAATACAAGGCTAAATTCTATATAATAAGAGGCTAATATGCTAATAGACTGAGCAGCAGAACAACCAAACAACCAGTTGCTATGATGTGCACTGACCATGAGGAGGCATGCGCAGAACTTGGCAGGCAGCGGCAGCAGCGGGGAGAGTGTGGAACATGATGGGTGCCAGCTGCGGCAGGATGGTGGGGCAGGTGAGCAGGGGCGCCAGACCACGGTGGGGTGCTGGTCTCTATCATCGGGTTGAGCCTCTGGTGGTTACTGAAAATTCTTTGCTCCTGTGTACTACGGTCCCACCCAGCACTTGCACCTGCTGCTGGCATCAGAGCCACCGCTCTTGCCTAGCACTGGTCCCCATCACTCGGCGCTATCCGCTGGTGCAGGTGTTGACTACCGGTCCTGATCACCACTGAGGGCTTCTCCACTTTGCCCTGCTCCAGAGGGGTGACTGGGGCTGGTAGCCGCTGCTCACACCCGCTGATAGGACCAGCCCCACTCACACCTGCTGTTGGTGCCGGCCCCAATCACTCCTTGCCCTCAACAGGTATGAGCAGAGCCAGCACCACCAGCGTGTGGGAGCTGCAGTGATGGGAGTAGGGCTGCTGGCAGAGAGGAAGGGTAGCCACAGCGGGAGGGGCCAAGCAGAGGCAGGGAGGATGGACTGAGACCAACTCCTGTGCCCACCACCACCTCGCAGCTCACTGTTGCTTTCAAGGTGCACGAATTTGTGTACGGGGCCCCTGGTATTGAATAAAATGATTTCAGTATACATTTAAGAATAAAAGTTCCGCCGAGACTGGTTTGGCTCAGTGGATAGAGCGTCGGCCTGCGCACTGAAAGGTCCCAGGTTCGATTCCGGTTGGGGGCATGTACCTTGCTTGCGGGCGCATCTCCAGTGTGGGGCATGCAGGAGGCGGCAGATCAATGTCTCTCTCTCATGGATGTTTCTGACTTTCTATCCCTCTCCCTTCCTCTCTGTAAAAAATCAATAAAATATATATTAAAAAAAAAGAATAAAAGTTCCCAATGCAGTCAACTCTATAATCAAGAGCTTATACATTTTTACTAGATAACATTCCTGAAAATGTTTTGGGCAGAAATTGAAGAGTCCATCTTTCCCCCATTATACATTACTTTACCTGAAATTACATGATTATCTTCTCAAGTATTTGACTTGCTGAACTGGAAGTCAGAAAATGTGTTCTAGACTTCATTAGTAGGTTAATTTTACATAGCTGTTGACACTAAAGTCAATAAATGATTGAATTCTTAAATTAATTCAGTATCTTTTAAAGAGCTTTGTTGAGGATGACTGATTCACAATAAACTGCACTTATTATGTATACTTTCTTAAGTTTTTATATACATACAAATCATAAAAGCATCCTTATGATCAATATAACTAATATTCCAACAACCCCTAAAAGAATATTTTTGTAAAAACTTTCTCCAAATCCTTTATGCCCATCTCTGCCCATTCAGATGCTGATTACTTTGTTACATTATGGCACTTTTTATGAAGCTTTCTGCGATAGTTTGATTTTTCTAGAATTTTGTCTGAATGCAATCATGCAGTATGTACTTTACTTTCCTATTTTGTTTAGTGTAATTCATGCTATTATGTGTATTAATATTTTGTTTTCTTTTGCTGAATAATGCATTCTATTGTATGGATATAACAATTGTTTATTCATTGATCTGATGATGATGAACATTTGAGCTGTTTCCTATTTTTGGCTGTGAAAATTAAGGCTATTTTGACCACTTGTGAGCAAGTGTTTAGATGGACATTTGTTTTCATTTCTCTTATGTGAATATCTAGGAAAAGAATGCCTGGGTCAAGTGGATTTTTTTGTTTAAATTTTAAGAAATTCTCAAACTGTTTTTCAAAACATTTACCTTTTTGGTTTGTTGTTTTGTTAATCCTCACCCAAGGCTATTTTCCATTTTATTTATTTATTTATTTGTTTGTTTATTTATTATCTATCAATCATCTATCTATCTATCTATCTATCTATCTATTTATTCATTCTTTATTGTTGAGAGTATTACATATGTCCTTTCTTCTCCCATTAACCCCTTCTAACCTGCCCCCACTATTGTCTGTGTCCATGGGTTATGCATACAAGTTCTTCGTTTGATCTCTTCCCACACACTCACTCACAACCATCTTTTCTCTGAGATTCGACAGTCTGTTCTATTTTTCTATGTCTTTGGATCTGTTTTGTTTATCAGTTAATTTGTTCATTAGATTCCAAATATGAACGAGGCCATGTGATACTTGTCTTTCTCTGACTGGCTTATTTTGTTTAGCATAATACTACTCTCCAGGTCCTTCCATGGTGTCTCAAAGGGTAGGAGAGCCATTGATTTTTAAAGTGGAAGGAAGAGGGAGAAACAGAGAGAGAGAAACATCGGTGTATAGATACACATTGATTCCTTGCCTCCTGCATACACAACTAATGGGAATGGGTATTGACCCTGCAACTGAGGTAGGTGCCCTTGACCTGAGAATCAAACCTGAGATCCTTAATTTTTCAGTCCAATGTTCTAACCACTAAGCAAAACCAACTAGGGCCCAAAGTACTTACTTAAATTGGACATTCCCATAAACAGAATTTTGACAGTCACAGTGTCTCAATTATCTGCACCAACATTTTAAATATTAGATACTGTAATATGTGTGTCGTAGTATCTCATTGTGTTTTTAATAGACTTTATCTTTGAGCAGTTTTAAGTTCACAGCAAAACTGAGCAGAAAGTATAGACAGTTCTCATATGTTCCCTCAACAATCATACATAGCTTTCCTCACTAAGAACATCCCCCTCCCTCCCAACAAAGTATACATTTGTGCCTAGCTATTGTGGCTCAATGGTTGAGGGTTGACCTATAAACCAGGAAGTCGCAGTTCAATTCTTGGTTTGGGCATATATCTAGGTTGTGGGCTTGATCCCCAGTGTGGGGCAATCCTTAGTGTAAGGCATTCCCCAGTGTTGTCTGGAGGCAGGAGGCAGCCTATCGATGATTCTCTCTCATCATTGATGTTCCTATCTCTCTCTCCCTCTCCCTCTCTGAATCAAAAATATATATTTTAAAAAGTAGTACATTTATAACAATTGATACATTGACACATCATTATCACCCAAAATCCGTAATTTACATTACAATTCAGCCTTGTATAATACATTGTATGGGTGTGAATAAATGTTTAAAGACATGTAGTCATCATTATGGTATCTCAAAATCTTTCCACTGTCCTAAAATTTCTCAGTGTTCCATCCATTCTTCTCTCTTCTCCACCCCTAATCCCTAGCCATCACTAGTTTTTTTACTGTGTCCATAGTTTTTGAGATACATATACATATATTTTACCAGAGTATCATATTGTTCATCTCATACAATAGCTAGTGTCTAAGATTGGCTTCTTTCACTTAGCAATATTTAATGAACTATCAACCTATAATAAAAGACACTAGATTACACTGTGACTTTTCATGAGTAGATAGTTCATTTCTTTTTAGCACTGAGTAATATTTCAATATCTAGATGTACCAGAGTTTGTTTTTTCATTCTCTTACTGAAGGACATCTGGGCTGCTTTCAACTTTTGGCAATTAAACTAAAGCTCCCATTGTGGTTTTAATTTGCTTTACTCAAATGGATATGCTAAGTACTATATGCATTTGCCATATGTACATTTTTTATTGAAGTGTTTGTTTAAATTTTGTCCTTTGTTAACAGATTTATTGAAGCATAATGTGCTAACATAAAATTCACTTATTTTAACTATAGTGGCCAATAAAAAATTGTGCAATGATTATCAGGAAAGAGATCCAGTACATGTTTATTATTCTCTGTCAACTGCTGCTCACACCCCTGTGCCGGGATCTGTTCCCATCTCCAGTCCCACTGGTTTCTTAATGCTTGTATGATTGTGCTTTGTATTAAAATTACATATAAATTGACTCACATCCTATCTAATAAAAGAGTAATAAGCAAATTGACCATCATTCTAAAACACAAGATGGCCAGCAGGGGAAGACAGTTGGGAGGGACCAGGCCTGCAAGGGAGGGCAGTTGTGGGTGATCAGGCCAGCAAGTGAGGGCAGTTGGGAGGGACCAGGCCTGCAAGGGAAAGCAGTTAGGGGCAAACAAGCTGGCAAGTTGCAGTTAGGCATCAATCAGGCTGGCAAGGAAGTGGTTAGGGGTGATCAAGCTGGCAAGCAGAAGTGGTTAGGGGCAATCAGGAAGGCAGGCAGATGAGCAGTTGGGAGTCAGCAGTCCTGGATTGTGATTAGGAATGTCCAACTGCCCAATTAGGCACAATCCTGGCAGTCAGTCATGCCTCAAGGGGTCCCAGAGTGTGCAAACTGAGCTGAGGGACACACCCCCATGCATGAATTCTGTGCACTGGGACTCTAGTATATACATATAAATTGACTCACATATATACATTCCTCTGCTTCATATACTTACCATACAGTTTTTGAGGCTTATGAATATTTTAGGTATGTCACTTTTTATTTCTAAAAAGTATTCTATTATGTACTTCTAGTAGCCCTGTGCACAAATCCGTGTGCCAGTAGTTCACCAGTAACTCTCCACCCACTGCCCCACCCTCCTGTAGCTCTCCCACTCCTCCAATATCCCCTTCATAGCTTGCTGCCCTGTCCCCACCTGTAGCTCTCTGCCGTCAGCTTATAGCTCACTGCCCCAGCCTCCTGCTGATCAGTGATCTGGTGTTATGTGGTCTGTGGTTATTCTTCATGGAGTAATGAGTATTTGCATATTACATCTTTATTATATAGGATATTTGTTCATCTGTATTGTCCTTTGAATAGGTTATAATTTCATCTTTTTGAATAAATAGACTAATCTTTGTATATATACTTTCAGATTATCTTGGGCAAATAAATAGGTAAGAATTGACATCTGGTTTGAATAATTATTATATAATTATCCTTAAAATATGTCAAAATATTCCAAAATGACTGTCCCACTTTAAAAAGTCACCAGATGCCAAAACTGGTTTGGCTCAGTGGATAGAGCATTGGTCTGCAGACTGAAAGGTTCCAGGTTCAATTCCAATCAAGGGCATGTACCTTGGTTGCGGGCACACATTCCCAGTAGGGAGCTTGCAAGAGGCAGCTGATCGATGTCTCTCTCTCATTGATGTTTCTAAACTCTATCCCTCTCCCTTCCTCTCTGTAAAAAATCAATAAAATATATTTTAAAAAAAGCCACCAGCAATATATGAAAACTCTTAATTCTCTAGTTCATTGACAGTCTGGTGACTATGAACATTCTAAAGGAATGTGCAGTAGTAGTGTATTGTCATTTTAATTTGCATTTCCCTGATGATTTTGATCACCCTTTCGTGTTCTTTTTAGCCAACCATATATCTTACTTTGTAAAGTGTCTATTCAAATCGTTTACTTATTTTATAAACTGAATTTTGATGATGTATAATAGATTTTCTGTTTTTTTTTTATTTATTTTGCCAAATTTCATTAAGTATTTTGATGTATTTGTTCATTAAGGATATCATTATCTATATTTGTTTATGTGGCTGTGCTGTCAGCATAATACTCACTTTGTGAAATGATTTTGGAAGTGTTTTTCCCTATATTTTGCTAAGTGAGTTTATATAGAATTGCTATTTTATTTTATTTTATTTTTTAAATCCTCACCTGAAGATATATTTTCATTGATTTTAGAGGGAGTGAAAAAGGGAGGGAAAAACAAAGGACAGGGAGAAACATCAATGTGAGAGAATTATCCATTGGTTGCCCCCTGCACATGCTCTGACCAGGGCCTAGGCTAAGGAAAAGCCTGGAACTGAGGTACTTGTCCTTGACCAGAATTTAGCCCTGGATCCTTTTTTCCACAGGCTGGCACTCTATCCGCTGAGCAAAAATGGCTAGGGTGAATTGCTATTATTTTATTTAAATATTTGATAAAATAATTAGTGAAATATCACAGCCTGAGCTTTTTTTTAAGGAAGCATTTTAATTATTAATCCATTGTTTTTTACTAGTTAAAAGTCTATTCATATTATTTTACTTCTTCTTGAGACAATTAGAATGATTTTAGTACTATAGGTATTTGTCCATTTCATTTAAGTTTTCTATTTTATGTTATAAAGTTGTTTGTAATAGTCCCTCATAGCAGTTTTGATTTCTGTGTGTCTGTAATATTGTCCTGTACCTGAACGTTTCTATTTTGTGCTAATTGGTATGTTCACTTTTTTTTTACTTATATAGTTTAGCTAAATATTTATGAATTTTGTTCATAAAATAATCAAAATTTAATTTTATTGATATTCTCTTTATTTTTTCAGTCACTTAAAATGCATTTAGACTAATTTTGTATCTTAGCATATGGGCTATCCTATAAAATAGTCTGTATGCTTTATAAAAGAATGTATATCCTGCTGTTGTTGGGTGAAGTATTCTAAAAAAAAAAATTAAGACAAGCTGACTGGTAGCATTGTTGAACACTTCTATATCCTTACTGATTTTCTTTCTGATTGTTTTCTAAATCATAGAGCTAAAAATGAAATCAACAGTTGTTGAATTATGTATTTCCCTTATGTAGTTTGTGGCTTGTTTATTGGTGACTATTTTTTTTGTTTCTTACATATACCTGATGCATAGACCCTTTAGTCATTTTGACATTTTCTTGTTTTCCTGTTAATATGCCTAATCTAACACCTGTATTTTCTGATATTAATATAGGCACTTCAAATCTCTTAAGCTTATTTTTTGTGTGGTATGTCATTTGGCACCCTTTTACTTTCCATTTTGAGTCTCCTGTTAATAGCATATACCCATGACTTTCTTCTTTATTTATATTTATTTAAATAGTAGAGGTCTGGTGCATACAATTTGTGCATGGGGCGTGGTGTCCTTCAACCCAGCCTTCTCCCTCTCCAATCTGGGACCTCTGGATCAGGCCTAAATGGGCAATCAGACATCCCTCTCACAATCCAGGACTACTGGTGCCCAACTCCTTGCCTGCCTGTCTGCATGCCTTCCTGATTGCCCCTAACTGCTTCAACCTGTCAGCCTGATCACCACCTAACCACTCCCCTGCCAGCTTGAATGATGCCTAACTGTTCCCCTGCCAGCCTGTTTTCCCCTAATTGCCGTCCCCTGCAGGCCTGGGCCCCCCCCCAAATGCCCTTGCCTTCAGGCCCAGTCACCCCCAACTTCCCTCCTCTGCCAGCCTGGTCACCCCTAAATGCCCTCCCCTGCAGGCTTGATTGCCTACAACTGCCCTCCCTTGCAGGCCTGGTCCCTGCCAACTGCCCTCCCCTGCTGGCCATCTTGTGGTGGCCATCTTGTGTCCATATGGGGGCAGTCATCTGTGTGTTGGAATGTTGGTCAGTCTGCATATTACTCTTTTTATTAGATAGGATAGAGGCCTGGTGCATGGGTGGGGGCCAGCTGGTTTGGCCTGAAAGGTCTCCTGGATCAAGGTGGGTATTCCCTTAGGGCGTGGTGTCGCTTGGGCAAGCGGTCTGTGTGGTGCTTTGCAGTCCAGTTATGCTCCCCAGCAACCCACACTGAGGCCCTGGTATCTGGGATTTATTTTCCTTCTACAATTGAAACTTTGTAGAGCCTAGCCTTCTGCTTCCTCTGTGGTGGCAACCATTAAAATTTTGTGGCCTCAAGTGGATGCCAAGGTGTGCTGAAAGCTTGACTTCCTCAAACCCCGGGGCAACCCATGCCTCATGCCTTGGCAGCAGCCACGGAAACTTTGTTGCCTTAAGCAGAGGCCAGAGTTTGAGGAAAGCTTGGCTTCCTCCATTGCCAGAGGCAACCCTAGTCTCCTTCCTGCTCTGTGTCCATAGCCACCATGGTTGGGTTAATTTGCATACTTGCTCTGATTGGCTGGTGATCATGGCTGGTGGGCGTGGCTTGTGAGTGTAGCGGAGGTATGGTCAATTTGATAATACTCTTATTAGATAGGATCATTTACATCTGTGGAATTAATTTGCAATGATTGCTATAGTAATATAAATATTTTGTATGTCACAGTACAGTTGATTTTTGTGTGGTATCTCTACTTTGATAGACATATCCACATTAAATAATTTATATATTACTAGGGAGTATAGAGTTTTAAAACTTCAAAAAATTGTAAGAACAATTTCTCATTGGCAAAATCCCTCCGTTTTCCAAGGTGCACATTTTATGGTAATAGTACTTTTATGTTAATACAAAAAATCAGGAAGGTCTTAACAAGAACATTTTTGGTATATAATATTTCTTAGTTATATGGGAATCATAAAATAAAATATATATTTGAGTTATAAGGGGAAAATATAGTTAGTCTATATTTTATATAGTTAGTCTATGCAGTGCAATAATGTGCTTCTTAGTAAATTGATTTAGGTTAAAGACTATTATCTGTTACTTCCTGGAATGTAATAACCATCAGCAAGATTATACAACAGGGGTAGTTATTTCATATATGTACATATAAAAGGATAATTGTAATGGCATATACCTTAAAAAATACTAATCATGATAGTTTTATTTTTTTCTTAACACTAATTCCTCAATAATATCACAATCAAAGCTATATTTTCAGAGGTAATATTATTAACTGTGGTTCAATTAGAAACTAATTAATCTTTATAGATGAATATTATTGTAAATGCTGCTGCCATCATTTTAATAGAATACCTTAGGACTTTCCCAGATTTCTCTGGGAAAAGGGATACCTCTAAAAATTAATTAAATATTCTATTCAGTTATAACATTATTGATTAAAAACTATGTGCTATCTCAATATAGACATTACACTATTATTATTATCATGATTAGGAAAATAATAATATAAATTAACAAATGAATTAAAATATATGTAAATAGCCTTGTTTATAAGTGTTCATCTTGACCTGTTATTCCCAAGCAAAGTTACTTTATATTTTTTAATAGTACTGAAAATTTTGTTAATTTTTTTCTGTTAGTCTCATATTAATACTTTCCTGCCCACACACATGCATACAGACACACGCACATACAAAAATAAATATTTATTATTAAGATTTATTGATTTATTATGTATATTAAGGTTTATATTCTGAGTTTTTTTTATAAAGTCTACTTTTTAAATATATTTTTATTGATTTCAGAGATGAAGGGAGATAGAAACATCAATGATGAGAGAGAATCATTGATTAGCTGCCTCCTGCATGCCCCACACTGCAGATCCAGCCTACAACAGGGTATATGCCCTGGCCTTGTGATTCTTAGGTCTATTCTCTACTACTGAGCCATGCTCATGGGGCACATTCTGAGATTTATTATGAAGTATTACCTTATATGATTATGGGGACTGGCTAAACAAATACAAAATCAATAGAGCAGGTAATCAGGAAGGAATATCATGAACTGTACAGCATTCCACCAGCAGAGATCATAAATATTGTTCACATGGAATGTATTTGTTTTCTTAGAAAGCCACAGTCATGCTTTTTAAGGACTACCAAATGATTAAGGCAGGCCCGAAAAGAACATCTAAAATAATTTTCTTTTTAAAAAAAAACATATTTTTATTGATTTCAGAGAGGAAGGGAGAGGGAAAGAGAGATAAAAACACTTACAATGAGAGAAAATCATTGACCGGTTGCCTCCTATACTCCCCCTACTGGGGATTGAGCCACAACCTAGGCATGTGCATTTGTGGGTATCTAACTTGGGGCCCTTTAGTCCATAGGCAGAGGCTCTATCCAATGGGCTTGGGTTAAAATAATTTTCTTCATGAAAAGTAAACTGATTGGTGATAGATCCTCCCTTCTCCCAACTGGTGGGTGGAGTATGACATAATCTGCCTCTGTGGCTGGCAGGACATTCCCCAAACATTCACCAATCAGCACGTGCCTAGTGCCCTGGGCCCCACCTCTTCCCATTCCTCTATGGGCCTTACCCCTTCCCATTCCTTACCTCAAAAGGCATGTTCACTTTTGCATGTGTTGCTATTCTCCTCTTTTCGAAACAGCCCAGCTGGGTCCTCCTTATCCTCTAATCCTGGTTTTTCAACCCTCTTTTGTAATGAATCTTGCTCATTACTGTGGAATAAACTTTCTCTTTTAACTTGTCTTGGTCCCTGACTCCATTTCCTGGGCCTCAAACCTTATATTTGGTGCCGAAGACCCAGGAGGGTGTGAGCACTCCATATGACCGTTCATGGCCAGGTTACCCTCTCACGCCCCCCCACCCCAGGATCTTCCTGCCTCTTCCCCCATCTCGGCAGCATCAGCAGTAAGTCCCAGCCTGTGCTGATTACTGGCAGTCATTTTTCTGGCATCTCTGTCCATAAACCATGGCCCACGTCAAAGATTGCCTTCTGGGAACCTCTAGGAGGGGTTCCAAACACTGGGAGGCAGCGGAGATGTTTTTGCCACCCCTCGGTTCTCTGGCCTTTGGCCTCTGTTTTCCGAACCCCCTTCCAGGAAGGGGTTCCTGGACCTTGAGAGGTGTGGAAACGTCTCTGCCTTCCCTGGGGTCCCTCCATCTGTAGCCTTGACTGAACGACTGAGATGCTGGTCCTTTAGCCCTGGCTACTGACCCCAGGTATTAGACATGGGTAATCAAAAATCTAAACCAGATCCTAGCACACCTCTAGGGTGTCTCCAACCAATTTGGCTAAGGTAGGTCTGTCCCAAGATTTGCATCCTAAATGCCTTATTTACTTCTGTAATGTGGAATGGTCTCAGTATGAATTGGAATAGGTCCAGATGGCTCGAAATCGGAACTTTTGATTTTAACATCCTCACTGACCTCAGTAATTCTGCCAGCAACCCAGGAAGTGGCCCTTTGCCCCTGCCCCTCACTTTATTCCTCATTTCCACTCATCAAATCCTCCTTGCAAAGTCTTCTTCACACCCTCAAACCGGTCCTTAGCCCCTTTCTCTGTCTTCTGACTCTTTCGATCCAGCCGATCTTTCATCTCCACCTCTCCCGCTCCTACCACCTTGCCTTCTGCTTCCTCTCTTCCTCCTCCTCCGTCTTTGCCAAGGCTGCCCCTGTCACTACCTTGGGCTGCTAGCAGAGCAGAGGCTGCCACGTAGCACAAGAGCCTCCCACCCACCACCCCAGCAGCAGCTCCAAACAGTTAAGTGAGATTTCTGTTTGTCTGTAGAAAATTTTGGTTTGCTCTTTTCTTGTGTATTGTGAGCAGCTCTCATGTTGCCACTCCCATGGGGGCCACCATCTTGAAACAGCAAGTCCAGCCCCACTCTTTGAATAAAGTTACTGAGACCTCCCACAACCTGGTCCCGCGGGCCTGGCCTGGTGTGGCTGCCCCCGCTGCGCTCATCCTCCTTCTCAGGCCAATGGTCTGCCACCTGCTCCACCACCTCCCTCCCCTAGGCTTTAATACCCGTGAGGAGCAGACAGTGTCAGATTGGGAAGCCTACCTTCAACAGAAGATGAACCTGCAAACCCAAGCCTTGGTTGCAGCTCTGAGGCTGACGGCAGCTATGGGACTGTGTGTGGTGGGGGTGCAATGAGAGGACAAAAACCACCTGGAGTATGCTTCAAGTGCAGAAATGAAAACCACTGGGTAAAGCATTGCCCCCGGCCCTGGACTCCAACCAAGCCCTGCCCAGCGTGTGGTCAAAGCAGCCACTGCCCCTGGAAAAGTGATGGGCCCTCTGTGTCTCAACATAGAGGGGCCACCCTCCCAGGTCATGACCTACCACTGACAATGACTGAAGGCTGGCTGAAGACTGAAGATGCCTGGACTCCACAACCACCATCACCCTCGCCAACTCCAGGTTAATGCTCAAGGTAGCAGGTAAGCTGATCTCCTTCCTGGTCGATAAGGGGGCTACCTTCTCTGCCCTGCCATCCTTTTCTGGGACACTTTTCCATTCCACAATCTTGGTCATGGATATTGATGGCAAATCCACCTCTCTGATGGCCTCTGGCCCCCTTCCCTGTCTCCTCAATGATACCCCTATAACCCACTCGTTCCTAGTCATGCCTTCATGCCCCTTGCCCCAAACTAGGGGCCACTCTGCAGCTCACTTGGAGCCCTTCATCCTCCCTGCTTCTTCCACTCCTAGACCCATCTCTTCATGGGAACACCGATCCCCCAGTGTCTGTGTCCCTTGTTGACCCAATAGTATAGGATACCTCTATCCCAGTGGTTATTAGACACCATACCCTGGCAGGATCAGACTTAAGGACCCCCCTCTCCCATCCTCAGTTTCCTAGCTCTCTAACTCATTGCCAAGGGCTCAAACCCCTCATTACTCAGCTTCTGGGGCAGGGTCTCATCATACTTATCAACTCTAACTGCAGTACCCCTATCCTCCCCTTGAGAAGGCAGACGGGACCTACCAGCCGGTGCAGGACCTCCGACTAATCAATGAAGCGGTGGTCCTCATCCACCCGGTGGTCCCCAATACTTACACTCTCCTTTCCTGCATCCCATCTGGCACTGCCCACTTTTCCATCTTTGACCTCAAAGATGCCTTCTTTACCATCCCTCTGGATCCAGACTCTTACCATCTATTTGCATTTACTTGGGAGGACCCAGATGAGCAGATATCCTGCCAACTCACCTGGACGGTCCTCCTCAGGGTTTCAGAGACCGTCCTCATCTGTTTGGCCAGGCCTTACCCAGAGACCTCCAACAATGGTCATTAGAAACCAGCACTCTTCTCTAGTATGTAGATGGTATCCTTCTCTGCAGCCCCTCCCTGGACATGTCTCATAGGCAGACAGCTGGCCTCCTCAAATTTCTAGGGGACAAAGGATACCATGTGTCCCCTGCCAAGGTGCAACTGTCGGCCCCCACTGTCACTTACTTGGGGATCTGTCTGACGCCCAATTCCCGAGGACTGACAGTTGACCAAATGCAAGCAATACAAGACCTACAGCCTCCCACTTCTGCGAAACAGAGGCTACTAAAGAAACAACAGCAGGTCCCCTCCCCTCACCCTCCCTTTTTCGCCAGGCTTTTCCTAAGCACTGGATTGCCCTTCTGGCATCTTCCTCTCTGTCTCTCTCCCAGACATCTCTAGACATCTCTAGACTGTTTCAACTGTTTATTGATGAAAGGGAATAGCTATAGGGGTCCTCACCCAACTCCTAAGGCAAGCCTTAACTCCCGTAGACCAACTGTCAAGACAGCTTGATCCCAAGGTTCAGGGATGGCAGCCCAGCCTCCAGGCTCTGGCTGAAGCTACCACACTCATCAAGGAGGCCCAGAAGATCTGCCCCCAGGTCTTCTCCACCCATACGCTACAGGGTCTTCTTTCCCGATAATCCTTGTCTCTCCTTGTCCCCTCCCACATGCAGGAACTCCATCTCCTGTTCCTTAAGAATCCTGACATCTCCCTAAGTCAGTCCCCAGCTCTGTACCTGGCCACTCTCCTTCCCACTGCCTCCTCCTAACCTGCAGCAATACACTCCTGCCCTGAGGTCATCAGAGGCCCTCACTCAATCTCGAGCATGACTTTCAGATTTTCCTCTCTCTAATCCTGACCTAACTAAACTGTACATACCCTACCACCCACAATCACCAGGTAGATTGAGAGGATCAATGGCCTAAAGACCATCTAACTAAATTCTCTCTAGAAATTCAGAGCTCCTGGCTGTACCTCCTGAGCAGAATTCAGGCTACATCAAGGAGTCCCACCTCTTAAGCCCTTTTGAACTCCTATATGGGAGACCCTTCTTGCTCAACCATCTTCTCCCTACTCACCCTCCTCTCCTGGCTACTTATCTTCCTGACCTGCCCTTACTCAGGCAGCTGCTCCGTGAACACACTGATAGGTTTCTGCTCAGGCCAGAACCAGCTGACCAAGACTCCTGAGGGCCAGCCCTTCAGCAGGGGGACTCAGTTCTTTAATTTTGCTCTTTGGCCCCTTTCTCATGTGCTGTTTCACTAGTTTTTTGCAGAACAGAATGCAGGCATTGACCAACCAGAAGGTGGGAGAGATCTATCTGGCCTTTTCTTCAGAACCTAGAGAGACCTACGTCACCATAATCCTTGAGACCCTGGGTAGACTCCCCTGAAAACACTCAGCAGGAAATAGCTACGGAAAATAGACCGTCATCCCTTGACCTTTCCCGGACTCTCAATTTTTTTTTTTTTAATATCACCAAAAGCCTTGAATGATAGATCCTTCCTTCCCTCAACTGGTGGGTGGAGTATGACATAACCTGCTTCTGTGGCTGGACATTCCCCAGACATTGAACCACCAATCAGCACGTGCTGAGTGCCCTGAGCCCCACCCCTTCCTGTTCCTCCCTGGGCCCTACCCCTTCCCATTCCTTTCCTCAAATGGCATGTTCACCTCTACACATGTTGCTGTTCTCGCCTTTTTTGAGACAGCCTGTCTGGGTCCTCCTTCTCCTCTAATCCTGGTTTTTCTACCCACTTTCGTAATGAATCTCCCTAGTTAGTGCAGAATAAACTTTCTCTTTTAACTTGTCTTGGTCCCCGACTCCTTTTCCTGTGTCTTGAACCTTACAATTAGAGACTTTAATTAAATCTGAAAAATTTGTTTTCAGTAAGACCAAATAATGTGTGATTAAATAAAAAGATACTATTGCCTAAACCAAATCTGAAAAGCCATCATGCCATTAACTTAATTGATTGTTCAACCTCCCCATATATTACATTTTTTAAACTTTATAGAATTGGCCAAAAAGGAAAAAATAAAGTCAACATAAATATTTTTAAAAATTTGAGTTTTCCAGAAAAGTCATTGGCTTTTTCTTATTTTAAAATTGTTTGAGTATATATTTATTCCCTGCATACCATTCAGAAATTAACTGAGAGTTATAATGAATGGATACATGGAAAGGTGGGATTTTCTCAAAGGGATGTTGCTAGTTTTGATAATAAAGACCACATATTTAATACAGGGTAAATGGATAAATGCCAGTAACCAAACATTGTCTCACTAATAGCTGTGAGCAGGAGACCAGAAGGCTGGTCAACCTTAATTGCTCTGAAAGGTCAGAGCTAATCACTCATTGTTTAGTTGAAACATTGTTAGCTGAAGCAGCCTCTACCTGTTTGTTTCATGTTAATTTCTGTTCTTGTAATTTCCTGCCTAAAGGTTATGGGTGTGTCCCAAAGCCTTAATAAAAGGGAGAAAAAGGCCAGAGCAAGTGGCAGTCCTTTCCACTAGAGCAGTGGTTCTCAACCTTCCTAAGGCCGCGACCCTTGCATACAGTTTCTCATGTGGTGGTGACCCCCAACCATGAAATTTTGCTACTGTTATGCATCATGATGTAAATATCTGCATTTTTCGATGGTCTTAGGCGACCCCTGTGAAAGGGTCATTTGACCCCCAAAGGGGCCGTGACCCACAGGTTGAGAACCGCTGCACTAGAGGAAGACTCCCGCCTGGCCCCCAAATATCGCCAAATTAATATTTTCTAGTCTCTCTTTTCATTTAAGTGCAGCCTCCTCCAGAACTCGACCCCTGAACGAGGAACCCTGAACCATGCGGGATGTGGAAAGGGGCTCCCACAGATAAAATGTTAATGTATGACAAAGGGAAGCTAAATATGGAATGACATAGAGACATTATTAATGGTGTTATCAGTAGACAAATATTAGTCATTGAAGTCCAAAATTTTAAATAATATAAAAATCATGTAAGTCTGTAGGATATATACAGCAGGATTTGAAAGCCAATTCCTTATTAAAGTAAACTTCAGTGTACTACACATTATTCATAATTGATTTTCTGTGAGAACGTCTAAGAATCTTAGGTTGGATCAGAAAAGTAAAACTTAGGAAGTGTAAGTTAAACATATATTTATGATTTTTCACTACATCTAGTTCTAAACATGATTTAGAGTTTTTTAAATCAGTATTTTTTGCTTAAAATAAATTCACATGACTCCTTAATTATGATTAAGAAATTACCTCCACAGATCACTTCTTAAAGGGAATAGGAAAAAATGTTATACTTGCTTCAGAACAGATTGTCTGGAACAAATCATGGACAGAGACAGGCAAATACTTTGGTAATCTCCCCTTAGTACTTGGAAGGCTATTTTTTAGGGAAACTTCCAGAGGGAGCTGTAGTTCTTTCATGTTCTACTAAGAACCTTATCTGACATCCTTCTGGTTCTCGAGTTAAAAGTAATATTTGCTCTGACTTCCTAACTGGAGGTTAAACGATATAGGTAAGTAGGGGAAAGGCTCAATTACAGACCATATTTCCATCATTTCTTTAAGTTTCTTTTTTATTACCACCAACCTTGAATTACCCGCATCATGAATACCTGAAGTGCATGTTAAAAATTTAATTTTCAAGGCTATAGCCCCAGAAGGACAGGATCAGAATTTCCACAGAGGGACCCAGGAAATTGGCATGTTAGAACAATAAGCACTGCTGGAAATTCTCCTGTACACTTAATTCTGAGAACTGCCTTTAGGTAAATTATTCCATAACATAGGACTTCAAATGTTTAAACTTTTACAAAATACTTCTTTCTTTGAAATGCATTTTTGAGTACGCTTCAGGAAAATAATAAGAGACGAGAATCACTTAGAAGTACACATCAAGTAGCTTAGCTCATTCCAGTTTATCACCCTGGGAAGGCTTCCTACCTCTCCCATCAATTGAACAACTTATTTAAGGAGCTCTGTCAGATACAATCCGCTTCACTTCACTTTGTCCCCCGCTGATACCCTCTTACAGGGGATTGCCAACATGCTGAGTGCCTGAGGGATCTAAACTCAGAATACAAACGCAAAACCTGAAAGTCTGCTCTCTGGAAGGTAGACTCCTATGGGCTACAATACCAACTGTTTAGGAGTGAGTCAAATAAGAGTGACACCACCTTGCAACTATTTCCCTTTATGATATGTTCTTAACACTGAGCCTCAGGAAAAGATTCCCATGGACAGATTACAAGTGCTCAAAAACTCACTGGAGATCAGAGCAAAAACCCATGCTGTGCACGCATTCTTCAGCCAAAATGACAACTTTGGTCATGACCGAGAGATGAGAGGCTAATTCAAATAGTGTTTTCTCCCACTCCAACCCCATTGAATAATTGTTTCACTTTACTTTAGCTAAAGATCTTTTTAACAGCATTTAGATATGGTGTCTCTACCCTCAGGGCAAGGTAAAGGTTTCACATGGAGATAAATGTCCCAGGTTTTTTGCTGTTATTTCTGGAGTTTATGACTTGAACTAGAAACTTTCATTTTTATCTTGCTGTGTGAATACTGAAGCCAACTAATATTCTGACAAAATACTTTACAATACAGCAGGCTGAGGATTATATTCTCACAATTATCAAAGAACGATATGTAACTGAATTTTAAAATTCACAGTTGCTCCCTGTCTGCTTGTAAAGCAAATATGAGTGAGTTCCATTGAAAACTATGTGAATAACCAGACATTCCTTCTCATTCCACTACTGAACTCAGGTCTTAGTTAGAATTTTATCCCTAGAAGATTAAGTCCTATCAAAGCCGTTTGGCCTATAGTACATGAAGTAGTTTTGGCAATTTTATTTCTAATTAGGAACGATGTGTAGCACACAAAGAAAAAACAACAAGGAGATTTCAATTCCTGCCAACTTTCAAATGAGAGCCCTCTCACCAGTTTATATGGAGGACTTTCAGTTTTTTACTCAACTGGAGTAGCCTTCAGAGAGTTCACATATCCCCTCAACATCAACCACTACTGTTAGAGATGCAATATTTTGTTAAATGCAGTCCTCTTAGAGACCCTGTGAAAGGCATAGCAGGCATAAAAATAAGTTATCAAGGAAATTACTCTTAAAAATTTGTGAAGAAAGACAAAGTAATGATGCGTACAGTGTAATGCTGTAAATTGAGTATCTTGGAAGCAGTGGGTAAAGTTCCATTGAGGTTAAAAGGCGGACTCCCAGTTTCAGGTCTTTAGGAGTGATCATGGCTTCCTCCAGATAACAAGGACACAACAAATTTGGAAAATAGTAAATACCTATGGGTGTTAAAGTTTAAAGGGAAGGGTTTTAACATATTTTAGCATGTTGATACCAAACCATAGTGCATCAGTTTTGAGAACATATTCCATCTGTTTGAACTTGATGAAACAACTTATTCTCTTAAATTTTGGAGGCAGCAGGGTCCAGAGCTCAAGAGGATGTAAAATGGCATCAACCACAAGTGAGTTTTTGAACACTTGTAATCTGTCCATGGGAATCTTCACCTATTTTTTTTTATTCTGATGATGCAAATTAGCAAAAAATAAATAAGCAAATAAAAGTCAGAGGTATATTATATTATACTAGAGGCCTGGTGGACATAAATTTTACAATTTTAGTTACCTTACTTAGTAACTGTATGACCTTGTGCTAATTACCTTTTTGGGATCCTATGTTTCACATCATTAAAAGGGTGATACAATAGTAGCTAATTCTTATGATTGAATGGTCTGACTCAGTAAAGACACAGTAATTTCTACAAGTGGTCTTAAATGTTTAATATATAAGTAAATGTGTATTCATATATTGTCTTTAGAAAGCTTGGAATTTGCCTTCATAAATGTTTGGCTAGCATAGCCACTTTGAATCATCATCAGGGAAAACCCTTAATCTCAGATCAAAGAAATATTAGGAAATGTTTCAATAAGGCATAAAGGTCACTAATTAAAGTATCTATCCTACACTTGCAGTTATTATAAAGGAATGTGGTGAATCACAACAAAATGTTTATTTCCGTTTTTTAAAAATCTGCATTCTTTAATTTGTCTTTTGTCTTTCCTTTTTTAGACAGAGATATATGTACAGATAATATTTCAATACTATAAGAAGAACACAGAATGAGGAAAGCATACACTACAATGTGATGTTAGAAGGATGAAAAACAATGGTGGAAACTATTTATTTGGACACTTTATGTCCTTTTGAAAAGAGTAGTTGTTACTCAGATCTTGTTGTGTGGATATTAAGATCTGGTGTTAGATTTTTCAAGAGAAATTTGAAATCTGGATTTTTTAAAATAAAATTTGGTTTAAATTTTGACAAAAAAAAACAAAACACAAAACAAATCCATTCACACTGATTCTGATGAACACACATGTCTGTAGACTTGCCTATCTTTTTGTAATGTTCTATTTGCTGTAACCATAAATGGGTGCTCCTCTCTTGTCTGTTTATGATACCAGCAAAAGAAAATGGCAGTAGACAACCCCGAGACTTCTTTTACTGTCTAACTCCGGCCATTGTCTGCCTTTAACATCTCAGAAAGAAATTGGAGGACAAGCGCTATTACATATTTGGCATGACCAGTGAGTAATTGAACATTATAATTTAGCTTAAATATTTAAAGTAGTATTTTATACTAAAACTCACCTTCTCTGATTTAATTTGTTGTTGCCATTGGTCCAAGGCATCCATATTATTTTAAATATTTCCGAAATTTTTTTAAAAATATATTTTATTGATTTTTTTTTTTTTTTACAGAGAGGAAGGGAGAGGGATAGAGAGTTAGAAACATCGATGAGAGAGAGATATTGATCAGCCGCCTCCTGCACGCCCCCTACTGGGCACATGCCCGCAACCAAGGTACATGCCTTTGACCGGAATCAAACCTGAGACCTTTCAGTCTGCAGGTTGATGCTCTATCCACTGAGCCAAACCGGTTTCGGCTCCAGAAATTTTTGATACACAGAGTTACCAATAGCTGTTCTAGTTATAATTATTTCAGAACCAAAGTTTCAGCCCATACGTTCCATTTGAGTCTATAATAGATGGGCTTATTTTGTCAGGTGACACACTAACATGCTGCTGAAATCACCACAAAATATATTTTCTCTTGGATGACCACCTATAGTCATTCCATTGAATCAAGTTGTTTTGTATTTTAAGTGCTTAACCTTTTGTTTAATGAGACAGGTGATTGAGGCTGTTAGTTTTCAACAGACTCATAGCAAGAAAAGAAAAAAGAAACATGGTTTGATCAGAAGAAAGTACATAGCAAGGACAATAAATTTGCATAGGCACTTACAATAGTACCTTGCCTATGAAATATTATAATTTCAGTTATATTATATCTTTAGAATTGTGTTCTCATACGTGGAGAGTCTCTCACTTATATAGAGATAATAGTTCACAGAGAAAGTATATTTTATTATTCACAAATGTTTTATATGAGTTTAGAGCAGACAAGCAGAGATTAGCAAACCTTTGTTGTAATGGGCCAGAGAGCGCTAATAAATCTTTCAGGCTTGCACAGAGGGGGGGAGGGGGTCCTGGGGGAGGGGGGGCGGGGTGGTGGTGGAGGGGTTTGGGGGGGTGTCTCTCAGCTCAGCCTGCATCCTCTCCAATCTGGGACCCCGATCCCACTAGGACTAAACAATCTCACAACCCAGGACTTATAGCTCGCCTGCCTGCCTTCCTGATTGCCCCTAACCTCTTTGGCCTGCCAGCCCGATCACCCTCTAACCATTCCCCTGAATCCCCGGGACCTTTCAGTCTATAGGCTGATGCTCTATCCACTGAGCCAAACCAGGTAGGGCAAAATTTTACTATTTTTTTTTTTGCTAGATAATAGATGCCATCAACTGCTCCCTACCAACCTGTTTGTCTCTAACTCTCCCTGCTGCAAGCCTGGTCACCCCTAACTGCCCTTCCCTGAAGCTGGGTCACCCCTAACTGCCCTCCCTTGCAGGTCTGGTGTCCACCCCCCAACTGTTCTCCCCTGCAGGGTTTCCCACAGCTGCCCTTTCCTGCAGGCCAGTCACTCCAATTTCCCTCCTCTGCCGGCCTGGTCATCTCTAACTTCCCTCCCTGCAGGCTTGATTGCTCCCAACTGCCCTCCCTTGCAGGCCTGACCCTCCCAATTGCCCTCCCCTGATGGCCATCTTGTGGCAGCCATCTTGTGTTCACATGGAGGCAGGATCTTTGACCACATGGGGCAGCCATCTTGTGTGTTGGAGTGATGGTGAGTCTACATATTACTCTTTTATTAGATAGGATAGAGGCCTGGTGCATGGGTAGGGGCCAGCTGGTTTGCCCAGAAGAATATCCTGGATCAGGATGGGGGTTCCCTTGGGACATGGGGTGGCCTGGGCAAGGGGCCTGTGGTGGTTTGCAGGCTGGCCATGCCACCCAGTGACCCAAGCAGAGGCCATGATATCTGTGATTTATTTATCTTCTACAATTGAAACTTTGTAGCCTGGAGCAGAGCCAAACCTCCTGTTCCCTCAGTGGCAGCAGCCATTTATGTAGGGATTTATTTATCTTTTATAATTGAAACTTTGTAGCCTTGCCTGAAGTTGTGGGCCCACCAAGATGTGTAAAAAGCTTGGCTTCCTCCATTGCCAGGGAAACCCAAGCCTCTCTCCTGATTGCTTCATGGCCGCAGCCATCTTGGTTGGGTTAATTTGCATACCTGCTTCTGACTGGCTGGTAGGTGTGGCTGGTGGGTATGGCTTGTGGGTATAGCAAAGTGATGGTTAATATGAATTTTACTCTTTTATTAGATAGGATACAAAGAGTGTTCATTAAAATCATCTAATTCTCCTTGATCCCTGCCTTAGTTATTAATTTGATCAATTTCTAATAAGATTTTACTGAGACTTGTATTTATATTTTATCATTTTTTTCAATTTTATGATGAAACATTAATCCTTATGCAAATTTTACTATTTTTTAAAATATATTTTTATTGATTTTAGAGAGTAAGGGAGAGGGAGAAAGAGGTAGATACATCAATGATGAGAGAGAATCATTGACCAGCTGCCTTCTGCAGGCTCCACACTGGGAATCGAGCCTGCATCCTGGACATTGACTGGAATCAAATCCAGGAACTTTAGGTCCATAGGCTGATGCTCTATCCACTGAGCCAAACCAGGTAGGACCAAATTTTACTATTTTTTTTTTCATTTTTACTAGATAATAGATGCCACCATAGCTTGTTACCTTTCTATATAGTACTCCAGTGAACAAATGCAACATATGCTGGTAAACACTGATTAGGACCTTCCTACTCAAAGTGTAATTCATGGACATACTACATTTATGCCATCTGGGGTCTTATTAGAAAAACAGAAGACTGAATCAAAATGCATTAACATACAAAAACCACTGCTTAGTACACACACATAAAATATGGTCTGAGCTACTCCATGGAAATCTGAAATGACTTTATAATCTTGTTTACTTTAATTAGGAATTTCTCCAAAGGGTGTACTAATAAGTAGGGACTTAAAGCTTGTCTAAAAATGCAAAATGAATGCAACCAAAGGGGGGAAACATTTTTTAGCCAAGGAAATCAAAGTATACAATAGAAATATTTTTTACTTTATAACTGACATCTCTCATACATATTGAAGGAATCATATGTTCATATAGTTATTTATATTACATAGCATGTTGGCTCAAGTGGAATTTTTATTACTTTTTTATGATAACAACTAAAATATGACTGTTCTACAAGTATACACTGCCCAATGAGAGGGATGTTTACTATAGAATAAGAGGAGTGAAATGGCGGATGCAGGCTATAGTTATAGAACACTAAAGTAGTCACTGTATTCACCCTAAGAATCTGTTGAACAACACTTCATTTTTCAGAGTCTTGATATACTTTAGGACCTCATTCCTCAGAGAGGACTGCATTGGTCCTACCCCAGATTTGCATTGAGTTATACTTTAACGTTAGGAAATTCTCATGCTTTTACTTTAAACTGTAAGTTCCCAGAGTATGTGGTTGTGCACTTCACAGTAGTTGTTCAGGTTATCTGTAGGGAGGAATTGACAATATTAAAATTTTATTTATAACTCGAGGCCCAGTGCATGAAATTTGTGCACTTGAGGGGGAAGGGGAGTTCTTCAGCTGACCTGCACCCTCTCACAGTCCAGGAGCCCTCGAGGGATGTCCAACTAATGTTTTAGGGCCACTCCCTGCTGACAGACACTCTTAGTGCTACTGTGGAGGCCAAAGAGGCTCTTGCCACTGCTACTGCACTTGCCAATTGTGAGCCTGGCTTCTGGCTGAGCAGCACTCCCCCTGTGGGGCAGCCCCTGGTGGTCAGTGCATGTCATAGCAATTGGTTGCTCTGCCATTCAGTTGATTTGCCTACTAGCCATTTATGATGCAGGATTATTGTATTTCCTCATACTTAACTTCTCATCTTGTACCAATTAATACTCTAGTGTGAAGTGATAACTAAATTATTATTAAAGAAATACTAATGTCTTAGAGAAGCAGATCTTTTTGTATGTGCGTTTTTACTTAAGGCAGTATATGTTCAAAATATAGAAACCTTTAGAGTAAAAAACCAAGCTCCAATATCTTTATAGAATCTGTGTATATAATATGTATGTGAGAATAAATTTAAAAATAATTTCTTAACAAAATTGATCAATATTTTGTATTTTGTTGTTTGATTTAGAAATTTGTATTTTAGGAAGTATTAATTTTTATAATATATAACATATAGAAAGCCATAGACATTATATGGTACAGGAAACTGAATTAATAAATTTTATCATAAAATATGAAAAGGCTATTATTATTTCTATATGCAAGTGATATTGGTTGCAACCAAGACAACATATAGATCTTAAGTGTGTAAATTATAGACATTTTAGCATGCATAGAAGGCATATTTCATCTCACTTTGGCTTCTATTATCCTCACTAGATACTTATATTTTTTTATTATAGAATAACTCACCATAGTAGTCTTCAATTTATTTTTCTTATGATTCAATTCTAGCTGTCAGTTTTAGGTGTAAATTGGGTAGCTTTAAAAAAATAAAAAAACTTTTATTCTCAACCCTCCTAACTGCTTTGAATGTTAAGCTTTCTGAATATTTAAGCAGGATTTTATATCTTTAATGTTTGAATTTAATGGAAATAAACACAGATGTTTTTAAGCGAAACAAAAGAAATATTTGTGCTTTGAAGAATCTGACAGTCATAAAACATGACTCTCATCCATTTCAGCTGGATTTATCATTGTTGGGCTGTGTTTATAATCATTAAAGGTAACTTTTTCACACTTTCAATATTGGCATAGCTTAAAAGAATGAGGTTTATCAACATTCCTACTTGATGCTTCTACATCATTCCCAGAGACACATTCCTATACTCAATTCTACTTTTAAAACAGTGAGGTGTATATCCCATAATCTTATTTTCTAAATACATCTGTAGTTTCAAAGTAAATGAATACATTTTCAGAAATTAAAATAAATATTTTTGCCATAGTTTGGATAGAATTAAAACATATGATTGACCTTTGACTAATTAATGACATTTAAAATTTAGTAAAAGACCAGGGATCATACTGTCTGTTAGCATAATTTTGAAACATTTTATTATACTACTAGAGGCCTGGTGCATGTATTCATGCACTAGTGGGGTCCCTCGGCCTGGCATGAGGATACTGGGCAGGAACTGACTCTCCAACAACCCTGAGGGGTCTGGATTGTGAGAGGATGCAAGCCAGGCTGAAGATCCTGACTGGTGCATGACCAGGGCCTGGGTCAGACTGCGGGAGGGCTATATATGTTTAGGTACCTATATAACGTATGTTCCTAAATATAGTGTTATAGAAATAAAACCCTGCAAAATGCAGATTGGTGCATCCTCTATGGAAAATAATATGGAGTTTTCTCAACAAATTAAATATGGAACTATCATTTGATCCAGTGATCCCACTTCTAGAAATATATCCTAAGAAACCTGAAACACTAATCAGAAAGAATATATGCACTCCTGTGTTCATAGCAGTACAATTTACAATAGCTAAGATCTGAAAACTGCCCAAGTGCCCATCAGTAGATGAATGCGTAAAAAAGCTGTTGGTGCATTTACACCATGGATTACTATACAGCAATATAAAAGAAGGATCTCTTACCCATTGAGACAGCATGGAGGGACCTGGAGAGTATCATGCTAAGCAAAATAAGCCAGTCAGAGAAAGACAAGTATCACATGATCTCACTCATATGTGGAATCTAGTGAACAAAATAAACTAACAAAATAGATCCAGAGACATGGAAGCATGGAACAGACTGATGAATCTCAGAAGGAAGGCGGCAGTGGGTGAGTAGAGTAACCAAAGAACTTACATGTATAGTTGCATAAGCCATGGACAAAAAAAAATAGTGTGGTGAAGGCCTGGTAGAGAAGGAATATATGTTAATTAGAGGGGCTTAATGGGGGAAAATAAAAGGGGGACCTCTGTAATGATTTCAACAATAAAAATAAATAAATAAATAAATAAATAAATAAATAAATAAATAAATTTAATGGATTTTATAAAATAATCCTTAATCATTTATAGATAAAGTAACAACTTGGAAGTTGGAAAACCTGTGTTTGCATTCACTACTAATTAGCGGTATAACTCTGGATATGTATGCCAATTAACTTTATTGACTTAATTTTTATCATGTATAAAAAGAGACAAATCCAACTTTATGGAATAATAGTCATTTCTGGATTATAAAATAGATGATTTGAAATCCAGAAAACTCTAAAAAAATGTGATTTTTTACTAAGAATTTCACAAAATAGAGCAGTGTTTAAGAATTTAGTCAATAAGTCTTCCCATTGGGCTCAGTGTCAAATTAAAGTTAGTGTGTATGTATATGTGTGTATATATGTATTTCTACACCATTATCATTTCTATTTTTAAATTTTGAGCAAGATTTTATCAGCACTTTCTTTTTTATCTCTATGCCACAAATTCTAGTAAGGTTTAACAATGTCTCAAGCTACCAACATTATTTCCATACTAGAGGTCTGGTGCATGAAAATTCATGCACTGGAGCAGGGAGGGATCCCTTAGCCTGCCTGTCCCCTCTCACAGTCCAGGATCCCTCAAGGGTGGAAGGCGACCTGGTGTTCAGAGGAAGGCTACATCCCCATAATCCCTCTGCTGCTGCCACTGCCAGCAATGCAAGCCTCGAATGGCCCTGGTTACCTGAGCCTCTGGTGGCCCTGGGCAGCTGGGCAGCCACCATCTGAGGCTTGCCTGCACCTTGGGCCAGCCCTGGGTGACTGGGCAGCTGATATCCCAGGCAGCTGGGGAGCTGAGGGTGGGTCCGACCACACTGTGTGTCTGTTGCTCCCCCTTTCCCCCAGCTAGACTGAAAGGACTATGGGATTCCAGCAACAGGTGCAAGGAGCAGCCAGACTTGCCTGAGGGCGGATCCAGCCACACTGCCTTCCTGCCACCCACTTGGCAGGGCTGAAAGGACTGGGGGACTCTGGCCAAGTTGAGGGGACTGGATGCCACCATCTTGTAATTAGGGGCACTACCATCTTTGTGGAAGAAAATGTGCATATTCCCTCTTTATTCTTTATTAGATAGAATGTCTTCTATGAGGTAACCAAAGTATTGTTCAATATCTAAGCATTCAGAGACTTTTTCTAAAAAATCTAAAGCAATAGTTTTATTTCTTTTTACTTTTCATTAATTAATGCTTAACATGAACTATGCTTACCTGAAAAATTACTAGCAAGTAAAAATTCAGAAAAACATAAAAATAACATTTGTAAGCCATAATGAAATATCTGCTTCCAAAAAAAATAGTAATTTCAAATGTATATTCTTACAGTTATATAAACAAAACCTATGCTCTCTATTGAAGATATAAACAGGAAGTAATTTTTAGTAAAGAGAAACAGGAGTTCCAAAAGAAAGTATCTGTTAAAATACTGTTCCTAAAGATGTTTCAAATTTGCTACAGAACAATTGACTCTCTGCATAGAAAACTTTAAATTTTGTATACGCAGAGAATAAAGATAGGAAAATAACAAAATAATATGATTTGGATTGAATATTTATTTGCTTAATAATGTAAAAAATGAACATGGGAATTTTAAACTAAACTTGAAGAGATCTATAAGTCATTAATCATTGAGCCTAGTTCTTTTTCAAAAATTTTTGTGATATATATGATGTGTCCGTAAATGCTAATTGTGTATGTGTGTGTGTATGTGTGTGTGTGTGTGTGTGTGTGTGAGGGTATGTTCTTGATTAACACAACAGAATCTCCAAATAGTAGATTTATTTCTTCAGTTGCAAGTTTAATCATTATGGAAGAGGAATAAAATTGTCATTTTGTTTTATTTTATACTAGTAACCCTGTGCATGAATCCAGGTGCCAGTAGCTCACCAATAGCTCTCTGCCACCCTCCAGTAGCTTTCTTCCCGCTGCCTGCCCTTTTGTAACTCCCTCCACCCCCCACCCTCATAGCTTGCTGCCCTGTCCTCTCCTGTAGCTCTCCACCACCCCCTTGAAGCCAGTAGCTCATGCCACCCTCCTGTAGCTCTCTGACCACTGCCTTTTCCTCCTGTAGCACCCTTCACTGCCCCCCTCCACTTCACCCTCATAGTTGCTGCCCGGCCCCTTCATGGAGTTCTCTGCAGCTGCTTGTAGCTCACAGCCCCACACTCCTGCTGATCCGTGATCTAGTCATTACATGGTCGGTTGTTATGCTTCACGGTGTAATGACCATTTGCATATTATGTCTTTATTATATAGGATGGATAAAAAAAGGCCCAGCCATACTCAATATAGCTAATGATTGCTAGGAGATAACCAGGTAAGTTTATTATAATTTAAAAAGTTATGATTTTTTTTTGGGGGGGATAGGTAATATTTAAATAATTTAAAATTATAAGGTTGCCCTAGCCAATTTGCCTCAGTGGATAGAGCATTGTCCTTTGAACTGAAGGGTTCTATGTTTGATTCTAGTCAAGAGTACCTGCAGGGTTTGAGGGCTAGGACCTTTGCAGGGGGCATGCAGGAGGCAGCCAGTGATTCTCAGCATCGATGTTTCTACCTCTTTCTCCCTCTCTCTTCCTCTCTGAAATCAATTAAACTATTATAAGGTCAAACAATGTAAGCAGAAAGTGTTCCAGTTAACTATAAGCCTAAATTAACAATTTATTTTACACTATTATCAAAATAATCATTTCAATACATTTATTCAAATAACTTGCTGTTTTTTACCAAAACAGAGTATTGCTTGTTGGTTTATTGACTATTTATCTGAAGTATCTAGAAATAGCCATTAAAATGGTTGATACTAAACATGTTATTATAGACCTTTCACACATTCAGAGATAGAAAATGCATTAAATCCAATAAAGCAGCGCTCTGTATAAAGTTTATGATAAAATGTGAAGATAGATTTATTTGTGATATGGGTTATTTGTAATACATTTTAAATATTATTACTGAATACTTTAAACAGTATAATTATTAGCTCTTAGATTTTATGTTTCCAACAGGTCTCACTTAACTGCAGTGAATTAGATTGTAGTTATATGAGCACAATTACTGGACCATGGCATGGTTTGTTTGGTAAGCTCAGCCATCTTATCTGATTTGAATTACTCCACAGTCACTCTAATCAATTCAGCTATGATCAGTGGTTAAATATAGCTGGAGAAAAAATCAACCATGAAACAGTCAATTTAGAGACTATCTAAAAATACAGACATACTGTGAGGAAAATAGTTTCTAATGATAACAAAAATGAATAAAACAGCTGAAATAAATTGGGGTGAAATATACATTAGTTTAACACTAGAAATCCTCTAAATATTTTAGGGATATAAGAAGCAATGTCTCAACATAATGTGCATCTTTCTATAATTTTATAATTCTCTTCTTTCCTTATATATTTTTTGTAGAAACAAGAGAAATAAATTTATACAGAAATTTTTTCTAAAAAAATCCTCTATTTACACCATCTATTCACTCTGTTCTTCACTTAAAGAGTAGTGAAAAGCATAATCCTCTGCTAAATTTACTGTGGAAAATCCCATTGCATCTCAAAGCAGTAATCTTTCTAGTCAAAAGATAACATTTTTAAAGGTTGAATTGGACCCCTGTGTTTTCCTTAACTAGACACCTGAGAGTGAAAGACACAACTGTCAAGATGTCTTCTGACAGGCACTGTGGGAAACTTAATCCATTTATACACTTGTGTGATGTTTTACTGGCAGGAAGCCAGAATATACTAATAAATTCTTTATTAAAATTTCTATGTTTCTTCCTCCAAAAAAATTTTTTAAAAAGGATGTTTAGTGTAGATTTTGTGTTTTGAAGAGTGAGAAACTTAGCTATTTTCTTAGAAACTTGGTAAGTGAAGGGCAAATTAGATAATTCTAACTACTTTCAAATAAAATAAAAAACACACATCTTGGAACTAGGTAAAATACATACATTTTTTAATATAAATTATTTTAAGTAGGTTCCATGTAATGAAATGAATTTGTTTAGAATCTAAAGACACACATAAAACCAAAGAACAGTTAAGTGACCGAATTTCAAATAATTAGTTTCAGAATAAGAAAGTGTAAGGGACATCAAGCTAAGTTTGGTATTATCATGACAGCACTTCCCTCCAATTGAAGAGCATATAGTACATTTGAAGAATAATTAAAGGATGATTATTCTTTTTGTAGAGAACACAACTTATTTCTATAAAAGAGATGAGACTCTGAAGACTAAGCCAAACTTTCAAGATCAAATCTAGCATCAATGACTTTAGAATGAAAATCTATTCTAGATGTATGTAGGTCTATGTATACACTCATTTGAACACATGTATATTAATATACCTATTAATACTCATATTTTAGATGCACACACACATATGTTAATATTCTTTTGTATTAATGCCGTGAACTGCTGTCATCACTTTTTTTCAAGTACTATTCAGAAATTTGCTTTGGTTTCTCAGAAATCAATAAAGAAATGAGAGATGTTTCTTCAGTAGCAGGGGCTGACATTATAGGGGCTTTTTATTGAGTACCACCTGACAACTAGATAAAAAGCAACAATGAACTGCTCCTGTGGTAAGTGCTATATCAACTGAAAAATATTTACTGTTCCTATTAAAAATGAATTAACCCAGGCAGCCTTTTAATTGAAATCTTTATCACATTTCCTTCCTATTTAAATGCAAATGTAAAATCCTTTTACAAACTAATAAAAATCAGAAACTAAAAAGTGAACTGAAACTTGAAGTTGGACCTAAAATAAATTCAGGCCCAACATACAAATGAAATAGTAAAAGTTTTAAAGTGGCTTTTATAGAATTTCATATAACTTGGCTATTATGTTAAGAAATTTCTAAAAGAATTGCTCATTTCAAGTGTTGAATTTTATTTTTATGTCAACTGGTATTTCCAATATATTTTCTACTACTTTCTTGGAATAGTAGAAAATTATATTTTGTCTTTGATAAATTACTGTTTACATCACTCCAACTCATTACGGGATACAACTTTTTCTCTACATGGGATATTAATACATGCTTACACTGTGAATACAACATTGCATGTTTAGGCATAAACAACAATGCATACATGAGGTATGGAACCACTGGACATGACATAAGCCAAAGTGTGAAAGAGAAAGAATATTTGAGAATTGTTTTATGACTCCTGTTTCAAGGAAAGAACCAGGGTGCAGTTGTGTGGAACTGATAAAATTGGGGGTTATATTCTGCAGTAGCTTCAGTACCCAGCAATGTAAAATCTTCATCTGATTTTTTAACCTTTATGGACTTGGATTTCTTAGTTGTTTTAATGGCTTTTTAAGAGTGTTTAATATATAAGACCTTTGAGAGCTGCAACTCTTATAAGTATATGTTTCATGAAGTTTTATGAAAGTGTATGTTTGTTAACTAAGTAACCAGATTCTGTAGCGGACAGTCTGGAACCAGATGTCAGCTCTCGTAATTTCAGGTCATGTCCTGTGGAATCTGATGCAGTATATACTTTTAAGGTACTTAGTTGATTTAGTGTTTAATTCTATACATATGCTGTATTATAAATCTCTTTTGAACTTTTGTCTCCATTTTAATTTCCAAAGATCTGACCAATGAGGGAGAGAATATTCATGATGCTTGGCCTAAAAAGTATTTCTTAATTACTCTACTTTTTCTACTTCTGATACACACTTCACAATAGTTAATATAAAATCTGCATAGAGCCCTTAGAATACACTTTATTTTCTAAATTATCCTCCTGTTATTGAGAAATTAGCACTAATAGACCTAAACCATTACTTATACCCAAGGTATTGAATTAAAAAAAAATAGATATATGTGGCTGCTGTCCTTCTTCACCCCCTTCTCCCAGGAATGGTTTTCTTGCCTCTCTCTTTCTCATGAGTTCCAAGAGCCCTTCCTTTGCCTCTGCATCTTGTTTCCTGAGTTCATTACTTCTGTGGCTCACTTTTTCGACCTCTGTGACTTTCTAAATAAACTTTCTCTTACAGAAAGAAATAGATACGTGCTTAATATACATTAATTGCAAAATGCTTATAGGACACATTTGTATACATCAGGTTGCCCAGTATTGGAAAACTTACTCTGAATTTGTCGCATTTATTTTTTATCAATCTTGATGAACAATCTCATCAAACTCCTTTGCAGGAGGATATAGGTATATAACCAATGTTTGGCTTACCTGCCACTCTAATTTGGAATTAGAACACAAGAAGTAGGGCCTTCATTTGGACAACAGGGGCTGCATTGTGATTCCCAGGATTTTAAGACAGGAGAGTTTGCAGGGACAACTAGGATCAGAGCCAAGCCATGTTAGGGAAGACCTGAAGATGCTACTGTTCAATGGACCTGAGCAGTGTCCTTTCTGGGAAAGACCAAGCAGTTCCAGATGCTTAGCCTTCTTATGTGCCTGCCCATTTTCCCGAGTTCCATACTCTGGATTTGTAGCAATTCAATGACATCCTCGTGATTTCTTTCAATAAATTTGTTTTCTGAATAAATCACTGAAGTGATATCCATGTCTTGCAAATTAGAAATTTGACAAACGTATGATAAATAATTTAAAGCATTATTAAAAGTTCTCAAGTGAAAACTGCTTTAAAATGCAGAGAGGAAGAATGTGGTTTTAAATTTAGCACAACACAACTTAGTTGGAAATTAGAAAAATAATTATTTGATGGAAATCACTATAAGTCCTGGAAGACTTTGCCATCCATGTACTAACATGGCTTAATTTAATGCTGATCATTTGCTCCTTAATAATGCAGGAGTGTTGGCAAGACACAGCTAACAATGCTAATTGCTATATTCATGAGTCTCATCATGGAGTAGTAAAGAGACTACTTTCCTCAACATTTTAAAGGATTCCATAACCCTGCTGCGTTTGTGTCTGGAATAACATTCCTGGAACCCATCGAGCTTTGTGATTCTCTAAGAATCTGCATTCCAGAGACCACTGAATAGTGTTGCTGAGTCCATTCCAAAATTCTGCAATTAGCAAGGGCCAAAAAGTTAACTAAAAGCTGAGCTCTCATGATTGTGAGGTCAATGGAAAAATAGATATGTGTGTTTTTCTGTTGGTATGGAGAGTTACAGGAAACACAAAGTGATATAATCATCCTAAGAGATTCTCTTTATGTCCCCTCTGTGTTGTTGCTTTTTTCTATAATCACTATCTCATGGATTCTATTTTTTCTTTTGCTTTATTTTCTCATCTTAAATTGCTAGCTTCTCCAATAACTTTCAGAAAAAACTATATATATGTAGTAAAGTGTTTAGGATGTTGTATTTCTAAAAATGCCTGTATTTTGTTTTTCTAACTTAATTCTTTAGCTGGATATCTCCTCAGATTAAAAGAAAACTGTTTGTTATAGACATTTCCAGGACATAGTAAGAGAAAACTAACACCCTGATCTCCCCATGCCCATCACCCAGCTTAGAAGCTTTAGAACCCATCAACTTCAGAAATACTTGTTTCATCTATTCATGTGTGTGTGTGTGTGTGTGTGTGTGTGTGTGTGTGTACGTGTGTGTGTATTTGCAGGAGAGAAGGAATTAACAAAGATTTACATTTTATATTTGTTGATTTTTAGAGAAACAAAGGAAGGGAGAGAGAGGAGAATCGTTGATTTATTGTTACACTCATTCATTAGTTAATTCTTACGTATGTTCTGACCAGGGATTGGAGCTGCAAACTTGGAATTTTGAGTGGACACTCTAACCGAAATACCTGGCTAGAGCAATACAGGAAGATTTTAAAGCAAATTCCTCAAATTATGATGGCTATTGCAAGTATGTATGTATCTATACCAGATAAGAGCTATTTTATTATTTTTATTTTTATCTTTTTAAAATATATTTTATTGATTTTTTACAGAGAGAAAGGGAGAGAGATAGTTAGAAACATCGATGAGAGAGAAACATCGATCAGCTGCCTCCTACATGTCCCCTAATGGGGATGTGCCCACAACCAAGACACATGCCCTTGACTGGAATCGAACCTGGGACCCTTCAGTCTGCAGGCTGACTATCCACTGAGCCAAACTGGTTCCGGCAGATAAGAGAGATAAGAGCTATTTAAAAAATATATATATTTATTGACTTCAGAGAGGAAGGGGAGAGAGGGGGAGAGGGGGAGAAGGGGAGAGAGAGAGAGAGAGAGAGAGAGAGAGAGAGAGAGAGAGAGAGAGAGAGAGAGCTGGGAACATGAGTGAAGAGAGAGAATCATTGATCAGCTACCTCCTGTGTGCCCCCTATCAGGGACTGAGCCCACAACCTGGGCATGTGCCCTGAATGGAATTGAACCATGATCTCCTGGTTCATAGGTAGATGTTCAATCACAGAGCTGCACTGGCTGGACATGAGCTATTTTTCTTTAAAACCAAAACCACAATAACAGTAACACAATCAATAAGTCAAATATTTTAAATGTTTAATAACTAGATCATGTTTAGTCTTCCTCAAATACCTCTATTATTTTTTTAAGTGGGCTGGTGAGAATAAAGATCCAAGCAAAGAAGACAATATGGTTCAGATTTCAGTATTTAACAATTCTTTTGTTATCCCCATTGTCCTAGCATTGACTTTTTTGAAGAAATTGATCTTTGTTGAGTTGAATTTTGCCAGTTGTGGCTGACTGACATTAACATTTCTATCATTCCACTGTCTCATAGTTTCCAAGGTTGCTCAGAGAAATTCAAAGATCTCTTTATATATACTCTATTCTAGCCCATTCCAGGGACATTGTAGAATTGGGTTTCGTTTGTTCATTTATAATAATACTAGAGGCCGGATGCATGAAATTCGGATGCAAGAGGCTCGGCCCTCGCAGCCACAGTGGCTGCCTTGGCCCTCACAGACCTGGCTTCATCTGGAAGCTCATCTGAAAGGATGTCTGGATGTCATTTCCTGTCTGGTATAATTAGCATATTATGCTTTATTATTATATATTATTATAGACTAGAGGCCTGGTGTACACATTCATGCATGGATGTGGTCCCTCAGCTTGCCCTGTGCCCTCTCAAAATATGGGACCCTTCAGGATGCCGGACTGCAGGGTTTCAGCCCTATCCACACAGGCCCAGCTTGCAGGTTGAAACCTGGCCATCCGACATCCTCCCAAGGGATGTAGCAGTGATGAAGTAGCAGGGGCCACCTGGTAGCATTGCAGTTGTGCTCACTAGTCGTGAGCCTGGCTTCTGGCTGAGCAGAGTTTCCCCTGGGGGAGCACACTGAACACCAGGGGACAGCTCCTGCATTTAGCGTGTGGCCCTTGGTGGTCAGTGTACATCATAGCGACTGGTCGTTCCAATCGTTCCATCATAATGGTTGCTTAGACTTTTATATATATTGACTAGAGGCCTGGTGCAAGAAATTTGTGCACTGAGGGGGGGGGTTGTCCCTCAGTCCAGTGAGCACCCTCATCAATCTGGGACCTCTCAGGTGATGCCCAACTGTTGCTTTAGGCCTGATCCTGGGATTGGGCCTAAATGGGCAGTTGGACATCACTCTCACAATCCAGGACTGCTGGCTCCCAACTGCTTGCCTGCCTGCCCTCCTGAATGCCCCTAACCTCTTCTGCCTGCCTGCCTGATCACCCCTAACCACTCCCCTGTCAGCCTGTTTGCCCCTAACTGACCTCCCATGTGTGCCTGGTCACCCCTAACTACCCTTCCCTGCAAGCCTGGGTCACACCCCCCAACTGCCCTTCCCTGTGGCCTGGTCACCCCCAACTTTCCTCCTCCGCTGGCTTGGTCCCCCCCTAACAGCCCTCCCTTGCAGGCCTGGTCCCTGCCAACTGTCCTCCCCTGCTGGATATATTGTGGTGGCCATCTTGTGTCCACATGGGGGCAGGATCTTGTGACCACATGGGGGCAGTCATCTTGTGTATTGGAATGATGGTCAATCTGCATATTACTCTTTTATTAAATAGGATAGAGGCCTAGTGTATGGGTGGGAATAGCTAGTTTGCCTTGAAGGGTGTTTTGGATCAGGGTGGGTGTTCCCTTGGGACATGGGGTGGTGGTTTTCAGGCTGGCCATGCCCCTTACCTTACCAAGTGGAGGCCTTGGTATCTGGGAATTATTTATCTTCTACAACTGAAACTTTGTAGCTTATAGAGGAGCCAAGCCTTCTGCTTGCACAGCCATTGAAACTTTGTTGCCTTAAGTGGAGGCCTGGGCCAGTCAGGTTTTGTGGAAAGTTGGCCTCCTCCATTGCCAGGGGTAACCCAAGCCTCCCTCTTGGTCTATCTGTGGCTGTAGCCATCTTGCTTGGGTTAATTTGCATACTTGCTCTGATTGGCTGGTGGGCATGTCTTGTGGGTGTAGTGGAGGTAAGGTCAATTTGCATATTACTCTTTTATTAGATAGGATAGCTTGGCTTGGTTCTATTTTCACATATTTTGCTAGGCATACTATTGGCTCTTCTATAGAAATTCTTTAATTTTCTCTTTTGTTTTGTTTCTCAATTCTATTTTTTTTGTTGGAACTTCATGTTGTATGTTGGACCATCTAGAATATTTGACCATATTTCCTGTATTCTTTCTTACTTTCCATATATTTTCCTTTTTGATGTTTTGTCAGAGAAGTGTTCTCAACTCTTTTTAAAATTTCTAATGAGTTTTCTTTCAGGCTAGCATCATATTTATTTCTAGGAACTCTTTATTCTTTCTTATGACATCCTCTTCTTTTTTATGCATATAATACCTTCTCTTTTTATTTTGAAAATAATGATGGTTATTATTTCCCTTGTCGTTTAATAAGCTCTGAATCCTCCAAGGTTTTAAAAAATATATATCATACTTAATGTTCATGTCAGAGGGTTTTTATGTACATCTGTTTGTCCCTAATTTTCTTCTAAAGTGACAGAACAGCTAACTATAAACTCTTTGCTGTCATGAAGCTCACCAGGAGTTTCACTGCAAGGTCATTGGGATGGACCATTTTCTCTAAATATAGGTGTACACATGTCTTTCCTCTTAGACTATTCATATTCTCCAGAGGAGCTTTATCTAAGAACCCTGAAGGCAAATTTTAAGGGAAAATGGCTTTCATCTCTGCCTGGTATATAAATTCATTTGTATGACTTGTATGAAATACAGAATTTCTGCTCTCAATTCTCCCTAGTGTTGTCCTTTCTAGGAAATATCCTTTGCTTTACAGACTGCTAATAATATGTCACCAGTCTTCTTTAGAGATTAGGAACAACCATTGTTGCAGATCAGGTTTCTGTAAAGTGGATCTGAGACTGAACTAGTGTGCAAGATGTTCATTAAGGAAATTCCTTGGTTTTGATACCTGTAGACAGTAGGGGAAGAAACTGTATTTGTGCAGAAGGAAAAGTCAAGCTGTGTTGTAGTCCCAACAACATACTCGACTGACCCACAGAAAGCTTGGGAACTAGAGCAACCCTTCAGAGTTGTCCCTACTTTGGCTTCAATAGTTAGAACTTTATCAACTTGAATTGATTATCCATTAGCATGGGTTGCCCAGAGTAGCAGTGATAAAATGGCTTTCTATAAACTGAGGAAATCCCTGAGGAGAATGACAGCTAGAGTCTGTCTGAGGCAGCACTCAGAATAGCAGGGTCACATTAGTGTCCAGCAGTGCCAGCATCCACAGACCTGCAATGGGGGAAGACCAGGAGATTCTAACTGTTTCTTCTACAATTCTCCTGCTTTCTCTATGCCTGATTTCCCACTTCAAGAAGCATCCATTGCTGCTGATCTCTATACTGTTCTGTGGTTCTGTTATTAAATTGTGTCTCTCCACTCTCCCCACTGCCAGTTTAGGATTCAAATATTCTATGTCAGTCACATCTGTCATCATTCTTGATTTTAAAAATATTGTTGCTATTTTATCTTTCCCTATTTTTTTTACCCTTGGGGGTTTATGAATCTTTGAAAAGCCTTTTGTTCTTTATAGTGGAAAGCAAACATTAATGGGTTTATTCAACCCATCATCTTTATCTATATGTCCACTGCCTCATTCTCCTATGTGAACTTTTATGTTTCCCTTTACCTCACATTTTGCTTATTTTTTCAAAACTTTACTATGAATTTTAGTTACTTTATATGCTTTTTCCCCACTATTCATAGATGGATTAAGCAGAAATCTTTTTTTCCCAAAAATTATCTCATAATTTTACTTAATTTTTAAGTGTTCTCTAATATGTATTACTAGAGGCCTGATGCATAAAGATTTGTGCAAGACTGGGCCTTCCTTCCACTGGCTGCAGGTGCCACTTTTGCTCCAGCTGGAGCCACAGTTTTGCTCCAGCCCAGAGCCACCTTTCTGCCTTCCCATGCTGCCCAGAGGCCCAGAGCAGCTGGGTGGTGCAGAACACCTGCATCACCATGGCGATGAGGCAAGCATCCCACCCTGGCCACTTGGTGCCTGCGTATGCCAATTATGCCATCATCTTTGTTGGGTTAATTTTCATAACTCACTCCTGATTGGCTGGTGGGCATCACAAAGGTATGGTCAGTTTGCATCTTACTCTTTTGTTAGTATAGATGTCTTCAACAAGGATTTTTCTACATATAGAAAATAAAGGAGCTCTTACTATCTCTACATAACATATTCTGTTTTAAGATGTTTCAAGGTAGTCATAATAGCTGAGAAAGAATGATTTTTTTCTCCATGTTTGAGTCTCTCTACATTATTCATTTTCTCATTCTAATGGGATATGAAGATAAACCAGACCACGTAGGACTTTTCTCTAAAGAAAAATTGTGTGTATAGTGTAACACTTGTAATTTTGCAACTACATTTTAAAGAAGAAAGTATTGACTTTCTCAAGACCCTGAACCTATTTACATAATATTTATTTAAAACATCTCTGTGTAAAATAAATAACATTTGTATTTTTGCCCAGAATTTTACCTTTTTGCATATTTGAGAATAGAAATAAATATCTTTGGCTTGCCCTTGATCTTGAAATTTATTTTCAAAACACATCTGGAGCCATTCATAAGTAAGCATCTATAATATATATTCATATAGCAAATGGATGTCTGCCTGGCACTTTAAATCATTAGTGTATTGGGTTTGTCAATTTCCTTCCTACTTCTCAGTTTGGGAAAAAATATATATATAACAAACATTTAGAATAGGAACACAGATTAGTAATTCAGTTATCATAACACTAATGCTGCTGCTGAGTGTTATGGAAGGGAACATTTATCATGTGTCACAAAATAGCAAGGCTAGGATATATCTGAGTAATCCACAAACCATAGAAACAACCCAGTGTGGTTTTTAGATTCACTGGCTCAGGTCAATTTTGTGAATGTTCAAGTGCTTATGTGAAAGTAACAAACTTTGTCCAAGGATGGGAAGGAGCTTTGCTCATTATAATACTAAGTACACAAGGTGATTCATACATCACACAGCATGACATAAGCTGCCATATAGAAAGATATACTTATGTATAACTAGTTAAAACTGACTTTATTTTTTCTTTCTGGAAATCTAGTAAATGCTAAATAAGCCTTTTTTTTTTTAATCTTCCTTTAATGCGCAAACATCAGCTGCTTGGTATAGAGGAAGCTGACAGAAGAAACATATCAAGCTTCATCCCCCAAACACTGGTGTACAAGGTTCCTGTCTAGTAAATGTCAGTTTATTAAGGTTCTTCCTAGACTTAAATCAAAGTACAATACAGAAAAATCTTCCCCTGTGTGAATAGTTCTCTACTCTCTCAGTGAGAGCCCAGGTCTCTGATTTTGTAGCTGGCCTGGTCCTGCTAAGTCCGCACTGCACAATGTGTGGCTTCTCATTCCCTGTGGCTCTTAGTGGCAACAGGAAGTGGAGGGGGAAGCAGGTATGCTGTCAAGATCACCTTTCGCCTCTCTGCAAATAAGGGGCTAAATCCAATTGACACACACTGAGGTAAACAGACAGTGACATATTTGTAGACAAATTGTCATACTGTAGATTACTCACAAAACAAATTGTTTCTGATTTGCACTTATAGATTAGAGGGGGAAAGTCTGCCAGCACTAACAGCTGCTCTCTTTTCAAGAGAAACAGGCATTTAATGAAAAAGTTAATTTAAAAATAATGTTCTACTGTTGCTAAAATTCCTTAGGGGAAACATTTAATACTGCTCAAAACTAAAGGAAAAGAAATTTGTTTCAACTTCATGTCGAAAAATCCTAGTTTCCACAGGGAATGTAACAGGTCTGCAGTTAAGCTCTTAGAATCATTTGATCTTGCTCCGTGTTGACAGAATATTTTTAAAGTAATAATAAAATAATATAATAATTGTTCAAATATTTTTCCTATGGCTGGTCTTTTCATTCATCATGTATTTAATAGTTTCCTTACAATAAGATTTGAGCTTAAAAAAGTTATGTTATCTTCATGGAGAATCTATTTTGTCAGTTAAGATACAAACATATAGAGAGGATCATTTAGAATCACCTGGAAGGCACCACTGAAACTACTCACACAGAGAATTTAAGATCAGGTCAGCTTCTCTGAAGATTGTGGCCAATTATGTTTGCTTCAGGGGGCAACATTACCTTTAATGGCTTCCTCCAGTCTTTGGGAAATCAATCTCTATTGATATCATTGATTACAAACAACCTTCACGGCTCCACATCCAACTTCCTAAGTCTACTACTTGTATTCAGCTCCTTTATTCTACAGTTTCCTCCATGAAATTTTTTTCCAAGGAAATGTCTTTTTCTAAATTTTATTTATTTTGGTTTGACTGCAAGGTGTTAACTAGCTAAATTTGAGGAATCAATTTGAATCTGTTACCTATTCGTGGACAAGAGTTAGATCATAATATGCAAATAGAATGTGCATAGGCTGGTCATTTTACATTATAAACTTTTAAAACTGGAAAACGAATGTATTTTTGGTTAGTCTGGCCTGTAGGTGCTACTCTTGTTGTACTCTATAGTCTGACCTAGCCTAACCTAACTTACCACTTTGTAGGATTAATTTTGCTTCACATTGCCTCTCTCCTTTTCTCTTTTATTTTTTAAGCTATTAAAAAAAATCCCTGATTTGTACACATTCCCTTGGTCTGATTAGACAAACCAAATATTGCAAATATAGTTATTATTTTGTAGCTTATGTCTCATCTTTTAGCATTGCTATTGAAAACCCATCATTTATCAATTTATCTTAATCCCATTATATAATCCCTTTAATATCATTATGAAGGAATAATTTATATGCAGTAATTTTTTGTATAATTTATATTATATAGTATTTATTGTCTTTAATACTTTAAAACTTTAAGGGTATATATGTTATGTAATGGTTTTCCCCTTTAAGTAGGAATTTACATGCTATTTAAAAGCATTTAAAATGCTACTTTCCTTCTGTATTTCTTTTATTATCTTAAATATTTAATCTCCAATGCAGTGTCTGGCCAATAATTAAGAACACAATATGTATCAAAATATGTCAGAACGAGAGGTAGCACTGTAAAATTTTTGATGTTATTATTCTTTGTTGTTGACAGTGACCACATTATTTCAAAGAGGAGACAAAAATAGTCTCACTGCACTTTTGGTCTCTCCTATGTTTACTCTCATTTTTTCTCCTCTACCAGCTAGTAATAATTTCCTCAAAATACTATAGTATTTTGAAGCTATTTTAATCTTTTTGTACAAAGTTATTTAAAAAGAAGAACTAGTAGGGTCAGTATTGAAGCATCCATTTTATGTAAAAACTGGAGCTTGAACTTTTAATTCTGCTATTTTGGCTCCCTTAAACACTGGCTTGCTTAAATGATAAGGAAAATAAGACTATTCCCATTCCAGAGAGGCCATGGACTATGTCCCAGACAGAGTTGTCAGTGCTGACACCAGGCCAGGCCTTGAGATATGGTCTCATGGCCCCTTCCCAGCATGTAGGCCTTCTTTATCAGAAGGCCCAGAAGTATCATTCCAAATTTGAGAGACAGAAGAGCTAGGAAAAGTATAAATAGAAAAGGTTTCCTCCATGTGTGTGTGGCGGGGGAGGGCAGAATTTGAAAGGCGCATTTTTCTCTGGCCCTTCCCTTAATAAAATGTAACTCCCTTTCTCTAAGCATGTCTTGTTTTCCCCCCACACCCCCTGGTCTTCTAATGGGAAGAAGGCCAAACATGTTGGTGTTTTGGCCTCTGGTAAATGGACTGGGTTTTGGGGCCTGGGGGAGCTGGACTGGCCTCCTGGAGGCATTGCTCTGTTGATTTAGCAAAATTGAACCGGTGGACTCTGGGAACTTCCAGACAGCCTAGAACCCACTGCTATCTGGGGAGAGTGGATGGACACTGTTGACAAAATTGGTAAGGTAAGGGCCCTAGCAGTCAGGTCCAATCTGAGTAAGTGGAAGGGAGAGCTTGATCACCTCCCTGGAAGTTAAGGACTTCCTCAGGCAATTAATTGGGAATCAGGTAGACTGTTTAAACTCTGAGTAAATATCTGGGAGAAGTGAAAAACTCAGACTGTCTGGTATATAAATGTAAGTGTGAGAGTCTGTGTGAAAGTGCAATCCCTGCTTTAGAGGGAAGAGAATAGAGAACTTTTAATTGCTTTTTCTTGATTTATAATTTGCTGTAGTAGTTTAAAATTTTGGAATTCTAGGGTTAATTTAAGGGTATAAAATTTGTGAAGGTTGCCAATCCAGAGTAGTTTAAACAAAGGATTGTTGGGTTAAGATTAGTCATAGCAAACTGCTTTGTAGGTTGTCTTTTTCAGTCCTGCTAGCAAACAGAGAATCATGTGGTCCCGAGAACTTCAACCTGCCTGCCCTTCCTGATAGATTTACAGTGAGTCTGTGGGGGAGGAAGAGAGCCAAAAACTGCTCCAAAGCAGGTGTGAGAAAGGGTACAGGCAATGGAATTCACTCTCAGCCTGCTGAGATAGAGAAGCCATAGGGTAGGGGGACAGGAGGATGGTTGGATGTATCAGAAGTGGTGAAGGTTGAGATCTTTTGGGACCATGGAGTAAAGAAGGAAAATCTGGGAGGGAGAGCAGCTGTTCCTTAAGTGTAAAAAGCCTGGATCTCAGATCGCCTGCCTTATTTTCCCTGCTAAGGACAGTGTAAGTGGTTAATGCAGAAAAGGTGGGGGGCAGGGGCGTCAGTGGGGAGAGCAGGGAGAGATAGGCTTTTGGTGATTTTGCTGGCTACAACCCGCTCTGCTGGTGTCCTTGGTTTCTTGCTTATCTGAAGTATGCTAGACTCAAGGCTTCCTACAAAACACAGTAGATCTTCCTCTGCCCCATTTTTTTTTCTTTTTAACCCTTCCAATATTCATAAAGAAAATATCATTGTCCAACCCTGGCAGGGTGGAGTTACTGGTTACTTCTTGGACAGTGGTAGAATATTCAGCAAAGGAACTTTGAAATATAATATCTTTAATGTTACAACTAGTTTAAGTTCTAAAATCTCTGTCTCTCAAAAAGAAATATTTTTGCCTACTCTTAGTTTTATCACAGAAGTCATAAATGTTAATCTAAGAAATTCTGGCTGTTTACTTTTTAGGAATCATTAAAGGATTGAGGTTTCAAAGAATAAGGAATACTGAGTAGAGGTCTGAGGCATGGTTATGCATTTTTTAAAGGACATAGAAAGAAGGTTTAAAGGCTAATTTAGAAGTGTAAAATTTATAAAGGTTGTGTATATAATAAGAAGGAGAAGAGAAATGTTGAAAGGAAATCAAATAATACAGGCCAGTAAGCCAGGACGAGTAAATAATTTATATTCTGCATCGCTAAACAGAGGATAAATGGTTATGCCAAAGTACTTAGGGAGGGACTGATAAAAGAAATTTAACAGTTACTGTTTATTATAATACATTCAGAAAATATTACTTTGGAAAGTCCATAAAAAGGACAGGCAAGGAAAATTCTATCTTAAAGCAGGTCACTATATTTTTCTCCTTATACAGGAGAAAATTCCTCCAAAATTTGGCAATACTTAATAAATAAATCATGGAAATACATTTCTTTGCATAAATTCAATAAGAGTTTTCCAATAGTAGTTTTATTAACTAGAAACTTTGACTAGAGTATCATATTTTAAAGAGTCCTGCCTGAACTCTGAAGACTTGAAGCCAATAAGAGGTGCAATGGAGAAAACCTGGTATCCTGCTTGGTAGCCCTGAAAATGTCTGGTGCTGGAGCATCAGTTCCATACCCTACCATCACTGGCGGTTGGTCAGAATACAAGGGGACCTCCACACTGAGCCACGACAAGTAGGAGGGCTGAGATGGGCCTTAAGCCTAGGGCATGGCCCGTTAGAGCCACTACAGCTGAGGACTTCAAGTAACTCAGCAGATACTACAGGTAGGCCTGATGGCAGCTGGATGGCTTGGCTTCCTGGCCCTATGGAACACATTAAGATTCAATCATGAAATTCCAGCAAAGGTAGTCAGTTACCATTCTTGTATTTATGCAAACTATCAGGCCAAATTAACCTCAATAGGTAAATTAGTCTTAATTTGGCTTTAACATGGGGGTAATTTTGAGAAGAAAAATTCTATTTCAATAGAAGTTATTAAAACTGACAGGTTTTTTTTCCCTTCCATCAGACCATTTATTACAGTTTGACTCTGCCAGGTCACAAGCCCACCTCATTCTGTGTCCAGGCTTCATTGTCTCTCGGACAGACAACAAGATCTCTTGGCTCTGAGAAAAATCTCTGACCCACCTCAGCAGGAAGTAGCTAGAAGAGCCCACCGGTATCCATTTTCCCTAAAAGAATTCAGAGCCAGGATCCTTGAGGTAATATATTAGGCAGTTAGACAGACATGAGTAGAGCAAGGATCATGGGCCAACTAGCACTACCAGAAGTAATTAAGTCTTTCCATTTCTACCTATCTGAGACAAGGGAACTTCCCACAAGCAAGAGAGAATGAGGCTGCAGATGAAACAGCCCAGGAGGCTGCCCTAAAACCAGTGGGGCCTCTACAGATTTTAGTAATTCTTCCAAATCCTGACCTACCCACCTCACCAGCTTACGTGGAAACCCAATTCAGAAAAGCTGAATCCATAACCAATCTTTACTCAAGTTCTTACAGGCTTTACAGTTTACCCAGAAAGCAGTCCAGAAGAATGTCCAAGGTACTCTGCCTATACCAACTTCTGACTGGTCCATCCTTCCACCTTGGTGACTGTTTGGGTAAAGAAATTTGCCACACAAGAACTGGGTGCTACCATGAAAAGACCACCTCCACAGCAGTCAATGTTTGACAGGATCCTGATCTGGCTTCATCACACCTGGCTTAAGACAGCTCAGGCAAAATAGAGAGCCCAGGACTCTTTGGATCCTCTAATATAAGGGCCCTCATTCTGGGCCCTTATATTATAAACAGACCCAATGACTATTCAGCAGAGAATTAATTCTATCAAGCTTATAGTCCTATGGGTCAATATAACTCACTTGCCAACAATGACCCAAAAGAGTCAATGATTTGACTCATGTACAAAAAACCATTGGGGAATGAAGCATCCATCTTATATAAAAACTGGCATTTAAAATTTTAACCCTGCTATTTTGGCTCCCTTAAATGCTTGCTTGCTAAAATAATAAGGAAAATAAGACTACTCCCATTCCAAAGAGACCATGGACTATGCCCCAGACAGAGTTGTCAATGCTGACACCAGCCAGGCCTTGAGATATGGTCACATAGCCTCTACCCAGAATGGAGGCCTTCTTTTCCAGAGGCCTGGAAGTCTCATTCAAAATTTGGGAGACAGAAGAGTTAAGAAAAGTATAAATAGAAAAGGTTTCCTCCATGTTGGGGGATCCAAAATTTGAAAGGCACATTTTTCTCTGGCCCTTCCCTTAATAAAATGTAACTCTCTCTAAGCATGGCTTTTTTCTTCTGTTTTTCTGGTCTTCTGTAACAATATAATGACTTAAAGATTAACTGATGAAAAACCAGGCCAGCAATATGAACTTCTTTCCTTCCACTGTATTCTGTGCAAAGCCCAGTCATACACCCCCAATTCTCTCTCTCTCTCTCTCTCTCTCTCTCTCTCTCTCTCTCTCTCTCTTCCTCCCCCCTCCCTCCCTCCCTCCCTCCCTCCAGCCCTTCCTCCCTCCTTCCTTTCTCTCTGCCATTTCAGAGAGACATGAAAGGACAGTAGAAGGGAATTCCACAATAACTCAGCAAATAGGGCATGTTTAGCTTTTGCTTCCCAATTTTGATTCTGTGGCAACATAATGACTGACACTGCTTGAAGAGAACTCGGAAATGATTAAAATGAAGATTCTTCAGATGTGCATAGGAAAGAATCAGAAATGGAAGCACAGATAAAAATAAGGTAAACATGATTTAAAAAGTTTACACAAAGTGCTACAGCTTAAAAGAAGTAGAATTGAACAATCTGCATCAATGAGATGACATTTAAAATAAGTGGTGTTGGATGTGAAGACCTCCATGCATTGTTCAAATAAAGACATGGGCATGAGAAAGAGCATGGTCTGCTCCAGACTGGAGCAGAGATTGGTAGAATTTGGTTTACGTAAGGATGTAGCATTGATAATCTCAGGGAGTAAGGGTGAATAAAGCTAAGGTAAGCTTCTTACAAAAATTCTGAAATTAAATTCTGCAAAGTTTGAATTTTATCACCATATAGATGATGGAGATGTGATTTTGTATAATCCAACTGGATTGAGAAAGAATTTGTAGAAGCAGTTTACGATAATGTTGAGCACTTGGGCTGTGAAATCAAATAGCTGGATTTGATGAACAGTCCCATTACTTACTGGTTGTTTAGGGTATTAGTTTAAATTGTTTAAGCCTCAATTTTTTTATTTTTAAAGTAAGAATAATAATATAACTGACTTCATGTGGTCTTGTTGGAGTCAATGATATATTGTTAGAATCTGGTAATACTCTGTACATGAAAAGTGTGAAGTAAATGGTTAGTGTCATTTTTTGGTTTTGTTCATATAAAAAATGCAGAAACAGATTGTCATTGGATTGGATTGCTATATTCATTTTTGAATCTAATTTGTCCATTTTGTCGGCTAGTTTCACAGGAACAGCACGTTGGCCAGGAGTGTAGGTCAGAACAGAAGGTGTTTCTGTCTGGCCACTAAATTAATTCATCTTTATGGAACAGTTACTAGTGAGTGAACTCAGTAATAAGAAATCAAGAGTAGAGTGAAATATTTGTATCTCAAGCTATCTATCATCTATCTACCCTGTTTCCCCAAAAGTAAGATATCCCCCTAAAATAAGACCTACTTCCAGTTTTGCCTCTCGCTGTAATGTAAGTTATCCCACTGAAAATAAGACTGCCCCATTTATAAGGCCTCCCCGAACATAAGGCCTCCTTGGAATATAAGGCCACCAAAGCTACTATAAGGCGTCTGACTCCTGATTTAAAGAGACCTTGCACTGCCTGAACAGCTCCGGCTGCACTGCAGCCAATCAGTGAGCTGATTTGTGATGATAGCTACTAGCGTACCGTATACAGGTAATAAATTTTCTTTTTTGTTTTTCAACAATAAATGTGTACCATATTCTTCTTCATGGAAAAATAAGACCTAGTGCATCTTTGGGAGCAAAAATTAATATAAGACACTCTTATTTTCGGGAAAACAGGATATCTATCTATCTGTCTATCATCTAGCTATATTTTTATTTATCTCCATATTTATCACCCATGCTCTCTCATTCTTGCTTTCACTATCTATCTCTAGTTAAATAGTTTCTACATTGAACTCACTTTTCTACCCCCTACCCAGTGGTTGGCAAACTCATTAATCAACAGAACCAAATATCAACAATACAATGATTGAAATTTCTTTCGAGAGCCATTTTTTTAATTACATATATTTTATTGATTTTTTACAGAGAGGAAGGGAGAGGGATTGAGAGTTAGAAACATTGATGAGGGAGAAACATTGATCAGCTGCCTCCTGCACAGCCCCTACTGGGGATGTGCCTGCAACCAAGGTACATGCTCTTTACCGGAATCGAAACCGGGAACTTTCAGTCGGCAGGCCGATGCTCTATCCACTGAGCCAAACCGGTTTCATCAAGAGCCAAATTTTTTAAACTTAAACTTCTTCTATGCCCTTTCTTCAAAATAGACTCATCCAGGCTGTGATATTTTGTAGAAGAGCCACACTCAAGGGGCCAAAGAGCCGCATGTGGCTCGTGAGCCCCAGTTTGCCGACCACTGCAATACACAAACAACTTTGCTCAAATTAAGAAATTAAACTTAACAAGACATATTGATAATTAAATCCTCTGGACATTACTTTCAAGTACTTCTCACCTTGAACTTCACTCCAGTTGTTATTCAGCAAACCATGTGTTGGGTTATTTCAAGATCCCATTAACTGTCTGAATGTTCTCTAATCTCTCTTTGGTAGAATTTTGTTATCATTTTAGTTTATTTTTAACACAAATTTAATCATTTTACTCCATAATCTAATCCCTGTCTAATCTTTAGTCTCATCAACATCTCTCTCCATTTTGGCTCACTTCAGCATAGGCCATAAAGTATTCTCTGGCTTAGAGTAATATATATTGCCTTAGGAGGTAAATATTTGTGGGTTTGAATATCAGACCAATTAACAGTGACTATATAATTTTTAAAAGGAGTATTACTGTTCTCTGAATACAGTTATGCCAGTATGTAAAATGATGATAATACTATCTCCATTGAAATAGTTTGTGATTATTTTAAATATGATGAAGTACCTAGAAAAGGTCCTGACATGTTATAGACTTCTGAAATTAATAATTGAAATAATGAGTGATCTCTAAAATAAACTTAAATTGTTAGTTCCTTTATACATATCATTGTCTGGGATGTCCTTTACCACCTTGGACAACTAATCTAACTATTCTGAAAGGCTCACCTGACTATGCATCACCCCCTAATTTAAATAGAATGAACATTTTAGTCTACTATTTTCTACTCTGTTATATGAGGCAATCACTAGACAGGTGCGTAGTTAAAGCAATTTAACTTATATTTGTTTAAATTATCTAAATTATCTTTTAAAAATCGATATCTTCCTTTTCTACTTAAAATATATTATTAAAAATACAGACTTTAAAATTGAATTTTGGTGAAGTAAAAAAAAAAGAGGAGTAAAATTATCCTATGGACTTATAGTTGTCCTACTCAAGGGAAAAAAAAATTGTTTCTAATACTTTTACACTCTGGCACCTTTGCTTCACCAACTTCTACCAGTAGGAAAGGGGAAGGGATTTTTAAAATATATTTAATTGATTTCAGAGAGGAAGGGAAAGGAAGAGAGAGATAGAAACATCAGTGATTTGAGAATATCATTGATGGGCTACCTCCTGCACACTCCATACTGGGAATTGATCTCACAACTTAGGCATGTGCCCTTTACTAGAATTGAACTCGGGAATCTTTCAATCTGCATGCTGACACTTTAACCACTAGCAAAATCAGCTAGAGCAAGGGATTTCTTTTAGGTATGTATTTAAAGCACAGTTCCTAGACCAAATTGAAGATAAGTAAATTGACTTGCCTTCCTCTATATAGTGAATAAACATTACTGATAGCATGGCTATAAGCATGTCAGAGAGGTCCAGAACAGATAATGGATAGACAGATGTTATAGTGAGACTAGGGACAAATTAGTTTGGAAATAAGTTTAGGAAAAAGTTGTATGATGAACCAGGGTGGCTAGGCAATTAACAAACAGAGTGCTCTCCTACATAGATTGGAGACCTTACTTGCATGACTTCAAACCCCAGTTCTTCTTTCTTTTTATAAAAGGAATGTATTGATTGATTTTGAGAGACAGAGAGAGAGAGAGAGAGAGAGAGAAACATCAGTTGTTTTTCCACTTATGCATTTATTTGTTGATTTTTTTGTATGTGCCCTGACCAGGGATTGAACCTGAAACCTTGGTGTATCCAGATGATACTCTAACCAATTGGACTACTTGCCAGAGCAAATCATAGGTCTTCTTAATGTTTAGCTCTGTGATCTTAGAATTGTGATTTTATTACTCTGTGATTCACTTTCTTAAACTGGCCTACCCTCAGAGTATTGTAGCAATGTTTATTTTCATATGTATGGCTTAGGGCAGTGTTATATAAATGTTAGTGTTATTATTGGAAAAAGATGGGTAGTAAGGCCACATTTAGAGAGCTAGTATTAAAAGTCTTAGAGGGTTTGGAGCAATGTCATCACAGCTGTGGCTTTAGCAAGAAGAGCAAAGCCAAGACTCAATCATGAGGACTAAGTTTCCAAGGTCAGTTGATTTGGATAATACAAAGAAAGAAAGAAAGAAAGAAAAGCCTAGGTGTGAATGCTGGATCTAATCTGGATAGGACTGAGTTTCCATACAGGGCACTTGTGAAAGGAAATTTTTTCAGGTGGGGGGGCTTGCAATATGGAGATTTAATGACAGGGCTCTACAAAGGCCTTTGGAGGTGAAAATATGCTCAGAGTTAATAAAGTTAACTTATTTGGGGAAAACGATGCTCTGAATTTCAAACTACTTATAAGTGAATGTTTAAAAATAATTTCATCTTGCCATGTCCGGTGTGGCTTAGTTGGTTGGAGCATTTCCTATAATATCGAAAGGTGGTGGTTTGATTCCCAGTCAGGGCACATACGTCGGTTTCAGCTTTGACCCCCAGTCAGGGTGTGTGAGGGAGGCAACCAATGGATGTTTATCTCTCACATTGATGTCTGCCTCTCTCTCTCTCTCTCTCTCTCTCTCTCTCTCTCTCTTTTTCTCTCCCACTCTCCCTCTCCCTCTCTCTCTCTAAAGATCAATAAGAGAAACAAAATTACTAAATATTATTTTATTTTAAATTTATCTTATTTAGTGCAATAAGAGTATCTAGATATGGTTTCATCTTTCAGAAACAAATTAAATTCCAGAAGATTTGAAATAGCCAAAGAACATTTAAAGTGGATAAAGAGTACTGAAAATTTAAATTATGCATACATAATAGCTGATGTTCCATACCACTCTGAAGCAGCTAGCTACATGAGGTCAGGTGGACCATAGAAATCTTCAGTTCCTTGATGACACCAGTCCAAATCATCTTTCGCCCTCTCACCTTCTCTCTGTGTTATAAGCTATCACACCACACCAGGCTATTTCCTATTTCTTTCTAATCATGGCCATCAAATAAAATACTATAAAGGTATGTGCAAGGAGCCAGCTGGGTGTTCAAACTATTCATGTTTGCCCACAACCCTGTCAGAGGACTCTCAAAGGCAGTGTGACCTCCCTCTGAAGGCCAGGAAGGATGAAGGGAACACCTGTTTATGCCTTGTGCTATCGCCATCCAAATTCCAATGGCTTGAAGATGCAAAGCAAGAGAGGGAAAATGAGAGTGAGATTAGCCACACACAGAGCGCCTAGACCTTTTTTCTTTCTTCTCAGAGCAGTAGAGGTCCCATAAACCTGAAACTGTCACCCAAATCAGAGCTAAGAGGACAGTTCCAGGTGACTGAAGGGAGGGAGTAGAAGGGGAGAAATGATCAGAAAGTTAACTTCTCTCTGCCTAGCACTTCACATTTCCACAGTCCTAATTTTATTTAATCTACCCAGCAAAATTGTGGCTATAAATTCCATATAACACAAAATAACCTCTTCTTTCTCTGAATCAATAAAATATACCAAATAATGTTAAAAAATTCCTGTTTTTATTATTTTATAATCCTTATCTAAAACATTTTGTTACAGTTTATTATTTTCCAAAACTTATCTAAACATTTTATTGCATTTTTGTTTTATAATATAGGATATTTTTATTCTATAAGTGAAGCACTTAGTAAATTAAAGTGTCAAATCTAAAATTAACCAAACTTATCCCTGAGTACCTGAGAAGAGGTGAATAGGTGAACTAATTTATGAGTTAGTAATGGAACCCACACTTTAGATTTAACAAACAAACAAACAAACAAAAAGCTACTCATTGGTTCATATAAAGCATAATTGTCCTAAGATAAGCAATAAAACAGTGCTATAACCATAAAAAAGACAAAAGGAAGCTTTTTAATGCGTACTGCTCATTCTCAGTGGTATATGTTTTTATTGTTTCTATCCTAATATATAAAAAGCCATGGGTTGTCACGACTGAAACAACTGAATGGATGACCAAACAGTAGACTGTATGGGGCAACCAGACCATCAGAGGCATTAGTCAGGGACAATCAAACAACTGATCAGCAGGCTGCATGGGGGTTAGTGAGGGATGGGCAAATGACTGAACAGAAGGCTGCATGGGATGACCAGACCAGCAGGGGGGCATTGGAGGCAACTAAGCAGGCAGGAGGAGGGCAGTTGGGGGTGACCAGGCTGGCACAGAGGCAATTAGGGACAATCAGGCCAGCAATCAGAGATGGTTAGGGGTGATCAGGCAGGCAGACAGGTGAACAGTTAGGAGCTAACAGTCCCAGATTGTGAGAGGGTTGTTCAACTGCCTCTTTAGGCCTGAGGGATCCGACATCCCCTGAGGGGTCTGAGGGAACCCCCATACACTCCTCCCTGTGCAAGAATTTTGTGCACTGGACCTCTAATATTTTTTAATTGGACTAGTATGTTTTGGTTAATAAGCATGCATCTTTGCCTGTCTGGAGTGACTTAATTGGTTAGGCGTTATCCTGTGCACTGAAAGGTTGTCAGTTCAATTCCCTGTCAGGGCACATATCTGGGTTATAGATTTGATCCCTGGTTGGGGTGCATACACTAGGGTGCCTATACAAATATGATACTCTCTCAGTGTTTCTCTCTTTCATTCTCTCTCTCTCTCTCTCTCTCTCTCTCTCTCTCTCTCTCTCTCTCTCATCTCTATCTATCTATCTCTCTATCCCTCCCTACATTCTTTTTTCCTTTCCTGTCTCTAAGCATGCTCTATGGTGAGGATTTAAAAAAAAAAGAAATAAACATGGATTGTTTGCATTTAAATTTTAAGTGTGGCATGGACACTTTTAGAGGACACTTACCATGAAAGTCACATAAGTCAGCTAAACTAATTAATGTATATCAATTTTTCTTGATATCCTTCATTTCCCACCCCATCTCCTTGATGGTTAGTTATAGAATTAAAATGTTGTTATTTTACATGGTTCATATCCAAAGGCATTTATAAACTTAATTTGCTTTCTACATTCTCATATTTAAGGATTCATGTTAAGATAAAGTGGTAACACATGGTAACTTCCACCAGCCTGGAGTACCAGCTGGTGGTGCTTGGTTGTTAAATAATCATCCAGCTTTGCTTTTGTCATCTGGAAAAAAAGGAGGTTTAATAATGCACTTAAAATCAGAATTTAAAACATAATAATAACAAGCAAAATGTTCTTGATAATATTTACAGAGGCGTAAAATTAATCATCACTGAAAATGTTTTATCTTCTCTAAAGATAGGTTACCTGATTAATAGCCAGGATTGAATTTGCACAGCAGTTTAACAGGAGGACTGAAAAGACATAGTTGTGGGAGGAGGTGAGATCATTAGAATGCAAGTAAAGAGTAACTATGAGCGGTGTCTGGATCATACCCACTTGAGTTATATGCCATGGGTATTTTTATAACCTTAGCTGTATTACTCATTAAAAAATACAAGTTTAATTTCTTTTGTTAGGTTTATATTATCTTTTATTTTCTTGCTAATGTTTTTCCAGAAGTTACATTAATTCCAATAATAATATGGCAGTTGTTTAGATACAACTTTAAAAAGCATTTCAAAAAAGAATCTACACAAACTTTGAGGAACAATATTCAGTTTTACAAATAAGGTAACCAAGGCACAGGAAAATATTTCAGTAACAATTACAGAGTCAATTACAAGGTAGAGTCAGTCTGTCTTGTTTCTTTTAGCAATGTCTTGTCGTTTTCAGTGTACTGGTACATCACTTCCTTTATTAAGTTTATTCCCAAATGTTTTCTCCTGGTGGAATATATGTGAATCTGGATTAGAATACTGTAATAAAGGAGAAATAAAATTCTCTTTATCTTATCTGCAGTCTTTTTGTACATACTGTCAAACATATGTCCTGAACATAAACAATGTACTTTCATTTCCCATGTCCATGAAACATGAAAACAGATCCTGACAATTCTTCATACTATCAGGAATTATATAAAAATAGAAATACTATGTACCATATTCTCTGGCCATAATGCAATGAAATTACAATTTGTTTTAAATAAACTTTTTTTTATTTTTTATTGTGTTACATGTATACATATCTTCCCATTGCCCCCACTCCTTCCAGACATACCAGTGTCTTATGTTCATTGGTTATGCTTATATGCATGCATACAAGTCCTTTGGTTGATCTCTTATCTACCCCACCTCTCCTTAACCTTCCTGCTGTAATTTGACAGTCTGTTTGATGTTTTTACTGCCTCTGTATCTTTCCTTTTATTCATCAGTTTATAATGTTCTTTATTATCCACAAATGAGGGAGATCATGTGGTGTTTCTCCTTCATTGACTGGCTTATTTCACTTAGCATGAGGCTCTTCAGTTCCATCCAGGTTGCTGCAAATAGTGAGAATTCCTTCTTTTTAATGGCAGCATAGAATTCCATTGTGTAGATGTAAATGAACTTTAATGTGAATGTGGCCCTTGAATGATAGTGATGAATCAATGTAGGTTCATCAGTTGTAACAGATGTATCATTCCGGTGGAGGATGTTGGTAAAGGAGCTGTGCATGTGTGAGGCAGGGGGCATATAGGAAAACTATACCTTTTTCTCAGTCTTTCTGTGAACCTAAAACTGCTCTAAAAACTAACGTCTATTTTTTTAAAAAATAACAATAAAATCACAACCACCTTGAATTAACCAAAAATTCAAACAAATACAAAAACACACAAGTTTCTCTTTTAAAAGATTCCTAATAACAGATTGAAAACAAATAATTCAGTTTTATACTGCCTAGAAAGAAATATATTGAAAACACTGACAGTACCTATTAGCACAATTTAAAAAGTTCTCAGATGAAGATCTATGCCCTAAACACTTTTAATTTCTAAGTATATATTAAAAATGAAAGACTTACACATTTAATTAAAAATGATAGAAAGGGATGGCCAAAATAAATGGAAGGACATATGGAAAAAGTATTAAAAATAAAACAAATAAATATGTTATAGAAAAGTATTTAAGGAATAAAAAATAATAAAATTTTTGTTGTAAATCAACAATCTTAAGAAAAAAGGTGACTAATTATAAAATTACACTTTCAAAAATACAAGTGACTAATTTGAATAAAGGGACATCAAAGTAATTATAAAACAATAATTTGTTAAATACTGTTTAAATAAAATTGAAAATTCTGGGTGAAGCAAATACTATCCAAAAATATATATTATCCATAATGTCCAGTGCAGCATCAAAATTTCTAGTTAATTGAAGTTGAACTAGTATACCATGAAGAAACAGAATAAGAGAAAGTATTTACAGTGCATCTTAATACTATTAAAATGATATAAATAATTTACAAATCCACATGGAAAAACCAGGAAATGTAATATCACTAACCCCAAACTCCGATGCATCATAATTTATTATATCCTTGAACTCATTTCCCAATATAGATTAAACATTTTTCAACTCTCTATGAATATCTCAGAATTAAACCACTGATAAACTTGGGTACATTCCCTTTTTTAGAGACAGTTTCTTATCCTAGTCAAAGGAACATTCAGATTATTTAAGGAAGTGAGCTTTGTTTTAATAATATTTATTGGTCTTCCTAATCCTTGAAATCACATATGATGATTACACTTTGACTTCCATACATTCTTTGTGATCTTTAAAAGTAAGATATGTAAATTAACAAATACTAATCACCAAACCCATATCATTCACATTGGTGGACAGTTCTCATGATATAAAAATAAATGTTTTATTCTTATAGCAACCCTTGATAGGTGGGAAAGATGTTTGTTTGTTTTTACTGAAGATGGAAAAATAGAGATCAGAAGAGACAGGGAACTTCAAAGTGATGGAAAATAGTATGGAGCAAAAGTGGTATTTGAACATGGTTACTTGACTCCAAAGTTCATGATTTTCTAATGTGCTATAGTGGAAAAACCTGTATGTGTTGAGAACCGCAAACTTCCATCGGGAGGCAGCACAGCATAATAATCAGGACCATATGCTCTGGAGTCAGATTGCCTGCCTTGGTCTGAATGCTAATTTCAGCATTTACTGCCTATTTGAGTTGGGGAAGGAAAGTTATTTAAAATGCCCTAGCACTACTGTCTGGGTATAAAAGTAGTTTATATCATATCAGGTTATTAGGATTAAATTAATGAATCTAATGATTAAAAGTAATTAATGAAAAATATTTAGTAGTACAAGTCATAGTACTTAATTGTTAATTATAACCCTGATTTTGTTTTATCTTTATATTTTTATTATTAAATTTTAATTTTATTTAAAAAATGAAATTATCTTGTGATTTGTTCTAAAGAAAGGAAACTCAATAAACACAGTTACTAAAATTATTTTCTAATAACTACAAATATTATAAACTGCTGAAATTTTTTCCCCAAGCTCCTTGCTGTACTTATTTATTCTTTGGAAAGGGATGAAATAGTGTAGTGGTTTATTAAATCTTTATGTTTTATCAATTCCTAATTTTATTGCTACAAATTAAAAAGATGCCAGATGGAAATAACACTGTTTTAATGAATTATCTACTTCAGAGCTGTATAAAAAGATAAATATATATTATTAGCAAAGATACTTTTCACCAGAGGAATTAAAAAAAATTAGAGTCAAATTCAGTTAACATGTTCCAAACAATATTAGGAATAAAAAATAAATGTTTAGAACAAAATTACACACTAATATAAAATGTCTGTTGATGAGTAATGTAGTAAGGATTTTCAACTTCCTTCAGCACTGAAACTTTTACCACTGCCTTTAAGAATTTAGTCTTTCATCTTAACAGTACTCAATTTTAATATTTTGAACTCCTTCAAAATGTTTATTTGTTGTTCTATAATTTCTTACCTTAAATTAAATGAAAAAAAATTGGATAAACATTTCATTTTTCTTTGTAAAACAGATTTAGTTATATTTAAAAGTTTCTAATCATTTCAAAATTATTTTACCTTCCTAATTCATATGGCTGCTATAAAAAAATGACTGAAATTATTTCTCATTTATAAGATTCCTTTCCCTTTCTTCTTGGTGATGTTGTTTACTTTTTATGAGGTACTTTATAAAAAGACTATTTTAGACTTTTTCAATTTGAAAAACAACATCAAAAGCAACAGAAAATTAGAGTCAGTCTAAGGTGAAGAGACTGACTCATTTTTCTGTTCTTATCTTTACCTAATATAAACTTAGTAAAACAACAACAACAGCAAACAAACAAAACAAAAAAAAAGCCATTTAATGTATCGGTGTCATCTATAAAAGTAAACATTTCTTACAATATGTTTCCTCAGGATTTGAATAAGGATTTTTTACATTATGCCTATTACGTGATTCAAAGCCCTTTGATAAATATATTATAGAAAGTAATATAAGAATTATATACTTGTTCATCTAACAAAAATCTATGTGGACCTTCCCTGAATCAGTACATGCCTCAGCTCTGAGACATCAAAGATCATGCCCCCCATTCTTAAAGCACTTGTGCCCTGGATGAGGTAGGAGGATATATAATAAGTAACAACAAAACAATATCATCCAAGTAATTTAAGCTTGTGGTTACTTTTATGGAGAAACTCATGTTGAGTATGATTGGAAGAGGGAAATGATTTTAGGTTGTTTGTGGTCAGGGTTACTTGGATTAAGAACTGAGATATAAGAAACAGGAGGAACCTGCTACTTAAGCATCCAGGAAGAGCCTCTGCACTAGAAAAGGGAGAAAAGATGATTGTGGCTTCTGATTTACAGAAAGAAGATAATGTGGTCAAAACCTGTATAAGTGTATAAAGTGCTTAGAGATCAAGTCTTGTGAAGACTTGTAGGGTTTTCACTGTTAATTTTCAACAATAAACACAGGTGTAATTTTCCTTTCAAAAGGATCACTGTATCACTATTTATCCCTCTTATACTCTTCTTCACCTCCACCCACCCCCTACCCATACCCTGCATTAAAAGAAAAAACTAACATAAAGAGAAAAAAAAACAAATTATAATGCTCATTGAAGCTTCTCATTTGTGAATCTACACTAATAAAAGAGAAAGTTGCAAATTGACTGTACTTTCATGATGCCCACCAGCCAATTAGGAGTGAGTATGTAAATTAACCCAACAAAGATGGCAGGTTAATTTGCATACACAGGCACCGAGCGACTGGAGGCAGGCTGCTTGCATCATTGCCATTGTGATGACTCAGGATTTCTGCACTGCCCCAGCAGCTCTGGGCCTCTGGGCAGCATGGGAAGTTGGAAAGGCAGCTCTGGGAGTGAAGAAGGTACTGGCAGCCAGGGGAAGGAAGGCCCATTCTTGCATGATCTTTGTGCATTGTGCCTCTAGTGTATTATATTGAAAAAAAGGATAATTTGGAAATTCCATCATTATAATTATGCAGGAAAGAAAGGATAACCCATGGAGGTTGCAAAAGATGAAGATAAGTGAACAGGTATGATCTCTAGTTTGGATAGGATCCATGGAGAGCTGAATGTCAAAGTCTGGGTGATTTAGAAGACTCAAATATGACTCTTCTGCCTTTTGATTCTGAATAACTGGGTGGATGATATTGCCAGTTACTGATATGGGGAAGGGGAGTTTTAGGGACCTAGTGTTCTCTCACTATGGTAGCAATATTCTTTATCATTACTTCCTTCATCTTATATGTATTTTCTAGCCTGTGTAGAGTGGTATTGTTTTAATAAGAGTAATATATATTCTTAGTTCTCAGTGCTAGTAATTATCAAAATAGGGGAAGTTCTCTAAAGAAACTTCTGAAAGGAAACTATGTGCTCTTCAAGCCATAAAAATTAGTGCAAGCACTATAGAGAAATTTCAGTTTTAACACACCATCCAGAGTGGTAGAATACAAGAACACCCATTAATAACTAAAATATATATAGAATAATAAAAATAACGATAATATATTAAATTAGTAAAAGGAAAATTAAAATCTCTTTCCCCCTTCCTCTGCATAATTTCATTTAACCCATGATCATGATCATTGCTCTGGTTTGTTTTGCTGCATTATGTCAAAATTTAGCATTTTTAAATGACAGTGATCTTACCTTTTCTCGCAAGTCATCAGTTTTTGCAGGACTCAACAAAATGGCTTTTCTACTTGTAGCATCAGCTGCTATGGATCAAATGAGGTTGAAGGATTACCTCCAAGATGGCTCACTCACATAGCTGGCCAGTTGGTGTAGGCTGTCAGCCGGGAGCTCAGTGAGGGTGTCATCTGAGTACTTCAGTTCTTCACAGGAACCTCTCCAGGAGTGTGTATGTGCCTCCTCACAAATTGGCAATTGATTTCATTCAATGGGTGTTCCAAGAGTGTTAACCTTAGAAGTCTCTAAACATCTGTTCAATATTCTAGTGGCCCAACAATTCAAGGTACTAGTCCAAGGGAAGGGGATAGATTCCACCTCTCAGAAGTAGCAAAGCATTTTTTTGTCATTTTTAACCTACCACAGACCATCTTATTAAGTCCACCATGCTACTAATAAGCAAATAAGTAAGCACATTAAAAAGTATATTTTGTTTTTCTTCCTTCTTGCATAATTGCTATTAAGGGTATTTCCAGTGAACTTTGCATAGGTACTCATGAGTATGCTTTATGGTCCAATGAAGATTTGAAAAAGGAAATCAATGCATGTGGCATTAACCATTAACTCAATTGCAGGTGGTTATGACAAAGTTTTCAAGTAGTATTTCCATTACAATGATTCAATGCTAGAAGATAAGTTGAGGTGCCAAATAATGTTCATTTGTGTCCTTAGATAACATTATTCTAATTGCAGTTCTTGCTTTAGAAAACAACAATTAGAAAATTACATATGCTGAGAAAAGAGGCTCAGAAAAGATCTTGAGATGCTGGTTCCCCTTTGTTAATGAAGTCATACAATCTGTCTTTACTTATTAGGATTTTTAAGCAGAGAACAGCTGAAAAGTAAGACCTGTTTAAAATGAAATTACAGAAAGGTAGAAAAGACTTTGATAAGTATATTTGAAAGAGGAGTATTTTTTCACCTGTTCATGTGGTGAACATCTGTGGCTTTTTGGCAATGGTGTTTCCACTCAAAAAGAAACTCTAGTTCAAAGACTCATCCTCCCTTGTATCTATTTCTTTGAAGTGTTCCCTTGGATCCATGGGTAGTCAAATGATTTTGGCATGTGGGATATGGATTCATTACAAATTGAGTCTCAGGATTCAATATTTTATCTTCTATTCTGTCATTACCTGCTTATGCTTTTAACCAGGTTGTTTGACCACTTAGCCTTGCAGTTGAGCAGAAAGGCCACTTCACAGGCAAAACAATAGTGAGTGTAACATGAGAGTCTTTGCCCACAAATTTTCACATGAAAAGAAATGGGAAAAAGATGGTGAGATTGTTAACTGATGGTGATAATAGATAATAGACAAAAGAGAAGGTATGCATACTGGTAGAGTAAGAGTTTCTGATATGCTTACAAGAGAATAGTCATACTGCCTGATTTTGGAAATCATCAATAGTGAAATGCAACTTGCTCTTTGAAATTTTCAGTAATAAAATTAAATTCCCATTAATTCAAATTATAATTTTAAAGCAAAAGTTCCAATGTAAACTCTTAAAGTATACAAAACAACTTCTATATAAGCATTAGAAGAGCAGAATCATTCAGTCATAATATTCAGTTATTAAAACCTAGCCATTACCAGTGACAAGCAGATGCAATCCAGCGTTCCTAGGTTGAAAAAAAACTTTAGATTAATTACAAATCTAGGGAGTCTGCTAATGTGCATTTAGAAACAACCTCAGGATATATATATATCTCATACTAAATACGGAGTGGCCTGAATTAGTGATAATGATTTCATCCTAATTTTTTTCCCCTGAATTGTTCATAGTAATGAGTTTCACCCTAGCTGGAGTGGTTCAGAGGTTGAGCATCAACCTATAAACCAGGAGGTCAGATGGTCATGGTTCTTGATTCCCAGTCAAGGTACATGGCCAGGTTTTGAGCTCAATCCCCAGCAGGGGGCAAGCAGGAGAGAGCTTATCAATGATTCTCTCTCATCATTGATGTTTCTATCTCTTTCTCTCTCTCCCTCTTTGAGATCAATAAAAATATATATTTTTTTAATTTTTCAAAGATACATATTATTACAATATGCATTTATTAGATTCTATATTTCTCTCACATAATATTTCTCAGAATTTTTGCTGAATGAATATAATTTTTTTTCTCTTTAATGAAAAGTCACACTGTAGTTAAGAAGCTATGGCTTTAAAATAAGAAAAGGATGATCAAAACTCAAATTAAAAAAAATAATATCTCTAAATATTCAACTTAGTATTGAATTGATCTTACTGATAAGAATAAAATACATCATATGGTTTCCTCATTCATTGTCCAAAACATTTTAACCCACTAATAAACAATATAATTGATAGGGGAATTTTATGATTTATATTGATATACTAACATATTTCTATTCAAGTAACAAAAATGGTGCTACGTGACCCTCTTTATATTTTGAAAGAAAGGATAAATTCTTTACATGTTTCACCCTTAAGGCAGGAAAATGTGTCTAGTTAGCATAATTTATTGTTTATTATTTAGTATTTACATAGAGGAATATTTACTTATGTTGCTTCACCTTAGTAAGGAATTATGGATTATCTGTACTGTTGCAACCATTTATTCTTTTGATCATATCCTAAATTGTCCTTGAAGTCATACATTTATATGCTAAAACTATAAGGTGATTAGATTAGTTTTAACAAGCATATTTTCAGTTATATTCCACTTAAAAGTTATAGTAATAGTGACCTCGAGTGTAACAATTGCTAACATATATTGATCATTTAGCACATGCAAGGTGATGCTCTAAAATAATATTTTATTAGTGCATTTAAGACATAAAACCCACAAAATGTACATGCCATCATTATATAAAAGTTAAATGAGGGAAGTAAAGTATATTTTTAGGTTTGACAGTAGATAATTACAAGACTTTACTTTTCAGCCCTCCTGAGGTAAAGCTGTCCTCTACCAATTTAACATTTGTGCGCGCGCGCGTGTGCGCGCGCGCGCGCGCGCACACACACACACACACACACACACACACACACACAACACACACATACACACCAGACTTGGTATACAGCCAAGATATTGCAATTACTCTTAAGGGAGTTGTAGTCAAAGAGTCAAGCACCCCTGGCCAGTCATGCTTTTAGAAATATTTGCATTTCTGGTCTAGGCATCTCATGCCTTCCTCCATCTGGAAGCTAAAGCAAAGGTCTTCTTCAGACACCTTTGCTGAGACCTCTTTAGAGAAGAAAGGAGATGAAGGGGAAACCATGAAGACACTTGCCCCCACTCTGACTCAGTATCCAGCACTTTTCCATTCCTCCTAGCCATTCTCTTTGTCCTCCCCGCAGCCTCAGTGCCTATAAAACTGATGGAGCTTTTTAGTCAGGTCTCTCAAGTGCCCTGATATACCTAACACTTAACTGGCACATGCTTCCCCAGATGGAAAATAGAACAGGGAAGTCAGCGTTTTAGTCTATTGCCTATACCGTGGCAATAAATGATTGAAGCCTTAACATTTTAATTTTTTGCCTCTTTTCAATGGGCTCCTCTGATACCTGGAGGCTCAGCTGAGTTTGTGACACTATTTGCTACAGTTGATATTGTAATTAAGTCAGATTTGGATTTCAGAAAGAACATTCTAGGTGTTTTATGGACAAGTGGTTGGAGCAAGATGAGACTAGAGTCTGCACAAAACTATGTGAAGCCTAATGCTGTCATATATTAGATTAATGCTGTGTGATGCAGAAAAGTAGGTATATTAAAGACATGTTTAATAAGTAGAAACAATATGGCCTGGTGATTGATGATAGGGAATTAAGAATGAGGGAGAGATTAAGAACGAGTTATGTCAAATTAATGTTGGAGTCTTAACAGCTACCTCAGAATGTGAGTGTGTTTGGGGAGCGGGTCTTTAATGGGTTATTTAAGTTAAATTGAGGCCATTAGAATAGGTGCTAATCCAGTATGACTGGTGTCTTTTTAAGAAGAGGAAATGTGGACCCAGGGAAGATACCAGAAAAAAAAAAATGATTCATAATCCAAGGGAAAGGACCTCAGACAAAACCAACCGTGCCAACAACAGATCTTTGACTTATATCTTCCAGAATTATGATAAAGTAAACCTTATTTTAAGCTATCTAATCTATGGTACTTTATTTTGTCAACCCAAGCAAACTAATACAGGGTAATGTTTAATTTTTTGACTCAGGAAACTAAGTGTTTGGTAGTTGTGCTTCCTGTTATATTTAAGTTAGGAGAGTGAGTGATCTGGGAAACGAGAGTCAGAGTTTATAGATTCAATTGAGTATAAAATGTCATCATACATTCAAATTGAGAAGCCATGCATACATCTCAGTCTGAGGTGGATCTGAGGCTTAGAGAAATGTCTGTACGAGAAATAGCAATATATGGGTCATGATGTGGTATACAAAGTATAAATGAGATCTAATGCGAAAGGTTGAATCAGTCACAACATGTGTATACTTGGATGTAACTATGTAGACGTATTCCCTGTTCCTATACAGTGTTATTAAGAACCTCTTACAAAGATGTAAAATAAAGCTAATAACAGTGCCTAAAGAAAGGGTCTTTTAAATGCACAAAATATAAGGTAGAATAAAGATAAAGTGATTTGAACATAAGGCCAAGGTTAGTGGAGGAGGTCTACAGTGTGATAATGAGTTAATCCTTATTTAAGCCTATCCAGATTTTCAAAGGAAAATTCAGCCTAGTGTCATCACAACCCATAACTTCAAAAAATTTGCCAAGGATTGTCGGAAACCAAATATTGTTCTCACTAAATGGATGTAAATAGGAAGCCAGAAGGCTGGCCAACCTTAATTGCTCTGAAAGATCAAAGCTGATTATCATGTTAATTTCTGTTATCTCCTGCCTAAAGGCTAGAGGTGTGTCCCAAAGCCTTAATAAAAGGGAGAAAAAGGCCAGAGCAAAAGGCAGTCCTTTCCACTAGAGGAAGGCTCCCGCCTGGCCCCCCAATATTGCCAAATTAATGTTTTCTAGTCTCTCATTTCGTTTGTGTGCGGCCTCCTTCAGAACCCGAATCCTGACCCGGGAACCCTGAACCATGCGGGATGTGGAAAGAGGTTCCCACAAGGATGTAAAGGTTGCCAATATCAGGCAAACAACTTTAACCTCAGTGAGGATGAGGATGTCATTGAGGTGCTCTTAGAAGTGGTTCCTGAGGAACTGATTAATGAGGAGTTGTTGGGACTGGAATAAGAATGCAGAGCTGAAGAGGAGGGTGGGGGGGAATCCTCCAGGAGAGGAAAAAGAAGAAGCCCCCCCCCTGAAAAAATTCACATTGAAGGGGTTTGCAGAAGTTTTAGCAGACCTCAATAAACCCTTAAAATGTTTGAAAATATAGATCCCAATATTGAAAGGTTTTCATTAACAGAGGAATGTTCATGGTGAATTAATCTGCAAATAAATGATTAAAAACAAACAAACAGGAAACCACCATGGACATATATCTTAAAAGAGTGACCCCTCTCAAGAACCTCAGGCAGGTCCAGAAGAAGGCATTGCTATCACAGGAAATGAAATCTCCATGAACCTAATTGCTCCTGAAAATCCTCCCCTGGGACAAGGTGTGGAGGTGGAAGACAGTTATATTGATAATTCTCACCCTAGGTTTTCCTAGGCTAATGTGTGTAATTGTGTCTAGTTTTTAACAAAAAGGCTTCAAAAGTTTAAAAAATTAAATGAAAATGAAATAAAAGTAAAAATGCATATATAATAAGAAAACTATTTTTTTACAGCTGTACAATGTGTGTTTTAAGCTAAATGTTATTATAAAATAGTCAGAAGTTTTAAAAAAATAAAGCTGACAAAGTAAAAAGCTTACATTAATCTAAGGTTAATTTATTATTAAAGAATGAAAAATAATTTTTATACATTTGGTGTAACCTAAGTATACAGTGTTTATAAAGCCTATAATAGTGTACGGTAAGTTCCCAGGCCTGCACATTCACTAACCACTCACTCACTGACTCACCCAGAACAACTTCCAGTCCTGCAAGCTTCACTCATGGTAAGTTCCCTATACATGAATACTTTTTTTAAAAAATATATACCATGTTTTTGCCGTACCCTTTCTATGTTTAGATCCACAAATAGTTACCATTGTGTTACGCTTGCCTATATTATTCAGTACAGTAACATGCTATAAGCCTTACGAGCCATAGACTATGCTGAATAGCCTACGTGTAGTAGGCTACCATCAAGGTTTGTGTGAGTGCACTCCACATGTTCACATAGCAAACAAATCGCCCAACCATGCATTTGTAGAATGTATCCCCTTTATTAAGTGACATGTGACTGTAATAGAGAATCGAGTGTGTCAACGAAGTGGAACCCACACTTTAGGAGGAAATAAGTCCGGGTAGGGTTTGTGGAAACAATATGTAAGCTGGTTAAGGGCCTATAGAAGTCAGGCCTCCATATTGAAATGAATTTATTCACATTGTCCAATGTACAGAAAGTTATCCTGGGGCACGTGCCTTGCAATGACAAGGGAAAAGGATTTTTACCCTTCCCTCCTCTTGATTAAACACATTGATACATAAAAAGACAACTTCAGATACTCAGAAAAAAATGCTGCTTTCAGTCTCATAACAATTTCACAGTGGGTAAAAGGACCTTTTGATTTTAATCTAGGTGCTTGCTTTTCCTCTTTGGTTTGAGAAACTCAGTTTTCTTTTAATAACTCTGTACTCAAAGTCATGAAACTTTTCCAATATACTTGACCCAAATTCAATGCTTCCTGAAATTTTTATTCCTTTTCCTAATTATGATAATGGGCAGATTTTTGATGGGCAGATATATTTTTTGCAATGGACCCTGCTAAAAGATTTAACTTCAAGAATCTGAAGATAACATCATCAAATTTCTCTAAATCCTTTTTTGAAGTCTTTGCATTTCCGTTTATTTTTTTTCGAACGTATGAAATAGACTATTGTAAACCGTGATGTGAAAAAACCCCACTCAGCAATGGTAAAGCATTTTTAGAATAGGCTCTCTAAAAGTCTACAACTTTTTAAGTCTTGGAGTGCTGCTTTAAAATATCAAACTGCAAAGATGCACTCCTATAAATTATAAGTAATTTGTGCATCAAACAATATGTACAATAGTACTATACAGTAAATTGGACCAGCTGCCTTTTCCTACCATTACAGCTGGTGGCAAAGTATATAATTTATGTTTTCTGCAGAAGAAAATGTGAAGGTTTTTTTAAAGCTGTGTTCACGCTTTTATGAAGAGTCTTTTCCTGTTTTATTTTTTTCAACTATTGTAAACTATGTATTTTGCTATAATGTTTTTAGTTAATCCATTTTTATTATAGTTGAGGGGTCTATCAATGCACTTCACCTATGACCACTTATAGTTCTATGCTCATAAATAGATGATTTAAACACATACTTATCTTCAGATTTTTCTCAAAATAGGAGTTACTTTTATGTTTAGGAAGACATTGTTAGTGACTAATAAAAAGGCACCTCATAGAAAATAACTGGCTCTTATAATTCAGTAAATAGCATATATTCATGCCCTCATCCCCCTGGTGTTTGTGTCCATTGGTTAGGCTTATAAATGTGCATACAAATTCTTTGGTTGATTGTTTGTTTTTAATTGACTGATTTGAGTGAGTGGAGAAAGGAGAGAGAAATATTGCTATCTTGTTCCACTTATTTATGCATTCATTGGTTGATTCTTGTATGTGTCCTGACTGTAGATCAAACCCACAACCTTAGCACATCGGGATGACACTCAAACCAACTGAACTACTTGCCCAAGGCCCCACTTTGTTTTTCTTTTTCAAATTTCTTCAGCTATTCTAGTTTCTTTGTCTTTTCATACAAGTTTTAGGATAATATTGTCTATCGCTAAAAAAACTGTATATTGATTTTAGATGAAGTTCAAAAGTCACCTCCACACCAATCAATTTTTGTTATTTAAACTACTATAGCAGTATTCAAATTTGACTTGACACATCATAATAATCAAAAGTCCATAATTTACGTTATGGTTTACTGTTGATGTTGATTGATACGTATCCATCATAATGCTATTACACAGAGTATTCTTATTGTTCTAATAACCTTTTGGTTTCTTTAGGCAATGTATGACTATTTATATCACTAAATTATAAACAACTTCAGGAAAGAGATCTTTTAACAATGCATATATTCCTGAAATCTAGCTTGTTGGTGTGCAAGAAAAGATGTTCAATAATCTGCTTAATGAATTGCATTAGTATTATTAACTTTAGCAGATTACACTACACTCTCAAAATTTATTTTTCAATGCATTACTCATTACCCAAAATAATTCCAACCTTTTAAAATGTGCTTCATATATCTTTCCTGCATAATGATATATTTACATGTATTACTTTTGGTAGTTTAGAAAATGCCTCTATTTGTCTCATAGTTCACTCCATGCAAATATCAAAACTTACTTTGTTTTGTTTGTGTGGTAGGTTTTGAGAGGGATTGTTCATCACAATACTGCCAAGGGACTTATATTTTTGAATTTGAGTTAACAGATCAGATCTTTACAACAGACCACTGGGGATCAGATTCATTGTATTTTATTTTTCCTTTTCCTGTTATCAGTGTTAAGCCTGGGATTACAACACACTCTAAAGTTTGCAGGGGGTGGGCAAAAGTAATTTTACAGTTCATATGGAAAAATTCATGTGGTTTATGATTATCACAAAAGCCTTATGAACTCAAAAGAATATCACAATGGCACAGTAAACCTATATTTTTGCAGACCCCTGTATTTTTCACAATACTTTTTTCAAGTCAAAAATACCTTTGTAAAGCAATGTTAGCCATTTATGGTTTTTTCCCCCACCAGTTCAAAACAATCCATGGACCATACATCAATAAATGAGCTCTATTACATATACATATATACATATATACATATATATATATATACATATACATATATATATATATATTATTGATTCTTTACAGAGAGGAAGAGAGAGGGATAGAGAGTTAGAAACATCGATGAGAGAGACATCGATCAGCCGCCTCCTGCACGCCCCCCACTGGGGTTGTGCCCGCAACCAGGATACATGCCCTTGACTGGAATCGAACCTGAGACCTTTCAGTCTGCTGGCCGATGCTCTATCCAATGAGCCAAACCAGTTTCGGCTCTATTATATTTTTTATTGTGTTACATAGTGTCATATGCAACTTTTCTTGTCATTAATAATATTCTCATATTTCAACTATTGTACATTTATATTTCTTATGTAAACTGTTTTCTTATCAAAATTACCTGATGAATTCACTTCAGTTTATGGATAATATTCAATTTGTTGTATCATTTAATGGGGAATTAAGTTTACAGATTCTCTTTAAAGTGCTTTTATTGAAATTTTGCCATTAGTTAAATATTGAATATGTATTTTATTTCATATATTTTTTTTTATACTTCATCTTCTCCTAGCTACAGATTCCTGGAAATCTGCAGTATGTAGTATATTATAAAATATATGTTTATGAGTTATTTTGAACAATATTTATATCCCAAGATCACAATAAATGGTCAATTGTGACCCAGAGGTTGTGCTTTAAAAGCCTTTAGCAGCACTTTTCTTCAATTGGCTAAATAATTGTTCAGAGTATCCTATATAATAAAAGGCTAATATGCAAATCAACCGAACTGTGGAATGACCCATCACTATGATGCACACTGATAACCAGGAGGCAGATGCTCAATGCAGGAGCTACCCAATGGTGGTCAGTGTGCTCCCACGGGAGGGCGGGGGGTGCCATTCAGCCAGGCTCATGGCTGGTGAGCACAGCATCAGTGGCGGGAGCCTCTTCCACCTCCACGGCAGCACTAAAGATGTGAGACTGCTAGGTAATGGGACTAAGCCATCAGTTGGACATCCCTTGAGGACTTCTGGACTGTGAGAATATACAGACTGGGCTGATGGAGCCTTCCCACCCACCAAGTGCATGAATTCATGCACCGGGCCTCTAGTTTATAATGTAATGAATTTATTCACATGGTCAGATTATATTCTGATTGAGAGCTTATATCTAGCCCTAGCCAGTGTTGTTCAGTTGATTGAGCATTTTCCAATGCACTGAGAAGGCCCTGGTTTAATTCCCATCAGGGCACATGCCTGGGTTGCAGGCTCCATCCCTAATAGGGGATATGCAGGATGCAGGATTGATGCTTCTCTCTTACTCCTTCTTCCTTCCCACCTCTCTCTGAAGAATCAATAAAAATATATTTAAAAAAATAAAAGCTTATATCTCTGGTAAGATGGTCTCTATTCAAATATTTGTTACATCATTCTTATTACCCCTGTGACTGTGTTAATTTTTTAACATTTCTAATATATACTCATAAGGAATATAGTGAATTTATTTCACTGTAAAGAGGAAAAATAATGTATTGTTTAATGTTATAATAATAAAGTAGTCAAATTTCTCTTTGATTGAAAGTCAGTAAATATAAAAATAAATTCAAGAAATATATGTTTCTGCACTTCACTGTGGTGAGAGTGAAATAAAAACTTTGCTGTGAGGTTGAAATGAGATGATGATATATGTAAAACACTCAGTATATGCTTATAGTGTAGTAAGCATGTGATAAATATTTCTAGTTTCAATAGTATATCTTTAAAGCTACATGTCTTTTTCCATACGCAATTACATTGTACAAATGATTGCAATTACTTGGAAGAATATTACCAGTTATTATTATTTCTATTACTATTATTATTATTTTTATTATTATTTTCTAGAACAGAATTTCAGACTCTGGGAATTTTGAATACAGATTGTAAAAACCTCAGTTTTTAGTTTTTCCTCTAATATTCACATAGAAGATGTAAATATTTTATACAAATATATATATGTATATATGTATATATACAAACATATACATGTACATATATGTAAATATATATTCATATAAAGAATATTTACATACTTCTAGTAATTGTAGTATTTTTAGATAGAATTTAACTATTGAATTTTTTCATTTTATTTCCCAAAACATTCTGCCTACATTTGAAGGGCACATGTTCAATTTTAATAAATCCATATTCTGTCTATGACTGTTACAGTCATTATAACACCACCCTCAGAGACCCTTGCACATCACCACTGCTCTGATTTTCTTTTATTAAATTTTAGCAAACATTATGTGCTTCTGTGGAATGTATCTCTGGCTTCCATTTATCTCCTGGGCATGATTTTAGTTAGAAGGCAAGCCTTAGGGAAAAAGCTTTGCAAGATCCTTCAAAGAACAAATTGTCTTCCTGCCTTGGCAGCAGTCAGCTCATCTTTGGTTTAATCCTAACAAAATTGGTACTTACATATTTCTGAAGGTTGTGTGAGAATTTACATCATGGCTGTTCTAGCTTAATCTTATTGTTTGTCATCCCTCTGGGTTAGTATGAGTCCCGAGTGATTTCAGAAAATTGAAATAGTGAAATAATACCAATTGGAAAAATGATTGCTACTTATAGAGCTTTAATCTTTGGAGTTCAAACTCATTAATCTAGATCACCTCCCTTTGAGAGAGCAGGAAACACAAACAACAATGCAATTGAGTTCGAACTACAAAAAGAAAAAATGGAAGTGATATTAAAGAATGTCAAAGTTACATAATAAATCACAGACCAGATAGAAAATTTGCTAAACTTGTAGTTTGCTTAACAAATGCTAGTGGCACTTCTCAAAGCCAAATTAAATTATTCTGGTTTAGTATGCCATATTAAATCATAGATGTCAATCTCAGAAGTTAAATGCAATAATATTCATATAGAGAAAAATTATATGAAGGACTACTTTTGATTTTTTTTCTATTCTATTGTAAACTTAAGTTGTAGCTAATAGAACTCAAGTATTAATCAGGCTTGATGTTATTTTACCTCTTTTATTCTTTGTTCAGATATTACTCTTTGGATGTTTAAGAAATTATTGAATATCAAGGATGGATTGCATTGTTACTATAGCAGCTGTGACCATTTGGATGGCAGGAAAGACATCTGTCAAAGCCTAAATATTTCTAACTCAGCAGGTGAATCCAAAATTACAGCAATGGAGACTCCTGGCATTTGGGGACAGTGATATAGTTACCTGTGTTTTGTATAAACTTTCTATAAGAATCCAGTAACAAATATATGGAGATCCCTAAAAGGGTTCTTGGGAGTTAAATAACCTAATTAAGCAAATATAACCACTTTGCTAGGAAATTCAGTGTCCAGCAAAATTGTATATAATATTAATAACCAGCACACAGATTTGCATAAGAGAACAAACTAAATAAGAGAGGGATGACGAATGCTAAGCTTCTAAGAAGATGAGATAGAAGCATTTAATACGTAATGGCACAGGAAAGTCAGTCATGGCAAAGTCAAGATAAGACTTGAAAAACAAACAGGGTCTAAAGTGAGGTGTTTTGTTGTTGTTTTCTTTAGGATTGTTTACTGTGTTATAGATATGAAGTTAAAACTTCTTCTAAGACCATAGAGAAAATTTAGTTAAATCATTATAAACACTTAAGGTTATTTTCAAAATTAAATATGGTTACAGAGCAAAATGTAACATAAAACACCCCAAAATTAAGGAGACATATAGGATAAATATTGAGGGACAACTTTTATATTAGAAGGTTTCAAGAAAAATAAGGCATTTTAAAAGCACTATCTTTTCCCTGGTAAAATTATTCTTTTCTGATTTAAATGTAGAATGATGGTATTTGAAATATTATCAATTGAATTGCCTAAACCCAAACTCTGTTTTCAAATGTCCAACTATAAAGTAATCTTAATAATAATAATACTAGAGTTGAAAATATTCTAAGAAATAAAATGTTTTATTGTTCCTTTTTAAAAGCATATACCAAGTGATAACTATAGAGATTAATTTGTGTGTATGTATGTGGGATGGCTGAAATGCATTACTATCGTCATGAGTTTAATTAAAGTTAGAGCAGCAGAAAATAGAAGCAGTCAGTGAATAGATGTGACTATGTTATGTCTTTGAAGAAGGGGTGTGTATAAAATCTCTATTATTCTTGGTATTTACTTGTTCATTTTTTGTATTTACTTATTTCAATATTTTCTCATACTCTGCATCACTATACAATTATTTTAGAGAATAAGTTATCAAATATTTATATTGTTGGTGACTAGAAAATGAAGTTGCTTGTTTTCAAATATTCACTTCCTTAAAACCATATATATTAGTGATTTCTGAAGTTGAATGTTGTACTCAGAGAAGAAATATTGCAAATATTAGCTCTGTTTTTTTTTCTTATACCTAGAAAATTTTAGAGAAAACAATTAGTGGTGGAGATGTTAGAAAAATATATAATCTCAATCTTTTTCTCATTTCAATGTCAATGAAGAGAGAGTAATGGGAAACAAATTAAAGATGGGAAGAGCAGGCCCTGGCCTGATAGCTCAGTTTGTTTTGGCTGTAGGTTTTTCATATATGGCTTTTATGATGTTGAAGTTTGACCCTTCTATTCCAACCTTGCTGAGAGTTTTTATCAAGAAAGGGTGTTGGATTTTGTCAAATGCTTGTTCTGCATCAATTGATATGACTGTGATTTTTCTCCCTCAATTTGTTTATGAGATGTATCACATTTATTGATTTGTGAATATTGTACCATCCTTGCATCTCTGGGATAAATCCTGCTTGGTCATGGTGTATAATCTTTCTGATGTACTGGTGGATCTGATTTGCTAGAATTTTGTTGAGGATTTAGGCATCTATGTTCATGAGGGATATTGGCCTGTAATTTTCTTTCATTGTGTTGTCTTTATCTGGTTTTGGTATTAGGGTGATACTGGACTCATTGAATGACTTTGGAGGTGTTCCTTCCTCTTGAATTTTTTGGAACAGTCTGAGGAGGTTAGATTTTAGTTCTTCCTTGAATGTTTGGTATAACTCTCCTGTGAAACCATCTGGCCCTGGGCTTTTGTTTGCTGGAAGATTTTTGATGACTGCTTATATTTCTTCTGTAGTTATTGGCCTATTGAGATGTTTAAATTCTTCCTGATTGAGTTTTGGAAGGTTGTATTTTATAGGAATATGTCCATTTCCTCCAGGTTGTCTAGTTTGTTGCAATAGAGTTGTTCATAGTATTTTGTAACAACCCTTTGTATTTCTGTGGGGTCTGTTGTTATTTTGCCTCTATCATTTCTGATTTTGTTAATTTGAGTCCTCTCTCTTTGTTCTTGGTGAGCCTGGCTAAGGTTCATCAACCTTGTTTATCCTTTCAAAGAACTAGCTCTTGGTTTCATTGATCTTTTGTATTTTTTTTGTCTCTATGTCATTTATTTTTTCTCCAATCTTTATTATCTCTTTCCTTCTGCTCACTCTGGGCTTTTCTTGTTTCTCTCTTTCTAATTCTTTGAGTTGTAGCATTAGATGATTTACTACCATTTTGTCTTGTTTTTTTGAGGTAGACCTATAGAGCTATAAACTTCCCTCTCGGGACTGCTTTCATTGTGTCCCATAGGTTTGGATTGTTGTATTCTTATAGTCAATAGTATGCAGAATGTTTTTAATTTCTTCTTTGATCTCATTGGTAACCCAGTTAATATTTAACAGCATGCTATTCGGCTTCCCATAGGTTTGGATGGTTGTGTTCTTATTGTCATTAGTATCCAGAATGTTTTTAATTTCTTCTTTGATCTCATTGGTAACCCAATTGATATTTAATAACATGCTATTCAGCTTGTGGACTGAAAAGATGCTTGGTATTATTTCAATCTTCTTGAATTTGGGGAGACTTTGTGACCCAGCATGTGTCTATTTTTTAAAATGTCCCATGTGTACTTGAGAAGAATGTATATTTCGCAGCTTTGGGTGAAATGTTCTGAAGATGTCAAGTAAGTCCATCTTATCTAGTGAGCCATTTAGAATTGCTGTTTCTTTGCTGATTTTTTGTCTAGTGATGTCAATGGTGTATTAACATCCCCTACTATGATTGTATCATTGTCCATCTCTCTCTTGATATTTTCCAGGAGATTTTTTATGTACTTGGGTGCTCCTGCATTGGGTGCATATATGTTTATCAAGGTTATATTCTCTTGTTTTATCAGTCCCTTTAGTATTATAAAGTGGCCTTTCTTATTGCTTGTTATGGCCTTCACTTTGAGGCCTTTTTTGTCATATATAAGTATTGCCACCCCTACTTTTCTTTTCATTTATATTTGCCTGAAAGGTAATTTTCCATCCCTTCACTTTCATTCCATGTGAGTCCCTTGTTCTAAGGTGGGTCTCTTGTAGACAGCATATATATGAGTCATGATTTTTTATCTATTCAGTCAATCAATGTATTTTGATTGGAGCATTTAGTCCATTTATGTTTAAAGTTGTTATTGAAAAGTACTTATCTGTAGCCATTTTTATTTTTTGAGGCTGTGTTCCTTCTTACTTTTTTGTTTCTTCTTCTTACAGCATTCCCTTTAGCATTTCTTGAATTGTTGGCTTGGTAGTGATAAACTCCCTTAGCCTTTTGTTGTCTGCAAAGCCCTGATTTCCCCTTCAATTTTGATTGATAGTCTTCCTGGATAGAGTATTTTTAAATTCAGTTCCTTGCTGTGCATCACTTTGTATATATCTTTCCATTCCTCTTTAGCTTGATGTGTTTTTGTTGAGAAATGATTTGATAATCTGATGGGGGATCCTTTGTAGGTAACTTTCTCTCTTTCTCTTGCAGCCTTTAAGATTCTCTGTTTGTCAATAACACTTGCCATTATAATTATGGTGTGCCTTGATGTGGGTCTTTTGGGATTCATCTTGCTTGGAACTCTCTGTACTTAAGTAATGTTTTTCTTCCTCATATCAAGGAAGTTTTCTGTCATTATTTCTTCATATAAATTTTATAATCCTTGCTGCTCTTCTTGTTCTTTTGGCATTCCTATTATACCATTTAATTTTGCATTGTCCTAAAGCTTCCTTAGGCTCTCATCCTGCTTTTTAATTTTTTTCTCTAGTTGTTGTTCAGATTGGGCCTATTTCTGTACCTGATCTTCTAACTCAATAATTCGGTCCTCTGCTTCTTCTAGTCTATTGTTGAAGCCTTCCATGGTGTTTTTGATTGTAGCTATATCATTTTTCATTTATTCCTGATTTTTGTGTAGGTTGTTGATTTTCTCCTCCATCTAGTGTATGCACTGTATGATTATTACTCTGAGTTTTTTTTTTCTATTATGTTGCATTGCTTCCATTTCACTTATTTCCTTTCTTGGAGATTCCTCCTTTTCTTTCCTCTGGGAATTGCTTTCTTGTCTCCCCATTCTGACTATCACCAGAAGGTTCAAATATTGACTCATGAGGGCCTGCTCCATGTGCAGTGGGAGTTTTGCACTCCAAAAATGTCACTGAAGAGCTCTGACACCAAGATGTGCGGTTGCTGTGGGTTGGTGGGAGCCACACTTGACCTGGGTCAGATTCACAGGCGCTTAGTGTAGCCTCGTGTGTGCACCTAGAATCATGGACTTAGTGTGGCCTGCACCACATTGAAACAGAGGGCCCACTGGCATGTGCCAAAAATCAAAGTTTCCTATTGCGTGTCAGGAGTCAGAGGCTCCCTGTGTCCAACTCAAGAATTGAGTATCAGAGTCTCTGTTGCTTGATGCTACCTCTCACTGAGAATCAGGGTCCCTGTGTGCCAATAATTGCAGTCACTGGCTCTTAGTGTGAATATACTGGGAACAAAGATCTCTGGCAAGTGGAATGAGGAACAGAGTCTAATTACTGGTGCTCATTGCTGCCTCTTGCTTAGAGATTCAAGGTCCCCGAATTGCTTGGGAGACCAGGTTGCTCAGTCGCACTGTGTTGGCAGGAAGTCCACTTCTGTGCTTCAGTAAACAGCCTTCTGTGTGTGCTTGCCCTGAATTAAAGTCAAGTGGCACTTCCACTGTGGGTGTGGGGTGTGGTCACATGGGTGTGCACAGTGGAAAAGAAACTCCTGTGTTCATGCACCCAGGCTCAAATTCAGCACTGCCTCCCTGTTTGGACACAGGGTATGATCGTGGGGAACAAACTCCCCGAATCCGCACATCCAGAGCACCCTCTCTGCTAAGGTGCAAGGTCTGGTCATGGGAAACAAACTCCCTTGTTTTGTACTTCCAGTTTCAAATTCAGTGCTATCTCCCTGCATGGGTGTAGGATCTGGTCACAGAAAACAATCTCCCCAAGGTCTTGCGCCTATGTTCAAATTCAGGACTGCCTCCTTGCCTGGGCACGGAGACTAGTCATGGGAAACAAATTCCCAGAGTTTGCAACTTGGGCTCAATTTTAGCGCTCTCTCCCTGCCCTGTGTGGGTGAGCGTCTGGTCACAGAAAACTACCTCCCTAAGGATGAGTATATAGGCTCAGATTCAGCTCAGTCTCCTTGCCTGGGCATGGAGACAAGTCATGGGAAACAAACTTCCCATGTACAACACCAAGGCTCAAAGTCAGGCAGAGTCGCCACTGCTTTGTTTGTGCAGAAAGCCTTATTGTGTGATGTCATGGTCTCTGTGCTGCCGGTGTCCTCCCCGTAGTGTTTGCAGCAGCAGCAGAGTTTTGCTGTCTAAAACTGCCCAGATTGGCAGCCCCCTAGAAGAACTGCACGGTCTAACTATCCCTATTTCACTCACACACACACCCACACACGTCCACACACACCTCTATCGCTTCCTTACTCTCTCACACACTCTCCCTCCCTACCTTACTGCCAGTCGCCATCTTTTCTTCCACTATAAACAATTTTTTGTTTCATGCATGTTGAAATTCTGTTATAAGGAGCATGAACATTTAGTATTGTTATGTCCTCCGATGCATTCACCCCTTTTACCACATGAAAATATTACTTCTGATTTTGGTAAAATTATTTGGTCTGATACCTACTTTTCTGAAATTATATAGCCAATTCAGGCCTAACTAGTTTGGCTCAGTGGATAGAGTGTCCACCTGTGGACCAAAGGGTCCTGGGTTCAATTTTGGTCAAGAGTATATACTGTGGTTGCTGGCTCCTCCCAATTCTGTTTTGATTTTTTGAGCTCTGTATTAAAATTTGAAGTCAAGTTGTGTTATACCCATGGCTTCATTCTTTTTTCTCAGTATTACTTTGGTGATTTCTAGTATTTTGTGGTTTTATACAAATGTGATGATTTTATTATTTGTTTTATTTCTTTAAAAAATTACATTGGATTTTGATGAGGATGGCAATAAATCTGTATATCACTTTGGGTAATATGGCCATTTTAACTATATTTATTCTTCCAGTTCATAAACATGGAATGTCTTTCCACTTAATTGTGTCTTTTTCAATTTCATTTAATAGTGATTTGTAATCTTGTAAAATTACTGATAAAATATTTTAATTGACAGAATCAGAAACCTATGGGGCAATATTTTTACCTCCCAAATTTTGTTACAGGTGTCTAACCTATGTACTAGAAACTGCGTTAATGTTTTCTTGGAAAATCTGGGAATTAAAGACAGTAATAAGTCTCTCCATATGTGACTTTGCTTTCTAATATTAAAGGTGGATTATTTTAGCATGGGTAGAAAATTTACATCAAACACTTGTTTTTCAAATATATTTTTATTGATTTCAGAGAGAAAGAGAAAGGAAGAGAGAAATAGAAACATCAATGATGAAAGAGAATCATTGATTAGCCTCCTCTTGCATGCCCCACACTGGGGATCAAGCCCACAACCAGGGCATGTGCTTAGAGTAGGAATCTAATTTTGACCTCCTAGTTCATACATCAATGCTTAACCACTGGCCATGCCAACCAGGCCAAATTTTTGATGAGAGGGGAGACCAAGATGAGTGACAAAGTTCAAGTCTTCAAATTAAAATGAAGTGTATATGTTGATACTAGAGGCCTGGTGCATGAAATTTGTGCATGGGAGGAGGGGTTGCCCTCAGCTCAGCCTGTACCCTTTCAAATCCAGAATCCTCAGGGGACGTTTAGACCGGATCCTAGGAATTGGACCTAAACCGGCAGTTGGACATCCGTCTCACAATCCTGGACCGCTCCTAATTGATCACCTGCCTGCTTGCCTGATCACCCCTAATTTCCTCTGTGCGCCAATCTGATTGTCCCTAACTACCCCCTTCTAATGGCCTGATCGCCCCTAACTGACCCCGCTGCCTGCCAGGTTGCCCTCAACTGCCCTCCTCTCTGGTCTGGTCATTCCCAACTGCCCCCCACCTAACTAGTTGCCCCTCATTGCTCCCTCCCACCAGCCTGTTCATGCTCAGCTGCACCCATTCCGCCAGCTTGGTTGACCCCCACTGGCCTGGTTGCCTCTTACTGCTCCTCCCTGCTGGTCTGATTGTTCCTAACTGTCCCCCCTCTGCCAGCCTGTTCACCCCTAACTGTCCCCCCTTGCCAGCCTGGTTGCCCCTCAAGGCTCCCCTGCTGGCCAGGTCACCCCATGCAGCCTACTATTCAGTCATTTTGTCATCCCTCAATAACCCCACTGCTGGCCTAGTCATAGGTAGCCATCTTGTTAGGGTATGATGGTCAATTTGCATATTATCTCTTTATTATATAGAATATAGATTTAAAAGTCTGCAATTAACCACATGCTATGAGGAGAAATTTACTTAATGTGTATGTCCAGGTAAATTTTTTGAAATTAGAATTTATATTAGGTAGAATTTGGCAAACAAATAAACAAAAAAACTCTTTACAGTAGAGTTTGCTCAAAATTTTACAGTAGCTTTATCGACTAACCAAAATGAAGAAGGAGGAGGAGAAAAAGGAGGAGGAGCTGGAGGAGGAGGAAGAAAAGAAGGAGGAGGAGGAGGAAAAGAAGGAAAAAGGAATATAATATATTGGGACATTTATAATTCAATCATTTATATATTTCTTTCTTTTCTTCTTCTCTCATGCTCTGTTACCTACCCATGGACCAATGCCATATGCCATTAAAGCAATTGGCTCTTTAGACTGGATACTAGCCAAAGACCAGTGTGTAAAAATGAAAAATAAATAAATATTGGAGCCAGGATGTTACACATCTTATCTTTGGAGTGTTATTAATTCAGAGGTACCATATGTGATGGCTGTCTATGGTTAGCACAGTCAAAATAATTATTAGGCATACTGAACATCCAACACTAATTCCAGTGTCATGAATTCAGTTTAAAAGCAACTCTTCTGCAGTCAGGTTCTGGCAAAACTTCAAAGGTAACATTCAGAGTCAGAAAGCTTAAAACCATGCAAGCTTATTTAGATTCCCTAAATGGTCTGGTTTAGGAGGTTTCTGGGCATTTGAAGCTTTGTAAGCCATTGCAGCGTGAAAAAAAAAAAGTTAATCTGAGCAGCTACATTTTCAATAATGCAACATTAGGTTCATTTCAAAGGCTTTTTTCTTGGGTATCAAACCACACTCGGGATTTCTCTAGGGTGTAGGATACAGCCTCTTCCTTATTTATCTACTTACTTTTAATGAAGGGATTGCTTCTCAAGCTAAGTATTATATAGTTAGTGTTTAAAGATATTTGTGTTGTTTATATTAAAAGAGCAAAAATGGGGCTGTTTTCTAAAACATATATATATATATATATATATATATATATATATATATATATATATATGAATATGCCTAAAGCAAAAGGGAAACTACATTTTTTAGGCAGAACGTTCCTACAAATATAAGTGAACTTTAGAGTAAAATTGACCTTTGTGACTGTTAAGGTCTGCATCAGCATGACATTTGAAATATAAAATTGTAAGTGCACATTCATAGCTCTTTCTCTCATATTTGAACATCTTTTGAAACTAACATCCAGATTTTTAAGATGTAGGAGATGAATATTTCTCTATCATTGACTAAGCTTCTTTTTATGTAATTATTTCAAAGTTAATTTTAAAATCGCCAAAACCAGTTTGGCTCAGTGGATAGAGCATCGGCCTGCAGACTGAAAGATCCCAGGTTCGATTCCAGTCAAGGGCATGTACCTTGGTTGCAGGCATATCCCCAGTAGAGGTTGTGCAGGAGGCAGCTGATTGATGTTTCTCTTTCATGGATGTTTCTAGCTGCCTATTCCTCTCCCTTCCTGTCTGTGGAAAATCAATAAAATATATTAAAAATAAATAAAATAAAATGTAATGCAATTTAAGTATTGTTACCAATACATAGAATAGGACACTGAATAACAACAGCAAAAAATTAAAAAAAATAGTAATTAAATGTTTTAGGGAAAAATTTCAATTTTGTTTTCTTTAAATATGAAGACATTTTCCCTTTGACATGCTATATCAAAATTGTACTCTGTTGTTTCCTTTTGAGACATAAAGTAGGGAGGACTTTTCATCCAAATATAATTAATACTGTTAAAAAATAAACTTAAGGTCTATTAAACTTTTTTTTTTAATTATTTGAGCAATGTCTATTCTAATGGGGTAGTATCCAATCTAGCAGACAGGAGATCTAAAGTGCTATACAAAATAAAATACTTTTATAAGCAGATGAGAGTGAAAACGGGGAAGGTATACTGGCAAAAAAAGCATGTTAATTATCGCATTGTTTTCCTAGGAATGTCAGGGTTCTATCATACAAATTTTCCAACTAACTGGCATTAGGTGATTGCTGATTGATTGGTTTAAAATTCCATTTCTGGGGCAGCCAAAACTGTAATTAAGAGAAGCCTGGGTTTGGTGATATGGGGCTTAATTAGCATAAGCCACTTCATTTGGAGCTTGTTGTTTTATTTTTAACAATACTTACTCAACTCTGTATACTCGCCTGATAGTGTGTGCAACTACTGTCTCTGCATTTGGAAATATTATTGTACTTGAAATATTTTTGAAATTTTAAAAATCAATATATTTTAGCCACAGAACCTGACTTGAATGTTTTATTATTATTACTAGTGGCCCAGTCCATGAATCCATGCACATTGAAAGGAAATTAGTTAGAATAAATATTTTAATGTCACTATTTGCCCTTTCTCTATAATAGAAGTGTCAACCAAATTCAGGATCAGCAATGACAGATCAAAACACACGTGTGCAATTGGTGCCAGGGAGAGCTTATATATATCATGCATGCACGAGTCAACTTAGTCATATATATATAATAAACTTGCTTAATTAGACCTGCATTCTAATGTAGCTAAACTTTTGCCAACTCAGTGAAGCAACCCAACTTCTCTTTAAAGCAATTTTCAGTTACACAGCAGTAAATATCAACATGAAGCAGATTATTATTATAGAACACACAGAGAGAACAAAGGGTAAAATATTTAACTGCAGCAGTGTTTGACTATATCCTAAGCAGAGAGAAAACCTGAAGTCATTTTCAAAGTTCAAAAGTTCTTCTTTTCAATTTGGTCAAGTTTCTAAACTTTCTTAATTTCCATTTTCCAGATAATGAAAAGAAAATAGGGTTCTCCCAAGTCTCCAAATACCTATCCTAGAACTTCTGTGAGGATCAAATGAGATGAGGCATGGAAAAATGTTTCACAGACATTTGGTTAAAGTGTGAAATGTTTCCACCTGGGTATAAAGCAAGTTATGTTCCTGGGTTGAAAAACTGCAAGGAGGCTAGTCTCTAGGGAGAGAAAGCTAGGTGTAGCTATGTTGCTCACAGCAACTGTTTCTGGGCTGGGCAGGGCTGGACTGTGAGCTGCATTTTGTGCCATCGGGTCCTGGCAGCATTAACTGCTATTTGGTGGAGTGTTGCTCCAGGGTGGTGGTGGGGTCTGTGTCCCACTTGGGGAAAGCTAAATGTTGCTTTGTGAGCACCAGGTCCACAGTGCTGTTACTCTGTAAATGGCCAGTGCACATCACAGGAGCTCCTGTGTTGAGTGCCTTTCCCTGGTGTTCTGTGCAAGTGATAGCAACCAGTCAGGCTTAGCATGTTAGCCTTTTATACACACACAGACACACACACACACACACACACACACACACACGCACAAACCCACTAGAGGCCTGATGCATGGAATTTGTGCAAGAGTAGGCCTTTCTTCTCCCAACTACCAGTACTGGCTTCCCTCTGGCACCCTGGATCTGGGCTTCCCTCTGGCCACCAGCAGGCACCTGGGACCTGGGCTTCCCTCACAGCTCCAGCTTTGTCTGGAAGAATGACCTTTTGGATGCCTGGTCTAATTAGCACATTACTCCTTTATTATTATAGACTAGAGACCTGGTGCATAAAATCTGTGCACAGGTAGGGTCCCTAAGGGCTGCTGGTTTCCATCCAGGGCCTTCCTTCATTCTGTGCTGTCCCCTGGTGGTCAGCACATATTATAGCAAGCGACCAAACTTCTGGTCAGTTGAACTCCCAAGGGGACACTTTGCATATTAGGCTTTTTATATGTATAAACCAGTTGCCTAGTGCATGAACTCGTGTATGGAGGGAGGCACTCGGCCTGGACAGTGATTGGGGCTGATTGGGGCTGTCTTGTCCCATCCCAATCAGGGCTGATTGGGGCTGGTCAGCCAGGGATGGACCTCTTGCTCAGTAGCAAGCTAACTTACTTGGTGTGTCTGACCCCTGGTGGTAACTGTGCATCATAGTGACTGGTCAAGTGGTCAACCAAATGGTAGACTGATTGGTCAGACACTTAGCATATTATGCTTTTATTGTTAGGATAGGTTATTTTATTTATTTTTATTATTAGGATAGGTTATTTTATTTTTAATTTTTATATATTTTATTGATTTTTTATAGAGAGGAAGGGAGAGGGATAGAGAGCTAGAAACATTGATGAGAGAGAGGCATCCATCAGCTGCCTCTTGCACGCCCCCTACTGGGGATGTGCCTGCAACCAAGGTACATGTCCTTGACCAGAATCAAACGTGGGACCTTTCAGTCCTCAGACAGATGCTCTATCCACTGAGCCAAACCGGTTTCGGCAGGATAGGTTATTTTAAATGGCAAACTCTATGTCTTGATTATAAGTATCTGGATCACAGTTGCTCTATCTAAAAAAACATACTTTGTTACAGGCCTAAGGTTCCGGTGCCTGATGCTTCAAAAGAAAGGCTAATATTCAAAAGATCAGAATTTGGAATAAGAGAAGGTTTATTAATTGAGAAGGCCTCTCTCAAGAAGATGGAAGAACTAATTCTCAAATCCATCTTAAGAGAGTCTGGAATCCGGGAATTTCTTAAGATTATGGTGAGACAGGGGTGAGTGCTGGCCATAAACAGATAGTCATCTTGAGAGGATTGATCCTACAAAGAGCGAGCCATTTCTGAACCTCTTTGTTCCTGGATGGATGGTGCATTAACTCCCAGATCTGAATCCAGTTATAGAGACTCATGTGAATCTTGAAGAGGTCATTACTTTCTGTGTATTTCCCCATCTATTTGCTGCTATAAGGCCTGCTCAAGCATCAAGCTGAATTCCTCCCGTTAGCCTATCTATAGCAGGGAACTATCAGCTGCAGGTCATCAGAGAGAGGAAGTATTTCATTCTGTTATATTTTCATCTCTCTAAGTACTTTATGCACACTATTTTTCACACCATAGATCAATTTAAGCCAGTTGTGGATAAATGGATATATGAAATAATGAATCATTGAATTTTGATAATTATTTAAAGATTGACATTCATGAACCCAAACCCAAAATGAAAATGAAGTGAATCATGAATTTCTTTTAAAAGTCAGATTTTTATTTCATTAAGTAATTTATTTTCTCTTATATTAATATTTTTCTAGATTTTAAGTTATATTGAAACAGGTTCAGGTGCAGATTTTTTGTTCTCATGAGTTCTTTTCTGATGAAGATGAAAATGAATTCATGGACTGACAGATTTCTTTAAAAAATGTACAAGTTTATTGGAAGCATATACAAACTCTATCTGGGCAGGAGTGACCCCAAAGGAGACCCTCTGGGGAGGAGTCCACAAATAGGAAAAGCCTGTGTGTTCTTGTTCTTGCTCTCTCTCTCTCTCTCTCTCTCTCTCTCTCTTTCTCTCTCTCTGTCTCCTCCTTCCCTCTCTCCCCCCTCCCTCCCTTCCTCCAAATCTAAATCCGAAAAATCTAAAAATCTGTCTTGTGTCTCTTTGTCTCAAGTTTTATATGCTGCAGCTCTTTGTTTCTTCATGCTCCTTTCTAATTTGACCCCTTACCCATTTTATGACCCTGTGCTCTTATAATTGGTCACTCTTTTGTAGAATTTTAGCTTCAAAGTCCAAAATCCAAGTGGTGCCCCCCTTTCCCACTCCCCTTTATCTTGCAACATTCCTTTATCTCCAGTGAAAATATGTTTCCCTCTTCTTAGCATCTGTCTACATTCCTCAATCTTCTGTGACTTTTTTTTTAAATATATTTTATTGATTTTTACAGAGAGGAAGGGAGAGGGATAGAGAGTTAGAAACATCGATGAGAGAGTAACATTGATCAGCTGCCTCTTGCACGCCCCCTACTGGGGATGTGCTTGCAACCAAGGTACATGTCCTTGACCAGAATGGAACCTGGGACTTTCAGTCCACAGGCCAACTCACTGAGCCAAACAGGTTAGGGCGTGACTTTTTTTTTTATCCTCTGAATGTATGCCTTCTGGAAGCTCCAAGCTTTTACATATGCATTCCTCCCTCATGGACCCTTTTTAGTCCCTAAACCTGCCTATTTTGTCCCTAGGATTCCTTTCATTATCACATATATGTATATATAACAGTTAAATTAGAAAAATTGGAATCAGTATTTTAAAAAATCTGATTAAACAATAAAATTATGTAAATGGATAATAATATTCTATGCAGCCATTAAGACAGTGGCACAATTATATTTTAAAGATAACCAATACCCATTTTTAATTGATTTTAGAGAGAGAGGAGAGGAGAGGGAAGGAGATAAGGAAAACAGCAATGTGAGAGAGAACCCCTAACCTGAGTATATACCCTGATCTGGGATCAAACTGGAGACTTTTCAGTGCATAGGACATCACTCAACCAACTGAGCCACATCAGCCAGGGCCAGTGGTAACTATTTCTAATGTCCTTTGTCAACTCAACTTCATTTCTGCTCCTTCCACCATCTCAATGGAGAAGCTATAAGTTTATTTCCCATTTTTCTCTTTCCAGAACTGTTTCAAGTTAGATTTTGAGGCAAGAGAGAAAAACCCTTGTTTTCTAGAGGCAATTGTACACAAGCACCTTGAGGCTTTGCAAGCCCTACCTGAGGATCACACATTCCATGCTGAGGCACTAGTAAGATCTCTGGCAGCATTCAGGTAGCTCCAGACATCCTCTTCAGAACCAAACCTCTCTTTTTGATTTTGAGATATTACTGCAATCACTGGTTGCAGGTTCTTCATGGTCGTTTCACTTCCAGATTGACTGAATATGGCCTTCTTCGTCTTCATTCTCCCTTCCCATTGAATAGCAGTTAAACCTGTAATTTCTTATATCTCTTTCTATTCCAGTTTCCTAGAGTGGCTTCTGTTTTCCTGATTGCACTTTGAAGGCTTCATCTAGTTTCCTCATACATTAATGTCTGTGCATATGGCAAGATATTCACCATATAGTAATAAGTATGGAAAATTACACAAGATATAGAATAGTATGCATCTAATGGCATTGATTTCTTCTTGTCTTTATTTAATTGCTAGAGGCCTGGTGCACAAAATTCATGCATGGGGTAGGGGCAGCTTGTACCTTCTCAAATCTGAGACCCCCTCGAGGGATGTCTGACTGCCCATTTAGGCCTGATCCTACTGGTAGTCAGACATCCCTCTCACACTCCAAGACTGCTGGCTACCCACTGCTTGTCTGCCTGTGTTCCTGATTTCCCCTAACCGCTTCTGCCTGCCAGCCTGATCACCCCCTAATCACTCCCCTGCCAGCCTGACAGATGCCTAACTGCTCCCCTGCCATCATGTTTGCCCATAACTTCCCTCCCCTGCAGGTCTGGTCCCCCCCAAATGCTCTGCCATGCAGGATTGGGTTCCCCCCCTCCAACTGCCCTTCCCTGCATGCCCAGTCACCCCCAACTTCCCTCCTCTGCCAGCTTGGTGATCCCTAACTGTTCTCCCCTGCAGGCTTAATTGCTCCCAACTGCCCTCCCCTGCTGGCCTGATCACCCACAACTGCCCTTCTTTGCAGGCCATCTTGTGGTGCCTATCTTTTGTCCACATGGGGCAGGATCTTTGACCACATGGGGGCAGCCATCTTGTGTGTTGGAATGATTGTCAATCTGCATATTACTTTTTTTATTAGATAGGAGAGAGGCCTGGTACATAGGTAGGGGCCAGCTGGTTTGCCCTGAAGGGCTCCTGGATCAGTGTGGGGGATTCCTTGGGATGTGGGGTGGCCTGGACAAGGGGCCTATGGTGGTTTGCAGGCTGGCCACACCCCCCAGCATCCCAAGTGGAGGCCATGGTATTTGGGATTTATTTATCTTCTACAATTGAAACTTTGTAGCCTTAAGCAGAAGGCAAGGCAGGACAGGGTCATTGAAAGCTTGGCTTCTCCCATCACCAGGGGAAACCCCAGCTTCCAGCTCTCTCCAACTCTGTGGCTGCCACCATTTTTGTTGGTATTTGTTATCTTTTATAATTGAAACTTTGTACCATTGAGTGGAGGCCTTGGTCAGCCAGGGTGTGCAGAAAGCCTGGCTTCCTCCATCACCAATAAAACCCAAGCCTCCCTCCTACTCTCTCCGTGGCTACAGCCATCTTGGTTTGGGTTAATTTGCATATTTGCTCCTGATTGGCTGGTGGGTGTGGCTGGTGTGCATGGCTTGTGGTGTAGCAGAGGTAGAGTTAATTTGCATATTACTTTTTTATTAGGTAGGATAACCACTGAAAACATCCAAAAATGTACAGATAATATTGACCACATTATTAATGGTGCTAATATTTTACTTTTTCTAATTTTCAATAATCAACATGGAATTATACAATAAAAATTGCAGAAAAGAGGAAATATATTATGACCTAATTTAGTAATATGTGTATTAGTACTATATCTATTTGTATATAATTGTTTTAACTTAAAGAAGTAACTGTAAACTCATAAATGTGCTTAAGTACAATATTCAGCCTAGATTAGCCTGGGACTCAAACCCATATCATATTTTCAATGTACTTTGTGCTTCCTGGACATAAGTCTTTTCTGTGGCAAATGAATCATAGATTAAAAATATATCATAATTTAAGTGATACACAAATACATTGAATTTTTAAAATGTTGATACATGTACAACAAATATTTTTAATGAATGATTGTCCTGGACTACATATTTTCTTGGAAATACTTAAATTATATGTTTTATTTTAAGACATTGAAAATAAGTATCCAATGATTAATTTGTTTTAGAATAGAAGTAAGACCATATATAAAGGCCTTTTTGTTCCTTGTTTATAAATTATTAAAGTCAATGTTTCTATTAATTTACTTGGTAGGTAAAATAGAATCTTAAACTCTCTGCCCCCCCCCATTTTTAATAAATAAACCCCTAAACAAAAAAAAAAAAAGGACTAAAGCATTTAGACAGGTGCCAAATTGAAAACAACACAATATTTGTTATAATATCGTTCATTGCAAACTAAGTTAAATTTTTGACTAAAATCTAATCAGACATATTGTGAAAATATTTATAAAAGTTAATTTCTTACAGAATCAAATTAAATTAGGGAAAAATTAGAATATATCTTTTTTTAGTAAAATAAACTGTGACTAAATCATTTGAAATGATTTACATATAATGCTTACAAAATTTTCCCATTTTCTTATTTTCAGGGAGGTTTTCCATAAATCTGATTGTATGCCCATTTGAATGATAATTTTATAAGGATTTTCTTAAAATGCTAGACAGACTTAACAGAAAGAAATGCGCACTAAATCTAAAATATGTCCTCTGTATTTTGGAAGAATAAAAGAGCTATTGCAAGTGAGTATTATTTGCAAATACCTCGGAGATAAGACAGTAGAGAGAAACTTCTTTGTAGCTGAAGAAACTTGAGATTTTAGCAAGAAAGTATTTTAAATAACAAAGATTAGTGTAAGAGTTAGCTGAAGAACAACATGAACTTAGTGCCTGAAATATAGCTGAGAGCTAAATTAATTGTGTGTGTGTACAATATTTGCTGATACAGTTGAATAAATGCTTAAACCAAAATTAATGTAGAATTAAAATATAAGAAAAATGTAAGCTAGTTAAATCAACAAAAATAAAAGGTAAACATAGCCTGAAGTAGATATGACTTACCCAATGAAAATTAAAATAATATTTAGATGTCAAGGATCTTAAGAAAGTTGTTACTTTTTTTAATGAAATGACAGATAGGCTTATCTAATATTGTCACTGGAACTGCCTACTAAGGGAACTCTGATCCTGTTGTCTTCACCACACACTAGTAAGTTCACAAGTGTAGTCATAATCAAATGAACATTCCCTCCGTTAGGTAAACATCACCAAAGCTAAGTGGTTTTTATTTTGCTTGGTAAAAAATAGAACACTCCTCATATAACTGCTGACATGCAAACAGTTTAAATAAGTTACTGTCTCTAAACGTCTATTCAGATAGCAAGGCTGGTATCTCCATGTTTCAACTGTTTGACACAATGATGGATTATTTATTTACTGAACAGCACTGGTGGCCAGAAAATCTGATTTCCATGCATGAAATCCATGAAACCTCAGCCCCTGAACAGTTTCTTTTACATGTGGCAAAGGTCATCTATCAAGGGATTTTCTCACGTTTTGTGTGATTGGTCATGCCTCATTTCCTTCAAGAAAATATGATTTCCCTAAAGTCTGTGCATTTTCAAATACTCACAAAAGGCCCGGAAAGTTATTTCCTTTCTGCTTGTGATAAGCACAGAATATAGAGGCTAACCTACCAGGAAACACAAGCAACTGTTTGTAGCTAGAACCGTATTTAATCCTATCATTAGGGAAGCCTCAACACTCACCAGGTATGAAAGGGCTGCAAAATTAGACACTTAACCTTGTCATTTAACCTTTCGGAGTTTAATCTCCACTCAGACTTTAATAAATACATCCCATCAACCTATCCTTACAGATCAGAAGGGATTTGTTTCAGATAATATATTTCAAACTTTGTGTCATTTAGTGAAGAACTGTGTAAAGATATGGTTGCCTTTAAAAAAATTACCATTTCCATTTTTGGCTTGACAAATCAATGAGAAAGAATAGTAAGGGGTTATGTTTTTAGTAAAGTTTTTAAGAGCAGTAAATATGAAGCATGGTGAAAATTATATGCAAATTAAAGAAAATATCAATTCTGTTTGCCTGAGAAGACATTCTGACATAATTCTTGGGTATTAAAAATAAGAAAACCTAGTGTCCTAACTTAATTACATTTATGAACTATTATTTGGGACACAGTTCACAGTGATCTTAGAGAAGGGCAAATTTCCCAAGTCTCAATGCATCACAGAAATTCTGTCTGGGAGCTTCTAAATATCAGATTGCTATTGATAACCCCAAGCCCATCCATGTCTTCACAGTGGCCATGTTGTGCCCAATGTAGACAGGAAAATGCAGGAAGACTAATCTCTGATTATTTGTGTTATCATGATGCATTATAAAGACAATAGCTATAGACAAAAGGATACGGTATATGATAAATAATAACTTGGCAGTTGCTGAGTAGAACATAAACCACTGTTATAGATTATGGTGAATCTACTCAAGCTTGAGTTTTAGGATCCCTGAGTATGCATGCTTTTTTCAAGACCTTGTTCATAATTTTCAATTAGTAATTTTGAATTAGTTTTCACAATGAGGGCATCCCTGGTTATATATATATATATTTATACAGTGAGTGGCCAGATTATTATGATCTCTGAATGCATAATAATCTGGCCACTAAGTGTGTGTGTGTGTGTGTGTGTGTGTGTGTGTGTGTGTGTATAAAAACTTTAGGACTTCAAATCCAACCATATCTATGTAGGGAGCAGTTATAAGGTTAACCCTCAGACTGACCTGCTGGCAAAGCTGCAAACAAGTCCCAGTTTAGAGGACACAGCCCTCTTAGCATAATTAAGCTTGACCTTATGACACTTCGTAGATCCTTCCTGGGTAGCTAATGGACTGTGGGAGGTACAGCAAGTGCTGCCAAAACAAGTGAAACTTATAAAAACATTGTAAATTACCTTATTTACCTCTGACTATAAAATAAAGACTCAGCTTGCAGTCTGGATCTGTTCTGTGGTCTCAGACAGGCACAGAAGACCCACCTAGACCCAGATTATTCTCTTTATCTGCCTTTTCTTCATCCGTCATCAGCCCTCCCTCAGGCTTGCCAAACCCTTGGCTGTGCTGGCACAGTACATACCTGGATTATTTTTATTTTGAACCTGCTTATCTAATAAATCATTAATTTGTCTGCCCAAAACTATTCAGTGTTAGCTTTGGAAGGCAATGAATAGGAGGTTGGGGAAATCATGGCCCATATACATCACATGCATTCATTTTATCATGATAAGTGTGTGTATGTGTTTGTTGGTGTCTAATATTGAGTTGATTTTAACTGAGATCTTCTTAGGAATAAAGAGGGTAAATAGCAGAAATAACCATCACAGTTAAAGTTGTATATAAAGTGCTACAAAATATAAGAATACATTTCCTTAATGACTTGCAAAAGAAGGAAAGTTTTATAAAGAGATAAAAGTAGTATCTTACATACTGACATTACATACATTACATACTCAATAAAATGTGTAAATATCTTCTTTTTTTGCAGTTGTAATTATGACCAATATATGTAAGTTTTTGGTTAATTCACCCCAAATTACCTTACTTTATAAGTTATCAATCCTCTTTTATCATATACCAACATTATTAAAATTATGTAAGTGGAATATATTTTCACACACATAAACTTAAATATACACATATTCTATCTATAGTAAAATATACTTATTTACTTGTGTGTGAGTTTGTGTGTATGTGTACAGAACATTGAGACCAAATACCAATCTCAGAATATTTACCTTCTACAGAAACATGATTTTTCAACTATTAATTTTGAGTAATTTACCTCTGTATTGGCAAAAGAAAAAAAACTATTTAACTAATGATATTAGATACATATATCCTAGATTGGTCATAATATTAAAATCAATCATAGGAATACTAGGAGTTATAACCTTTATCAACAATATTTATACAATTGAGTGTGTAAAATATTTCTGACATCTCTCCTAAATCTTAAAAATGGGTTATTTCTGAGTCTTTTTACAGTATTTTTGTTTTTAATGTTGAACTTCTGTCAAACTGTGCTAGTTTCAAATAGAAAAGAAACCTAGAGAATTTGCTACAAATAATTATAGTATTTCCTAAAACTAATTTAATATCCACTCAGTTCAACAATAGATTCTTAATGTTTTTTTTTTAATCCCATTAATTTTGATGGCAAATTTTTTCTACCTAATGCTTTAATTTTTGGTTTCATTCATATTTTAAATTATAAATGGTGTTTTGTCATTGTCAGTAAAATGCAGTCTACATAACTATGGATGATGTCCCACAACTCTAAAGATATATCTTTCTTTTAAAAAAATATTTTTATTGATTTCAGAGATAAAGGCAGAGGGAGAAAGAAAAAGAAATATCAATGATGAGAAGGAATCATTGACCAGCTGCCTCCTGCACTCCCCAAATTAGAGACTGATCCTGCAACCTGGGAATGTGCCCTGATCAGGAATCAAACCGTGACATTCTTAATTCAATAATTGATACTCAACCACTGAGCCATGCCAGCTGGGCAAAATATACCTTTCTTTTAAAATTACAGTTAGTATTTGTACATATAGATTTTCTGTTTCTTGATTATGTGGTATATTTGAGATACTCATTTCCTTATAATAAATCACATTAATATTTAAGCAAATAGATAAGTAAATATATATTTTAACACTTAAATGGCACAATGTTATTACTTGTACTTTTAGGAGCTATAAAGTGCAGCTGCATGGTGTGGCTCCAGGCACAAAGTCCTTATTAGTCTGACTAGTTTCTCTCTTGGACCCCTGTTGCAGTTTAATATTTCTTGCAGGAATCCACACGGGTTTGGAAAAATTTTCTGGAAATATACAAGCATACCCTCTCCCAAAGGTTAATAATGGATCGGGTCCCTTCCATAACCAGATTCGGAATCTTTCTATTTAACATTTATCCTGAATAACGAGGCTGGGGGGCACCCCTCTGGCCATTTCCCGGCGGTTGACCTAGAGGCTGTCCATTTCTATGAAATTTTGATTTACACTGTCTTGCCCAATGGTTACCTCTCTGACATCTAGGATTCAGAGAGATAGAATCTCTCAGAGGCTGAGTGTTTATGCCTCTCACTAGAATGCTACCTTGTGTCCTGCTTAGAGGCCAAAATCTTCACAACATTTAAAATATAGTTATTAATTCTTATTTGATAAAGTTTTCCATGCAATTTCAAGTATATTAGATTGGTTAAATTTTAAAAAAGATTTTCTTTAAGAAGAGAGAACAAATTTCTTGTATTGCTCCGGGCCCATGGAGCTTTCCAAGAATCATCTCTGTTAAAGCCTTGAAATTTTAACATGGAAGAAAACCATCAAATATATATATTCACATATGATTTAAAGATTACAATACTTTTTATAATTATCTTAATATATCAATTATATCTTTAAACTGTTTTTTATATTAAAGTTTTTCAGTTGAAAATCACAGAATTATTTTTTAATTAGACGAATAAACAACATATTTTTAATTCCTAATTATTAGAGAAATTTTATTTTCTCACAATTTAATTTGCATTTAGCTGAAAACTTTGATTAATAACACAAAATCTTCTCCTTTTGGTTCCTTTACGCCATTTTTCTTAAAAAATAAAGACCAGTTCTGGGTTTTTCTTTTTCTGCAGCTTTTGAGGAGAGATTCCAGCTTAAAACCATTGTGTGCATTTCTTTTTAAGCCGGGCTTCTCTCCTCACGAGTACAGAAATTCCAGACACATCTCTAAATTTTTAAAACTTTTTCAAGGCAAGAAAGGAGACTTTAAATTTAGTATATTTGGAGAGTGGACTTTCATATTGGATTGCCATGGTGTCTTTCCCTTCCCCCACATTCTGCTTACTTCAGGGGAAACATCAGTAACAGATCTGGCCGAATTTCTTTTCATGCTTAAAAGATAAAGACAGATCTTAAATTTTTTCTTTCTTTTTTGCTTCCCTAAGTAATAGCTAGCACCTAATTTGGCCAAGATTTGCATTTCCCTGCGAGTTCTCTTATAATTTTTAAATGAAAACTTAAATAATCTAATTGCAGGAGAGCAGAGAGCCTTGCCCTCTCCTGCCACCTGTGAATTTCTCCACACCAGAAGTGGTTTCAGCAGTGGAGTTTCACTTATTACAGATTTGAGATTCCAAATGCAAACTAAGATTTTAATTTGAACAAGAAACCACATTATTTAAGCATGCAAACCAAAAGTCTATAATAAAGTTTACTTTATATTTATAACCTAATTCTTCCCCATTAGCCTGGCAGCAAAAGACATTCCCACCCTACTTACAGATCTCAGATCTGTAGTTAATCCGTGGGCTTTGCATACATTGAATTCCCCTCACCTTTTCCTAGGTGAATCTTCCCTCACCATTTTCCTTGGTGAATTTTCCTTCACTCTTAGGGAATAATACCTTCTCTTCCAGACGTCCTGTGGTCAGACGCCAGATGTGGACACCTCTTTCCAAGTCCCCTGTTGGGCGCCAGATGTGGGAGCCCCTTTCCACGTCCCACATGGCTCAGGGTTCCCAGTTCAGGGTTTAGGTTCTGAAGGTGGCCACACGCAAACGAAAAGAGAGACTAGAAAACATTAATTTGGCCATATTGGGGGGGCAGGTGGGAGCCTTCTTCTAGTGGAAAGGACTACCACTTTCTGGCCTTTTTCTCCCTTTTATTAAGGCTTTGGAAACACCTCTAGCCTTTAGGCAGGAAATAACAAAACAGAAATTAACATGAAACAAACAGGTAGAGGCTGCTTCAGGTAACAATGTTTTCAACTAAATAGTGAGTGATTAGTTTTGACCTTTCAGAGCAATTAAGGTTGACCAGCCTTCTGGTTTCCTGTTTACATCCATTTAGTGAGAACATTGATTTCTGACAATAAAGCTGTTCATCTAAAGCAGTGGTTCTCAACCTTTTTTAATGCTGTGACCTTTTAATACAGTTCTTCATGTTGTGGTGACCCAATCATAAAATTATTTTCGTTACTACTTCATAACTGTAATTTTGCTACTGTTATGAATCATAATGTAAATATCTGTGTTTTCCGATGGTCTTATGCTCTACAGTAGCGGTTCTCAACTTGTGGGTCGCAACCCACAGGTTGAAAACTACTAGCAAGGTCGCCTAAGACCATCGGAAAACAGATATTTACATTATGATTCATTAACAGTAGCAAAATTACAGTTATGAAGTAGCAACGAAAATAATTTTAAGATAGGGGTCACCACAACATGAGGAACTGTATTAAAAGGTCACAGCATTAAAAAAGATTGAGAACCACTGAAAAGGAAGTAACTGCCATTTATTTTTCCAATATAATTCTTACTAAAAATAATTGACAATCTTTTGGACACTGTATTTATTTATTATATTATAGAAAAAAAGTTTTGTTATAAATTTTAAAAGTAACAATTACTGTTAGAAATTTTTTGACAGTGTAAGGATTACAAAAATGAATTCCTTTAAAACTAATATCTGATTACTGTTGAAAAGAATTACTGTTTAATTTCTACTTACTATCACAGAATTGATTTTTAATATTTGAAATAGGATGACTATATTTAATATATTTTACTGATTTTTTAAAAGTTTGTAGTCCATTTATTCAGTGCATGTGAAATAAAATTTCTTACTAGTACTCAAAGTGATTTCAGTCACTACAATTGATAATTAAATAAATGAGAGCAGTACTCACTAATTTGTTGAGTATTTAAGAACAAAACTAGTAAGCTTCCTGTTATTATTTATAAGGGTCTAGAGGTCCATAAATGGGACTACTCACTTGGAATCCAATGTGAAAACCTGACAATGTTTCTAGTAACTCTACTACCCTGCAGCTCTTAGTGCCTTATCTTCAGTGTTCTCTACATGCTGGAGGTGATGGCCTGTCAAGGAATTATAGAAAATCTAAACTAAGAGAACATTTTACCTTGGATGTTATAAATTTCAAATGAAGATACAATGAAAAATAGGCTGATACAATCCCTATGACAAAATACAGAAACAGAGTAATAAGGACCACAAATACCCTAAATGCAAAATTTTCCCTCTGATGCAAATAAAAATCCAGTTCATAAGAGACAACTGGAATTCAATTTTCATAATAATTTCTGCCTTATTGAAAAAAATGCAGAGGTCACTTGAGAAAAGAAATGCAAAACTTTTCATCAAATAAATATTAAATATGTTAATATAGTGATTGGAATGTCAAGTGCAGAGGAAGGCTAAGGCTAGGGATTAGTGGTTTCTAATGTTACAGTTTGTGACAAAGATCAGAATATTTGATAGAGTAATTGGTACCCTTTTTGTACAAGTTCAACAAAACAATCTGTTACATTACTCAATTCTACCTTTCACCCTCATTTTACTTTCTCTTCCTCATTTCCTTATGGATCAAAGTTTGGGGTTTCAGTAAATAAACCTAAAAAAACTCAGTGTTCAAAGACTTGTTACTGGGTCATTTATATTGAACTATCAGATTTTTCTGTGTTATTCTGGATTAATATAATGTTCATATTTAAGCATAATAAAATAAAAATCCTTTCATGATTACTATGTGAAATGATTGAAATCATGCAGCTTTAAAATTATTCAAACCCCAATGCTTAAATCACTTAAAATAATATACATTAATAAATAAAGACATTTAATTTGGAGGACAAGTTATAGGTTACTATCAATGAATAAAATTACTGCCTATTTTAAAATATAGGGGACCACTAGTATTTAAGTTTGAAAACTCAAATAGGGTTATTACACTGAGAACAAATATGTCTGCAGGGGTTTCTCTTTTAAGGAGCAAAGAAACATGAAACTGTATTCTGAGAACTGGAAATAAATGAAGTGAAAATATTACCTATTCAAGATATTGAGAGTTGATCACACCATCCTGGCATCCCATAAAGTTCTATAAGATAAGAAGTCAATCACTTACCTAAATCTCTCCCAAGAAAATTCTAAAAGTCATTCTCTAAAACTCTTAGGATTTAAATCCATTGGCTTGTTGAATAATCAACCACAAACCCACTTTTTTTTCTATTAATTGCATCCTAAGAGATTTCTTCTACTCCAATCAAGTCAAGACCATTATTGTTTTTCACCAGAAGTGCCTTTGATCTTGTTCTTGTAAAATAGTGTTTTCAAGTTTTCTTCAAGTTTTATTTTATTTTTCATCCACCACAGAAGTTAAGCTTTGAGACAACAGAAGTATTAGAGCACCTGACTAATGAACTTTCATGACTAGAATACTGCTTGGAACATTTTGATGGTGAATAAGTGTTGTTCAATTGATAATAATTTACATATCATAATCAATCAACAAAAGCAATAATGATGACCAGGATAAGACTACATTTTGGTGAGTGCATCCAGTATGCCAAGTTTCTAATCACTTTTTAATTCTGACAATGTGAGAAAGAATTAATGTTCTCATTTCACATGTGAAACTAAATCTCTAAGATTAATTTGACAGGAATGTTTGAAGAGATCATATATATGGTCACTTAAAGCCTTATCTCATACTCTTTTCTTTAATGTTTTAATGGCATACTCTTAGCTTTTCTTGAAAGTTGAATCAAGAAATGGCTTTTCATATTTTTTTCAAAACTGATGGACAAACTGTTCGTCACACCATGTATATCCCTTTTGCATGAGGCCCCATAACCTATTCCTTTAAATAGATTGTAGGAATTTAGGTAAATTCCTTTAGATAAATTCAGAGAGGAGGAGAGAGGGAGAGAGAGATAGAAACATCAATGATATTTTATTAGTTGCATAAATATACCAGTACCTGACATTATATTATACATTTGTTAGCTATTTGCTTTCTGTCAGTAAAATTAAGCTTTATAATGGTAAAATTTTGCCTTATTCCTTTCTTTAATATCTATGTCTAAAAATAATACTAGCACACAATTACATTAAATTAATAGTTACTGAGTAGAAGAATTGCTGAATTTAGATGTGTAATAGAGGTTGAAAGGAAATTTCAATATTAGAGCATATTTATGTAAGTCATAATTGTACAAAATAAAAAGAGATTAATTTGAAAATATCCTGGATATTTTTGCAAATAATGTAAGCAAAATAGTTGGAGTATATAGTTATCTTAATAAGTAATTGTGTAAAGTAATGTGCACAATGTTAAAATTTAATAATAATGTGACTTTTAATTTATATAGACTTTTAAGTATTGAGGTCTTTTTACCTGACCAATTAGGTAAGGATAAAATGAGTATACATGTAATATGTGTTTTTGTTTATATTGGTTTTATAAGTTAAAAAAAAAAACAAACTTACAAAACTTAGAGATTTATATGTTGTTTTTTTCTCATCTTAAGGTTAAAAACATACACAATTACTTTATTGTTTTAACAGTTTTTTGTTTTTGTTTTTCCTTAAAATAATTGTGTTGGAAACTAAACATTGTTCTCACTAAATGGATGTAAACAGGAAACCAGAAGGCTGGTCAACCTTAATTGCTCTGAAAGGTCAGAGCTAATTAGTCACTGTTTAGTTGAAAACATTGTTAGCTGAAGCAGCCTCTACCTGTTTGTTTCATGTTAATTTCTGTTTTGTTATTTCCTGCCTAAAGGCTAGAGGTGTGTCCAAAGCCTTAATAAAAGGGAGAAAAAGGCCAGAGCAAGTGGTAGTCCTTTCCACTAGAGCAGTGGTTCTCAACCTTCCTAATGCCTCGACTCTGTAAGACAGCTCCTCATGAGGTGGTGACCCCCAACCATAAAATTATTTCCGTTGCTACTTCATAACTGTAATTTTGCTACTGTTATGAACTGTAATTTAAATATCTGATATGCAGGATGTATTTTCATTGTTACAAATTGAATATAATTAAAGCATAGTGATTAATCACAAAAAAGAATATGTAATTATATATTGTGAAATATTTATTTCTAATTACAAATAAATAAAATTTTGTCTTGAATCATGGTGTAGCATGGGTAACAGTCTTAAAATGACAACAGTAAACTACATTGCTACATTTTGCTACACCAAGGAGCAGTCTGTTGGTTTCTAAGACCATGGGAAATAGGTGTTTTCCAATAGTCTTAGGCGACCACTGTGAAAGGGTCATTCGACCCCCAAAGGGGTCGCAACCCACAGGTTGAGAACCACTGCACTAGAGGAAAGCTCCTGCCTGGCCCCCTAATATCATCAAATTAATATTTTCTAGTCTCTCATTTCATTTGCGTGTGGCCTCCTTCAGAACCCGAACCCTGAACTGGGAACTCTGAACCACGCAGGACGTGGAAAGAGGTTCCACAGAATTGTTTTTTATTCTCCAAGCATCTTTTTTATATGGGAAGGTTAGAGTTTTAGACTCTATGCAATTTTAACTCAATATATACCAGTTGTACTGGTTAATAATGTGGATTTTTTTCAATAAATGGAGTTACACATATGTTGATATATATGCAATTTGATATGTATACTTTTTTGTTGTATTGACGAAAGCTTCACAACTTAATATGTCAAATTTTCTAAAAGTGTTAACATCATAGATATTTTTACACTTAAAAATGTCGAATTTCATGCCAAAAGAAAAAAAAAAGAGCATTTGTGGGAAGTTTTAATTCATTATTTTAGAGAAAAGTGCTGCTGAAAGTTATTGTATACTTCAGGAAGCTTATGGTGAACATGCTCCATCTCAAGATACTTGTGAATGCTGTTTTAAACACTTTAAAAGTTATGATTTCGATATGAAAGACAAAGAATGTGAATATCAACAATTACAAGCATTTTTTAAATATATTTTATTGATTTTTTTTTTTTTTTACAGAGAGGAAGGGAAAGGCATAGAGAGTTGGAAACATTTATGGGAGTGAAACATCCATCAACTGCCTCCTGCACACCTCCTACTGGGGATGGCCAGCAACCAAAGTACATGCCCTTGACCGGAATAGAACCTTGGACCCTTCAGTCGTCAGGCTGATGCTCTATCCACTGAGCCAAACCAGTTAGGGCAACAATTATTATTGAATAAAGATGTGTGTCAAACTCAAAAACAACTTGCACAAAGATTGAATGTTACTCAGCAAACAATTTTGGATCCTTTACAAGCAATGGGAAATATTTTAAAGCAAGGAAAATCAGTGCCACATCAACTTATCAAAAAACAAATGAAAAACCAAAATGTCATCAGTAAAATGCTGCTTCAATGGCACAAAAGAAAGTATTTTTGCATCAAAAAAGACTGGCAATTAAAAGTGGATTTCTTTTGAGAATCCCAAATGCACAAATCATGGGCTCATCCAGGTCAACCATCAACATCAACTGTAAGGCCAAATCACTTTGGAAAGAAGACAATACTCTGTGTTTGGTGGGATCAGGAAAGTATGGTGTAGTATGAGCTTTTAAAACCAGGTGAAACTATTAATACTGATCACAGTCAACAACAAATAATTAATTTGAACCATGCTTTGTTTGTAAAAGATCAGAATGGGTCAGAAGACACGACAAAGTAATTTTGCTTCATGATAATGCACCATCACTTTAAAAGCAGTTAAAGACACTTTAAAAGATCTTGCCTGGGCGGAAACCAGTTTGGCTCAGTGGATAGAGCATTGGCCTGCGGACTGAAAGGTCCCAGGTTTGATTCCAGTCAAGGGCACGTACATTGGCTGTGGGCACATCCCCAGTAGGGGGCGTGCAGGAGGCAGCTGATCGATGTCTCTCTCTCATTGATGTTTCTAACTTTCTCTCCCTCTCCCTTCCTCTCTGTGAAAAATAAATAAAATATATTAAAAAAAAAGATCTTGCCTGGGAAATATTAACCTACCCACCATATTCACCAGACCTTGCTCCTTCAGATTACCACTTGTTCTGATCAATGGCACATGCACTTTCTGAGCAGCACTTCAAAATTATGAAGAAGTGGAAAATTTAGTCTCTGAATGGTTTGCCTCAAAACAAGCAAAGTTCTATTGGGACAGTATCAAACAATTACCTGAAAGATGGGCAAATGTGTAGCTAGTGATGGACATTACTTTGAATAAAACACTTTTGATGTTTCTCTTGAAATGATCCTGTTTTCTTTGATTACAAAATCTGAATGATTAACCGGTACACCTAGTATGGGCTTAATATATCTAAGTAAAGATAATATTTAACACTAAAATATGAGGCTAATTCTATGCCAGGCTTTTTATACTAAAGCATCCTTAAGATAACTTATACTGAAACTAAAACAAAAACCAGAAAGCATTCTTTTGGCTTTACCAGTATAAAATTATATTTGAATTCATAGCTTACTAGAAACCTGATGCATAAAATTTGTGCAAAAGTAGCCCTTCCTTCCCCTAACTGCCAACACTGACTTCCCTCTGGTACCCAGGACCCGGGCTTCTCTCGCAGCCCTGGTTTCATCCCTAAGGTCATCTGGAAGGATATCTTGAAGGATGCCTAGTCTAATTAGCATATTACACTTTTATTATTTTAGATTAGAGGCCCGATGCACAAAATGTATGCAAGAGTAGGCCTTCCTCTCCCTGGCTGCAGGCATCGGCTTCCCTCTGGCACCGGGACCTGGGCTGGCTTCCCCCTGACCCTGGCTTTGTCTGGAAGGACATCTAGCATAATTAGCATATTACCCTTTTATTATTGTAGATTATTTGATATTCTCAAAGGGAAAAATAGCATTTTTGATGCTTAATTATAATGCAAAAATTACCGTGCCTTCTCTGTAACCTTGACATTGAACTTATTAAAATAGTCATTATTATTATGTTGATATTTGGTTCATGGTTATAAATTAATATTCCTTGAATGAATGAATAAAGAGTTTGAAAGTAAAGATCTTCAGCCTTTTGCCTTGTGAGTAGTCTAAATGTGAATTTTGGTAGACAAGTATTCTAAATATTGTTTCAAATGACAAATCTCAGTTCTTCCCTTAAGAATTTCATAAAGTCATCAGACAGTCTCCTTATTAAAAGGTATCCTAATAGCCTATTTTTTGCCTATTGTTTACACAGACTTCTCTTTATTCTTAATTATATAGATTTATACTGTTTTATATCAAGCTATATCATACTTCTAGAATTTTAGGTAATATCTTATTTAAATTCTTGAAAACATCATGCTTTCAAAAAATCAGTGATTTCCTAATTGTTTTTATTTTTATTTCTCCCTGTCTTCTAATTCATCAACATTTTCCCTACTCTTAGATATACAATCTGAATAAGTTATCAATGAGAACAGCTATTGTAAAGAATCACATTTTCAAATGCCCTGTTTTCTTTCTGATGCATACCAACTCTGACTTGTAATTAGTCTGGTTCTTTGTTAGCCTAACTTGTTTTCAGGATTCATTTGACCATTGAATATTTCAATGTTTTGTTCTATTTTTCTCCATGTACAATCATTTCTCAAATTGAATTTATTTCTACAATATTTGAAACAAGGAGTGAAATTGGTAGCTTTGAACATCCCTAGATACTATCTTCAGCTTCCCAGTGTAGCATCATCACCATCCTACATCTGCATAACACCATCCTGCACAAATCTGCCACTCCATATGTTGGATTGTGCAAGGAAATTACAATGGGCTTGAATTTGGATTTTAGTCAGCGACATTCCACAGGGAAAAATATCGTTCAAGCCTACATTTAAATCTTTGCCTAGAGCTACCCTCACTTCAAAGAGAAATATCAGGAGAATGAAAGCACAGCCCCAAAATTCAATTGCCACGTTTTTGTTTTTTTTTTTCCTTGTGTTCTTTTTTTTTTTTTTTGAAGAATTTGTCCTGTTCTCCTTGTTGTAATTCTTTTCTGTTGGTACTGGCAGTTGCCAGATGGGCTTTATTTTTTTAATTTAAATTCTTTATTTTGTGGCAGTGTTGCCCATTGCATCATATTCAATACCAGCTCTTTCCCCTTAAAATATACATGGTTGGCCCATCACTAAATCACTTAAAGACCAGTGACTAGAAACTTATATGGGTAAAGGGGAAAATTATGAATTTTTAACATGCTAATATTAAAAGTAGCAAAAGAGAATGGTTATGAAAGGAAATCTTTGCACCGAGCTCTGTCACAACCAGTGAATAAATACTGCTCACATTCTGCCAACAAAACATGAAATCTATGAGAACATAAACAGTTAAAATGATTCAACAGAGCAGAGAACAAAGATACCTAAAAAAACAAAGTTGATACACCCCAACATCAATACCTCTCCATTACCAGCACATTACCAATGGGCAGAAACTGGGAAGGCCGAGAGCACTGACATTTAGAAAGGCTGTTACTAATAGTAGAAATGTACTCAACTTGTAAGCCAAAACATACATTGTGTAAAACTACTTTTTTCTTATATGAGAATATTAATATATTAACATTTATTAAAATAAGTAGAATATATTGTGTTATATATAATTTTCAAATGTTCTTTAAATCTAGTTTGGTAAGCCAGTCATTTTAAATGTAAAACTTGATATAAAGGTGTGTTCTGATAACCAAAGACCAATTCCTTAGTGTGAGCAAATTAGTATCTGAGTCACAGCTAGATCCATATTGAATAAACTGGCTTGTCATTATATCCTTCTGATACTGAAAATTATTTATTTCTGCAATCTATTCATTCTTGTGGTCAGTACTATAAAGCATACATAATTCTACTTCTCATTTCATGTAAAGGGCAGGCACATGGCAATTTCAACAGTTCCGAATGTATTTCACAACAAAAGCAGAATTATTGGCCTCTAAGCAGTAACAAAATCATTGTAAAAATCCATACACTAATGTATATTACTTTTACCTTTGTCTTTATCCACTCCTTCCCAAAACTCTCCCTTCCTGGTGATATACTTTTCTCCTTTCAAAACTCAACTTAAATACTTCTCTGATTCACAGAGGCAAAATTAGTTGCTCCTTCCTCTGCTTTGCCATTTCATTTTTATTATATTGCTTATCTTTTTTAATGTATTACTTTTTAATTATACCAAAGTGTAAATATTAATGAGAAAAGGCAAAAATTCATTTATCTTCATATTTGTCAATAATTATTTACTGCATAATAAGAATTCAATAATAACTAATCAGTGTAAATAATGTGTATAAGTAAAGTCCTTTCAATTACCTCTGTTTGCAATTAAACTATATTGGATTTTATAAACACATCAGAAAAAAAAATATGTGAAGCATTAGAAACTAGCCAGGGGTTAATCGAGGCTACAGTGCTAAATATAATAATAATAATAATAATAATAATAATAATAGACAGTAGTAATAAATGTGAGAGAATTTTGAAAGCAAAAGTTGAATAAGAAGTATTGTAGATTATTAAGATAGAATATGATCACCGAAGCTCAGAGTTACTCAGGTAGTAACTAAGAGTAATCAAGAATATTAATGTAGCCCTAACTGGTTTGGCTCAGTGGATAGAGCATCAACCTGCAGATTGAAGAGTCCCAGGTTCGATTCCAGTCAAGGGCAAGTACCTTGGTTGCAGGCACATCTCCAGTAGGGGGTGTGCATGAGGCAGATGATCAATGTTTGTCTCTCATGGATGTTTCTAACTCTCTATTCCTCTCCCTTCCTCTCTGTGAAAAATCAATAAAATATATTTAAAAAATAATATTAATGTAAAGAAATGATGAACAAAGAATAAAGATAGATATTTGCCCACTCAATTTTATCATTGTTATACATGACAACAGGGTGAAGCACTGAAAGAACATAATTACTTCAATATTGTGTTGCTGGAATTTTTGAGTTATAAATATTATTATACAATATTAGAAAACTACATTTTTCTTAAAAATGAATCATTCATAAGAACGGTCTATATTTTTTGTCAAAAACTATTTGAATATGTAGTTATTTTTAATTTTAATAGTGAAATTGACAAAGCAGTAAAAGAAACATTATTTCTATAACTGTTGTGCCTGACTAAAGTAGAATTAATGTTCATGTTTATAAGTATCTATAAGACTTTGTTGCTTTATCTGCCCATCTTATTAGGCACCAGCTTAGAGAATGTTTTAGATAGTGTGGGAAGAATGAGAAAGAATCAGAAGCCTGACAAGATATGTTGAATGGGGCACCTTGAAACATCTGGCTGACCACAGAAAAGGATAGTTAGATAAGACTGAAAATGCAGTCTGGTCCCATAAACAGAAAGTTCTCTCAGCTTTGGTAGAATAAAGCATAAAATGATTCTGATTGGATTTCAGTTGTCCATTTTTCAGATTCTTTTTAAAAATCAAGAGAAAGACTGAAGAGTTGAATATGGTAATAGAACATAATTTATAGAATACTAATGTCATCCCTGCCCTTCATGCAGATTTGTTTCAGAAGCCCAACAAGGTCTGCAGCTAGAAGAGCAGGGCAAAATTTCTTAGCTAAAAATAAATGTTTTGTGAGATTTTATTAATATTTCATAATTCAATGGCATATTGATCCTTGATAGTTTCTTTGATTCAAAGATCATTCTTATAATAATGAAATAAAAAGAAAAATATCCTTTTACCATTTGTCCTCAAAACCCCTGGTTACCATTTTCCTCAACCCCTAATTATTTTCTAGCTAATGAAGGAGGAGTTCTTTCTAATACTTTTGCTTATGGCTCAGGGTTTGAACTCACACTGCTGATTGTATTATTTAATCTGAAAAGGGAAAAGCTTAATTTCACTCTAAAATAAAATTCTAAATGCAGTTCTAAAATGATTTTATTAAATTAGTGATTGCTAAAAGTCTTTTGATTTGAGGAAGGAATGAAAGAAAATGGAATTTAATTTTGAATTAGTGTACATAAAACACACATTTTTAAAAATGACCACTAAACATTGATTGAAAATGTGCTATGCTTTTAATTTAATAATTTAAGTACAAGATATTAGAATCACCCATGGCTTGCTTTTGAAGATAACTTTTGCAAAGTGAAAGGCTTCCATATTTGTTCCTAAATTAATAATGGGATGACCATCTTTATATATGAATTAATGTGCTACAAGTAGAACAATAAGGTTAGAGTCTATAGTAAATGAATACAACTTTGTATAAAAACTGAGCTCCCATTTCTAATATAGCTACATCTTTAATTAATGCAGTTATCTAAAACTAAATATTAATATGTTCAGTTTTCTCAAAAGTGTGCATCCTCTAATTTATATAGCCACATCTCTCTCTATATAAAAGCCCAGCGACTAGAAGAGCAAAATGACCAGAACAACAAGTACGCAGGCAGGTGGCTTTGATGGTCACTGTGGCAGCCAACCAGCCTGATCCAGGCTTCTATAAGCCCTCTTCTCCCCAGGCCAGCCTGGCCCCTGATCAGCCCCCAACACCTCAACTGGGGATGGGGCCAGGTGGCCAATGGCCTGTGGCCCCTCCTTCCAGCCTTTCCAGCCAATGGCTCCCATTGGGCGGGCTAGCCAGACCCCACTGATTCACGAATTCAGGCACCAGGCCTCTAGTGCTACAATAAAATCCAAAATAAAACTTTAGTGTGCTATTAGAAAGCTCTTTGCTCTATTGAATAAAGTGATAGAGAAATGCAACTTCATGAAGTTGATAGGATGTAAGATAGGAATTAAATATAGCTCTTCCATTATCTCTAGATTTCCCTTATCTTTATAAATAAATTAAGTACTTTGCATTTTCAAGGCACTTGTGTCTACAATTCATTTACTCAAAATTTCTCATCAAGTACATTTAAAACACTATTCTTAGGAGGACAATGAAAAATTTAACCTTAGTTAAATTGGAGTAATTTTACTCCTTTGAGTAAAGATAAGAGAATCCTGTGTGTCAAAATAGGAGACTTAATGCCAAATGTATTTTAAAACTTTAAAACTTAATTCTATATATATATATATATATATATATATATATATATATATATATATATCCCCTAGACCTAGAAATGGTTCTTCTTCTAGCAGAGAATGGGGAGGTAAAAGAAAAAAAAAAAGTGGAGGATTGTACAATCCTTCTTATCCTTAATCTTCTCTGTGACCTGATTTTATTTTCCATCCCACTTCTAGACAGTTTCAGTTATCACTTTTTAGTGAAGCCCTCTATATTACCTCTTAGAATTCTGTGCCCTTAGAAGCTTGCATTGTTATATCTACATACCCCAACCCCCAATAAGCCCAAGAATACTTTAAGAGTAATACTCATAGCTTATTAACATGCATATTCCCTCAGAAAATATGGTTAAAACATCATAGTAGGAATTCTCCTTTTTTGAAATGAATGATTAATGTTTTATATAAATAAAACAATGTGATTAATATATTTCCCATGTAACACAGATACTGTTTTTTTCCCCCAATTACTTGAAGTGACTAATAATAAAATTAAAGACAAAGTTACATGTATTAGCAGAATACTGGAAAAACATGTTTTTTTTCATCCAGTAGTAAACACAATTTCCCCTAAATTGTATTACCTAAATATCTATCTCTTTCTGCATATCTGCAGTCACTGTATTTTCCTTAGTAATCAAAGAGTAAGAATGAGTTGATCATTAACATAAGTGTCAGGAAGGAGGAATAGAGTAGAAATAGACACTAATTTGGTATTTTATGTCTATATATCCACCAATATGCAAAGGAGTCATAGGTTGATACTAAGAAAGAAATTTTAAAAAGAAAATGATGTCACATTTTAAAATTCTGTGATAACAGAAAAATTGGAAATCGCTAAAAAGTGGTTGATATTTTGTCACATCTGTTCTTCTCAAATAAAAAGAAGTAATAATTTTATTACAGCAGCACCCATCCTATATTATAAAGAGGTAATTTGCAAATTGAATATCACTGCAACACAAAAGATGGCTGCCCCCATGTAGACACAAGATGGCCAGCAAGGGAGGGCAGTTGAGAGTCATCAGGCCTGCAGCAGAGGGCAGTTAGGGGTGACCAGCTGGCAGAGGAAGGCATTTACGGGCAACCAAGCCTGCAAGGGAGGGCAGTTGGGAGCAACCAGGCCTGCAGGGGAGGACAGTTGAGAGAGAAAAGGTCTGCAGGGGAGGGCAGTTAGGAGTGACCAGGCCAGCAGGAGAGGGCAGTTAGGGGTGACCAGGCTGGCAGGAGAGGGCAGTTAGGGACAATATGGCTGGCAGGGGAGCAGTTAGGTGTCAATCAGGCTTGCACAGGAGTGTTTAAGGGGTGATAAGTCTGGCAGGCAGGCAGGTAAGCTGTTGAGAGCCAGCAGTCCTGGATTGAGAGAGGTTATGTCCAACTACCCATATAGAACTCAGATGAGGGTCCCAGATTGGAGAGGGTGCAGACTGGGCTGAGGGACACCCCCCATACACGAATTTCATGCACTGGGCCTCTAGTTTAAACTACAACAAAATTAGTTTTAATTCTTTACCTATATAGTTCAGGATATATAAATATATTGGGCTTTAAGGCAAAGAAAGAGCAAGACAGAATAAATGTTTCAAATTCCACACCATCTTTATGTGCATGGGGAGAATGGTTAAGCCCCATCTTTTATGCTCATTTTAGATTTGTGAACAATCCCCCATTATATCTGACAAGTACCTGCTAGAGGGCTGTGGCCTTCTGAGACAAACCAATACATCTTAGTTTTGGAGAGTCAGCCACTTAGTTTCCAAAATGTTTTTAGATCTGTGGTTGTCTTGAATTTAATATTTCAATCCATTTTATAGAAAAACATATACCACATCATCCTTTCAGGGACATTCAGATAAGGTTTGTGTCAATGAGATGTAGATATTTAAGAGTTTGAGAGAAGTGACATCTACACAGTTTTCTTTTCATCTATAGGGAAAAAAATGATTATCAATTTCCATGTGAAATACATCATTGTCTCTTAAATGCTTAACTTTAAACCATCACAGATTGTTGAAGTTCTTCATATTAAAATCCAAAGATTATTATAAAATTATAATAAGTTAAAAATAAATCTTGTATAGCCAGTTTGGCTCAGTGTATTGAGTATTTGCCTGTGGAACAAAGGGTCCCAGATTTGGTTACCTGGGTTGCAGGTTCTTCCCTGGCCCTGGCCCTGGTCAGGGGCCATATAGGAGACAACCATTTGATGTGTTTCTTTAACATCAATGTTTTTCTCTGTCTCTCCCTCTATCTTCCACTCTTCCTAAAAATCAATGGAAAAAATATCCTCAGGTGAGGATTACCAAAAATATGTAAATAAGTGGATAATTTGAGGTGGCTTATTTCCTCAATTATCCAGCAGTCAGGACATTGATTTGTCAGTGTGAAGAGAAACATCAGAAATAGATGAATGCTGTCTAAATACCCTTAGATAAATGCAGAAGCCTGGTTAAGAATTAGGTTATATGTAAGAAATATGCAAAGACATTTTTATCAGTCTGCTTTTGTCCACCTATCCCTTCCCACTTTCTCCCATTCTTGCACACCTCTTAATACTATGATTCTACAGATCACTATTCCTCATTATGATTAATGGCTCTGCACAATATTGGTCCCCAATCTGAATAAAACTAATTGAATTCACATTTATATTTTGAATATAATTTGGAAGCACAGTTTGTTTGTCTTTTTGTTTGTCTTAAAGAAGGGACTTTCCTTGTCTATGTTAAAAAGTAGATGTTGCAAGACACATATACTTTAAGTTATATTACGACATCTCAAGTTCCCCAGGTTCCAGGTTATAACCTCTCCTTTCAATACCTGGGAATGCAGGTCCTCACACAAAGTCTTCCTACCTCAGAGCAGGATCTATGTTTTCTTCCTTTAATCCTTCAATCCATATCCATTCTTTCCTCTTTCCTTCCTTCCTTTGACCATCTCATTTTCCAATTGCTGAAAATTCCTAAACTATCTTTATAAACTCAGATATTACCACCTCTTGTGGATTGCTGCCCAGATATCTCTTTGGGTGACCTGTTATACTTTCACATCTACTTTTCCCTGTTACTGCAGGTCTCACTGGTCTCATTTTCTCTAAACAGAACTAAATAGAACTAATCCATTTTTGTGAATCTTAATGAAATGAAAACTTTATAGTGTAGTGAAGAAATGGAGGAAAAATATATTAAAAAATAGCACAACCCTATGAGTTTTCCAGTATGGCCATATTGGCCTTGTTTCTGACTTCCTTGACTTATCAGGACTTTCAAAGATCTTGCTACTCAAGATCTCTAGTTCTTAGAATGGGCAGGGGCTTATTTTAAGGCCCATTTTTGTTTATTCAAGGTCCACTGTTGCAGGCAGAGGAAACTGATAGAGCCTCTGAGAGTTGTCCTTGCATTACATTTATGTGACACTACTTTCCTTACCCACACATAACCATCTGTCATCCTAGAACTGGGACAAAGGACACATTTCCAAGTACAAATTTTATCCAAGTTTATAAAGACTTTTTACTATTTCCACAAGGCAATCCCACAGTCAACTAATTTATATCCCACTCTCATAATAGAAAGAGTGTCATAGTTCTTTTCCTACAATAAACAGCCCCTCTATATTCAGAACACAGTTGTTAAGAATATATAAAAATAATGCATAGATAATGTATATTAGTACTTAGGATTTTTAGTTCATATTTTATTATGATATTGTTGCTTGTTGCCAACATCATTTTAAGGCATAAAATACATATGCACATCCAATATATGCTATATACAGAATACTGTCATTTTCTTCACTTTTCCCTTAATTTGTAATTAAAATGATCAATGTATTTAGACAAAAGGTAAGCTGTTCACATCACATTCTTTGGTAAGTGGGAATTCATTTTATATGAATTTGTGATTGAGAGTCTTATTATGTTGCTTTAGTGACTCTGGGGACTTTATAGTTACCTCTTCAAATGAAAATTGATCAAGGTTGAATATCAAAGGAAATAGATAAAACCTTTTAAACATAATTGGTGTTAGAAACTTCAAAAATATATTCTAGTAGGTGCTGTTTCTAGTTAGAATTTAGTATCTATTTCTTAGTGTTTGGTAACTTTAGGTTCATGAGCAGAAGTTTACCTAAAAGTTGAGGTTTCAATTAGGAATATCAGCTAATAGAATATTTTTTTATAAAATGTAAATGGAACCCTGAACCTGTATAGAATTTATTTATTTATTCTACAATTTCAGGATTTAATTATATTTTCTTTTCTACTGAATTTAATGTTCAGTTTATTTTCTTTTATTGTTTTCTGTTTGTTTTTTTGCTTACTCTAAGATCTGAAGATATAGTTATTATATATAGATCCTTGTGTCAATGGGTATTTACAGTAATCTATCTATCTATCATCCATCTATCTATCTATCTATCTATCTATCTATCTATCTATCTATCTAAAAGCCTAATATGCTAAATGTCTGACCAAGCAGCAGTGGACCGACCAGTCACTATGACATGCACTGGTCACCTTGGGGTAGATACTTCAACCAATAGGTTAGTTTGCTGCTGGGGTCTGGCCACTCAGAACTGGATGAGATAGTCTGAACACTTCCTGGAGCCTTCCTACATTTCTGTCATGGTCCCTCCCCAGCCACTGGCCCTGATTGGCCCATATTGGGACTGGGAAAGATGGCACTGATAGGCCCTGATCGTCAGCCAGTGGAGGGACCCACCTGTGCCCAAATTTTGTGAACCAGGCCTCTAGAGCTCTTAAGAAAAGCCACTGTGATTGTCACATCCTCACACCATGATGTCCTCACACTACAATAATGAGTGATCAGCAAGAGGCTACGTGTGTAGGGGGAGTGCGCAGGTTGGCAGGGCTTGATGCTGTGTGTGCAGTGCGGAGGTGAATCCTGTGGCTCTGTGCTGCAATGTCTGGGGGTCCTGTGGTTCTGCACGGTGCAGAGCGGGTCCCACAGTTCTGTGCAGTGAGGCCTGGGATCCTACAGCTCTGTGCAACACACAGGCAGGACCCCTGGTTCCAGCCTGTCTCTTTGGGGAAATCCATTGAGGAGCCTTAGATGGGTGGGCAGGGCCTACCTCTTTGGAGTGATTGGTTGTGAAGCTCCCACATTTTTAGAGGGCACAGGCCAGGCTGGGGATTCCACTTTTTCCGAGTGCATGAATTTCGTGTATTAGGTCTCTAGTAATATAGAAATACTAGGGGCCCTCAGAGAATGTCCTACTGACAGCTTTGGCCTGCTCTTGCTCCTTTGTGGGAGATGACTGGGCTGATCAGGGAAAGGCACCAGCCCCATCACCCCACTGCTACTTCCACTGCCAGTCACTGCAGCCACCAATGTGTTTTCATAAACACAGACTCCAGTCCATTCACCATGAAAAAATGACAACTTTCTTTAGGCATTTTCAAGATGTGTCTTTCATAGGATATGGCCTTTCGTATCTTTTTTTGTGTTGTTGTTGTTGTTTTTTTTAATCCTCACCTGAGGATATGTTTCCATTGATTTTTAGAGAGTGTAGAAGAGGGATGAAGAGACAGAGAGGAACATCTATGTGAGAGGGACGCTTTGATTGGTTGCCTACTGTATAAGCCCTGATTTGGGCCCCAGCCAGGGAGGAGTCTATAACCTAAGTACATGCAGTATTGAACCTGGACCATGCAGTCAGCAGGCCAAAGCTCTTTCCACTGAGCCACACCAGCTAGGGAAGGATATGACATTTCTTAGTCTTCCAGCAATGGACTTTTTTTTTTTCTCCAGGAGTATGGTGGAACAGCCCTAGATCACCTTTTTTTGGATTCTTATACCCAAGTTACTAAGAATATTACCAGTGGCATACAGAAAACTTAGCCAATGAAGGGTCAGAAAAGGTGTTTCCTCTGTAATTCACACCTATCACCTCTGATCTCTGACTCTGCCCCTATCAAGGCCTAAAGCCTTGGGGCCTGGGCAGGGGATCCCCAGCTCCCTCTGATCACCAGTGCTGCCCCTGCCAAGGCTGCAAACCTCTGGCTGAAGCTTGGGTCCTGGGAAATGGACCCCCCCACTCCTTCCAATTGTTGGCTCTGCCTCTGCCAAGGCCCCACGCTTCTAGATGAGGCTTAGGTCCTGGGCAGGGCACCCCCAGCTTCGTCTGATTGTCTGGCACTTCCCCTGCCCCAGAGGCTCCTGGCTCAGGACCCATCCTGGGCCTACCTCAGAGTGACCTGGGTGCTGAGAAAGGTCCCATGACCCAGGCTGCTGGGTGCCAATGTATACAAATTAACCTCCATCTTTGTTGTATTAATTTGCGTACTTACTCTGATTGGCTGTGGGCATAGCAGAGGTACGGTCAATTTGCGTGTTTGTCTATTATTAGGTAGTAGAGGCCCAGTACGTGAAATTCGTGCATGAGATACATGTGTCCTTCAGCCCAGGCTGCACCCTCTCCAATTTGGGACCCCTTGAGGGATGTCCGATTGCCTGTTTAGGCCCAATCCTGGTAGAACTGCTGGCTCTGAGACTGCTGGCTCCCATCTGTTTGCCTGCCTGCCTTCCTGATTACTTGCTAGCCTGATCACCTCCTAATCACTCCCTGCCAGCCTGATTGATGCCTAACTGCTTCCCTGCCAGCCTGATTTCCCCTAACTGCCCTCCTCTGCAGGCCTGTGTCCTCCCCCGCCCTCCAACCACCCTTCTCTGACAGGCCTGGTTGTCCCCAACTTCTCTCCTCTGCAGGCCTGGTCATCCAAAACTACTCTCCTCTGCAGGCCTGGATCTCCCCCCAACTGCCCTCCCCTGCTGGCCTGATCCCCCAGAACTTCCCTCCCTTGGAGGCCTGGTCCCTTCCAACTGCCCTCCCTCTCCTGGCCATCTTGCCTTGGCCATCTTTAAGCACATAGGGGCAGCCATCTTGTGTGTTGGAGTGACAATCAATTTGCATATTACTATTTTATTAGATAGGATGATTCATGTATTTTTTCTGATTGTAAAGTTTCAAAGTAAAATTTTAAACGAAATAACTTGCAGTGCTGCTTGTTTGCATTCTGTATTATAGCTAAGCATGATGTTTTTTTCCTATGAATTGACCTACAGTTCTATCATGCTTTATGTTTTCAAGAGTATTTCTGTGTCACAGTGACTAAACATTACACTTTCAACATTATTTCTTAAAAAGCAAATGTTTTTTTTTCATGCACATATAAAGCAATCATTAGTAATTATGCAGTCATACTTATAAGCAAACAGAAACAGGACAGTATAGGATACTTTAAAAATCTTTATTGGTACACACACACAAAAAAATCGGACTGACACTAATATTCTCTCTGTTAGAAACAGACACAGGATGTTTCCTCACTAATTTGCTCAAATAGGTCAGCTGTAACTTGCTACATCATGACATCTTTATAGCCCTATGGAGAAGAGCTATATCCAGGTAAGTTATGTGGGAAATGATATTGTAATTAAACCTGATTCTGCATGTGTAGAAACAGCCTTAGGCTATTTTCCTAATACATCTGGTTAACGCTAGTATGTTGATATTACATGAGATATTGGCACTCCTCTGAAAGGAAAAAAAAATCCAAGAGTTTTATCCATAAAAATCCAATTATGGAAATCACTTAAGTTATTAGTATCCAGGGCTGTCCCCAGGCAAGATTCTGAAATTGGCTCTTATTTTGGGTCCAGGGTTTTATCTTAATATCTGTGGAACCAGTTATATGCAAGGTACAAAAATGATAAGGGCTTATGGTGGTACCACTTGTAAAAATTTCAGTATTCTTATAAATGATTTAAAAAGCAAAATTCTTTATAACTTTTTTTGTGTATATCAGTAAATGGTGTCACTACCCACTCTTTTGCCTGATACAAGTAGACATTCTTAATATCTCTCCTCCTTAACCATCCTGTGCAATTGTTTATCAAGTCGTATTGTTTCTTCATGGGGAGGATGCCTTACCTTTTTCTTCTCTTCTTTACATCAACTGCCAGGATTTTAGTTCAGGTGTTTTTAGTGTCCTATGGGACAGTTACAGTAGTCATTGCTGCCTCATTTTTGCCTTATCTCCAACTCTAGCCTTCTTTTATTCCAGTCCATCTTCTATGGTCCTCCCAGAGATGTCTCTCAAAAGTACAAATATGGCTTCATGTTTTTTTTTTCATTAATTTCAGCCAGTAGTTTCTTACATTTTCACAAAATTTCTTTGGTTACTAGGTCTAATTCTAATTTTTGTCCTATATGGACCATTCAGCTATACTGAAAAACTGGGTAATCATACACAATGTGTTCTTTAATAGCTTACTTTCCTTTGTTTTTTTCTTTGCTTACTTCTTGTGTTTTATGCTATTTTCATTGCTATGAACATAGGGGTGCATATATTCTTCTTGATTGCTGTTTTGTGATTTTAAGGATATATTCCCAGAAGTTATATCACTGGGTCAAAAAGGAGTTCCATATCTAATTTTTGGAGGAAACTCCATACTGTTTTTCATAATGAATTCCCATCAGCAGTGCATGAGGGTTCCCTGTTTTCCACACCCTTTCTAGGACTTGTTTGTTGATGTATCGATGGTAGTCATTCTGGAAGGTATGAGGTGATATCTTATTGTAGTTTTATTTATTTATTTTTCTTTTAAATACATTTTTATTGATTTCACAGAGGAAGGGTGAAGGAGAGAGATAGAAACATCAATCAGAGAGAATCACTTATTGGCTGCCTTCTGCACGACCCTCCTCCCCACATGAGAACTGAGTCCCCAACCTGAGCATGTGCTCTTGACCAAAATAGAACCTGGGACCCTTCAGTCTACAGGCCTATGCTCAATCCACTGATCCAAAGTAGCCAGGGCTCTCAATATAATTTTAATTTGCACATTTGCATCTTTCTGATGATTAGTGACATTGAGCATTTTTTCATATGTCTATTGGCAATCTGTATATTTCTAAAATTACTATTAAGTTTTAAAAGAACACATGTATTCAGAAATTTCATTAAATTAATCTCTGTTCTAGTTCTTTTTCTTATTTATTTAATTGTTTTATTTCCAGTCAACTGTAATTTCAACTGAGCTATTTAGGCATTAGGAGAATAGCAATTTCATTGTGCTAATGTGTGCAAACATGCAATTATGGCTCCTTGACCCTGAGGGTTATTAGGGGATCGATTAGCTTATTCAAAAGTGACTTTCTAATTCAAAATTTGCTGTCTTTGTAAAATATAAGGAGGGATATAAAATAAAAGACAATCTTCTAGACAATGAAAGGAAATAACATTTGTGGAAGAGGCGCCCCCTGCAGCTAAACTAGCACAGCATAAAATTCCTAATTTAGGAATGGTTTCCATAACTCTACAAAATTTGGGGGTTGTTCTCTCCTTTTGTTTTTGAGTACACAGATTTTTCTCAAAACGCTGTCCCAGTAGCTACAAGATCAGTGTTAGCTGAATGGAAGAAACTGAGCAGTGGACAAAGAATAGTATAGACAAAGTAAAAACTGTTTGTGTACCTATATATTTCTAAATGACCCGACAGAAGGGTTTTTATAGATGAATAGTTAACAGATTGTTCAGATTTATCTGTAGTTTATTTATTAATGGACTTTTATGGCAATTCATATGAGTATTAAATAAGAAATTATCCGTTATGGTGACAGAGAATGCAATGTTCAAAGCAATTTGGAATTAGCACATTATCGGTAATTAAAAATGAAATTAAATATAGTAAATTTGAATAAGCCAGGAAATTAGACTAGTTCATCTCCTAATTGTTTGAGATCCAGGACAGAGGGATCTATTGCTTCTTAGCTGCAATGTGAGTCTTCTGTTATTACCATGAAGTGAATTCCAGCAGCAACAGCAGCAGCTTTCTCTTATTAAGCCAATCGTGCCTGATTCTGCATTGTCCTCACTGCATACACCTGCTATGAAATTTAATATAGGAAACAACATGCCCCCTTTTCCTGATGCTTCCAATTGGATCTCATGCATTTGCATTTACCTCAGAAGGCTGTCAAATTATATGCAACAATTTAGATTCAGTATAGTTTAACCACATCTAGAGATGATTAAAAGAAAATTTTAATTATCTGTTTTCTTAGTTTGACCTAATTTCTTAAGTCAGTGCTTTATCTTGTATTTCATTTTTACTGAATAATCTATAAAAATGTTAGCATATTCTACTTAAAAGGATGGAACCTTCTTTAGAGAAATGTTAATATGCTAGCAATAGGGATGCAGTTACAAGACTTTTGCAACCATTCTCATTCGTTCCTTAGACTGCACTGTGTGTTACAGTCCTTTGACCTCATAATGCTCAACACATTTCCCTCACATGCATTTCTTTTCCCCGCTCCTTTCCAGACTAAGTTGAGGCATTTAACTTCTGCCTAGAACAGATGTCATTGAAATTGTCCTATAAACAAAATATTTCTGTAAAAACAAAATGTATCTTATATAATAAAAGGCTAATATGCAAATAGACCTAATGCTGGAACAAAGAGAACAACTGACCACCCAAACAACCAATTGCTATGATGTTCACTGACCACCAGGAGGCGTGTGCAGAACATGACGGGCATTGGCTGCAGTGGGATGTTGGATCAGGTAAGTGGGGATGACAGACAAAGGTAAGGTACTGGTTGCAGTCATCAAGGCAAACCTCTGATGGTTAGTGAACATTCTTTGCTACTGCATGCTGTGGTCCCCCCTGGTGCTTGCAGCTGTTGCGGGTGCTGGTCCTGCTGATGGTGCTGGAGCTGCCACTCATACCCATTGCCAACACCAAACCTGCTCACACTTGCTGATAGCCAAGTGATTGGGACTGGGGCTGGGTATGTGCAGCATGTTCAAGCAGCAGCTACAGGCCCTGATTGCCCATTAGGGCTTCTCCATCTCCCCCTGCTCCTGAGGAGCAATTGGGACAGCAGTTGCCACTCACACCTGCTGACAGTGCTGGGCCCACCCATACCCACTGATGGCACTGGCCCTAATCACTCCTCACTGTCAGCGGGTACAAGCAGAGCCAATGGAGTGAGTGCATGGGAACAGTGGTGGGGGGTGTGGGGCTACTGGCAGATGGGAACAGGGGCCATGGCAGAAGGGGCCAGGTAGGGGTGTAGAAGATGGGACGAGATTCACCCCTGTATGCAGCCTCATAGCCTATAATTCCTTTCAAGGTGCACTGTCAATGCTGGAGCTGCCCCCTGGTGGTCAGTGTGCTCCCAAAGGGAATGGGGGGGATGCTGCTCAGCCAAAAGCCTTGAGCTGGGTTCATAGCTGGCAAGTGTAGCGGCAGTGGTGGCTGCGTCTCCCACCTCTGTGGCAGCACTAAGGATGTCCAACTGCTGGCTTAGGCATGCTCCCCTAAGCCATCAGTCAGCCATCCCCTGAGGGCTGAGCCCCCACACTGAGTGCACAAATTTTGTGCACCAGGCATCTAATTGGTAAAATAAAGGCCATTTTTTAAACATGCAGAATTCATTGGTTTCTGTTTTTCTATAACATTTAAAACGTTCTGTCTTATATGTCGTTAGTTCCAAATTGGATTTAATTTATGCATTTGTTTTTAACTCTCTACTTTTCAAAACTACATTTATTCAAGACAGCTACATTTTCATTAAATTAAATCCATTAGGAGTTTACCTATATCCTCCAAAGATACTGAATAATTTCTCTTTATGGTACAAAGAGTAGTTCCCAGAGAAAATTCACAGAAGATATTCCAGTGCATTTATATGAGGAATCAAAAGAACAAAATAAAGGAATGAGCAAAACAGGTACAGACTCATAGATACAGAGAACAGAATGATGGTTGCCAGAGGGTATGGGGATTGGGAGCTGGGTGAAAAAGGTGAAAAAATTAAGAAATACAAATTGGCTTAAATTACAAAATAGTCACAGGGACTTCACTTACAGCTGAGGGAATATAGTCAGGTGCCAGGTGGCTACGGGAAATATCTGGGTGAACACTTTGTAAAGTATACGATTATCTAACCACTATGCTGTACATCTGAAACTGATACAAAATAATGTCAACTTGAATTGAAAAATTAAATGTAAAAAAGATATTCACCTACATTCAAAACAAAAGCAGTCACTTTTGTACAAGAAATGTTGTATCTGTTCTTATTGAATTGTCAAATATTTAAGAGAAGATAAAAAACAAAAACAAACAAACAAAAAGACCACCTGCTCCCCTTGCTTGCACATTGGCTCCTTGCTGAGGCTCTCCTTCAGCCCTGCCTTCACTTCTTGCTTGCACTCACTGTGCCTAGAGATCACCCAGTGGTGAATGCTTAGGGTCCTAGTTCTTTTGTTGTTGTTGTTTTTCTGAATAAGCTCCAGGGGCATGCCTCTGTCTTTCTAAACTCCGCAGTATACACAGGAACTTGCCAATGCTCTAATTTTCCAAGACAGCCTCTCCCAGGTTTTCCTCCCAGCCTTTTAGTTCTCTTTGGTAGGCCTGAAGGATGTAAGCTTTGACTCGGGCTGAGGCCTGTGGTGGACTGTTCATTCACCTGGAAGTGTTTTTGAGGAATATAGTTTACTCACCCTGAATATGTTCTCATTTATGTAAAACAAAGACAAGCATTTAGCACCAGTCCTTCGGTAACTCTCAGAAATGACAAACACAATTATTTCCTGCTCCCTTTGAAATGGCTGCAGCATTGGGGACAGTGTGGGGCAAGAGCAAATAAAAACATCTTAAAAAGTTCTTTCCTTCTTTAGGTTGTTTTTCCTTGAATCAACCATTTGCTGGGTTTCTGTAAATCTTGGACTGTTTTTTTGGTTCTGACAATGTTGATTCTGTCAGTTTTTGCTTTCCTAGTATTTCTTTAAAGTTTCTGTGGAGGAATAATGAGCGGCAAGGAGCTAACTGCTACACCATTTTCCCATTACATTCTACTTCTTTGTATTTCCAGTACATATTAAATTGTTATTAAACATAGTTGAGCCATTATATGGTGATTTGTTCTGGCAGGAGGTTATACAGGGTGAAGCAAAAGTAGTTTTACATTTGTGACTACACAAAACAGAGTTTCTTCTTGTATTGTTATTTATTAAATATTGTGTTATTTTCCATAGGAAAAAGGGTAAATTTTCATTTATCCTGACCTTGTATTAGTGGAAAATTCCATTGATTTTCTTTTCAGCTTTTGTATTTGTTTGCTTTAGTTTACTTTTCTGATAAGTTTGTTGTGATTTTGTTTAGATTTAGGTAATACTAGAGGCCCAGTGCATGAATTCGTGCATGGTTGGGTCCAGCTAGCTCATCCCATTGGGGGAATTGGAGCCAATCCAGCAGTGGTAGAAGGGCCATGGGAGGTTGGGAGGGGGCGATCAGGGCTCCAATCAGGCTAGTTGGCCATTGCAGTGCATGTCATAGTGACTGGTCGTTTTGGTCTCTTATCATATATATTTATACTAGAGGCTCAGGAAATGAAATTTGTGCATGGAGAGAGTGTCCTTCAGCCCAGCCTGCTCCCAGGTAGGATTGGACTTAAACGGGCAGTCAGACATCCCTCTCACAATCCAGGACTGCTGGCTCTCAACTGCTCATCTGCCTGCCTTCCTGATTGCCCCTATTTCTGCCTGCCAGACTGATCATGATCACTCCCCTAAACACTCACCTGCCAGCCTAATTGATGCATAACTGCTCCCCTGCCAGCCTGTTTTCCCCTAACTTCCCTCTCCTGCAGGCCTGGTCACCCTAACTGCCCTCCCCTGCAGGCCTGATTACCCATAACTGCCCTTCCCTGTAGGCCTAGTCACCCCCAACTTCCCTCCTTTGCAGCCTTAATCACCCCCAACTGCCCACCCTTGCAGGCCTGGTCCCTCCCAACTGCCCCCCTCCCTACTGGCCTGATTGCCCACAACTGCCCTCACTTGCAGGCCATCTTGTGGTGGCCATCTTGTGTCCACAAAAAGGAGGATTTTTGACCACATGGGGGCAGTCATCTTGTGTGTTGGAGTGATGGTCAATCTGCATATTACTTTTTTATTAGATAAGATAGAAGCCTGTTACACAGGTGGGGGCCAGCTAGTTTGTCCTGAAGGATGTCCCAGATCAGGGTGTGGTTTTCCTTTGGGCGTAGGGTGACCTGGGAAAGGGATCTGTGATGGTTTGCAGGCTGGCCACATGCCAGGTGACCAAAGTGGAGGCCCTGGTATCTGGAATTTATTTATCTTCTACAATTGGAACTTTGTAGCGTGGAGTGAAGTCAAGCCCTCTGCTTGCTCTGTGGTGGCAGCCATTGAAACTTTGTTGCCCTAAGTTGAGGCTGAGGCCGGCCAGGGTGTGCAGAAAGCTTTGTTTCCTCCATTGCGGGGAACAACCCAAGCCTCCCTCCTGCTCTCTCTGTGGCTGTAGCCATCATAGTTTGGTTAATTTACATATCACTCCTGATTGGCTTGTGGACGTGGTTTGTGGGCGTTGCTTGTGGGTGTAGCGGAGGTATGGTCAATTTGCATATTATTCTTTTATTAGCTAGGACTAGTAAATGCCCTAAAGCAGCAATTTTCAACCTGTTTGCTTAAATTTTAAAATGCAATTCCTGACTATTTAGTCAGAGCACTGATCTATTTTCTCTTAGATCAGCAATTTTCAACATTTTTCATCTCATGGCACACATAATTACCTTCTACAGCACACCATAAATATATGTTTACCATTATGACCAAAAAAAATGTAATTTTGATTCATTCACTTAAGATAGCTATCATTGTATTGTTGGCTATTATAATATTTTACTTGACAATCTATAGGAAATGAGGTCAATATCCTTGACCTAATAGTCAGGATTGCATGTTTCAAAAATTATTGTGACACACTACCATGCAATGGCACACCAGTTGAAAATTGCTGCCTTAAGTTGTTAAATTAAAAAAAAAATACAGGAGCCAATACAACAATAGCTTTCCAGTGTGAAAGAATCAAAATTATACTTTTTTTTTTTGGTCAGATTGGCAAAAATTATAACAGTTTTTGCTGTGTCAAAGAATTATATAATTAATTTATGTGTGTCATGAGATGAAGAAGGTTGAAAAGCATGGCCATTTCTCAGGTGTTGCCTTTCTGGAGGTTCAACCAAATGTCGGGAATGTTTAGTGAGTGCTCTTCACTCTGGCCCTTGAACAACTTCTGGAATTTCTGTTAATTTGTTTGTTTTTAAGTATTCCTTGCTTATAAGTCTTTACAGAGTTCAGCTGTACACATTCAGGGTTCTATCTTTGGCCAAAATCTCATGAGATTCTTTATAGAGGTTTCTGGGGAATTTCCACCCAACTACCATGAGTCTTTCCATACCTAATGCCCTTCTCTGAAAATTGCAGCAATTACATTTACTTAGTTCTTCTTCATTTACAGAAGGATTCTCTCCATTTGGACACCAGTTCCCTGCAGGATAATCTGGAAAATGCTTGCAAGTGAAAACCAGTGAGTACCGGGATTCTCACCCAACATATTGCTTTTCTCTCCAAGATTCCACATATTTCTTCTGTTATTCAATGCCTGGGAACAGTTGCTTAATATATTTTATTTACTTTTAGTTAGACACAGATTATTCTGTCTTCACTGAAAGTCAAAAATATATGTTCTTAAAATGTTTATGCCTTTGTATGTATGTATAGTCTAGGTAATTATTTGCAGAAAATACCCAGATTTTCATGATAATATCTGGTATTGAGTTCCCTCCTACTTTGTTCTTCTTTCTCAGGTTGTTTTAGCTATTCAGGGTCTTTTTTTATTCCAGATGAATTTTTGGAGAGTTCTTTCTAGGTCTATGAAATATGCTGTTGGTATTTTAATAGTAAGTGAATTGAATCTATAGATTGCTTCACTTAGTGTGGACATTTTAATGATGTTATTTCTATCAATCCATGAACACAGTATGTCCTTCCATTTGTTTATGTCTTCCTCTATCACTTTTTTCAGTGTCCTCAAGTATTTCGAGTATAGGTCTTTTACCTCCTTAGTTAAATTTATTCCTAGATATCTTAATTTTTTTGATACAATGGTAGATGGAATTTTTTTTTTTTTTTTAGTTTCCCTTTCTGTAAGTTCACTATTAGTGTATAAAATGCCATAAATTTCTTGGTGTTAATATTGTATCCTGTTACAGTGTTGAATTCATTTATTATGTCTAATAATTTTTTGATGGAGTCTTTAGGGTTTTCTATGTACAGTATCATGTTATCTATAAAAAAAAGACAGTTTTGCATCATATTTTCCAATTTGGATACTTTTTTTTTCTTCTTCTTATCTAATCACCATAGCTAGCACTTCCAGAACTATGGCAAACAGGAGTGGTGACAATGGGCATCTCTTTCTCATTCCTGTTTTTAGGTAACATGGTTTTAGTTTTTGCCCATTGAGTATGATGTTGGCGGTAGGTTTGTCATATAAGGCTTTTATTATTTTGAGGTATGATCCCTCTATTCTCATTTTGCTGAGGGATTTTTATCAAGAAAGGATGTTGGATTTTGTCAAATGCTTGTTCTGCATCAATTGATAGGACTATCATTTTTTAATCTAGTATTTGTTTATGTGATGTGTCACATTTATTGATATGCAGATATTGTATCATTCTTGCATCCCCGGGAAAATCCCTCTTGGTCATGGTGTTTGATCTTCTGATGTAATGCTGGGTCTGATTTGCTGGAATTTTGGTGAGGATTTTGACATCTATGTTCATGAGGGATATTAGCCTGTAATTCTGTTTCATTGTGTTGTCTTTATTTGGTTTTGGGGTAATGCTGGCTTCATAGAATGAGCTTGGAAGTGTTCTTTACTCTTGAATTTTTTGGAATACCTGAGGAGGATAGATCTTCTTTAGATGTTTGGTAAAACCCCTGTGAAGCTATCTGGCCCCAGGCTTTTGTTTGCTGGAAGCTTTTTGATGACTGCTTCAATTTCCTCCATAGGTATTGGCCTATTGAGATTTTCAGATTGTTCTTGATTGAGTTTTGGAATGTCGTATTTTTTCTAAGAATATGTCCATTTATTCTAGGTTCTCTAGTTTATAGGAATAGAATTGTTCTTAGTATTTTTAACAAAGCTTTGTATTTCTGTGGGGTCTGTTGTTATTTTGCCTCTTTCATTTCTAATTTTATTTGGGTTCTCTCTCTTTGCTTCTTGGTTTATCCTTTCAAAGAACCAGCTCTTGGTTTCATTGATCTTTTGTATTATTCTTTCTTTTCTTTCTTTCTTTCTTTTTTTTTTTTTTTTTTTTTTTAGGTAGGCCTGCAGAGCTATAAACTTCCCTCTCAGGACAACTTTCATTGTGTCCCACAGATTTTGGATTGTTGTGTTTTCATTGTCATTAGTTTCCAGGATGTTTTTAATTTCTTCTTTGATCACTTTTGTAACCCAATCATTGTTTAATAGCATGCTTTTCAGCTTCAAAGTGTTTGAATTTTTTGGTTATTTTTATTGTAGTTTATTTCTAATATACTACTGTGGTCTGAGAAGATACTTGATATGATTTCAATCTTCTTGAATTTGGAGAGGCTTTGCCTGTGACCCATATGTGGTCTATCTTTCAAAATGTCCCATGAGCACTTGAGAAGAATGTGTATTCCATGGCTTTGGGGTGAAATGTTTTGAAGATGTCAATTAAGTCCATCTGATTTGATTGAGTGAGTCATTTAGGATTGCTGTTTCTTTGCTGAGTTTTTTTGTCTAGAGGATGTGATGTCAGTGGTGTATTATAAAGTCCCCTACTATTATCATATTGTTATCAATCTCTCCCTTGTTATCTTCCAGGAGTTATTTTATGTATTTGGGTGCTCCTCCATTGGGTGCATATATGTTTTATCAGGGTTATATCTGCTTGTTGTATTAATCCCTTTAGTATTATGAAGTGGCCTTTCTTAGCTCTTGTTATGGCCTTCATTTTGAAGTCTATTTTGTTGCATATAAGTATTGTTATACCTGAAAGATATATTTCCATCCCTTTGCTTTCAGTCTGTGTGAGTCCCTTGTTCTGAGATGGGTTTCTTGTAACCAGCATATATATGGGTCATTTATTTTATTTTATTCATTCAGCCATTCAATGTGTTTTGATTGGAACATTTAGTCCAATTATATTTACAGTTATTATTGATAGGTAGTTGTTTGCAGCCATTATTTTTTGTGCCTGTGTTCCTTCTTTCCTTTTTATTTCTTCTTTTTACAGCATTCCCTTTAATATTTCTTGCATTGCTGGCTTAATAGTAATAAACTCCCTTAGCCTTTTTTTCTGTCTGTGAAGCTCCTTATCTCCCCTTCAATTTTGAATGATAGGTTTGTTGGATAGTGTATTCTTGGATTCAGTCCTTGATTTGCACCACTTTATAAATTTCCTTCCATTCCTTTTGTGCCTGATATATTTCTGTTGAGAAATCTTTTGATAACCTAATTTGGAGAACACTTATACATAACTTTCTGTTTCTCTCTTGCAGCCTTTAAGGTTCTCTCTTTGTCCAGACTTTTGCCATTGTAATTATGACTTGCTTTGGTGTGGGTCTTTTGGGTTCATCTTGCTTGGGACTCTTTGTGCTTATGTGACATTTTTCTTCATTCCCCCCATCATGGAAGTTTTCTGACATTATTTCTTCAAATATGCTTTTTAAACCTTGTTCCTCTTTCTGTTGTTCTGATAACCCTATTATTCATATGTTGCTTTGTTTAATGTTGTCCCAAAGCTCCTTTAGGCTCCCTTACTGCCTTTTAATTTTTTCTCCAATTGTGGTTCAGTTTGGTGTCTTTTGATTCCATGTCTTCTACTTCACTAATTTGTCCTCCACTTCTCCTAGTCTACTGTTACAACTTTCTATGGTGTTTTTTATTCCAAATATATCACTCTTTATTTCTTCTTGATTCTTACATAAGTTGTTGATTTTTTTCATCCACCCAATTTATGAACTCTATGACCCTAATTCTCAATTATTTTTCTGAGATAAGGCATTCTTCCTTTTCACTTAGCTGCACTTCTGCTGCTTCCTCCTTTCTTTCCTTTGGGGGTTTCTTTGTCTCCCCATTTTTGGTCTCACTGAAAGATCTAGGTGTCAAGTTGTACAGGGGCTGCTCTTTGGGTGGCAGTGGCTCCTTGGGCAGCAACTGCTCCGTGGGCATTCACAGTAGTAGGCAGCATGCCTTTTAGCAGATAAAATGAAGCTCTACCGAGCTGTACAAAATGAAAGACAATAGTAGACATAAAGGTGTGTGAATAAAAATTTTAGTTACATTAGCAAAAAGTGGATTTGTTATAACAGGTTAGTTTCCTAAAAGTAGACTGCAGGAATCTATCAGATAAATTACTTCACTAGTGCTGACCATGTAATTCCTAATTGACTGGCTTAAGATTTCAATTCTGGGTGAGCCAGAACTATAATTAAGTACTAATTCTGAGTTTGCTAATGTGAGGCTTAGCATAAGTGACTCCATTTTGGACCTATGGTCTTGTTTTTAACACTATCTAACATTTAATTGCTTGGACTGCAGTACTAAAGAATGTATATTTATCATTGAGGACATATAGAGCATGAAAAGAAGTCAAAGTGATCACAGGTCTTCTGCTATTTCTCCCTACTGTAATCCTCTGTATATTTCTTAATAGCTGAAATGTCATTGCACCTGCAACTTATCACTGCCTTAATTACCTCTCTGCTCTTATCTAGCTAGGCCAGGTACAGAATAATAAAATAAATGACAGTCTTTATTGTTAGTGTTATTTAAGGAAATTTCCTAGATGACAGTTGTTCCTGAAAGAAGAATGCATATTGAATTATTGGTGGCAGAGACTGAAAAGAAAAATATGTTATTGTCTCATGAAGGCTCTGAGGAAAACTTCCATAGTTATGAGCCTCACTTATGCATATACATATAATTGCAACACTTTTTAGATGGTAAGTAGCATGCATATTTATTTCATATATTTTTAACATAATACTCATAAACCAACATAAACATTTCTTTTTAAACTGTGATCTCTTTGACAGTGAAGAAATATGCTTCACCTCATATCCTAAATTAGGAGTTAGGTATCTAATGAATGAACGAAAAGATGAATGTTAAACTCAGAACAGAAAGTGAGCAAAGGGAAAAGTTCAATCCCCCCTTCAGGTGTACCCACATTGAATGCAACAGTCATATTATTTCTGTGAATGAAAAGGAGAGATGAAATCTTGATATGGCTAGTACTTATTTCATTTTTTATCAGTTAAAAGAAAATAAATCTGTTTTTGCTCCTTTTTGTTTGTTTGTTTTGTTTTGTTTTGTTTTTATCCCTTGGTAAAATGGGAAATACTTTTATATGTCCACTACTGATCAATATAAAGAGTGAAAGTGTAATAAATTTTTAAGACATGGGCAGTGGATACATAACTACAGGTCCTAAGCTGGATAGGTTTGTTGTATTTTAGCTATTGTAAGCCTTAAAAAATAAAATGGTTGATATATTATGTACCCTAAAAACAATGCCCACTCTCTTCCCACACATATAATTTTATGTGTAGATAGCATAATATTTTTATTTATTTATTTACTTGTAAATTTCAGGACATAAGAAATTACTAACTCAATGAGAAATTATTTTTTTATTTGATAACTAAGTCAGCACTGGGGTAGGTATCCCTCAACCCAGCCTGTACCCTTGCTAATCTGGGACTCCTTGGGGGATGTGTGACTGCCACTTTAGGCCTGATCCCATTAAACTGGCAGTGGGACATCCCTTTCATAATCTGGGACTGCTGGTTCCTAACCCCTCACCTGCATGCCTACTTGATTGCCCTTAACCACTTCTGCCTGTCAACCTGATCGCCCCCAACTGCCTTCCCCTGCTGGCCTCATATTGCCCCCAACTGCCCTCCCCTGAATGCCTGATCTTGCCCCCAACTGCCCTCCCCTGACAGCCTGATCTCATTGCCAACTTCCACCTGTCGGCTAATTTGGTTCTGATTGGTCAATTTCTCTGCCAGTCAGTGTCAAAAGTTTCTTCTCCTAGGCAGCCATTGGCTCCTCACAGTTGACCCAGATTTGGTTCTGTTTGGTTGGTTTCCAATCAGCATCTCTGGGCCTATCAATTTAGCTTGATCAGAAAGGCAGGGGTGATCAGCAGCCCTGGCGGAGGTCTGGAGAGAAATGGAGGCCTGGCTGCTGACCAGGCCCAGAGCTAAAGAGAGAAGCAAGTGCTGATCAATAGATCAGACCCTCCTTCTCTCTTCTCTCTGGGCCTGATTCGCACCCCCTTCAGCAATCAGTGCTGGGTCACCGAGTCTGCAGCCATAGCAGTCAGTGATGGGTCACCACAGCAACCCAGCACTGACTGCAGGACTAACTTCCAGTCAAGCTTCCTGGTTGTTGCAGACCCAGGGTTTTTATATATTAGGATAATAATTATTATCTTCTTGTTAATCTTTCCTCTATCTACAAAAGTTAACATACCGAGTGGATATGGATGATGTTATGTAGGGCTTATATTGATTTAATTATGCAGATTAGAGAGAGTTTCCTATACTTTGTAGGAAAGTATAGGGCAGCAATAATTACCATACAACTGAAAATGTACAAAGAAATCTTAATCAATGGGAAAATTGTAACTGTTTTGTGACTTTTAAATTATTTTTTCAAAATGTTAAAAATTATTTTATCAACAGTTATAAATGTATATAAAAAGTAGTAAAACTGATATTTAGTACATTGTAATGAAAACAAATATTGAACATTAAAGTGTTTAATTTTTTTTCAAAAAGTCAAATATTTTTTAAACATTTTGCTTTTTTTATTTCAACAAGTAACTTACAGTATGGAGTAAAAATGTTTTCTATGTTTTGAAAAATTGCCATAATCTTCTCTAAGTTTGGCTTAGTTCTCAACATTTTTTTAGTTTGCACTTTCAAAGTCATACAATATCTCTGAGTTTCTTTAATATATTTTTGCTAATGTCACTTCCTTTTTGTTACAACCACTTTTCTCATTGATGAGCACTATATATATTGCCCCCAACTGTCCTCCCCTGAATGCCTGATCTTGCCCCCAACTTTATATATATATATATATATATATATATATATATATATATGGAAAGCAGTGTTGTTTTGATATTTGAAGAATGAAAACATGAAAAATGAAGAATATGTTTCAAGAATCAAAGAAAATTGTAAAGTTTTCTTGGTGTCAAAAGAACCTCTTAGATAAAATCAGAACTTATAACAAGTTCCTTTGGAAACAGAAGAAACAGAAAACTTGATATGTAAAAGAAACAAAAAGAGTTATGTAAGCTAAAAAAAATACTATAAACATTTTTAGATAACAATAAAGAGGAGAATTGGCACTAAGGAAAATTAGCTCAGTAATTTTGATGAAAAATCCTAAAATAAATCTCTTGAAGAATAAAAATAGAGGAAAGATGGAAAAGTTATTTGGTATAATGATTTTAATGAGAACAAGAAAGACAGAAAGAAAAACAGCTTTCAAGATCTGAGAAAGTCTTGAGTATACAGATTAAAAGATTTCAATAATATGGTAAAAAAAAAAAACAGCCCAAATAGTAAACTAAAAGCATCAACCAAATTTTAGAAACAAGGAAATGCATATATATTACTTATATATATATATATATTACTTATATAAGTTATATATATATATTTTTTCTCCCATTTAGAACAAAAAAATCAAAGCTCTAGTAAAAAACAAAAAAAACACAAAATCATATTATTTGCAGTGAAGTTAAAATGAGCCTGGCCTCAATGGTCTCTGTAATACTGCCAGAAGACAATATTCAGTAGTAACATGTACATCTTAAAAAGAAAATATGTAGCATTTTTAAAATTTTTTAGTTACAGTTGACATGCAATATTAAATTAGATTCAAGTGCACAACATAGAGATGAGACATTTTCATAACTTATTAAGTAACCGCCTTGAAACTCATCTGATATACACTATACAATAGTTATTAAATTATTATTGACTATATTCCTTCCCTATACTTTACTTTACATCCCTGTATTTATGCCACATTTGTAGATAGCTAGATTTACTTTCATATTTGAGATTCAAGTAGGAAAATTTAATTTAAAAAAATCACAAACAATTATATAATTTTTGTTTAATTGCCTGATGCATAATCTTAGCAGATTAACAGATTAAACAAGTCACATATACAAAATTGATCATCTATAATATGAGCATTGAGAAAGTTAATTCCAAAAGTTATCCATTGTATTATAATTTGATAGGGTCATTTAGCTAGCTGGGCATAATTAGAATCTGGAAATAACATAGAAATATATTTGGATTACTCACAGAAGTGCTTGGGGCTTATTACTATTATATTAATGCATTAATATGTGCCATATAACATTAAACAAAAATCTATATACAATAGGTCCTTAGGTTACATTGGAGATCCATTCTTATGGTACGGTGTAATGTGATTTTCCCCTATATAAGTCGGAACCCACCTATATAAGCACCTATGTCACTCACATGGAGCGCATACACAGCCTTAATTAAGTGAAACAGAAAAAAAATAAAAGAAAGATGACAATTCCTGACCTTCACTTGTGTTAAATAAAGCCCATATGAACATATGTTGAAATGACAGAATTTTTTTTAAATAAATAAATGGGAGAAGGAGATGTAACCGTGAAATGACATACTTCATGTCCAACATAACCCAAGGACTACTTGTATATAAAAGCTGAGCGACTGAATGGCAGAACAAAGAACAACTGGTCAACCAGTTGCTATGACATGCACTGACCACCATGGGGCAGATGCTCAATGCAGGAGCTTCCCCTGGTGGTCAGTATGTTCCCACAGTGGAAGCACCGCTTGGCTGATTGGGATGAGCAGCACTATCACAGCAGGCCAATCTCTGCAGGCCATGCCCCCCACCCCCCCAACCAATGCATAAATCTGTGTACCAGGCTTTTAGTATAAAATAATGGTGACAAAAGTAATTCATGTGTGGCATAAATAATACAAATAAGTGAACAAAAGTGGGCAATTTATAAATGGTCTTCTTCTCAATTTCCCTATTATTAAAGCTAGAAGTTTATGCCTCAGAGTGACCTGAATTTAGGAACTATCCAACATTGTGGGAAAGGGCTGGCCCAATATGTTTGCTCATCTATTCTTTTCATGTGTATTGTTTCACTTCCTCAATAATGCCTCTTTTAAAAAAAAATCTATTTTATTGATTTTTTTACAGAGAGGAAGGGAGAGGGATAGAGAGCCAGAAACATCAATGAGAGAGAAACATCAATCAGCTGCCTACTTCACGACCCCTACTGGGGATGCACCTGCAACCAAGGTACATGCCCTTGACCGGAATTGAACCTGGGACCCTTGAGTCTGCAGGCCAATGCTCTTTTCACTGAGCCAAACCGGTTTTGGCATGCCTCTTAAATATATCTCCTTTGTTCAATCTCCACTACCGTCACAGTAACCTGAGACCTCTTTTTGGACTTTAATAGCCAACTACACATTACATCTATATATTCTGGCCTAAATGGTCCCCAGTTCCATGCCATCACTCCCATCTTCATAATAATATAGAGCCTTCATTTAAAATAAAAATCTAATGGTATTTATCTGCTTTACCTCTCCATCTTCTTTTCTAGAGAACTATAGGTTCCATGAAACATAAAATACATTGTATTTGTTTTCTACAGATGTGTGAGAAACTACCACACATTTATTAGCTTAAAAAAATACCCACAAATGTATTATTTCATAGATTTCATGAGTCAGAACTCTGACACAACACGGTTAGGTTCTCACCAGGTTGAAATCAAGGTATCAGGTGAATATGTACTCATCTGGAGACTTAATCAAGGCCATTTCCAAACTCTATCAGACTGTTGGCCAAATTTATTTCTTTATGATTGCATGACTGAGGTCCCTGTTTTTTTGCTGGCTTTAGCAAGGACAGCTCTCAGATCCTATCAAGTCTTTTGAGATGTATTTCTCTCCATTAGTCCTTTCACAAATCCAGTCTCATATTGATTGAATTCACATGTTCCTTCTTTTCAGGAAAGGCCAACTCCCTTTTAGAGCCCCTCTGATTAGGTCATGTTCACCTTTCTTTTTAAAAGTACACTATGCCATATATCATAATCTAACCATGAGTCAGCATCTATCATATTCACAGGTACAACCCATAATCAGGGGAGATTATACAGGATCTGCATACCAGGAGCAGAGATATTGGTGGCCACTTTAGAATTCTGCCTACTACTATATAATGTTCCTCACCATTTTATTTCCAGCAACCAGCACAGTGCTTGGTATAATAGGTTCTTAGTACAGATATTTTACTCAAATGTCTTTACTGAGCTCTAAATTGTATGGAATACCCATCTGCCAACCTCACTTCTCTATTTGGATGCCTACTAATGTATTGTTACCAAAGTCAAATGCTGAACTTAAGTCCACTACTCCTCAAGTCTTATCAACATCACAGAATTGTCTTACCAATCAACTGCTTCTCTTCCTAAACATGGGCCTCATTGCTGGTCACTCTCTTCCATTTCAGCTAATATCAATGCATCCATAAATCCTGTCACCTTTACTTCTAAAAGACATGCCATCATTGTTTTTCTCTTGCTTTCATCCTAGTCTAGCTTGTTTTGCTCTCTGGCATGCATCACTAGTATAGCTGCCAAACTGGTTTCACTGCTTCCATGTTCTACTCCTGCATCTTCAGGCTGTTCTCTACAGGGAATTTTGTTTGTTTGTTTGTCTTTTTAAGTGAAGATGCAGTCATTTCTCTCCAATCTCATCACCCAGCCTTATTATGGTCCAGTCACCATGGTTTTCACTCTTTCCCTCAGATAACAGGTACATTCCTGTAGTAGCACCTTCATTCTTGAGGATACCTCTTTGTATGCTTGTGTATTTTTTCACCGATAGTGTTACTTTTATAGAGTTTGTTCTCCTGACTTCCTAAGTTGAATTCTTCATACCTCTATAGATCACCAATTTAGTTTCCATTTTTTTTTCACCCACTGCTCTCAACAATTCTTTCGGTCATGTATGTGTTTATGTATTGGTGTTCTGATTTTAGTTACAACCATGACTGATACATAATAGGTATGCAATTAAAACATATTGAATAAAGTGTTAATATCATGATAGGATTTGAATAGATTTTTTAAAAAAAATTCATTATTCCTTTCATCCTTGACTTTGTTACTGATTAAAAGGTGTTAGGTAGGTGGGTTAGCAGAAAAGCTTAAACTTTCTAATATTAAACTAACTCATGCCTTACATAATAATAGTGGAGAAAGAGCACTATCTCCTGGAGACAGCAGTAAAATGTTTTAACTGTTGTAGCACGCAGCCTTGCTGTGTTAATCCATAAAACTACCTATTTAATTACTGAAGTCAAGAATGTATGAAATTTGAAGATCAGTTTTAGGACTCATTTCAACAATATTGCCTAGAAAGTTCTCCGACATCTATGTCATCCTGGATAAAGTAAATGATACTATATAACATAAACATAGCATGTCATCCTCATAGATATTATGCACTTTAGATGCCAAGTTTTTGGAAAGTGAGTAACAATTATTATAGCTACCACTTCATGCACATTATTTCATGTTAAGATACTATTAGTTTTCCTTATTTTTTGTAGAGAAAATTGAGTCCAAAACAGAGTAGATTTGCCCAAGGTTATACAACTAGTAATTTGCAGAGCTGGTATTTGAATCTAAGAAGTAAAATTCCAGAGCCGTCCCACTATAAGTACACTGTGCCTGGAAATAATAATAAGTAAAAGGTTTTTTTGTGTGTGTTTTTTTCTCTAGAGTAGGTCCCATTAGTATAATAGTATGTTTAATAGGGATATGCAATTAAATCAGAATTTTCCAAAATGTGTTCCATAAAACACTAATAACTCTAGATAGCCTGTGAAGTGAAAATCTCCTCAAGTTATATTATTTTAAGAAAATGATGTAATTATAGTGCCTGTCTTAGAAAATATTGTTTCATGGAGCCCTAGAAGAGCTTATCTGCCTCTGAGGCACCACAAAGTATTGCAACAGAATCGTATCCCGATACTTTTGCAGTAGAACTCTTCCCACCTCTGTGCGCGAGCGTGTGCGTGTGTGTGCGTGTGTGTGTGTGTGTGTGTGTGTGTGTTTTACACTTATAAATATCCAAGGACAAAAAAATACTCTTGGAAGTTCTTTTTTTTTAAAATATGTTTTATTGAGAGAGGAAGGGAGAGGGAGAAAGAAATGGAAACGTCAATGAGAGAATCATCAATCCACTGTCTTCTGCATGCCCCCCGTTGGAATTGAGCCCAAAAGGCAGGCATGTGCCCTGACAAGGAATTGAACTGGGATCTTCCGGTTCATAGGTCAGGGCTCAACCACTGGGAAACACTGGCCAGGCTTGGAAGTCCTTTTTAAGATGAATTCTTAGGACACGCAAAACATTTGGGAGAACTGAGACTAGAATATATATAAAAAAAGAGAATGGAGAGCAGCGTGTTGCACCTACTAGTACATCTGTTAATGGCTATCAGAATTAGCTGAGTGAAATGTTTAGTTCCCACTCCACTGATAGGTTTTTAGTATACAGAGAAACAGATCAACATGTGGTATGCTCACCTGAAGTAAGTCAGCAACTTAGAAATGCAGATCTCTGTGTGGGTCCCATATGGGCTGTGAGAGGGAGAAGGAGGGCAGATGAGAGACAAAAAGGAGCTTAGTTATGTAGATATTTAAAAATCAAGAGGATGTGGTGTTTTATTTTTATTCATTATTCCTTTAATCATTGACTTTGTTATCTTAAATTTTACTGTTGTGTGGGTGGTTAGTCAATGATGTACTCTTACTGAACAATAGAAAGATAGTGTCTACAGTTCTTTTTTGCAGCAAGACGATTAAAAATGTCATCATCTTTGAAAACTGGAGGGTAAAAAATAGATATCATGAATAGACATAGATCTAAATAACTGCATTACTAACAGATGCTCCTTGCACATCTCCAAAATTCAGATAGATTCTTAAAATTTGGAAAAGTCAGATTAGAAAAGACAATTTTTTCCTAATTGATTATTGCATACAAAAAGGCTTGACTTCTGCATTTTGCAATGTATCACAGTGTAAGCTGAAAAATAAACCAAAAAATATAAGGCTGAGAATTTCCATATCACAGTTGCTCAGAGTGCATAACAAGGAGAATATTAGTAATGTCCAGGTGTGCATACGTCTACAGGGATGCCTCTTGCCAACAGCAAAATGAAAGGAATGACAGTGTCAATCACATCCAGTAGACTGTGTTAATGTTTTTCAAACAGTTCCTTCACACTCAGAAATAGTGCTCATTAATAATGGATAGTACTGTATGAAGAAGAAGGAATGTTACCTACAAAGGTGATGGAATTCATTGTTCATTGCTCATCTCCTCACAGTGATGCACTGCATTTCTGCAGGATGAGTTTCCTTTTTGTCTTTAAAACTATGCCAAAATTGTTTCAAAACTTTTAAGATAATTGAGCCCTTTCTTTTCTGAACTAACATTTCCTATGTGACATTAATGCACCCCACATTTCCCTTTTCATCACTACCTGTTCCTACTTCAGATCACCCCCTTTTAATTATAGTTTTTGACTAGTACTACTGAAATGTGAACATTCTCAAGCTTTCAAAACTGTCTGAAATCCTGATAGTAAAATCAAAATTGAGGTGTTTTGTGATTTTTGTTTAATTCTTATTTTTCATTCCTCTTCTTGGCTGTTCAAGCAGCTGTCAGTAGGACCTGTGGGTTTGCTGATATAGTTGGTGGTGTCCAGATTGTGTAATCAAATATAAGAGCTAAAACAAAAATTACTGAAATTCAGAAAGATTACCAACCCCATGGAGATTAATTTTCTAATATACTACTTTCTTCACTGAAGCACCTAATTATCTCTCTTTGGCTAAGAAGCCATTTGGAGTCAATTTTATATAATGTCCTTCATTTTTAATGTTTTTTAAGTAAATGCTTTTTTGGAAGTAGCTTTGAATCTCATAACAAGTGCCTATTATTTCTTAAGATTAAAAAGCTACCTTTTAACAATATATTAGAAAACCCATGTTTTGAGAAATACTCACTAGGTATAACTTAGAGCCATAGATAAAAATGATATTTATAATAAACTCGAATGTTAATGCTTTTTATGTAAAAAAAATGAATGCCAGATGAAAAGGACAATTTTAGTTAAGGTTTATAATGATGAAATATAAAAATTCCATCTTGCACATAAATCCAACTGCCAGTTAGGTGACAAATTCAAGTTTTTACATGTTTATGATTTATTGCAGGGGTGGTTTCCTGTCAGTGGGGATTCATTGATCTAAGTAAAGTTATGTCTTATCAAGGGATGAAAATAAGTTCCAAAAATGTTTAGTTATTCCAGATTCAATTAAGCAAAGAACTCATGTGTGGTAGGCAAAATAACTGTCCAACTTCCGTCCACTGCCAAAGTTGTCAAAATCCAAATCCTCACCACTGGTGATTGTATGTTACAAAACAAAGGAAATTAAGTTTGCAGGTGGTATAAGATTCATTAATTGGCTTGCCCTTAAGGAGATTATTCTGTATTATCTGAGTGAGTCAGTGTAATAAAAGTAGCCTTCAAAGTGGAAGAGGAAGCCCATGAGAAAGTCAGAGTAATGTTCTGTGAGAAGGACTCCACCCCTCATTGCTGGCTTTAAAGATGAAGGAAGGCAACACTGAATCAAGAAATGCAGTAGCTGCTAGAGTCTGAAAAATGGGAGGAAACAAATTATCCAGAGCCTCCTGAAAGGAACTGATAGCTTGATTTTAGCCCATTTTGAGCTGTACTGCACTTTCCATCGACAAACTTTTAAGATAATAAAGTTGTGTTCTTTTCAGACAGTAAGTTTGCATTAATTTGTTACAGCAGCTATATAAAACGATACATCTGGATTTTGAGTGTAACCCTTTAAAATGAAACAAATTACAAACTGTAAAAAGTATCCAACAGATTCCCATTAAAAATGCTTAACCTCAGTAAGTGTTAGAAAGTGAGAATAAATAAAGAGAATAAGTAGGTGTTTATTTCACAGCTAATTCTGTGACTTGACCTCAGGCTCTCTGGATCTGGCGTTTAAAACTGATTAATAGATATTTCCACGTGTCCTTCATGTCTTCCCTGCTGAATACTTCTGAAGGGCACTCCTTGTATCTGTCAGGGTTCATCCAGTTAAAAGAACCAGAAGGAGCTATATGCATACATGGATTATTACAAGTAATTGGCCAATTGTGGGGGCTGTCTGAAAACTGAAATTCACAGAACAATCAGGCAGAAAGGGTCACAAGCAGATTGAAACCCTATGAACAAGCTCTGATTCTATTGCCCACTAATTTTCTTTTTCTCTTTCTCAGGGAAGGTTTATGTCCTATTTTATAGGACAAAGAAAAAAAACTGATTAATTCAAGACTACCCAAAATAATCTGTTTAAGTAAACTGATTATAAACTTTTATTACATCTGAAAATCTTTGCAAAGCAGCACCCAGATTTGTCTTGTATTAAGTAACTGAGAAGATGTGTGTGTGTGTGTGTGTGTGCGCGTGTGCGCGCACCTGTGTGTCCAATTAAAATGACTGTTGCTTTCCTTTCTTTTATAATCTGTTGCAAGAAAATATATGTATATAAATATATATATTTCACTGGGCTAATTCACTTTATTTTTCTTGTATAAAATTATATGATGGCAGAGCTGGAGCCTGTGTCCTTTGCACAGAAATCCTACCCAGTATGGGTCTTTACAAGATAGTCAGTGAATTCCTGATAGAAGACTTGATAAACAGGGTCTGTTTCCCGAGAAATAGGGAAATAGGTGAGAAAGCTAGAGCTCTTAGAAATGGCATCAAATGTGGCCTTGGCGAAGTTGCCCAGGGTGATGGAGCAGCCCCTGGCTGCAGTGTAATGGTTGTGGATGTTGGTCATCAGCAACAGCTTCTTGGGCACAGGGGCTAAGATGATACAGTGCTGCCCCTGGGGGCAGAGATGAAGCCCTTCTGCACTGAACCACAGAGGTTGTTCACTTCTCAGGGGATGGTGTGTGGTTTGCAGATCTTGTTGCCCCAGCAGCTTTGCCATACAAGGACAATGTAGAGTTTGGCCAGGATGATGGCCCGCTGGGTAGTAGTGGCTATTTTCTTCCAGTGCTGAACACATGACCAACATGTCCATTGTAGCCCCAGTGGTGACAAATGCCTTAAACCCTGTCCTCTGTCTGCTTTTGCACCAGCATAATCTTCAAAACCTGGTCCTTAAGGGATGCCCCCCCCAAAAAAAAATCATTTTGCTCAGATTCCTTGATGGGCAGGGAGAACAGATAGATCTCCTCCAAGGATTTGATCTTTATGTCCTTTACCAAGTGGCACCAGCATCATCCACCATTTGGTGATGCAAGAGAGTCTGTTTTGAAATGTCTTTTCTTTCCCTCAGGACACATGCTAGAAGAGAATTCTTAGGGGTGTAATTTAGCCTAGAGAAATTGACAAACCACAAAGTCATTACTGACACTCAATTGTGGATGTGCCTCTGTTATCTACCCTGCTACTTTCAATATCCTTTAGGCTTCTATTTCCAAGAGAATACAGCTTCTTACTGCCAAATATATTTTGTTCCCTCCAGAGTACCTGGAGATCCCAAGGATATTTTGAATCTCAAGGATAACAGGGAGTCAGAAATTGTGTGGAGTACATTTGATCCTTGGACAATGCAGCAGTTAAGAGTGCTGACCCTCCTTCTACCCTCCCTGTGCCTTTCAAAATCTGTGTATAAAATAACAATAGCCTACTATTGTCCAGAAGTTTTATAGATAAGAGTCGATTAACATATATTTTGTATGTATTATATACAAAAAAGTAAGCCAGAGAAAAGAAAATGTTACTAACAAAGTCATAAGAAACAGAAAGTGTATTTACTATATTGATTAAAAATAATAATATGTGTATAAATGAACTCACACAGTTAAATCCATGTGCTTCAAGGCTCAACTATACCATGTTTAGTTTTCAATAATAAACAATACAGAACATGTTTAACAGTTCATTATGAGTGGGGCCCTATATCTTCTCTAAATTTATCGCCTTGCCACTGTTCTTGCTCATTGACCTTATTGCTGCCAAACTGGTGAGGAGGGCTTTGCCATTCTTATCTCCTGGCCTGGAATGCCATCTGCAGATTTCCACAGGACTTTCTCTGTTGCTTACATCAGATATGGTCTATAATCACATCCATGCTGATTACTTTTTATGTCTTCATACAATTTTTTTTTCTGGGACTAATTACTACCTTAAATATTATATGTTTGTTCCCCTCATTACTTAGTGCTTTCCCATTGGAATTATAGCTCCGTGAAAGCAGGAACTGTCTCTTTTTTATTCAACATTGTATGTCTAGCAACAGTATCCAATATTGCCAGTAAAGGGTGAATCATTCAGAGGTTTAACTTGAATGAATGAGTGATTGAAAGTTCTCAACTGTTAATGGGAAAATTTCTAAGAGTTTAAATGTCTTAGAGTGAATACATAAGTTCAAAGTTTTCAATGAATATATATTTTACTAATGCTCATAAGATAGCCAAGCCAGGTTTTATATGTAGTATATATACTAGAAGCCCAGTGCACGGAACTTGTGCACAGGAGTGGGGACAGGGGGGGCGGGTGGAGAATGGGGAGGGGTGTGTCCCTCAGCCCAGCCTGCATCTCTCCAATCTGGGATCCCTCTCACAATCCAGGACTGCTAGCTCCCAATCACTCACCTGCCAGCCTGATCAACCCCTAACCACTCCCAAGCCAGCTGGATCGATGCCTAACTGTTCCCTTGCCAGCCTGATTGCCCCAAACTACCCCCTTCTGCAGGCCTGGTCACTCCTAATGGTCCTCCCCTGCTGGCCTGGTCATTCCTAACTGTCCTCCTCTGCAGGCCTGGTAGCCCCCAACAGCCCTTCCCCATTGGCCTTGTCGCCCCTAACTACTCTTCCATGTTGACCTGGTTGCCCCCAACTGCCCTTCCTTGCAGGCCTGGGACCCCCCCAACTGTCCTCGCCCCCAATTGCCTTCCTCTGCTGGCCCAGTCACTCCTAACTGCAGGCCTGATCTCACCCAACTGCCCACCCCTGTAGGCCTGGTCCCTCCCAACTGCTTTCCCCTGCTGGCCTGATTGCCCACATCGACCCTCCCCTGCTGATCCTCTTATGGCAGCCATCTTTTGTCTACATGGGGGTGGCCATCTTTGACCACATGTGTAGCCATCATGTGTGTTGGAGTGGTCAATTTACATATTACCTCTTTATTATATAGGATATATGTATGTATCCTATATAATATAAGGCTAATATGCAATTTGACTGAAGAGAGGAACAACCAGTCACCATGATGCGCACTGACCACCAGGAGGCAGAATCTCAATGCAGGAGCTGCGCCAGTCTGCAGGCCCTAGGCCAGCCAAGATGAGTAACACTACTTCTCAGCTATTTGACTTTGAACAAAGTTAGAATCAGACTTTACATATTCCAGGTAACAATAATATTGGACACACAGTTTGTTTGTTTTCTTAATATATTTTATTGATTTTTTAGAGAGGAAGGAAGAGGGATAGAGAGTTAGACACATCGATGAGAGAGAAACATCAATCAGCTTCCTCCTGCACACCTCCCACTGGGGATGTGCCAGCAACCAAGGTACATGCCCTTGACCAGGCCGACACTCTATCCACTGAGCCAAACTGGTTAGGGCTGAACACACAGATTTTAATGATGATTACATAAGATCCAGACATAATAAATCCCTAGTGAATGTTATGTACCTATTTATTTCTCATCAATGTAACATAGACATATTTCATTCACTTATTACCTCATAGAAACATATAAACTCAATAAGCAATCAGTATTTAGCACTGGCTATCTATAAAATCTAGATAGTATTTTCTTCTCATTAATTGTTTAATTTAAATACATACGTCTAATTTAATGTTTTATTAAAATAGTAGTGGCCTGGTGCATGGATTTGTGTGGGAACCTCTTTCCACATCCCGCGTGGTTCAGGGTTCCCGGTTCAGGGTTCGGGTTCTGAAGGAGGCCACATGCAAACGAAATGAGAGACTAGAAAACATTAATTTGGCGATATTGGGGGACCAGGCGGGAGCCTTCCTCTAGTGGAAAAGACTGCCACTTGCTCTGGCCATTTTCTGCCTTTTATTAAGGCTTTGGGACACACCCCTAGCCTTTAAGCAGCAAATAACAAAACAAAAATTAACATGAAACAAACAGGTAGAGGTTGCTTCAGCCAACAATGTTTCAACTAACAGTGAGTAATTAGCTCTGACCTTTCAGAGCAGTTAAGATTGACTAGCCTTCTGGCCTCCTGTTTACAACCATTTAGTAAGAACAATGTTTGGTTTCTGACAGATTTGTGCACATTGAAAGGAAATTAATTCGAAGAAATATTTTTATATCGCTATTCACCATTTCTCTATAATAGAAGTGTCAGAAATGAAAGAAAACTAGTAAAATGTATATGAAAATGATATAGAAATTGATTAATAAATAAACAATAAAAATATGATATAACAACAACAAAGACATGAAATGAAAACAACAAAAACATAAAAACAACAAAAACATGATATAAAAACATTGATTATAAATGACTGATAAATTGATTAAACTTATTCTAATATCTTCCTGTATACCACATTAATAGTAAAACACTCTGAGTGTGCTTGACTAATTTCCCTTGTGATGAAGTATTTACAATTTGAACTTTAACAGCTTTAACATGCTCTTTGAACTTGAGAGAAAGCAACACACACTAGTGATTACTGCCAGTGAGAGCTTTATATGTATCATACATGTGCAAGTCAATGTTTATTTTAAATTTCCAGTGTGAGTCATATGTATCAGCCAGTTGGTCAATTGGACAGACATAGGGCTGGTCACTTAGCCTTTTATATATAGAGATATTTTGCATGGTAAATCTCAATGGCTAAATTAAAAGAATAATAAAAAAGGAATATCAGTGTCAAATGAAAGAATATGAAGCTAACTAGATATTCACCCAGAGGCCACATGTCCCATGTTATTGTGATAGTCCAAGGTTATACTTTTTGTTATGATTTAAGAAATGGCATCTCCTTTCATTTGAAAAAAATATTTTGGCTTGGCTTATAAAACATATTGTTGACCTAATTGAAATAAACAATATGAAGGATGAAAAAAAAGGTAACTCTAGATGTTTCAGAGATCAAAAAGATAAAAAGGATATTATAAATAATTGCATACCAGTTAGAGCACTTAGATGAAATATATATACTAATTTAAAACCAATCTATTAAAATGTACAACTACACATAAAACTACATATATCCACATATATGTATATATATATATATATATATATATATATATATCTTCAGTAGTCCTGAAATTATCAGAGAAGTTGAATGTAGTTCATATATTCCCACCAAGAAAACATCTGACTCAGATTATAACACCTAAAGAATAAATAATTCAATTTAAATGTTAACCTAATCCTTACAAAGATTAAAAAAAGAAATAATTTCTCAATCTTCATGAGGCAAACATAAATTTAATAGCAACATTACAAAAGCATAATACTGAAAAAAAGAAGAGAAACTAAAAATCTTTCTTAAGAACATAAATGCAAAATCCTAAACAAAATATTGATAAAGCAGATATAAATATTTACCTTCAAATAAAATCAAAGCCATGGTTTAATGGATATATATAAAACATGATACCCTCAAAATAAATTTAAAAAACGTGTTTAAGATCAAAATTCTTATCTCCCATTAATGATTTTCCTTAATATAATTCCACACATGCAACTCTTCAACAGACATCAATTAGATTAACTCATAGGTCCCCCAAATTGTTCACAATTTTTAAAACTTTATCAATTATTTAATAAAACTTTCTAATATCCTCTTTTCCCTAAGTTCACCAGCTCACCAAGCAACCAACCTTTAAGTCATCATAAAATGCTTCTACGCCTTGCCCAGAGGCTTCCAATGGATTACTGCATTCTGCCTGTTCTATTGTCCACATGGTTCAGCCCTCTCTTTTCTATCTCCATTGACATTAACTTATCTAGGCTCTACTTATTACCATTTACATTACCTTGAATGCCATCATCCTCACACTCTTCCTTCCCCTATTGAGACTCCTCCAGATTAGTGTACTTCATACAGGTATCTGACCATCACTTTCTTCTTAAAACACTTTGATGATTTTTGTATTCCCTTCAGTATAAAATCTAATTTCAACATAACATATATTGGATTTCTGGCCCGTGAATTTTGGATAGTGCCATATTTCTATACAATATGCTTTATCAATATTAAATTACTTCTAGCACCTGAAAACCACTATACTTCTCTGCTTTTTAAAACACTCCTAGCATATACCCTCAATAAAGGTTTGTTGAATAAGTGAACACATAAATATAACAAAGGAGAATATGAAGGCATATGTACACTTAATTTTTTGACAGTGATTCTTTCTGTTTTGACTAAATATAAGATTTTTTTCTTTTAATTATTCTTGGCTTATATTTTGAGAAATAAGTGTACGTATGCAATTTTTAGGGTGGACAAATAATATGGTAGTTCCCTATTGAATAAGATAAATTATGTATGGGCAGCTTGTGTTCTTTTGGAGTAGCTAAAACACTTTAATAGTAATTATGGACATTTTAAAGAAAAAGGAAAGGAGTAATCAGTAAAAAGCTACACCACTTTTTGGCATGTGGTGTGCATTTGCTGAAGCAGAAGCCTGCCATATGCCATACATGCTATGCCACCCAACTTTGCCATCATGTCAGTGAATGCATTGTATCCTGCAGCCAAGTCACATGGGCATGACATGCCTTCCACTTCGGCATTTATACAAACATTTTTCCACTTAATTCTGTCACACATGGTATCCATAATCTGTTAGGAGGAGTTCTGCCCATTTTATCACCTTTAACATCTGAGAGCTCTTACGATGGTGCCAAATTGATTGTTCTTCTGATTTGAATCAGATGGGAGTCATTCTGGGTGAAATTTCTAAAAGCGATTCCAGTAGTCACTTCACCATAAAAATTGAAACAAGAATGGGTAATGGCACATACAAGAAATCACTTGGAGTGTAGTTAATTGTGTAGGCAATTATTCTTTTTTAACTCACACACTCTTTTATTGACCAAATATTTATTGAGCTTTCATAATGTGCCAAACACTGTGCTATATGCTGAGGAACAAAAAAAGAAGAGTACTAAACCAGAATCCTCCTCCTCAAGAAGGCAGGGGAAAATAAAAACCAGTTTTTTATTTATGTCAATTCATTTTATCTTGTTATTTAAAAATTATTTTATTTCAAACTTCTATCTACTATAATTTTCTTCTTGCTATTTTGTAACAATTAAAAGTAGAACCTATGAACAAAGTTATCTTTTTCAAGGCAGAATGCCATATACAGCAATTTAGATGTATAAAGAAGAATCATAAAAATTCTGTGTATAAATCAAACAAAGAAAAACTGCACCCCCTTTTTATGTGTATAGCATTTTCAATAAAAAGCCATTTTTGAGATTCAACAGAAAAGACAGCATAAAAAACATTTCCTTATTGATCTTAGGTTATTTAATGTGGAAGAAAAGCGAGGAAAATTATTTTAATTTTTTCCCTTATACATATATTTAGGTGGTCATATTAAAAAAAAGTACTGTCCTCAAAATAAATGACAAATACTTAAAACTTTCATTTTGAAAAAAAATATATATCATAATTAGTAAGGAAATAACTACAGACTAAAATGATATAAATTTTAATTTTCAAGAGGGGAATATGTGTGGAATATCAAAAGTAAACAATGTTTATGAATGGGAGGACTAATTTTTACATACTTTGACCTTTTCATGCCAATTTTAATGGAATATTTGAACATAAGAACTTTGCTAACTATTCCATATATATTCCTATAGACATTCATTCAATTTAGACTATGTGGCTTTTGTTAAGCTTTGTCAGTTTGTTATATCATAATGAGCATTTGATGGAGAAACTGAAGGTATATTTTTGTTTTAAATATTTATTTTTTCACATAATATTTATGAACCTGATTATTTAAATTTATACCTATTTTCCAGAGTTGTAATGTATATGAAGATATCTGATAATCTATTGCACATACTAATAGGTTTTTATCCTAATGTAACTAACACCATATAAATAAAAAACTAGAAAGGATATACTTTCCTGGATTAATTTTAAAATGAGAATTCTCTTGAATTAAACAAGAGATAAGGAAATAAATAAATTAAATATTAATATTTTAAGAATATCATTAATATTTTATACAAAAAAACAAATTTCTCTAATATAACTTTGACAAAAACAAAACCCCAAAATAAGCAAACAACAGTAACAAACCAAGGAGAGAGAATCTTGTGATGGGAAATTTTTCACACAAAAGTATAGGTTGCATAGAGCAAAGTGTTTCCTATACAGAAAAAAAAGGCACTCAATAGGCACTGTTTCTGAGAAATTTCAGAATTACTAATGATAACTTAAATCAGCTAACTTAAATATGCTCAAAGAACTTAAGGAAGGTACATCTAAAGAATAAAAGGGAAATATGAGAATAGTGTCTCATCAAATAGAGAATATTAATATATAGATAAATTATTGAACTGCAGATTGAGCTGGCAGAAGATTCAGAAAACTTGAGCAGAGTTCAATTGAGATTTTTATAGATCAAGGAAAAATAGGGGATAAGGGATGAAGAAAAAATATCAGCAGCCTCAGAAATCTATGACATACCATTAAGTATAGCAAAATATACAATTGGAGTTCCACAATGAGAGGAGGCAAAGACCAGAAGAAAAAAAAATATTTGAAGAAATGAAGGCTAAAAACTTGCATAATTTAATAAAACAAACATATCTAAATAGCCAATAAGGAAAATACTCCAAATAGTATAAATACAAAGAGGCTCACACCTAGACACATCATAAGCAAATGGATAAAACACAAAGATAAGTGCATTCATCTAACAGCTGCCTTCTAATCAGAAACCATGGAAGCTAAAAGGCAGTGGGATAAGATACTCAAAGTGGTGAAAGAAAAAGATTGTTAGCCAATCTTTATTCAACAAACCTATTCTTCAAAAATGAAGGAATCAAATTCAGATAATAAAAAACTTGAGTTACTTCTAGAAGACCTGTCCTACCAGAAATACTAAAAGAGCTCCCTTTAACTTGAAATAAGCAACTTCTACATGAAGAAATAAAGACTATAGTAAATCAGATTGATAAAAATAAAAGTATAAATGGAATAATTTTAATGCTTTTTTTTCTATATGATTTAAAAGACAACAGAATGAACAATGATTTGTGTTGATGTGTATGAAATGAATAAAGATATAATTTGGATTCGAAAAACAACAATGAATTGGAGCTACATAGAGCAAAGAATTTGTATGCTATTTTATTTAAGATAGTGTTATTTGAGACTAGTTTGTAATAAGTTAGTACTTTGGCACTCACAAAAAATGCAAAAGAGTAACTAAAAACACATTAAAATGATGACAAGCGAATTTGGAACAGTAAAAAGTATTTAACATGAAAGAAATACTAGTAAAATAAAGAAATAAAAAAGATATAAAATATACAAAAATTAAAGCTCAAAAGAGTTAAAATGAAATAAGTGAAATACAGAATATAAAATCAATAGAAAAAAATAACAAAAGTTTTTTTTAAATATTAACAAAATTGACAAATCATTAGATAGAATGATCAAGAAAAAAAAGAGATAATTCATTGTACTAAAATTGCTAATGAAAGAGAGGTAATCACTATCAAAATTTTGGGAATAAAGGTGTTTCTATACAGTAGAAATTAGCAGTTCAAAAAATAAAATTATGACCAGTCCCACTTCTAATAGTATGAAAAATAATTAACTTCTTAGGAATTAAATCAACAAAACATGTATGACATGTACACTGAACACCAAATCACTGTAAGAATTTAATACCTAAATGAATGGCAAGGCAGCCTTTATTCATGTATGGTAATATGTAGTTTTGTTAAAAAGCTATATTCTATAATTTATTGTAGAGATTCAGATCCAGTCAAAATTCCAAATGCCTTTTTTTTCTTTAGAAATAGACAATTGATTTTCAACAAGGATACTAAGATGAGTTAATGGAGAAAGAGTAGTCTATAAACAAATGGTGCTAGGACAACAGGATATTTAAAAAAAAAGAATATAAACCCATACCTCACAAAATATATGCAATTGGACCAAAATAGATCAAATATATAATTTTTTGGAAGAATGGGCTAGTCATGGTGGTGAAAAAGTAAGAAATAAGATAGAAATTAGTTTGAGTTTGCTATTTCTCCCCATATTGTGCCATAAACCAAGGGTTGTGATTTATTCAGTTCTATCTACCTAAGATTTAATTAAGAAAAAAGTATACAATGTAACATACAATTAACTTACCAAACACTAAATAACTCCACAAATTAATTAGTGTAACTCAAATAAACCTATTTTTCTTGTTCTTCGAAAGCAAAATATTTCCTGTTGTACACCCCTAACAAGTCAGTTTAAGACTAATGATGTAGCAATCGGTTGCTAAAATATTCGCTGCTAGTATTTAGTAGAGAGAAATGATACGCTGGCGAGTAAGGCATCACAATTATAGTAGTCATTAGCAAATGTTGAAGTTTGTTATTAATAATTATGTATAACTGTTAAAGGTAAGTTATGAAATTTTTATTAAAATATTTTCTACATAACGTTATAATGGCTGGGTCACAAAAATATTCTATGTGGGCTGCATGTTTGACATGCTTGGTCTACAAGTACAAAATACAGTTTTAATTACTTTCTGAGCAATAGTTGAGGTGAATTTGTAGTGACCCTTTGAGATAAGTTCTTCCAGTAAAATTTCCTGCCAAAGGCACATTGATGAGATGGCGAACTAGTACTTGGCAGGCAATCTGTTCTCATGAACTAAATAAACTAATTTGTATGATTTGTATGTATGATTCTTCTGTACATGTTGTTTAGTAGTGAAAAGAGAAATAAACAGCAAATAATTTACTTTTTTCTGCATGTTTGCATAAATGTATGTATCTGTACACAAAAATGAATCATGTATTTCAAATGGTGAGAGTAATAGGTTCATTAGATAAGGTAAACATTAATTATCATTCAACACAACTAATAATCATAAATGTATTCACTGAAAATTCAGAGAAAATAGTTTCAGAATATTTAATATTGAGTTGTCTAAATGTAGTTTCACTAAAAATGACTGTCTACCCAGAAAGCTAAACAATGTTTTCCACCAACTTAACTATATGTACATTCAGTACAAAAACTGTTGTATATTGTCTATTTCAATACAAAATTTGCTTTCAGCTCTTAAAAATATGGGTACTTTGGTTGATGGCTTGTATTTAGTTCAACCATATTTGTGAGAAAATGTATATATATATATATATATATATATATATATATATATGTTTAAATTTGTTTTTTTTGAGTAAATTTGAATTCTCTTTCTGTTGAGTGACATTGCTTGTACAGTGAGTGCAATTATTATGTCAGAAATTTACAATATAGGATTTTAAACAATGCTTAGATATTTATTTTAAAGAAAATATTTCATGAATCAGTAAATGACTTTTATAAAAGGAAATTTAACATTCATAGAGCACCAATTATATTTTAGTTTTTATTGTTTGGCAGAAAACTATTGTTCTCCCTTGTCAACATCCTCCTGTTGCTCCTGTCCTTCCCTGTTATATGTTGTGTATTTCACCTCCCCTGCTCCTTTAGGTAATAAGCACTTGATTTTCTTTGTGAATTTGCACATTCTCCATTCTATATGAATTCAGTGACTTATTCAGGGATAGGTATGTGACACATGCAAGGCCAATAAGTGCAAGGAAATGCAATCCTGGCACTTATGTTTTAAATGGTAGAATAGCTTATTTCACACCATCCAACACTTGAAAACAACTAAAATAGCTAGGAGCTAATATAAGGCATCTATTTAAAGAGTTTGGGGAGTTAGCCAGAGAACTCCAGAAGGTAAATCTGACATTTGGCACCACTTTCTTCTACATATTTGCCAAGTACACGAAGATAATGGGAAGATGAGAAAATAAGCAGAAAGAGGTAGTTGAGAGACTGTGATATAAATTCCTTAAGGCTAGGGGCTCAAAATAGGAGGGTTCTGGGGTTTCAATTTGGAGTTGGAATAGATCATGTGAGAAAAGAATGGCTCTCACAAAGACACAAAACAATTTTTCAATGAACACAGCTCTTAATTTGTTAAGGCAGTAGTCTGTATTGCCACAGTCAACTTCCAGAGGACATTTGGCCATATGACAATTTTGATTGTCAAAACTTAAGAGAATCTACTGGCATCTAAAGGGTAGAGGCAAGGGACGCTGCTAAGCATCCTAAAGTGCACAGGACAGCTTTGCAAAACAATAGAGAATCTTGTCCAAATACTGTCTTAAGGTGATTTTCATTAACTTAAGAGGTGGAAGGAAATTTTGGAGGAATTTATCATGTGTTCCTTCAATTTATCACTAAAATTGTATGCTAAAGTCTCTCAATAAAAATCAAATCAAAATAAATTGTAATAAGAAAGCAAGAAATAACTAAAAACAGATACAATAGAGATTTAGAAATTGGAATATTTAGACTGATTTTAAAAGAGCAGTGAATATTTCAAGAGTTTTAATGGCAAATAAATGTTGACAGAAACCTAGGTGCTATATAAAATAGTCAAAGGTATTCTAGAATCAAAAACTAATACAACCCTTAAAAAGTAGATTGACATACAGAAAAATAACATCAAGAAAGATTATAGAAGATTTGAACAGCAAGATTACCAAACTTTGGAACTTAATTGGCTTGTGTATTGAATACTGCATAACACTGCAGTGTACATGTTTGTTGTAATTGTTCCAGGTGCATGTATAAAAAGTAACCATATAGTGCTCCACAAAGGAAATAAATCTCAATAAGCTTTTAGGGATTGATAATATGTATTCTTTGTTCTCTGATCACAGTGGAAGTAAGCTAGGACTCAATAAGAAAAAATAACTAATATATTTGAAAATTAAGATATACTTATGAATAGCTAATACTACATATAAAACTCTTTATTAAATGTTTTATACAGTGTTTGTCATATGTTAGATTTTTACATTTATAATTATTATCACCTTACTAGAGGCCCAGTGCACACATTTGTGCTCTCAGGGGGTGTCGGAAACCAAATATTGTTCTCACTAGATGGATGTAAACAGGAAGCCAGAAGGCGGGTCAACTTTAATTGCTCTGAAAGGTCAGAGCTATTTACTCACTGTTTTGTTGAAACATTATTGGTTGAAGCAACCTCTATGTTTGTTTCTTGTTAATTTCTGTTTTTGTTATTTCCTGCCTAAAGGCTAGGGGTGTGTCCCAAAGCCTTAATAAAAGGGAGAAAAAGGCCAGAGCAAGGGGCAGTCCTTTCCACTAGAGGAAGGCTCCCGCCTGGCCCCCCAATATCGCCAAATTTAAGCTTTCTAGTCTCTCATTTCGTTTGTGTGTGGCCTCCTTCAGAACCCGAACCCTGACCCGGGAACCCTGAACCACGTGGGACGTGGAAAGAGGTTCCCACAAGGGGGCTCCCTCATTCCTGCCTGTTCCCTCTCACAGTTGGGGCCTCACTCACTCCCTAAGGCAGTGGTTGGCAAACTGCAGCTCTCAAGCCACATGCAGCTCTCAAGCCATGATTTGCTACTCTGTTGACTAATGAGTTTGCAGACCACTGGATTAGACTCTTAATTCCAATAATTACAGCTGTTGTTGTTCCTTGTGCTTAAGCCCATATCCCAGTCATCAACAAACTCAGTCAACAGAGTGGCAAACAGTGGCTCACAAGCCACAGTTTGCTGACCACAGCCCTAGGGCATTGGGCCTAAAATGGCAGTGAGATATCCCTCTGGCAGCCCGGAAGCCCTCAGCAGATGTCCACCTGCCAGCATAGGCCCTCTTGCCAGGGGATAGGGCCTAAGATGGCAGTCAGACATCCTTTTGGCAGCCTGAGAGCCCTTGAAATATGTCCAACTGATGGCTTAGGCCCAGAGGGAGTGGGCATAAGCCGTCAGTCAGATATCCTTAGCTCTGCCCAGGAGGAGGGAGAGGTTCCTACCACCATTGTGCTTGTAACCGACAGCCAGGCTTGTGGCTGAGTGGAGCTTCCCCTGTAGGAGTGCACTGATCACCAAGGGGCAGCTCCTGCACTGAGCGTCTTCCCCCTGATGGTCAGTGTGCATCATAGCGACCGGTCATTCCTGGTCATTCTGCTGTTAGGGTCAATTTGCATATTACCATTTTATTATAAAGGTAGCACACAACCCTGCTTTGTACTCTAAAGTTAAAATAACAGTCTATAGGTCTACATCAGTGTTTCCTTATTCTCTATACTTTCCAACTTTGCTAACCATTAGTTGGATCCATTCTCATGAAGTTGGGTGCTTTGTGTAACATAATTGAACCACAATTTACATTCACACCCCTCAGCAACCTAAGTTGAAATACCGTTTCTATCTCTTAAGACTGAGCTGCTTTTCTAGTGTGCTTAAAACAAACAAAAAGAAGTATAACCCAGATCAGAAAAACATGCTAGTGTGTGTGTGTGTGTGTGTGTGTGTGTGTGTGTGAGTGTGTGTATGTGTGTGTGTGTGACCACCTTGGTCAAGCAATAGAACATGACCATCATTTGGAAGCCCCTTTTTGCCCCAATGGATCAAAGGAGCAATGAAAATGAAAATGAGAAAATACTGAATTTACTGTCAGTCAAAATTTGCAGGATGCAGTTAGATGACATTAATAAGAGGACAAAAAATTTGGACATAGTCTGGACACTCATTCAAGGGGCTATTATGCAAAATTTTGAAAAGGCTAATTGCATGGTATTTTATGAAGCTTAAATAGGCAGCTGTAAAAGTGACCTATTTAAAAACTATTTTTTTAAAGTACCTGAAGTCAATATGAACAGATTTGAGATTAGTGTGGTGACTCAGAAGCTAGGCTTTTGTTTACAGATAATCATAGTGAGAGTTGGAATTAGGGCCAGGGGAGACAAAGATATTTATTAAAGAACTGCTGACTGTAAAGTGTTGATAACTTGGGTGATGAAAAAGAAGGAGGAGTGAAAGGTACCATTATTACTTTGTTCCTGAGTGGCAGTGACATTCAAGACAAGTAAGGAGGCAGAAAAAATGAGTTTAGCTAGACAAACATTAGTTGCTTTTATCTAAGCTTCATGAATATGAAATTTTATTTTTGCTGTTACAACATAAATATGAACACATTTGTGAATCAAATATGTCTAGTAATTGATTAGCCAAGTATGGAAATATTAAAAATGTGTTTTTTTTAATGGCTTGGTCTTTTTTTATTATTATTAATGAGTTACATGTATACATATCTTCCTATTGCCCCCCCTCTCAGGCATACCCTAACCCTCCAGTGTCTTGTGTTCATTGGTTATGCTTATATGCATGCATATACGTCCTTTGGTTGATCTTTTATCTACCCCACCTCTCCTTAATCTTCCTGCTATAATTTGACAGTCTGTTTGATGCTTTACTGCCTCTGTATCTATCTTTTTGTTCATCAGTTTATAATGTTCTTTATTATCCACAAATGAGTGAGATCATTTGGTGTTTCTTCTTCATTGACTGGCTTATTTCACTTAGCATGAGGGTCTCCAGTTCCATCCAGGTTGCTGCAAATGATAAGAATTCCTTCTTTTTAATGGCTACATAGAATTCCATTGTGTAGATGTACCCATCAACAAAACAAGAAAGCCCACTGGTTGGGAAAATATATTTGCAAATGTTATCACTGATAAAGGTTTAATCTCCAACATCTAAAGCCAACTTATACAACTTAATAAAAGGAAGATAAAGGATCCAATAAAAAAATGGGCAATGGACCTAAATAGAACCTTTATGAAAGAAGACAGAAGGAAGGCCAAGAGACACATGAAAACATGCTCAAAGTCACTAATTATCCGAGAGGTCTTTTTGCACAAAGAAGAACATCTACAATATACACTGACTGACCATGTCTAAATCATCTATCCTCAAACCACTAGAAGGTAAAATGTGCAGTGTACATAGATATCAGAAATGCTGAATCAGAATCATACTGGTTATGACAATGGATAGAGGTAATTCTTAACTTAGAATCACATTCAGAGTTCCATGCCTACTTATAAAATGGAATTCAAAAGGTAAGTGGCAGTTTTCTGAGAGGTTATAAAGATCCATGTGCCACAGGAACTGTTCAAGGAAAAGTCTTCTAATTTGACTTCTTCTTAGCTCCTATTTGAGGCCAGTGAGTAATGGTGTCATCTCCTCAGACAATACCAACAGGACTTTGGCACTGTACATACTGGGAAAAGTATCTGAAGTTTACATGAGTAGACAACTTGGGAAAGGATAGACTAGACCTATTACGTGTATGATGATTCTGAGAAGAATCAAATATTAGGTTTTGCCACTTTTGAAAATAAGGATAGAAAAAAAAAAAGAGAAATGAGAAGAAAGTTGTTTTCCCATTGATTGAATATGAGAGGCCCAGTGCATAAAATTTGTGCACAGGTAGGGTCCCTAGCAGCTGCTGGATGCTAGCCAGGGCCTCCTTACTTGCTACTTGCTGCCAGCCATGGCCTTCCTTTGTCTTGTACCAGGTAGGATCGGGCCTAAACAGGCAGTTGGACTTCCCTCTCACAATCCAGGACTGCTGGCTCCCAACTGCTCACCTGCCTGCCTTCCTGATTGCTCTGAACCACTTCTGCCTGCAAGCCTGATTACCCCCTAACCATTCCCCTGTCAGCCTGATTGAGTACTAACTGCCCCCCTGCCAGCCTGTTTGCCCCTAACTGACCTATCATGTGGGCCTGGTAACCCCCAACTGCTCTTCCCTGCAGACCAGGTCACCCCCAACTTCTCTCCTCTGCCAGCCTGGTCACCCCTAACTGCCCTCTCCTACAGGCTTGATCACCCCCAACTGCCCTCCCTTGCAGACCTGGTCCCTCCCAACTGCCCTCCCCTGCTGGCCATCTTGTGGTGGCCATCTTGTGTCCACATGGGGGCAGGATCTTTTGACCACACAAGGGCAGTCATCTTCTGTGTTGGAATGATGATCAATCTGCATATTACTCTTTTATTAGAGAGGATAGAGGCCTGCTGCATAGGTCGGGTCCAGCTGGTTTTCCCTGAAGGGTGTCCTGGATCAGGGTAGGTTTTCCCTTGGGGTATGGGGTGGCCTGGGCGAGAGCCTGTGGTAGTTTTCAGGTCAGCCATGCCCCCCAGCGATGCAAGTGGACGCCCTGGTATCTGAGATTTATTTCTCTTTTACAATTGAAACTTTGTTGCCTTAAGCGCTGGTCAGGGTGTGCGGAAAGCTGGTCAGGCTTCCTTCAACACAAGTCTTGCTCAGTGGTGGCAGCCATTGAAACTTTGTTGCCTTAAGTGGAGGCCTCTGCTAGGCCAGGCTTTGCAGAAATCTTGGCTTCCTCCATTGCCAGGGGCAACCCAAGACTCTCTCTTGCTCTCTCTGTGGCCGTAGCCATCTTGGTTGGCTTAATGTGCATACTCGCTCTGATTGGCTTGTGGGCATGGCTGGTGGGCATGGCTTGTGGATGTAGCAGAGGTATGGTCAATTTGTATATTACTTTCTATTAGATAGGGCTAGTGGCCTGGTGTACGACATTCATGCAAGGGAGGGGAGTGCCCCTCAGCCCAGCCTGCACCCTCTCCAGTCTGGCACACCTGTGGAATAAGACCTAAACTGGCAGTCGGATATCCCTCTTGCAATCCAGGACTGCTAGCTCCTAACTGCTTACCTGCCTACCTGCCTGCCTGATCGCCCCTAACTACTCTGCCTGCCAGCCTGCTTTCCTCCCACTGATCACAGCTGGCCTATTCAACCCCACTACACCCCGTGCTGGCCTGCTCACCCCCAACTGCCTTCTCCTCCTGCCTGATCGCCGCTAACCTCCTCTGCTTCAGTCCTGCCACCATGGTTTTGTCCAGAAGGTCATCCAGAAGGTCTCCCGATCTAATTAGCATATTACCTTTTATTAGATATATACCCTTTTATAGATAGGTTCTATTTTCTGAGTGCTTTAGGACTACATTGTTCTACTATACATGAGGCTTCTGTTTGGCATTAACATTGATTTCATTATTTGTACTTCACATCATTTTTTTCTTCATCAGTTATAACACATTTCTCTCATATTTTAAAATCCTGCTGTCTCCTCTTTCAGCATCCCTGGATGTGCAAAGATTATATGTGTGTAAAAATGTGGCTTGTGAACATAGGACAAAGAGTGGATGGCTGAAATATTTAATGTTGTAATTCTGACACTTTTTTTCCCCAAAATGGGAAAATTAGCTTTATATTAATTAAATTTAGCCAAGTTAGTAAATAATTTAAATATATTGATAAAAATGATTTAAATTAGCAGTCCATTTATGAAAATGTCTCAAAATTGCTTCAAGTAGCAAGAAAGGGTGTTGTTTTTTTTTAATATATTTTCTTGACTTTTTACAGAGAGGAAGAGAGAGGAATAGAAAGTCAGAAACATCGACGAGAGAGAGATATCGATCAGCTGCCTCCTGCACGCCCCCTATTGGGGATGTGCCCGCAAGCAAGGTACATGCCCCCAACCGGAATCAAACCTGGGACCTTTCAGTCCGCAGGCTGTCGCTCTATCCACTGAGCCAAAGCGGTCTCGGTAAGAAAGGGTTTTTGTTTCCATAAAATTGTATAAAATATATCTTCTAACAATTCATTATACTAATATAATACACCATCAAAGTGCCATAAATAATTGTATTGGTTTAGAGAAAATAGGAAAGAGTATCAATATTGGTCAGGGTTGTCACAAAGTTCAAGTTAATAAAGTTTTTTAGTTCCTGAATTCTTACTAAATAATTTTTTAAAAGATAAAATTTAAATTTTGAGGCACTTCATTTTCAACAGATACCAGAAGGGTTATTCCATACCCTGGTTCCCATCACAGAGTAACGTAATACATTCAGCTTTGTAGGGCACCCTCTCCAGTTCAGTGAGGTCAACCACATATAAAGGTGTGTTGTTGCTACTGAATTAGTCAGAAGGCAAGAAATCTATCAAGCAAATCACTAGGGCATGCATCACAGTTTTCCCCAGCTGTAAATTTTTCTGCGCATGTGTTACTAACATGCCTGACACTGACTATGACTGTTAGAGCTTAGCAGTCATTTCCCCTGATATATTGAACACTAGAGTGAAACACGGCAGCCTGGGACAAAAAGCTTTGGTGTTCTTCTGATGAATCACCCCACACTGGCTACTGATAAGCACCACCACAAATCATCAATAGCTGGCAAGGTCCTCTGCCCTAATTTGTTTTTTAAATTTTCATTCAGGCAGTGTAACTTCATTACATCCCTGCAGGCTAGACCCTGGGCATTGTGCGAGGGAGATTTACAGCCAAGTAAGACAGCCTTTTCAGATTGCAGAGAAACCCCTTCAGTTGCACAGTGTCCGCATTTTTCCTGTTAGCTGAGGAAAGTAGATTTTATATGGCATAACTTTTCTTTTTTTTTTTAAAGACACCTATTTTTTTTTCTTTCTCCTTATGACTGGATGAGGGAATGTACTGCTTTGCGTGAAGAAGCAACTAGCATTCATTATTATCTCCAGTCAAGGTTTCACTGGAAAAAAGTGTGTAAATCTCTCTTTCACATCCTTTCCTGAAACTTACTTTTCCTTTGCCAGTTTAAAGGTAAAAGGAATTCAGCAGATTGACTCCAGGTGAGAGTATACATGGAGACCTCAGGCTGGAAGTCTGATGGGAAATGAATATGTCAAACACCTTTATCCATTCTGTTGACCAACCAAATCTCAAATCTCACCAAGTAAGAGGACAGCTTGCTTTCTCACCATACTGCCTCTCCTGCCTGAGCCACACCATTAAACCTTGGCAGATCAACTTTTGCACTCACTGAAATATTGTTGCCTATTAACAATTACTCAGAGAGTAAATAGTCCAACTAAACTACTAAGGAACTTTGATATATGTTAACAATTTATGGAAGATACTCTAGTTTTAAAATGAAAGATACTCTACTGAAAATGTTTTGAACAAGAGCTATTGGGAAGAATATCATAGAAAATGATATTATACTTCTTAAACAAAGTAGCCATTTAAAATAGCATGTGATTTACTAGAGGTAGTCAAAAAATTCTTTCTTTTGAATTCATGTTAACATAAAAGATTATCTAAATTAACCTTAAAATAATTCGTTTTTTTTTTCTGCCTTACTGTGGTAGTTAATGTCACCACATATGGTAGGAATGTCATAGAATATGTTACTCTGCTTTTATTTCTAGAATAATAATTATATTTTTAAACATTAGATTTAATCCAAAGCTAAAAGTAGTTTAAATAGATAAGCTGAGAATATTCATTTTAATGGCTAAAATATTAAATATTTATTTTATTTATCTAGTAATAAATAAAATAAGTATTTAAAAGTTTAGCTATTAAAAATTCACTAAAAGTCTTTCTATTCAAATGTATGTTTGAAAGCATTCAGAGTTCAGAGTAATATATGGATTTTATTTTCACGTGTTTCTCAATCCGTTGTGGAAAGGACTTTTTCTGCTTTGCAACCATCCTTCATCTGCATTCTAGAAATGTGAATCTAAATATAATGCAAAAGACTATTTACTATAACTTCAGTGAATGCTTTATTTTTTATTTTTTTAAATTAATTTTTATTAATTTTTTATACATATCTCCCCATTGCTCCCCCTCCCTCCCAGGCATACCCCAACCCCCCAGTGTCTGTGATCATTGGTTATGCTTATATGCATGCATACAAGTCCTTTGATTGATCACTTATCTACCTCACCTGACTTTAATCTTTCTGCTGTAATTTCAGTGTTTGATGCTTTATGATTTTTGTCCTCCTGAGAATTATCAGTCTACTCCCTTTCTGTGCTTCTGATTCTATTATATTCATCAGTTTATTCTGTTGATCAAATTTTTAATTCACTTAATTTTTAGATTCACTTGTTGACAGATAAGTATTTGTTGTTCATAATTTTTTGTCTTTTACCTTTTTCTTCTTCCTCTTCTAAAAGAGTACCTTTCAGCATTTCATATAATACTGGTTTGGAGTTGATGAACTCCTTTAGCTTTTTCTTCTCTGTGAAGGTCTTTATCTACCCTTCAATTCTGAATGATAGCTTTGCTGGATAGATTATTCTTGGTTGTAGGTTCTTGTTGTTCATCACGTTGAATATTTCTTGCCACTCCTGTCTGGCCTGCATCATTTCTGTTGAGAAATCAGCTGACAGTCATAGGGGTGCTCCTTTGTAGGTAATGAACTGTTTTTCTCTTGCTGCTTTTAATATTCTCTCTTTGTCTTTTGCTCTTGGCATTTTAATTATGATGTGTCTTGGTGTGGTCCTCTTTGGATTCCTTTTATTTGGGGTTCTGTGTGCTTCCTGGACTTGTAAGTCCATTTCTTTTACCAGATGTGGGAAGTTTTCAGTCATTATTTCTTTAAATAGGTTTTCAGTATCTTGCTCTCTCTCTTCTTCTGGCACCCCCACAATTCTGATGTTGGTACGCTTGAAGCTGTCCCAGAGGCTCCTTACATTATCTTCACATTTTTGGATTCTTTTCTCTTCTTGCTTTTCCAGTTGAATGTTTTCTGCTTCTTTATATTTCAAATTTTTGACTTGATCCTTGCCTTTCTCTAGTCTGCTGTTAGGACTCTGTGTATGTTTAATTTCTATTTGGTCCTTTATCATCTTTAGTTGGACCTTTTTCATCTCCTCTTGGGTCTCACTAAATTTATCCATCTTTTCTAGCATATTCTTGAAAAACCTTATAAGTGTGGTTTTGAACTCTATATCCAGTCGTTTTTTGTCCTCCATTTCTTTTGTTTGTGATCCCTTCCATTGTCTCGGCATTTTCACTATGCCGGGGAAACTTCTGTGTTGGATTCAGCCTTATGATACCAGACTTGGAAAACCGCAGAAGCCTCTATTGAGCTTGGGATGGGTGGAGTCTCAGGGCTTAAGGGACCGCCTTGCCTTCCAGTCGGCCCCGCCCTCCACGGCCCCTGAGTCTCACGTGCCTGGGTAATGGCTGGAGCCGTCCTTGTGCCTCTAACCGCTGCCTTTCCAGCTCCCCTGCGCAGCAGGACCTCACGAGTCTAGGTCTCTAGGGTTTCGTCCGAAACAGGGGCTTAGTGGAGTCAGAAGTGGCACAGTTGGGAGGGTCTGTCCCCCACCCACTCGCGAAAGTCAGCAGCACAATCAGCAATCTGTCCTGCGTGCAGTGCCGTGCGCCTCACCAGGCCTTTGATCTTTTGCGACTCCCCTAAGTTTCCGTGCACTTCTCCCTTTTCACAGTCCAAACTCCCCCCGTATGAGTTTCGGCTGGATCTGGGGTTTAGTGTCGTAGGATAAGGGGTTCAATGCCTTTGAGAGTCTCCGTTTCCCTCCCGCCAGAGAAAGCCAGCCAGGTACTCCGGCACCACGCACGCGTCTCCGTACCTCAGCTTTTTGCAGCTCCTCTGGGTCTCCGTGAGCCCCTCTTTCCTTCTAGTTGTAGAACTTCCACTCAGCCAGCTTTCCTGTGGTTCTGGATGATGTCCGTTCTGTCTTTTAGTTGTAGTTTTGAAATTGTTGTGCGAGGCAGCAGTGTAGGTGTTTACCTATGCCGCCATCTTGGATTCCCCAGTGAATGCTTTATTCATATGTGCCTCAAAAATGTGTCAGTGATGTGACCAATAAGTAGACAGTTCTGACTTGTAGCTCATCAGTTCTTGGTGGCATCCTGAGAAATGCGGATGGTAACTATGTGGGCATCATCTGCCCTGTAGGCCTCCTCCTGTGAAGGACCTAGTAGTGGTGCACTGGGACTATCTTCCATTGTGTTTTGTTTTATCGATGCAACAAATCCAAACTATGTTAGTTTGAGATATTGGCAACATGTTTTACATTCCAGGAATGAGGGACATTGTGTTATCTCTTAGGACAAGCAGAAAGTTAAAATAGAAAACAAACTAGAATAGAAATTAATATTTTCATTATTTCTATTGCAATCAAATCAAATGTTTTCTTTCTCATAAAGTCAGGATAATAAATGTGCTATTGTTACTTTTGGGTTATTGCACATATTCATTTTGAAAACCATTCAAGTTTATTCATTAGAATGGAGATTATCCTATCCAAATATATTTAAACATAGTCATTTTTGTAAGAAGGAATAATAAAACAAGTTAATAAATAATGTAAATTAATTTCTAATGACAGCATATAAAACTCCATCTACATTAAGAAAAGTGACACAAAGTTCTTTACTTCACTGTAGAATATGCACACTGCTCTGTTTTGGCTTTTCAACTTGCAGTGCACTAAAAAGCAGTGCAGCAATCCAGAGATGTACTGCTCTTCTTTCCCCAGACAGTAAATCCCTTTATTTCATTATTCGATAGCAGAGAGTAAAACTAATTACTCAGAGAAAGCACAATCCTTAAGATTGTTTGAATTTTAACTGGCTACTGTGTTTAGATTTTCACTTTTCCTTCCTTTTCCCCTGCCAGTTTTGAAGAGAGTTCATATGCCTCACAATATGTTGAGCCCAAGATAATCAGCCAAGTCTTGGCTTCTTTAAGAGCTTAAACTCTTTAAACTCAGTCCTCTTTCCAGCTGGCAGGTCAGCAGCACTGAGCAGACACTGCAGGTTTCTGCTTAGTTAAGTTTCCACAAATGCAGCCCTGCTTATTCTTAGAGAGACTGAGCGGGGGGAGGAGGGGTAGTATTTGCCCTGTGAACAATTCTATCCATCTTCTATTTCTTAGCTGGCTGTGTCTAATCTGTTTGGCAGTGCATGCTTTTTCTCCCCCCACCCCACTTTTATTCATAAGTGTTTGATTGACATATATTATTTAAAAACAAAACAAAACCATAAGATGTTAATGTTCTTCACTCATGAAGGCATATATTTACTTCTCATGAAGCCTGCAAATGTTTCACATAGTTTGGCATTTTTACATTAATAGACATGTTTGGCAAAATAATACACCATAGATTTACTGTGCAAATATTAGCTTTTGTATAGAGATTAAAGTTACAAAAAGTAATAGACTTTCTTTAATCTCATTTCATTCTTCATGTCTAAACTCTAATTCAGACATCTATTCTTCAATGCTTCAACTCCTGTTCAAACACGAAAAGCTTTTCTGAAGGTTACAAAGATGAGCCAAAGCAGCTAAACAAATTTCTAATGTCTACTAGTATTCATTCTGGACATTTTCTTTAAGTCATTACTGTAACCTCAACATAAAAGTAAATGGGATTTAGGTAGCACCAAACTCACTAATGTAGCTGGTGAATGAAAATATTCAGTATTGGCTGAAGTCAACTTTTGCATATTAGACTCTTTAGGATATAATCATTACATTGCTACATGGTTTTTATGTTTTTCTAGATAAAATTACTGGTTGTATCCAGTTTGGTTTGATTAGTTGGTTGACTTTCCTATAGCAGAACTCTTTAAATTGTTAAACTAAAAAAGCCATGCAATAATGCTATGTATTATGTGATTATTGGGCTTAGTTGTGAACAAAATAACTTGACTTTAGCCTTATGTATAACAAGCAAGAGGCTTATACTAATACACTTTATTTTAAAATAATTATTCTAGTTTTAAACCCCTTCTTCATCTCTCATTTATTTATTTTTAAGTTTTAGCTGAAATATATATTACATTTATTTTCCTGAACTTAAGAGAAAATTAAATATTTTCCATAATTTCTAACTTATATTTTGCCCCTCTCACTTATACATTTGCTTTACTCTTAATTAATTAAGGATTTCACTCAGGGTTATTTTAATGTGTTTAGGTAAGAAAATGATCCACCTTTGTGAAATTACTCTATTTATTAGAATGGCAAAATATTAGGGGGCTATGGGAAGAAACACTGGAAAGTTATCATTAAGATGGAAAACTAGGTTCACAAGAATCATGATATGAGAGTCACAGGCCTTTAAAAACTTCTGTTTAAAGCCACATTTGATAACAACAGGTATGCTAGCATTAAATGTTTCTGTCTTTCAAATTATGAGAAAATAATCAAAACCTACTTTTTGTCAAATTCATTTATCTAGCTTAAATTGCTATTTGATCTCTATTGATCCTCTGTCTCTGCAATAACCTGAAATTGTTATGCCCAGATTTCAAGATCCCCAAAGACCACCAGGGAGCTAAGTCTGATGCAAAAGCAAAGAGCCTTTATTCAAGCTCGAGCTCGGTCTCTCTGCCTCCACCGACACAGCGGCAGGATGCAAAGAGCCTTGAGTCTCAGAAATACACCAATTTTATAGGGCTTGGGGTCCGGTGGTGGGGTGATGCTCGGATCACTGAGTTGGCTGATTCCGATTGGCTGGGTGAGGGCTAGCGTTCAGTTACGCAAAGACCGATTCCGATTGGCTGATTTAAGAGCAGGTTGGGTAACTGACACATTCTATAGGTTTTTTTTTTTTTTGTTGTTGTTGTTGTTGTTTAAAAGGAGTCATCTTGTTCTTCAGAAAGCTGACAGGGTCTGGAAAGGGGCCATGAGACAGTATCTCAAGGCCTGGCCTGATGTCAGCACTGACAACTCTATCTGGGGGATGGTCCATGGCCTCTCTGGAATGGGGCATGCTCAACAATTCCCACTCTCTAACAAAATCATAATATAGCAAAGATTTTATTTTTGACATCACCAATAGGAAGCCCATACCTGAAAATTCAAAATCAGCTCTCAAGTTTTTGTAGAAAAGCGACTTGGAGCAAAAAAAAAAAAAATTAGAGAGAAGACTAACCCAACCTCGTTATCATTTAGACTCCTGAAAGAAAATACATGGCACATTTTAAAGAGATGATTCAAGAGAGATTTTATTGGATTTATTTTTTTATAAAGGTGTTTTCAGGGTTAAAGAAACCCACAAGGGATGGTGAAACACACTATTGTTTTGTAGAAAACTATTGCCCTCTCTTGTGTTAAGAGTTGATGCTAGAACTGTAACACCTACAGCTATCAGAGAGGGCTGCCTGAACCGAAGAGAGGTCTCCGCTGTGCTCAGCTCACAGCCAGCTTTTGAGGGTCTAACCTTATAAATATCATAAGATGTCTTTCTTATTAACCACTAACACACTGTTATTAGTCCCACTGGCCAAACCAACTGGAAGCCAGAGAGCAAGGGAATTAAATTGATGTAGCTAATAAAAATCAGCCTTCTGGGACACAGAACAAGTGAAAGAGTAGATAGGAGATCTGGAGCAGTAAGCAAACAATACCCGGTACAGCTAACAAACTAAAATGTGCAAATAATTGAGGTCATTGGCTAAATGACATAGTTTCATAGTGTACTGAAGAATATAACATGCCATAAGAAATCATGCTTTTTCACTGAGAAGGAAAAATGATTCATTCCCATTTTATAAAATTATCCAAAAAGGTGGTTTTTAAATTAGTTTACAGAAAAGAGGTGCCTTCTTTATTAAATAGAAAACTAAAGCTGTATGTAGCAGTCAAATATTTACCGTAATGTAGGAGAATAATATCATTGTTTGTACTGATACCTTATAGAAATTATCCAGTCAAATGGGAATTGATTATCAAAGAGTAGTTATTTAGTTATTATGTATAAAATCTAAATTATGTAGATGCATAGAAAAGAATAGTAAGTTGACATTCATAGAAAAAAAGGGAACCAAAAAGATAACATTTTCAGTTGTCAATATTCTAGTCAATTTAACCTCAACAGTCATAGACGCAAACACCTCTACTTCATTTAAAAAATGACTCTGTCCCTCCATGCTTTTGTGAGTGATATTGCCATGTTTTTAAGACTTTAGACCATTAATCAATGCACCATATTTTTCTCCTTCCCTAATTTTTAGTCTAGGTTATATGCATGCACATTACTTCAATAAACATGTTTTTAACAGCTATCCTATAGCAAACACACCTGAATATATATTCATGCATATGTGGACACATGTGCTATGAAGAGGAAAATGCATACTATAGCATTTTCATTTAATTTAAATTTAATTTCAAATGCAATTAAAGATTCAGAGTGAATACTGTGGAATAAATTGCATAGTGATTGGAACCAATATGACCAAACATTACAAAGCAGAAAATAGCACTTTGTAGCATTGATAGGAAATAGAAATATTGTTAAGAATGAAAATGAAGTTAGGTTTTGCTACATATTAAGTCTTGAGAGAGAGAAAATTATTATTCAGAGTATAGCTGATGCTGCTTGCTGATGCTTAAAATAAGCTTGCTCATGTTATATTTCATGTAAATTATTAGTGGTTCTCTGATCTAAAACTCAAACCTTTGATGATATATAATAAATTTCTCAAGAAAAAATAAGGAACTTAGCCATACAACTTCAGATATACTGATCTTAGGATTCTATTCTTACTGATTTTAATTTAGGTAGAGAGTTTATCTTGGCTTTTCTGAGGTGTGTGTCTGTGTGTGTTAGTTAGGAAGAGACCAAGACATGCCTTTTACCAAAAGAAATATGAAAGAAATATGAATATCTATTAATTTATTGTCTTGTAAAGTTATCCTTTAAGTCATTATGTACTGTTTATGCTTTTTTTTGTGTGTGTGCGTGTGTGTATTTAGAGAATGAAACAGGAAGCAGGAAATTCAAGAGATCTCTTGGAATAATGCCCATACTTAAGGCTTTTGCTTGCATTTTGTATTTTCTCTCAAATAGGTCACTAGAAAATAATTATTGTTTACCACCTAAAAACATTCTGGTAAAGTCAACACGTGTTTGCCCAGTGATAATTGAGGAAAATTGTCTAAACAGTCTTTTTGTTTCATTTTGATAATCACTCAGCTTTTGCTGTAGTAATTTGTGTATTAATATAGATTTTATTTTATTTTTTAAATATATTATATTGATTTTTTTTACAGAGAGGAAGGGAGGGTTATAGAGAGCTAGAAACATTGATGAGAAACATCGTTCAGCTGCCTCCTGCACGCCCTCTACTGGAGATGTGCCCTTAACCAAGGTACATGCCCTTGACTGGAATCGAACCTGGGACCTTTCGGTCCGCAGGCCGATGCTCTATTCACTGAGCCAAACCGGTTTCGGCTTAATATAGATTTTATATAATTTGTTTAGATTCTTGGTTTCAGCCAATCCTCCAAACAGCCTATAACACACATTGAGAAGGGCAAAAGATCCAAAGTTTTGTTTTAAATAATTATCAGCTAAATATGGACTTGTCTATAATATTTTCTCAAAATATTAGAGGATACACTGGGCTCTGAAATTAGAATACTTGTATTACCATTTTTTCAAGTAAATATACATTTTATTAGATCAATATACATTGGATCAGTGTATTGCTTCTTCTTTCAATATATAACTTCAAAAGTATTTCCTGATTATTTACTTTTTTTATGAGAGAAGATAGCTACCATCAGGAACACTCAATAAAGTCATCAAATGGTAGCAATGACAACAAAAGTACAACAAACATGAACTTGCTCATCAATTCATACAGAATCATATTATGACAAGAATTTTTCACTACCCATGGACATTTCATGGACAGTCAGATCCCACTGCTTTAACTCATAGACTTGCTGTGATGCTTCCTTAAATATAACTTTAGCAGAGCTATTTTCTTTCTTATTTTATTGAGATAGATCATCAAAGACCTTTGGAAATTAAAATTTGTTATCAAATAATAAGACCAAAAAGTATAGAGAAATTATTTTTGTCTCTATCTCACAGAAAAAAACAACAAAAATCACTCTGGACTTTGATTCAAGAACTAATTTGAGGAAGGGAAAAAAAAATAGCAACCCTACTGAATACTGGTCTTGTACAGGAGCCTATAAAGTGAAGAAAGTTAAATTGGTAGGTTTGAGTGTTTGCAAAGTAAGTTTATCTTACATACAGAGCCTCTATAAACAAACTCAGGAAATATATGTTAACATAATCTTCAGTAAAAATTATAATAAAGAAAATTTATTCCATAATTTAGAATTTTAGTATTCACATCCTGTAAAGTAAAAAATGAGAATCCCTCTATATTTCTAGCAACATGTGTTTAATGTTTATTCTCTCTTACAGTGATATTTTTTAAAAAAGTAAATAATCGTATTTTTTTCAAACCTAGATTAAAATTTTCATATTATTAACATACCATAAATGCTATTATAATAAATACATATTAAATGTATTCATAGATGACATTCAATGACCCTTCTGTTTTTATTTTTATTTACACTTGTTTTTTGTCAGAAAGTGTTACATTTCCATAGTTTTTTTTTAAATATATTTTACTGATTTCTTATAGAGAGGAATAGAGAGTTGGAAACATCGATGAGAGAGAGACATCGATCAGCAGCCTCCTGCACGCCCCCTACTAGGGACGTGCCCGCAACCAGGATACATGCCCTTGACTGGAATCGAACCCAGGCCCTTCCAGTCCCCAGGCTGTCGCTCTATCCACTGAGCCAAACTGGTTTCGGCTTCCATAGTTTTTTATTAGGATATTTAGGAAACATCAAAATATTTCATGTATTTATTATATTATATACTAGTTTATAAGGAATTAAATATTATTGTTCTAAGGGAAAAAAAAACTTTTGAGATTTTATACACATCTAAAATTTTCCCCTACATATTTTTCTAGGGACTGATTGCAATGTTATATATACTATAAAGGTACTATATGAAGATGATTAACATAGGTTTTATTATTTGCATGCTATCTATAACTGTTATCACCAAAGAATAAAACAATTGTGCTTAGAAACTGAAGGAGAAATATCAATGCAGAGGATATCATTGCTCTTACTTTGTTGATCAATAGCCTAAAATATAATTGTGAAAACTCTTTTTCCATATGGGTTCCGGTTATGAGTTTAAAACTGAAATGAACAACGTGGTGATTGTAAGGGGTTGGGGTAGAAAAGAGCATAGAGGGGATAAATGGTGATGCAAAATATAAAATAATTAAAAATAACGCATTATATAAAAATAATAAATAAAAATTGCTTAAATTGGAAATTAAATAATGAATGAATGAATAAATGAATAAATCCTATCTAATAAGAGTAATATGCAAATTGATCATAACTCCGCTACACCCACCAGCCACGCTCATCAGCCAATCATAGCAAGTATGCAAATTAACCCAACCAAGATGGCTACAGCCACAGAGAGAGCAGAAGGGAGGCTTGGGTTTCCCCTGACGATGGAGGAAGCCAAGCTTTCTGCACACCCTGTTGGACCCAGGCCTTCACTTAAGGGGACAAAGTTTCAATGTCTGTGTGAGCAGAAGGCTTGGCTCCACTCCAGGCTACAAAGTTCAATTGTAGAAGATAAATAAATCCCAGGTACCATGGTCTCCACTTGTGTTATCTGGGTTGGTGGCCAGCTTGCAAAACACCAAAGGCCCCTCACCCAGGCTACCCAATGCCCCAAGGGAACACCTATCCTGATCTGGGACACCCTATAGAGCAAACCAGCTGGCCCCCACCCATGCAGCAGGCCTCTATCCTATTTATGAAAGAGTAATATACAGATTGACCATCACTCCAACACACAAGATGACTCCCCCCATGTGGTCAAAAACCTGCCCCCATGTGGACACCAGATGGCCACCACAAGATGGCCAGCAGGGGCGGGCAGGCCTGCAAGGGAGGGCAGTTGTGGGAGTTCCGGCGAGCAGGGGAGGGCAATTGGGAGGGACCAGGCCTGCACGGGAGGACAGTTGGGGATGATCAAGCCTGCAGGGTAGGGCAGTTAGGGGTGACTAACCCAGCAGAGGAGGGAAGTTGGGAGTGACCAGGCCTGCAGGAAAGGGCAGTTGTGGAGGTTCCAGGCCTGTAGGGAAGGGCAGTTAGGGGTGACAAGGCTGGCAGAGGAGGAAAGTTGGGGGTGACCAAGCCTGCAGGAAAGGCAGTTGGTGGGGACCCAGGCCTGCAGGGAAAGGCAGGTAGGGGTGACCAGGCCTGCAAGGGAGGGCAGTTAGGGGCAAACAGGCTGGCAGGGAAGCAGTTAGGCATCAATCAGACTGACAGGGGAATGGTGATCAGGCTGGCAGGCAGAAGCAGTTAGAGGCAATCAGGAAGGCAGTCAGGTGAGCAGTTGGGGGCCAGCAGTCCTAGATTACTAGTGGGCAGTGGGTTATCCCTCAAGGAGTCCCAGATTGGAGAGGGAGCAGGCTGGGCTGAAGGACACCCCCCAATGCATGAATATCATGCACTGGGCCTCTAGTAAATAAATAAAACTGAACTGTAGCCCACATTCCCCCATGCTTATTCTGTCATTCTTCCCTTCCTCAGGTGCTGATTCTGCACTTCAGAGAGTCAGTGCCCTGGGAATCAACATGAAAAGGTATCAAAATTATTTATTATCTTTGGACAGTTTTTGATTTTATACATATATGGTCTTAGTCTTCCATATGCATGCAAATAAGAAAGAGAATAGATTTATTTGTGGGACATAATCAATATAAAATATAACATGCTCTATTTATAACATATTTTAGAGTACAGGGATTAGGTATATGTATTTCCAATAAAGTTTTTAATGTTAATTATTTATCATTCATTCTTTTATAATTATTAGTTCCTGTGTTTCTCAGTAAATTAAGTTGAGTAATACCTTCCTTTGAGTGTAGACACAAATATGACACTAGATGAATTATTTGCATACTTTTTCTATGAACCAAAAAATCATTAAGTTAATAAAAATCAGACACTTGATTTAAGGTATTTTCATTTATTCATTTAAATATTTTAAAAGAATTGATCTCATATTTATAAAGATATTTTTTATCTTTCCCTCTCTATATTGTACTCAACTGTTGCCATATTATCATTTTTTGAATTATCCTGATTATTCTTATATCTTGTGACATGTATAAAACAAATGTAAACATGCTATAAAAATATAATAAAGTGTTAGTTTGTTTTATCAGAATCAGGTATTTAGTTTAAATCCCTTCCAGGTAAGTTCAGTTTGTGGAATAAGGAAAGGATTTTTACCTGTGTTTGAAATACTGTACCTGAAATCTGCTGAAATTCAAAATAATGGGAAAGACAATCAAAAAGTGAACTGAGATAGAAAATACTAATTATCTAATTAAATGAGTGTCCTGATTCTGAGTAAAAATGCTATTATATCCTTTAGGCTTTGTACACAAAGTCCAAAAATTCCATGCTTGGGTGATTAAATTGAAAGTCCCATATTAATCACAAACTGGGTGTTTAACTTTCATTGGTTTTTCTTAATTTAAAAGAAAAATGGAAAATTATAGTCATCTTCTACAGTGTTCCGGAACAAGGTAGCATGTATACACAGCTTAATTTATTTGGAGATTGGTAAATTAAATGTTTTAATATAATCACAAATGAATTACCCAATAAACTGTTGCACACATTCAGCTCAATTGAATAGAAGTGTCAACTATAACTATTAAAATATTGAAACACGTCAGTTACAAAAGATAAATATTGCAAAATTTCACTTATATAGGGCATCTTAGAATAGTCAAGTTCATAGAAACAGGAAAGTACAATGGTTGTTGCTAAAGGCTGGAGGAGAGAGAATAAAATATAATAGGCAGGAGGGGGCATTAAGAGTTAGTGTCTAATGATGACTGTTTCAGATTTTCAAGATGAAAAGGGTTCTGGAGATGGAATGTGTTGACAGTTGCACAACAGTCTAAATGAACTTGTTGCCACTAAACTTAAATGGTTAAGATGGTAAATGTTATATTATATGTATTCTACCCCAATACAAATTAAAACTTTTAAAAATTTACTAAGGATAAACTCATATGGATTATTTTAAGAAAACTGTACTTTAACATTAATAATTTTATATGATAAATTCTAGCACAGCATGGCTTGCCAAACCCAAAGTATGATGTTTTGTAGCAGCTTCTCTACTCGCTTTCAGTCTAAAGCAATGAAAGTTGGCAGTAGAATTAAATAGGTAGAACATGCATCTGGTAGATAGTTGCTTCAAGAATGAGGTGAGATTCATCATACAATAGATGAGCAATGGTGCATCCATTTCAGCAGCATATCCCACCCATCTCCCAGAATCAGAAGAGCAAGTTGTTAGCAAATGTAACCATAAGGTAGTCAGATTTAACAAATAAAAATACAGGCCACCCAGTTCAATTTAAATTTTAGTTAGCCTTGCTTAGTCTTTTTAGTATAAGCATATACCCAATATCACATCTTGTATTATACCTGCCAACTCAATATAATAATATTCCAAAGACAGATTACAGTGGTACCTCGAGATATGAGTTTAATTCGTTCCGTAATCTTGAAGAGTGGGAAACTATGAGACGCTCGAGTTATGGTAAACTGGTGGGTCCTGTGCAGCCGGCTGATCCACGCGATTACTACTATCTCAAATGTTGCTCGTATTTCAGAGCAAAAATCGCTCGCTCCACGGCTCGTATCTCAAAAACCTCGTATGTTCGGGCACTCGTATCTCGAGGTACCACTGTATAAGAGTTTATTCTAAGTCCAGTAAGGAAATCAGAAACCACTTTATGTATTTCAAACAAAGAGGATTTAATACAGAGAATTGGTTAAATAGGTGTTGAAAGGTTGAATAAGAGAGCAAATAGCTTGGGCATTAGTAATTGCAGCAAAAACCTATGTCCTTGTAGGGCGGGGGGACAAAAAGGCAGGACTGACTTTCCTACAATTCAGAGTGAAGAGGAGAAACTAAATGGTTGGGCCAAAATATTGACAAGCGGCCCCACCATTAGTACAGCAACACAGAGGAGGAACTACCCATGTCAGAGTATGAACTCCCAAAAGGTGCCAGGGAAGGCCAGGGCCTGTTTCTCAGACTGTAGCTGTGGGAAAGAGGCTCTTTCCAGAAGAATGTTGCAGGACTAATGCAAATATCAATTCTCCTCCTTCAGCCATTGATAGAGCCCAGCAGGAAACCAGATGGCAAAGAACTCTGAGAAATATTGTTTCCACCTCTCTAAAATACACAGAGGACCACACAAGAGTGTGAATAGTTGCTCAGAGCATATCCTCAGGCAAAATAATACCTTTTTAAATTTAAAAATATAGACAAAATGATAAGATTCAGCAAAAATTGAAAAAAGAACAGTAATTGTGTCCCAAAATGAACAAACTAAGGAACAAATGAGGTGATAAAATAAATAAGAAAGACAAAACTTTTATGAGGTACTAGAGGCCCAGTGCACAATGTTCATACACTGGTGGGTGGGGAACCCTCATCCCAGCCTACGCCCGCTCATGGGCCTATGCCAGCAGTAGGACATCCCCCGGGGGGTCTTTAGGATTGTGGCAGAGGTAGAGAGGGTCCTGCCACTGGCACCATGAGCCCAGCTTCTGCCTGAGTAGCATTCCCGCTGTGGGAGCACACTGACCAACAGATGGCAGCTCCTGCATTGAGCATCTGTCTCCTGGTGGTCAGTGCATGTCATAGCAACAAGTCATTCCGCTGTTCAGGTGATTTGCAAATTAATCTTTTATTATATAGGATATATAATTTCACCAGAGTGGTTAGGATAATATTTCCATTAAAAAAAGACAATTAGATTTCTGATATAGTGCCAAAAAAACATGCAAAGGTAAGTTAAGATTATTTTAATTAATAGACAGAAGAGAAAAATGACCAATGCTTCAGATTAAATTATTCAAAAAGAGGAGGATTCCAGAGAAGTTCTGTAGACTGATATGAGCATACTAAAAAATAGAAGTAATTAGAGAAAGTAATGAGATATAGAAAACAAATCTAGAAGTGAAATCTAAAGAATAAAATAAACTGATGAACAAAATAAATCCAGAGACATAGAATCATGGAACAGATTGTTGAGTCACCGAGGGAAGGGTGGGGGTAGGTGGGAAGAGATTAACTGAAGAATTTATATGTATATATGCCTAACCTATGGACAAAGACAGTAGTGTGATTACGGAATGGAATGGAGTGCAGATATGGGCTAGAAGGACTCAAAAGGGAACATCTTTAATACTTTCAATAATAAAGATAAATTTAAAAAGGAAACTTATGTTCACATAAAAATCTGTACTTAAATGTTTATAGCAGTTCTAGGCATAATTGCCAGCAATTAGAAATAATGTTTGTCTTTGAACATGAGAACAGATAAATACTACATTGTGGTACATTTATATAACGGAATATTATTCAGAAATGAAATAGAATGCATTATTGATATATGCAACAACATGGGTGAATTTCAAGGCACTATTCTTGGATAAAAGAGGCCAACCTCAAAAATTTACACTCTAGGTCACTCTTTTTATATGAAAGTCTCAAAAAAATATTTACAAGGACAGAGAATGGATCAGTGGGTGGCCTGGGTTCAGTGGAGAAAGGGTATAAATAACATGAAGGAGATTTGTAGAGTGATGAAATGGTTCAATATCCTGATTACAGTGGTAGTTACAGAACCTCTACATGTATTAATATTCATGGAACTACATAGCAAAACAAAGTCAATATCCCCATATGTCAATTTACAAAATAAAATTTTGTAATTAAAAATAGAAATTGTGATTTTGTCATGGAAAAAAAAAATTACTAATGCTATTGGAGAAAATGCTATTTTGTTTATGTTATATTCTATCTTGTAGCTCTGTTTACTTTCTATTTTCATTTTATTAACACTGAACATGATGTAGTTTATCATTCCTTTAATTTTAAAAATGTGGTATCTGAGGAGCAAAGTGACTAACTTCCTCATTTATATCCTATAGCAATTCTGCAATGGAATTCTAACTAGTCCTCATGTCCTCAGCCATGTACTTATTTTTCCTGTGGTGAGCCATATATCCTATTAATAAATGAGGCTGTACGCACACTGGGTGTGTGTGGTGGGCGAGGCTGTGTGTGCGCATGGATGGTATGGGGCTTGATACTGCATGCGTGGCGTACGAGAGGGTCCCACCGGCTCTGCGTGGCATGGAGGTGGGTCCTCCAGATCTGGCTTACCTCTTTAGAGCAATCCACCAAGGACCCCAAAATGGGTGGTTGGGACCTACCTCTTTGGTGCAATCGACTGTGAGAGGACATAGGTCTTTTCTGGTGCACAGTTTTCATGCACCAGTCCTCTAGTTATGGAGTAAAGAAATAAACTAAACTACAGAACAGCAACTATCTTAAATAGTATTTATTTATCACTACAAAAAATGTACATTCTTGCTTTTGAAGAAAATACTTCACTATGAAGATGTGTGTGATTTACACATAAAAATACATTCACGCACTTATAGACATGTAAGTTTCTACTTTTCACAGAAGTCTAGCCAAAAGAATACATAGTAAATTTATAGGATTGCTATTTCCAAGGTCTGATTTACAATAGGATGTCCATTTTGCTTAACATTTGCAGATGGCTTAGCTTCTTTCATCATCCAGGAATTTTATGAAAAGATATAGACCATTGCTCTTTACTGCATTCCAACATGTGTAGTCAATGACCCAGAACAATGTGATCCCAAATAAAATATGACACAGCATTTTCTTTCATGATAAGCATAAAACATGGATCATTTAATAAGTGAAACACTATATTTTTAAAATATTTATTCATTAATGACAACCACAGTAATGGATATGTATATAGTTAGAATTTATGTGTGTATATATGCATATATATGTGTATATTGTATATTTATGTTCATATATCAGAATGTATATATATTGAAAAATATATATGTATACATCTTTCATGTTATGTATGTATGTATGTATGTATATGAAAAATCCAAATCTGTGATTTGACCACATATAGTCTAACAACAAGAAATATATTTATGATTTGCAAACATATGATTTAAGAGATTAAGAAACACATATATTTGTCTGTTAAACCACACGTGATCAGAATAGGAATATACCTTTTTTCCTTGATGAGTTCCTGATATTTCATGCTACATGAGATATTAAAATGCACAGGCTACCAATAATGCCATTTTATTGTTTTATTTATTTCTTTTTTTAGTCTTCTCATAATTACAGTTTTTTCCTTTCTTAAATTTCCAAAGCATACTATAAATATAATCCTATTCGTTGCTTGAAAGAATACCAGATACTACCACCCATCATGAAGTTTTTCAAATTTCTTATTTTCAATAAATAAATCATATATGTTGAAAAATCCTGTATATTAGAAAAGATGCTTTTCTCAATAGTTGCATTGTCTCCCAGCAGCTTCATTCTCAAAATGAATAGCACGCCTATTACTGGGAGAACTGAAACTTCTTTGGCGGTTGATTTTGGCTTAAGGGTGTCATGGCAACCTTGCCTTTCCTTAGTCTGCATGAATGTACAATGGTCAAAAGATTTTCCATATAACCTTCTTTCTGTCTTTCTTCCTTCAAGATTAACTCACACATTATTCAAGTAATATGTATGTGTACTAACTGCATTGGTACTACATGTGCATGTGTCTGTGTATGTGTGCACATGTAATCATAAAACATAGAAAGTGAGTTGCAGGTTTGGTTCATAGGTGAGCATGGATAGTCTCTGGGGAAAAAAAGTGAGGATTTTAATGTCAAGTTTTTTATGGGAAGTAATTAGGTAAAATACTCTGGTGAAGAGAATGATTTCTTATGATATGAAAAATGACATAAGAATTTGAAAATATTGAAGAGAATTATGCATATAACAGAGCTGGCTAGTTACTATTGTTGGTGTCTTACAGAAGGTTGCTTATAGACTGTGGGAAGTAACATGCAGTTCATGGCTAAGTGTGAGAGATAAAGTGCTTATGTGGTATCCTATAAAGAGGCCTTTATCTCCTGAAGTGCATGGCTGTTTCCTAATTGTTAAAGTCACAAATTTCAGAGACATTTGAATGCTGAGCGGAGGTCAGGTTATTTAAAGTCAGGTTCTGGTGTGGATAACCAGAGATCATGGGCAGGTGATATATAAGGATTCCTCTGAAGATGTTGACTTTTCAGCTTAACCTGGACTTGCTGATCTTGTCCAAGGGACCACTTTCTATAATAACAGTTACCTTTTTGCTTTGGTGGAAGAGGTTGCAGAAGCCACTCCCACATAGGGCAACAGAAGCTCCATCAAAAATTTCCCTCATGGGCTTTTCTGTCTGTCAGACTAAAAACTAAAGAAAATTCTAGAATAACCTACGTGGAAACTTGCTTGACTGGTAGAAGAAGAAAAATACCATACTTCTAAACAATTGCAAGAACAAGTGGCATATACTGGCATGAGTGAAAATAATACTTATGGATTGGGTTTAATGATGCTTGATTGAGCTAAATATTTTGACAGATAAACAACAATTTATTGATACAGAGACACTTTCTCAAATCACGGGATGTGAACTCCTGATAAGGACCGCCGGTAACTCTTACAAATTTAGAAATGCATATGTTACCCTACAGACAGTAGAGGAAGGAATAAGAAGGCTAATAAGGGCATAATGGGATAGGTATATTATAAAAAGATAAAATAACGCCAGTAGATTATATACCATGAGATTATAATATTGAAAGTGTCCATCCTAACAATAGACACCAACCCTCTGTCTCTAATGAGACATTATTTACTTAGATGACCAATCAGTCACTTTTTGGCAAGCTGTCTGTATTGATTCCATTGCATCTTGGAAGTGTTAGCCTTTCATTCTGACAGAAATAGGTACCTGTTCTAAGTATGGGTTTTCCTTATCTGCCCACAAATCCTTGACCAGTACAAATATCTAGGGGCTTACAGAATGCTTGACCTGATAGTATAGAGACAGAACACACTTTATGTGAAGGAGGTGGGAGAGTTGGCCCATGAGGAGAGATTTGTTGCTTCTATCACATACCATATCATGCTCCTAAAACCGATAGAAAGACCTTCAGGAACTAAACCTGCAGTTACCACAATTAAAATGATGCATTGCCTTCCTTCAGGACAAAATGTGTTTATTATATTAGAGGACCATTTTTTGCTGTAATCCCCATAGGGAGTATACATTGTCTCAGAAATCAAAAGATGGGAGCTGGAGCTGCTCCTTTACCATCATTCCTAATAAGTCAATGGAGAATTTTGTACCTTCTGTCCTCTCAGTTTTGGGCTCTGTAGAATGGGAGATCTTAGTCCCTAGCAATGCACATGGCTTCCCAGGAGACAAACCAAGAGTTCCAATGAACTACACCTTAAAAAGCTGTTACCAGGACATCTGTGCCCAGGAATAGGCAAGCAAGAACAAACACCCTTTGGAGATACTAGGAAATTTATCCTAATAATTTCCCCTTTTCTGTTCTATAATTCCTTCAATAATTATTACTGTCCAAGATTTTGCTGAATGTCAACCCACAAGGATTTATCTTAATGATACAAGGGCTATAGGTATATGGGTCTAAACTTAAATCAAGAAGTTGATCCATAGTCCTAAAGCCACTTACATAGGCTAAGATATTAACATTGATGTGGTCATGTTATATAGAACTCTCAGTGGGTGGATATGGCCTTTCTTTGCCCCCCAACTTCCAAAGAAGGGAAAAATAGAATAAAAATTAGAGACATAGGAAGAATAGATACATATTCCAACTCCTGAGAATCTTAATTACCCCTGTTGTTCTGATGTAATTATTAAGAGCACCCATTTTACCTTCAAAAATAACCTAGTTTTGATGATAAAGTACGTAATCATCAAAATATTAGGGTAATATAATCTATTCACAGGATGTTTCAGTCATATTGCTGCCCAAAGTATAACCCCTACCTGAAACTGCCCATCTAAATGTCTCTACTAAAAAGAATCAGACAAAGAAATTCACTGAGAACAAAGATAGCCATTCTTCAGACCAGTATGAATATTTGATTCACATGTAGGTCATAGAAAGTGGTCAATCACTCAAAAAGGTCTCTGCACATTAGGGTTCTAACCTAATGAAATAAGCCAATCAATCTAGTCAAGAGATTATGAAGGAAATTGGTCAGAAAAGAACAGATGGAGAAAAATGCATAAAAGATAACTCATAAGATTTTGAAACAGTAAGCATCAGCTTTGAGCTGTCTCTGATTCTGAATACTCTGCTTTCAGACCATGTGAATCCTTTTAGTAAAATTTTCCTTTCCTTAATATCATCTGAGTGAGTTTGCAGATGCTGAGTCCAAAAATTCTTATCAGCAAACCACAATTATATTCCCTTCCTTCATATACTCATCTTCCCATTATCATTAAACATCTCTTATTTTTTCTCCCCCTTCTTAGTTGATTTATTTTCTGGATACTTCTAAGTTATAATGCAAATGAACCTTTCTATGTGTTTAAGAGGCTATCTCTACCCACAGGTCTAGACCACTGCCATCAGAATTATCTTGCTTATATCTGATTTCATTAGGTGAATTTTTCAAGCAATTTGGAAAACCATTTTATACATTAAAATATATGTTCTAAAGTATACAGGTACATGTTTTTCTTATGTCCAACAAAAAAAATGAACAATAAAACATTATAAACCCAAAAAGCTGTTTAGAAAAAGAAGGAACCAATTAGACAAACAACGTAGCATTTTATGGAATTAAGACTTGGTTTTGAGTTCTAGCTCTCTCACTTGCCACTGGGCTTGACCTTTAAAGGTTTAAACCATTCCTTGCCTTGATTTCCTCATATGTGCAATGGTAATTACAACTGTACCTGCCTCCCAGGAATACTTTTGAAAATTAAATGACATTATGTATGATGCATGGCTATTTTATAAGTGCAATATTTCTTTCATTTCTGAAAAATGAAGACATCTATATATATTTATTATATATATATGAGATAATATGTAAATTAGTTGGGATGCCAAGCAGTTAAGGCCCTCTCAGGAGGAGATTGTGTGTTCAGATGGGTGGGAGGCGACTGCTTGTGCTGTGTGGCAAGCCATAGATAGCACAGTTCCAGTGTGGAGAGGCAGGGGGGCATGCCCAAGCCATCACCGCCACGTAGTACCAGCAGGCCAGCCTCTGCACATGAGCTGCAGAGGAAACACCTTTTCTGACCGCTCATTGGCTAAGCTCCATGTATGCCACTCACAGTGTTCTTGGTAACTAGGGTAATAAGAATCCAAGAAGGTGATCTAGGGTTTTTCCACCTCACTCCTGGAGGAAAAAATGAAGGTCCACTGCTGGAGGGGCTAAGAAATGTCATATCCTGCTGTAGCTGGTTTGGCTCAGTGGATAGAGCCTCAGCCTGCCAACTGCAAGGTCCAGGTTCAGTTCTGATCAAGGGCATGTACCTAGTTTGCAGACTCCTCCCAGGTCAGGGCTCATGCAGGAGGCAACCAATCGAAGTGTCCCTCTCACATTGATGTTTCTCTGTTTCCCTCTCTCTTCTATGCTCTCTAAAAATCAATGGAAAAATATCCTCAGGTTAGGATAAAAAAAAACAGAAAGAAAGAAGTGTCCTATCCTATGAAAGAGACATCTTGAAAATGCCTAAAGTAAGTTGTAATTTTTTCGTGGTGAAGGGACTGGAGTCTGTGTTGATGAAAAAACCTTGGTGGCCAGCCCTAGCAGCAGCAGCAGGGTGATGGGGGTGGAGCCTTCCTCTGATCAGCCCGCAGAGGGAGGCCAGACTGCAGCTTAAGCTGTCAGTAAGATATGCACTGAGGGCTCCCGTACTATGATTGGGGGCAGGCTGGGCTGAGGGACCACCTCCCCCACAGTGCACGAATTTCCTGCAACAGGTCTCTAGTTGAAGTATAAAACTCAGTTTTTCATAATACTTAATAAATACTTTATAAATCTTCACCCTGAACACTTAATTGAAATCGAGTTTATACTACATTCTGCACTGAATCTTTAAACACAGAAAAGAGACCATGATTTAACCTATGTTTGATGATTCCTTTACTAATACAGTATTTATTGTACTAGCTTGATTTCACTGATGACTCAGTGCTTTCAGCTCTGTCTGGAAAGGTGAGTCTTTTTTTAAAGGCTTCCAAGGAAATACTCTATCATACTTTGTTTTAAACGAATGATTGATTTCCCTGAGTCTGTCATTTTTCTTCTTTAAGTATGAATGATATGTATAAGCAACCACCCAAATTCCCAGTCCTCATAATTACTATTTCTATTAGGCCAGAGATATTGTGTCATATTTGCACTGTATACCTCTATTTCATCTTTTTAAACCACAGGTTAAATAAAACAATGATAGTCACACTTCCAAGGTCTATCAATACTCCACTTATCATGAGTATATGGGTGTGCATATAAATTGAAGGAGTGCTGTGTAGCAAAATTTACAGGGTGTCAGGAAAGCAGGAGTGAAAAGGGGAGTGAAGTAGGCCTCAAATAAGTCTGTTTTTGGCCTAACATGTGGGATGAGTAAAAAAAAAATCTCTAGAGCACAGATATTTATCAGAATTACATCCCCTGGAGATGAGTGGTCAGCCTTCAGTACACATAGACTTGTCATTGTTGGCTATTCCCAGAAAAAAGATAAGTGTGGTAGCCTCCTGGACAAAGGGGCTCCCATCAGCAAAGAGGTATTCTCCAGAGAAAAGGAATAGTTGTAGGCCATTGAAGGGGAATCTGAGTAGCGCAGAAACAGCATTTACTACAGATTGATCATTACTGATCCCCAATTTACTGATGGGAAAGCTCAGAGGTAGGGAATAGAGAATTTCACTAACCTGCTCCAAGTTTCACATCTTGAATCTCACATTGGAAGCCAGTTTTCTCATACCAGGGTATAAGGTATTAACCAATCAGGCATGTCACTTCACTCAGGGAAAAAGTTGTCTTACATGGAGTGAGGGAAGAATAGAAAAAAAGTGAGATAGACTTTATTTAAAAAAGGGGAATATCAGTGTATTTTTTTTTCATTAGATTTTACATAAGACTGAAATCACAGGGTACCTGTCTTCTTTGACTGGTTTATTTCACATTGTATAATCCCTGCAGAAATGTCCATGCTGTCGCAAAAGATAAAATTTCCATTTACAATAAAAATGTCTATTTTTATTTATAAAATTGTTTCATGTATGAACAGTTATTTAGAACCAACTTTAGTTTCTGCATTTTCTTTCTGAAACTGAAAGTGTGTAAAACTATTAATATTAATAATTTCTAAGTATGGGTATTTTTCTAAAAAAATGTTTTTAAGTCATTGCCTTTTGTCCCCATATACTTTGCAATCAGCACTTAAAAAAATAATCCCTTACCATTCTTAATCAAACCTTCAAAAAGCTTAAATTATTATTGAGCAATTTATTTAGGATTATGGTTTAATTCATGATTCTGAAATGAACATACTCTCACCTTTTAGGAGTAAAATCACAAGTAACAGCATAATTGTCTAGACAAAATAGGGCTTGAACAATTTAAAATATTCAGGATTTAAAGGAATTAATAGATAAGAGGATAGATTCATTAGGTGGTCAAGAGGTCATTTCATAGAAGTATTTTAAATTAAAAAAATTAAAAGCCTTTTGATTTTAAGACTGAGGATAAAATGGATTGGCAAGAATTAAAGAAAATGTTGAGAAAGACTGAAAATTATGCACCCAATTGATGGACTAATTAAAATAATCGTGTAGGCACTGGAAGCTTTTATCCTTCAATTTTGTCATCTGTGAATGAAATGCTCTTTTATTGTTTTCCAAGAAAAAATATGCATAACAACTTAAATGCATGATTTCTCTCTCCTTCTCTCTATCAAATAAAATAATTCAGGGTGGTATAAAATAGTTTTGTGCCCCACTCCTATCCTTGGACTGCACATCACCCAAAGTGCTAAGAGTGTTGGAGGCCAAAGGCTCACAGCAGCACCATTCTGATAATTGCCTTGGGTCTACTACAGCCACCTTATGCAGAAATACCTGAGGACTATGCCTTCACTCTAGAAGTATTGTGAGTTAGGAGTAACATAAACCCTACTCCTTTTTTTCAGGTTGATACTGCATAGCAAAAGAAATATATCAAATAATATTGTAATCACTTTGTATGTTGATAGATGTTTATTAGGTTCATTGTGGTGGTCACTTTGTAAGGTATATAAAATGTTGAATAACTATGGTGTATACTTGAAACTAATATAATATTGTATGTCAACCGTACAGTGGTAGAACAGGGATTCAGGGAAGTGTATGAAGCAAGTGGTGTATTCTAACTTGCCACTTAATATTGAGAGGCATATCCTGACTCATCTTGGTTTTGTATTGGTTAATGTTGTCGAACTTGAGTACCACTTTTTCTCCTTCTCATCACAGTTTAGGTAGGGACAGGCCAGTGAATCATATTTAAGAACTATCAACAGAGAAAAGATGAATTGTATTTTACAATTGTTTATCCTTGCTTTCCATTTTTTATCATGGTACTAAATTACACAATATATTGCCCAACAAATAACTAATCACCCTTCTAAGAGCCCACTGTTCTAGTCTTTTTTCTTGCATTTCAGTGTATGTACGTGGGAAACACATTTTCTATTTTTATGATAAAACTATAGTTTCACTTTCTTCACTTCACCCAACATGAGCTGGTATATGTGAGGAAAGAAGGGCAGTACTATCTATAAAACTGCATAATTTTTCTTCTTATGATATATCTTTATTTACAAGATCACCTTAGGATAAAAGTGCCTGCAAAACTTTATTCTCTTTAGATCCTTCCTAGGAAAGAAGTTATATTGGGTGACATTTTGGGTGGTGTTTTCCTGGCCTTGTAATTTGCATTAATGGATATTCAAGGAACAAACTTATAAAGCTCACTGGTGTAAGTTATAACAAAGTCTGGAGACATATGAGGACACATTTTCAGTAGGCTTTTGAAAATGTGCTGACACATTTTAAGAGTGCATCTGTTTTTGCTTGCAAAAACTCACATTTTTGTGTGTAACATGAAAAATTGAATGCACAAACAGGTGGTTTTAAAAACTCAAGCAGAATTTAAATGGATACACACAACCTTACTGAAGTCTATTGAAAATTCTTCCAAATCTCACATTTAAAAGTGTCAAATGTCTTCATATCCCTGATACTTGTGATTTTATTCTTCCATTTCAAATAGCACTAAATAAGGAGTCTTCTGGATACCTATATCACTTTAATAATAAGGTATCATGTCAAATTCAATGTGTTGTAAATCTTCTTTACACTTTAGTGAGTCATATATTAACCTAAAAGTATGTGTTTGTGTGTGTGTGTGTATTCTGTTTCACTCTGAGAGAAAGTGTTTGTGTCTGTGTGTGTGTGCTGTTTCAAAACTTACATCTCTTAAAGAAATGTAGAAAACTATAAATAAAATATAAAATTATGTATCATAAAAGGAAAATTAGGTCTTTAGTCACATCCAGTGAATGTTAAATACACATATACACATAAATATACCAACCATTTGTTTTTAAGGCTCTTCAGTGGATTAAATCTTCTGCTAATCAATAGAAATCAAATCTCTGTAGAGAACAATGATGGCCACAAATAATAATACCATTTTAGGGAAAAGAAGGAAGTGTTTGATGTATAAGAAGCAATCAAGATAGACATTAGAAAATTAAGTTTGAACTGAATTATGAAACTTATATATGAGAAGGAATGGCATTGGTAGGAAAATTGTAAACAAAGGTAACATTAGGAATTGAGAAAGGCCTATATATGACACTGGTTATGATATTGAAATTGCATGACCTAATGAGATATAAGGATGAGTAAATTATATCTCCAAGTTTCTGACCTAGGTTATTATATGAATAATAATGACACACTGAAGGAATATGGAAGTTTCAATAGCTTTATATCATGGAGATTTTGATTTTTGTTTTAGACTATGACTAGGTGGAATTCTCTGTAGGATCTTAAGAGTGAATATGCTAAAAGGCAAATATATAATATTATATTAATCAGGGCTTCTCACACAAACCTATGTATCAGAATTATTTAGCTTTCTTTTTAATATTTTATTTTCCCCATTTACAGAGACCATGGCCACAGTCAAAATCTGTGGATGTAGATTTGTGGAAGAGGGAAACAAGATCCATATTTGAAAACTTGTCCCTATGTTTTCTTATGTACTTTAGATTTAGATAATTTCATATGGGTGGTGAATGAAGTCACCAGAGTAGAGAATACTGCCAAGAGGAAGACCAAGAACTGCATTTGGGAGATATCAGAATAAGATACAGGCAAATAAATGGGAGTAGTGGAGAAAAAGAGGGAAGATTTAAAAGTGAAAAGATTATTAGGATTAAAAACTCATATTTGCTGAATTCAAGAAGTTATGAACATACTCAAATGCCACAGAGATCAAATTAAAGAATTGAAAGAATACTATTAAATTGGTCAATTAGAAGTTCACTAGGGATTTTGCCAGTTCAGATTCCATGAAATAATTGTTCAGAGGGGGTCAAATAATCCTTAGAATTACTTGTTTTAGGAAGACTGGGGAATGTACAAGTTATGGGGCGGAAGGTGACAGGGGGAATTGTATAAAGAGAGAATTATTTAATATAAAAGAGTCTTCAGCATGTGATAGCCTTACCTATAGCTCAGACTGCTTTTAATAAGTAGAGATTGAGAAGTTGAAAATAAAAGATAAGAAATCCAAATGATACAATAAGAGTTAGCAAAATAAACGTAAGGGGAATGGTTAAAAAAAGCTCTATTCACTAAAAATAGTTGTATTTGGCTCTGTTGAATGTATTAGTCCCCCTCCCCCCCATATCTGTTATATGTTATTCTTACCTTTTATGCAATGTGAGATAGCTAACCAAAAATAAAATAAAGGATTTGAAACAAAAATTGTGGGTATATGAGTCCAAGTTCATTGTCTATTGAAATCTAAGAATGAAGTCACAGATAAAATTGGTTTGTTATACTAAGTGAAATAAGCCAGTCAGAGAAAGATAAATATCACATGATCTCACTCATTTGTGGGATATAATGAACAACATAAACTAATGAACAAAAATACATCCAGCGACACAGAATCAACGAACAGACCGTCAAACCTCAGAGGGAAGGCAGGGGAGAGTTGGCTGGGGGTGAGATAGAAGATTAACCAAAGGACTTGTATGCATTATAAGCATAACCAATGGATAAAGACAATGAGGGAGTTGAAGGCAGGGGCTGGGGAGTAGGGTCAGGCTGGGAGAGGATAATGGGGAAAAGAGTACATATGTAATACTTCCAATAATAAAGAATTTAAAAAAGAAAGAAAAATAATGTTACTGGAACCAAAGTTTATTGAGAGAAGCCAGTTCTGGAAAAGGTACAGCTGGGGTTCCAAGATCAGTCTAGTGTCTGGAGCTTCCTTTCCATGTTACAGTTGGGTGTTAAGGTCTATTAGTCCATGTATGGAGTGCTCCCCCGCCACTGGAAGGAATATCAGGAACCCATTGTGTGCCAGGGAGAAGAGAGAGCAAAAAGAAGCTCACAACATTTAATTTAGGGGATGGAGATAACCTTGCTAGGTCCGGGTTGGTCTGTTCAAAGCATTGTGCCTTAACAACATCCTTGGGATTGATTTATATGTCTTATTGCCTTGTGTTTTGTTATTTGCTTGCTGTCTGTCTTAGCAAAATCCATGCATTTCATTTCATTTTATTTTATTTTAATTTCTTTATTGATTAAGGTATTATATATGTGTCTTTATTCCCCCATTACCCCCATCTCCTCATTTATGGCCCCACTCCTCCTGTTGTCTGTGCCCATTGATTGGGCTTATATGCATGCATATAAGTCCTTTGGTTGATCCCTCCTCCTTACCCCCATTGTCCCTAACCTTCCCTGAGGTTTGATGTTCTGACTGATATTTCTGTCTCTGGATCTGTTTTTATTCATCAGTTTATGTTCTCCATACATTTTAAAGTTCATGTTTCTTATGCATACCCTTCCTTCCTTACCCATTTGGGTGTCTTAGTAACTCTTCTTAGTTAGGTTCTTGGGTTATAAATTTATTTTCCTGTGGTCCTATCCCTATCTACCTAGTTTTTACTGTCCCCTCAGATTTATATAACCTGATGACTAAGTTAAGTGATTAAGTTAAGCCTTGACAAGATTGTAGATAAAGTTTGTTGAAAAATGACTCAGGTATCTAGAATTTGGGTATAGATACAAACTGCAGTGAATATAAATATATTAGTATACATCTTTTTGAAATGTCTTATTTTTTTCAAATAAAATACTAGTGGATATTTTTATATAGTATTTGAGAAAGAATTCTATTTCTCATGTCACCTGCCATTTGGTAGACTTGATTAACATAATATCATTTGGATGCATTCATATATTCTTGGCACTGCAGAGTGAACAGACAATGAGTAGAATTTGAATTGCTTTTCTTTGAAAATTTCCCATCAGTGTGAATGTCAGAGTGAATGAATCTTTATCCACGACATTAGCAGTTAGATCAACTAGAAGTAAACTAAACTAAGTGGCACCCTAGCCTGATATAAAATCAGTCCTATTTAGTCTGAATCACTTTTTTAAATGTTAATTTACAATAAAAGGTGGGAAATCATAAATACTCAGTGTTACTTCTAAGAAGACTTAGTCACAGAAGAAATATAAGAATGTGTCTAATTTCAAAATTTTCTGATTATTTTACATTTCATGTGCATATGTCTTGCTTTCCCAAGTAACTTTTAAAATCTGTGATGGCAGGGAAACTGTTTGAAGTAGCTATCTAAAAGCTCTTCAACCACTCTTCATCATCTTTGTGTGTCTTTACTTATGATATTGGCTCATATGTAGTTAGACCTCCATGATGCATTGAGTGAGAGAATGAACAAATGGAATAACCAATTTATAAATACATTGGTACAACTGATTTTAATTAAAACCTGTATTTTCCTAATGTACTATCACTTTTTAATATTGGTATTTCCTAGAGAAAAGAAAACAATTACCACAACCTAATAAATTATTTGGTATTTGGAGACTCACTTTTTTATAAAATAAAAAAAATGTAGCCGAGACCGGTTTGCTCAGTGGATGGAGTGTCAGCCTGCGGACTGAAAGTTCCCGGGTTCGGTTCCGGTCGGGGCATGTGCCTTGCTTGCCCAGTGTGTGGTGTGCAGGAGGCAGCTGATCGGTGTCTCTCTCTCATTGATGTTTCTGACTTTCTATCCCTCTCCCTTCCTTTCTGTAAAAAATCAATAAAATATATTTAAAAAAAATGTAGCCTGGCTGGTTTGGCTCACTGGATTGAGTGTCACCCCATTCACCAAGAGTTCACAGGTTAGGTGCAGATCAGGATGCATGCCTGGGTTGTGGGCTAACTCCCAATAAGGAGCATGCAGGAGACAGCTTATTTATATTTCTCTCTCTTGGCTGTTTCTATTTCTCCCTTCCTCTCTAAGGAACTGTTTGACATTGAAACTGGGACTCAGAACTATTGGCACATTGAAATTGGGACTCAAACATTTTTTTTTCTTCTTATAGGTTTATTTCTAGCCTGCAGAGAATAAGAAACGAATTGCGGGGCGTGGGGGGGAGGGGGGCAGCTGGGATGGGGAACAGATACAGAGGCAAAGTAGCAGTGAACAGACTCTCATACTACAGCAGAAGGCCTGGGAGGTTGGGGTGGGGGGAGGTGGAAGAGGGGCTGTAAGAGATCAACCAAAGGACTTGTGTGCATGTATATAAGCATAACCAATGGATACAAGACACTGGGAGGGGGCAGGTGAGGGCATGTACTGGGAGTAGGGAAGGCAGAGGAGAGGTCAATAGGGGGGAAAAAAAAGGAGACATACGTACTACTATTTGTAATACTTTAAATAATAAAATAATCAATGAAAACAAAACAAAAAAAGATAGAAAAGTGTGAATTAAATAAATAAAAATACTTAAATGACATTTAGACCTTCTCAACCAAGCAGAGTGACAACTCTGAACCAGAGAGTTTTATGGACATATTGTGGAAACTAGTGATATTACAGCTCTTAGTTTCAATCTTTGTAAAAGTTTTTAGGTTGTAGGGAAACATTAGAATTGTCTTCTCTTTAGTAATGTGTCTGGGAAATATCACAGCTGTTCATTAACATATGAATTTAGTAGCATTTCAAAATTCCCCAATCATTGTTATCTCTGAGTATATTCTTTGTTGTGAAAGGAAGTGAGTTGTTATTTTATTTATCTGAAGATTGTACTGTGATAAGCAAAGTGTCAGAAATAATCATACCAACTGCTATGTACCACAATAGCATCCAATTATGTTTTACGTGTATGTCTTTCATCAAGAAAAGAAGTGAAAGAGTTTTTAAATTACTTACCATGATTTGATGAGTTGAACATTTTAATGAAAATTGCTTAAACTCTAAGCAAGAACATTAGAGATATTAATAAGGTAGATTTCAGACCTTTCATATGTCCCAGAACCTAGATTCCAGGAAAATTCCTAAAATGTATAAAAAAATCTACATTAGCCCTCAAAGTCTACAAAGAGTTTACATTAATTTGGGCAAAATAAGAACCAAGACATAAATAAATATAAGTGTCAAACAGCTAACATTTGTCTCTGGGGCTTTTCATATATTGGAGTTTAAGAAATGAGCCTTCCTAATGGAAACATACCCAGCTTCCTGAGAGGTACTTTTCTACTTGCCTTTTCCTTTCTTTTTATCATTGCCTCTGAATTCTTCTTTTCTTCCCACTCCAACCACAGAGAGGTTTCATGTTATTTCAGGATGGTTATAGAAATACATTCTGGGAAGAATGACAATACTAACCAGAACTATTAACTAAAAATAGGTTTATTGATAGACATAGAGCTGAACAAAATAACAGCATTTTTACATTCCTTCCATTTTCTTATGTAGGGAAGTTGTATTATACAAGGCAAGTACAGTCTCTTATGAAAGGAAGTTTAACAGTTATGGAAAGTAAGACAGAATCAAGTGAAGTATCTCTGAATACAAGATTTTATTTCAAAGAGATATCACTAGAGGGAAAAGGAAGAGGCAAATGATGAAAGGAATTTATTTCCCATTGCATATATTTATACATTCAGTGTGTACATCCTCTGGCTATCTGAAATATATGGCTCCATTTTAGTTTTAGTTTATAATTTATTAATCTCATTGTAACATTGTAGAGCCTGTGAATAGTTGGTCTGAAAACATCCCACCCTTCAAAGCCTACCACAACTCATTATTTCTTCCAGAATAAAGAGCAGATCCATTTGTCTGTATTCATTAGCCTGAAATGTAATGTTTTCTCACTTGTATATAAATCTCATACCCCATGTGCATCTAAATATGCTTACTTTCCACAATTGTTGTTTTGAGCCAAATGACACATTTTCAAGAATTTTACAATCTGGTTATTAAACATTTTTAGCTTCACATAGTCTACAGTGAGGGTTGTAGCACAGAAACTGTCAGATGACACAAATCATGTTGTTGTTTTTTTTCTTCAAATAGTCATTTGTTAAATATTTAGTAGTATACCACTTTTTGTCCTTCAAACACTGCACTCTCCTGATTACGTGCCCATGGCATCCTGTTCTATCCTTGGACACCTCTATTCTATCTTTGCCTGTTGAATCCCAGCCAGCTGCATGTCCATTCTTCTATGATGCTTCTTACATGTCCTTTTTATGACTCATATTCTCTTCTCTTTGACACCTGTTTTGTTGGGGCTGATCTATATCTATCACATTTATAGCTCAAGTTGCCCACTGTCATCTCTCCTTATCTAATAGATAAGCCCTAACATTCAGATCACCAAGAGTTGCCAGTCCTCTGTGATTGCTCAAAATTCATCAATAAAAATGTTCAAATTTTTAAATGGTACCATGGTACTCTTTTGTTCCTACTTGGCAGTCTAAATGAGTAGGCTAAAGCTAAATGTAGAAATTATAATTTGAACAGATCTTTGCTTAATATGAAACTATATCTAACCTTCCAGAGCCCTCTTGTAAAGTTCACTGTGTTGATGTGGCGGAAGAAATGTACTTGGGTAAGTAAGTTCTAGTGTGTGCTATCAGGAAGATGCTTCTGCTCCATAGCATTAAGTAATTTTGTTTATAGCTGCCTCCAATCAGCCTCTAGCAATCAAAGGGCTACTGAGTGGCACAGGTAACTGATTAGAGACTCAGACTGTGTGTGTTGTTGTTTTTTAAAGTTTAAATGTTACATGTTCATCATTATGTAAATTTAATTAACAAACATACACATGTATTTCTTGTTGTATATATTTTAAGTGTATACATTTAATCAATATAAAATTATTTTTATATTGAATATTTTTATATTTAATAAATAAATATTATGTACTCCATATCTGGAGCTGGAGACATAGTAGGGAATTTCAAAGTCCCTTTGCTCATATGGATTTCATTATGTTGAGTGAGAGAGATGATTATTAAATGAAAAATCTTTCCTAATAATAGAGAAGCATGTAAATTGACCATACTTCTGCTACACACACGGCCAATCACAGTGAGTATGCAAATTAACCCAATAAAGATGGCAGTCAATTTGCATACATACTAGGTCCCGGGAACCTCCTCGGCACCCAGGTCACTCTCAGCTGGCCATCCTACAGAGGCTTTAGGTTTGGGGGACAGGGATACCCACTTCCCAAGCCTAAAGCTGTTGTGGAGACTGTAGGCTTGGGAAGGGGCTGAGCCTGGGATCGGAGGGAAGAAGGAAAAAAATCAAGGTAAACCTATCCTCAGGTGAGGATCAAAAGAAAAATAAATAAATGTCATATCTTATGAAAGGCACATCTTGAAAATGCTAAAGAAAGTTGTCATTTTTTCATGGTAAAGAGACTGGAGTCCATGTTGATGAAAATACCTTGGTGGCTGTGGTGACTGGCAGTGGCTGCAGTAGCAGGGTGATGGGGCTGGAACCTTCCTCTGATTAGCTCAGTCACCTCCCACAAAGGGAGGTCAGATTGCTCCAACAGGGAGCAGGCATAAGCCATCAGTAGGACATTCCCTAAGGGCTCTCAGTGTGTGAGAGGGGGCAGGCTGTGCTGAGGGACCCTTCACCAGTGCATGAGCTTTGTGCACCAGGCCCCTGTCTCTGTATCTATATCTGTATCTATATCTATATCTATATCATCTATATCCACATATGTGTGTGTGTATATATATATACACAATTCTACCTAATAAAAAGAGTAATATGCAAATTGACCATCACTCCAACACACAAGATGGCTGCCCAAATGTGGACACAAGATGGCCCCCACAAGATGGCCTGCAAGGGAGGGCAGTTGGGAGGAACCAGGACTGCAAGGTAGGGAAGTTGGGGAGATCAAGCCTGCAGGGGAGGGCAGTTAGGGGTGACCAGGTCTGCAAAGGAGGGAAGTTAGGGGCAAACAGGCTGGCAGGGGAGTGTTTAGAGGCAATCAGGAAGGCACGCAGGCAAGTAGCTGGAGGCCAGCAATTCTGAATTGTGAGAGGGATGTCCAACTGCCCATTTAGGCCCGATCCTACCAGACATTCTTTGAGGGGTCCCAGATTGGAGAGAGTGCAGGCTGGGCTGAGGGCCACCCCCCACCCCCATGCACAAATTTCGTATACCAGGTCTCTACAAATTGTTATAAAGAATAATAAATCAGGATAAGAGAATTAAGGGCACTTAGTAATTAGAAACAGAGTAAGTTTCTACTAGAAGTAGTCTTTAAAATAAAATAACTTATACTAAAATGCCCTGTGTAACAAGCAGTTTCAATCTGTTACACCTCTTTGCAAAAGCCTCCTACAAATGTATGAGTGTGCTATGCTATGCTAGCCTACATAGCTGCCAGATAATATTGCTCAAATTCTTTATATGTATTCCAACATTTAATCTTTCTGATATTCAATATTTAGGTGTTATTATCCCCATTTTTCAAATGTGAAATGTGAAGCATTTCTTTTTTTTTTTAATCTTTCCTAGGTTACCTATAAATTGAAGTAGTGAACTACTAATCAAAATGAACTTAACTCTATGTGCTATTATGTTCTATGTCTAGCCAATGAATTTAATAAATAAATAAATA